>CAWUFW010006918.1:0-600000 GCA_963921515.1 Calotriton arnoldi | reverse complement strand
TGAGATATGTGTGTTTTTTCAACACCATTAGGTTTTAAGAGTTCAAACTGGCATTGGATACAATTAACGGCATTTTGGTGTATGTAGTTAAAGCACAGTAAATATGAACTAAGGAATGCAACCATGCAGGAATACTTGCCCAAATGCCTGTTCTAATTTAAGCCCGGGTTAAAAGCTGAATAGGAAAGTATTCAAAATATTGAGCAAACAATATAACACCAAGATTAATAAATAAAAGGTAAGTCGCTAGCCTCACGACTCTCCGTTAAAATGTCCACACAGTAAAGTGTTAAACAAAATAAAAGACCGCTGCACATGAAGAAAACAGGTAGCACGGACAGACAATCTAACATCACAAAAATGCATCCCCTTCAACAATTTCCACGCCCCCCACGTAGTAAAAGGGCACAGCCACAGAAAACACATAAACCAACTTGTCAAATTCTCCAGTTCATAATCTACGCTGCAAACAGTATATACTATGAAAACCAGAAAACACTCAATATGAAACTGCAGAACAACTCCCGCAGTTCAATATTACCGAGAATAAAAAATTAGAAAAGAAAATGGGGTGAGGGGCTCAAGATACACGGCTGAATTACAATGATGGCATCGTCTCCATGGAAACCATCTGCGCATTCACAAACATTCCCTCGTGGTGTTTAAACTGGCCTGATCCCATAAAAAAATGCAGCAAATGAAAAAAACGTCGCTCTGAGAATATTCAGGACGCCAGACGGAATGTAAAATGCACAGCAGTATGAAAGTGTTAGAGTGTGTACGTTTAAGAACAGCCACGGCGCAAATTCACAAAGAAAAATAAACCACATTCGCATGGAAAATAAAAAATACACGAACTGTCAGATGTAAAAAAACAAGAAAGCATCATGATTGATTTGAGACTTTCTAAGAACAAATGCTTTGATTCAGCATGTCTGATAACAAATACATTTCATTCTGGCCTCTAGGATACCTTTACACTGGAATAAGTGATAATGGTCGCCGTCAGCCTGCCGGTCAGCCTGCCCTTCCTTTGCAGCATACATAACTTTGCATGGTAGAACTACAAATCAGGCATGCGAAGAGCTGCGTCTACAAAGCTAGGACTGCACAAATGTGAGAACATGAGACCTTTTGCAGTTTGCTTTTATACCAATATAGATTTATTTATACTTAATTTCTGAAAGTAAAGACCTTATGTCTACTGAAACCGAGGCTCTCTTTTTCCAGTTGAAAACTGATATAAAAAAACAAGCATTGGCAAAGCCAATAGGTTTCGCTTATGCAAGAGTTAGAGCTATTGATCTTGCAAATGACAATGTCTTTTACCCATGTGTTATGGAGTGGAGTGAATGTATGTGGTGTGCAATGGAATTATGTGAGTTGTATTGGAATTAGTTGTGGAATTCTGTGGCATGTAATTGTGTGGTATGGAGTAGATTTGTGTTGTGGAATTATGTGGCATGGAATGCAGTGGAATTATGTGGATAGTAATTATCTGGTATTGAGTGTACTGGAATTTTTTGGAGTGGGATTAAGTGCCATGAAGTGTAATTATGTGGAATGGTATTATGTGTTGTGGAGTGGTATGCAGTTGAGTTTAATTGTGTGGTGTGCTGTTGAGTTTTGTGGCATGATGTGGAATTCTGTTGTGTGGATTGGATGTATGTGGTGTGTTGTGTAATTGTGTTGTTGAGTTGAATTATGTGGTTTGTTGTCAAATTATGTGGTATTGAATGGAAATGTATGGAGTTGAATTGTGTGGCATGCAACTGTGTGGCGTTGAGTGAAATTATGCTGAATGGAATTATGGGGAATGTGTGGAGTGTATTTATGTGGATTGTTGGTATGTGAAAACATCACAGACTAGGTGAGGATGTAAAATCAGTGTGGAACTGCAAAGAACTGATTTTCACACAATGATCAGACAGAAGAAAATGTACACAGTAAATCTTAACAAAAACTGAACAGCTCTGAAACCAATGTGTTTTTCTAAAAGTGTCCATTGTAATTGAACCGCATTGTATCCATTACTACAATCCATTATACTACAAGTCATTTACTCACAGTCAGTCAGTCGTCAGCAGGAACTGGTGAGGTGAGAAGTAAGTAAGAGAATGTGAGACAGGTACTTTAAGGTGGTCTAAAGAGAACGGGTTTGACTGTAAAAGCATGATACTGGAACAGATTGAAGGGGTGAGCTAAAGACACTCTGAGGGAGCGATGAAAAGAGAAGGAGCCCCGAGGAAGATTTTGATGTGAGATCTGGGGAATACAGAATCAACAGAGTACATGGGAAGAGATAGCTGTCAGTGTACAAGAGCTGTATGAGGGCGGGGGTATTGAGAGTATTTGATGGAGATGAGTATGAGAGATAGAGCAGAAGGAGAGATAGTACTTGAAATACAGGTAAAGGTGTGTTAGGAGGGTGCATACATACCAATACTTCTAAAGCTGGTTGTGAGAATCCCAATTTTTGAAGAACAAAGCTGCTTCAGCTTCGCTTTATCTCACTTACAACTCCCTTCACTTATATATTCATTAATGGAAAATTAAAATCCACTGATTTTTTTCAAAACCCACTAAATGTTCCAAAATGCTGCCATACAGGAAGGCGAAAAAGTATAGTGCATAAAGGGAGTGAGAGGATGGAGTGGATCTTCAATGAAAACCTGAAGAATCTGAGATACATAAAAGACTGGCTTACAGGCAGCGGCGGCCGGCACGGATCAGAGGTAAGGGGGTGAGGGTTAGAGGGGGGAGGATGCGGGGGAAGCGGGTATAAAAAAATTAAAAACTTACCTTTTCACCGCTTCCTCACCGCGTCGCTTCCCCGTAGTCCTCCCTCGCTCTGCCACAGGAAGCACACCCAGTCTCCCAGTCAGCCAATCACAACGCTGCCTTAGCAGAGTTGTGATTGGTCTGAGTGCCATGTTTTGGTACTCAGACGCTGACTGGAGGCCTGGGAATGTTCTCTACGTAGGCTGCGATGCAGCCTGCATGGAGAACATGTGAAGTGCGCAATACTGTTTTAGGCAGCCTGAGAGGGCCGGCCAAGCAGACATTGTGCACTTAGGAGAGTGCTGCCTACCACTCCTCCCCTGCCCCAGCCCCCTCATGCAAAGATGTGTAAGTAGGAGAAAATAAAATGATAATAACGCAAGTTATTATCATTTTATTTTCCCTTTGTTTCACTGCAAAAAAGCAGTGGGGTGACACTCCTCTGCCTTAGCGGAGGATCCACCGCTGGTTACAGGTGTGATGAAGAGGTAGTGCCTGACAAAGATAGTGAATAGAGTTACTAAGAGGGATGGGGTCAATACAGTGTCAGAAGAGATAACAAACCAAGCATAGTTTCTGAGAGATGAAAATCTGGCAGAAGTAGGCATTATAGGAATGTACAGTTGTAAACAGTTGATATTTCTGCAACTGGTTGTATTACACACAGACATGGCTTCATTCAGTTCTCCAAAAACATACGACCTTCAATATGTCATACACAGACTCACTTGTACCTTACAAAGGCAAGACAGGCACACCTAGTGTGCTTGTAGACCTAGGCTCTTATGAACTCCTATGACCACTTTCCAGAATGTTTTGTCATATGACTGAAGGTCACATGGTAGCAAGCTCAGCAAACTCAATATTCAATTAAAACTGAAGAAAGTTAACGAAAATTGGTCAAATGCCGGTTCTCTATTACACAACAACAAAGCACCATATTGAAATTGATTTTTTTATAACACCACACAAGGCAAACAAGTATGGAAACTGAAATAGAATATTTTCTGTAATAAATTACAACCGTATTAAAATGCACTAACTTTTTTAGTTATTGAAATAGCAAAAATATTGATTTTATTTTATATAACGGATTCTGGTGCCCAAACATATTGAACAAAGTTCTTTTTATGGCAAATGTTATTATAAAGTGGCTGATAAGTACTTGCTCCAGTTAGACAAGCTTATTGGCACCCTGATCTGGCCCCCACTCTCAGGTTGAGAATCTTTCCAAGAGTAATTAAAGTAAGTACAAAAGACTTACTCCACAAAGAGGCAACAATGTCATTCTCAGAATGTTTTTCTCAGCTTTAAACTTTTCAAAAAAGAGAGAAGCATGAATAGAAAGCGATAACGAGACAAAGGACACCCAAAAAAAAAACCTCCGCGAAATCACATGAGCTTATTCCCACGCAGAACGAAACCTCATCACAAATCGTCCACCAAACCCTTGGAGATGCTGACCGGCAGAAACGTGATGGGCTGTTGATCAGTGACCACCACGACAGCTGCAATCAGAGACCAGGTAGTGAGCCGATAGCAGAGGTGCGTCTAATAGGTGGTTGAGACACGCCATGCAGAACAAAAAAAAAAGGTGTGTGGCCTCCCGACGCCATGCTTAAGGATGAAGCGTGGAATGCCATGCTGATCAAGGGAAACGCACAAATGCTTGTGAAGTGCTCTTTTTGAAACAAAAAAAAGTCCAGAGCCAGGAACTAAAATGGGACACGTGGAAGGCTAAAAGTAATGGGGCCTGCTCCATGGGAAGAAATCCAAATGTAAAGGAGAGACAAATAGGAAGCAAGGATTTTTAAAGAACACTGAAACAAACAAATGAAAATCGGGGCGGGCTGTAAGCCCACAAAGTATACACAACATGCCTCGAAGAGACAGTGCAAGCTCTGTCTAGGCCCGACCTAAAACCTATTAGAAAAAAATGAAAAAAACAACCACCCTGAATCTGGAAAAACACACCCTTTTACAACTGGGTTAATCCATTGCTATCTTCAATTCTTCTCAGGGAAGATATTTTTTCCTTATCGAGTAAACTTTTTCCATACACCTCCACCAAATTTGGAGGCTTTCATTATCAGTCTCAAGAAAGGAAAATATTTACTCCTGCCCTTGACAATAGTATATCCATCTGTTTCCTAGGGGAAATTGGGCTTAGATAAACTCTCAATGTTGTGGGTGTGCTAAAATTAGCAAAACCATCCAGACTTTTGGAATACAAACTGCCAGCCAATGGGAGCAAAGTTACTTCCTCACAATCTTACACCATACAGAAGTATATCAAAATATAAATCCGGTATTTGTAAAGCGAGAACGACTCACCCCTAAGGGTCCCAAGGCAATGGGGGAAGTCGAGGAGATTAAGTGAGCTATTGACCAGAGTCACATGGTGCTGAGCTAAGCTGCCGTCTGTTCCAGAGATCAAACCATGAGCCCTGCGTTCCAGAGTCAGCCACCCTGGCCGCTGGGCCACACCTCTCTACAAGTAACACAAGAGGACAGATTCACAAACTGCATTTTGTAGTATGTAAAGTTGTACTATAGTAGTACAATTCACACCTCCATCTGTCCTTTATTTTTCATGGGGAAATCTCTGCACTTATAAGTTTCAGTGGCCGCTGTTGACTTTTGCAAGTGGTGGGGTGTGAAAACCACAAGGACCCAAGGACTGAATTGCACAGTGAAAACAGAATACCTGGGACCAATCCTGGCTTCCCCTTTGACTAAAGTGAGTGATCTGAGGCAAATATTTTGTTATACAAAGCCTCCTTTTTCTTCATTAACACTTCCACCAGTTACAAAATATACTTTGATTCATTTTGAGAGAATTCTTCATATTTTACCAATATGACCAATGGCTCAGCTCTCAGTGTTAATTTGTTGGCTCACTTTCTGGTACTAGGGTATCTTCTCTAAAGTCCCTCTCCACCCGCCAGACACAGAAGGAGCAGGTACATGCTCTCAGTCATACACACACTCAGACACATTCATGCATATCAGCACCATTCACAAGTGCAAGGCCATGGGTAACACAGATCTGTTAACCACTTTAAATGTGAGAGCAGTTTCACCTGTGGCATCGTGCTCCATACTGCGGTCAGAGTGAAAAGGGCCTGCCTGGCAACAGAATAATTGGGGGCTTACTGGCACACGATCATATGGCCAGTCCAGTCATGGACAGCCACCTTGATGAAAATGCTATGGAACCCTACACTAAAGGTTGAAAAAAAAGAGCACACACATGGCAAAAAACAAAATACTCACCAGCAGCGTAGGAGCGTCTGCCAATTCAAGGAATAATCTATACCACCACACGTGCACCACAGCAATTCCAGAATTGTATAGTGGCAGCTACTTCCCTCAAGCCCCTCACAGATCCAACCCGTTTCACATACGCAATGATGGGAGGCTGCAACCAATGCCATCCCATCCTACTTTGTCTCTGCTAACCCCCATGCCCCAGCTCTCTATGCTCTCAAGTTGACAATGTGAATACGTCCTGAGGGTCACCGGAATTGCACCCGAGGGCATGCTAAATGAATAGCACTTAAAACTACACCACGCCCTGCTCCTGACGAAAATGCCCCAGCTTGTATATTGAGGGTGAGGGAACAACACGCCCATCCATGAGCATTTACATTACCACTAAGACAACGATCTGGAGCCTATCTATGAAGCAGCCAGCCTGTTTCGAGCAGCAAGTTTGTTCCCACTTCTCCTCTACGTCCATGAATTGTGAGATTCCGCCCATTTCGCTCACATACACCAGCCACGCCTGAGAAGTTTACTACATATTAACTTTACTACATCCCTGCCTGTCGACATAGCACCGGTAAACCATGAGTGGATAGCTGCTGTGCTTTAAAAGCTGTTCAACTTAACTTAAATTAAATGTGGAAAGGACTGGTGTTAGAAATGGGGGTCTTTAGTGGGCAGTGGCTTGCACCCTGTCCATGTAGGGACACTTATTCTAGTTAGGGTAAGGGAGTTAAACACCCAAGTTAACCCCTGCTCACCCCCTTGGTAACTTGGCACGAGTAGTCAGGCTTATCTCAGTGGCAATGTGTAAAACACTTGTACATACACACACAATAATACAGTGAAAACACTACAAAATGACACCACACCAGTTTAGAAAAATAACCAATATTTATCTGAATAAAACAAGACAAAAAGAACAAAAATCAAACATACACAAACAAAGATATCACTTTTAAAAGGTTTATCACAAAGTACCTGGGATGTGTCAAAATCAAAGACAAAAACAGGTGCAGGGGAGATGAGGCACCGGAAAAGCAAAAAGTGATGCGTCAATTTCTTACTCCCAGGGGAGGTGATGCATTGATTCCTTACTGCAAGGGGAGGTGATGCGTCAATTCCTTACTGCAGCACAGGGGAGGTGATGCGTTGATTTCTTACTGTCAGGGGAGGTGATCCGTCAACTCCTTACTACAAAGGGAGGTGATGCATCAATCTCCGAACATGCAGCCTTGGCTACTTACTGATGGGCAACTTCGATGAACAACTTGGCACACAGGTGTGATGCGTTGAAAATCGGGACGTGCTGGGTCAAAGCAGTGGTGGTGAAACAGGCGCTGCATCGATTTTCCAGCTGCAAAGCAAGTGATGCATCAATTTCCTCAGCTGCACAGCAGGGCCTGTATTGGAGCGGGTACCACGGACGTCGGTGAGACACTACTCGGTACTGAGGCTGTGGCGATCTTTCAGCTGCACTGCAGGCACTGCGTCGATTCATCAGCCGCACCATGGCAATGCATTGGCTTTTCAACCACAATGCATTGCTGAGGCGGGAAAAACAGGTGCTGAAGATTGATGCATGGGATTTTGTCAGTCCTTCACAGCAAAGCCACCTCCAAGGGCCACAAACTCGAATTGGCACCACTTGGCAGGTCAGAACTCACAGCAGAGGAGTTCAGGGGCTGCAGGTGAAGTCTTTGAGCCCTAAGACTTCTTAACAGGAGGCAAGCACAAACGAGCCCTTGGAGAACCTTGGAAGCAGGATACAGAAAGCACAGTCCAGTCCTTTCACTGCCCAAGACAGAAGCAGCAAGCAGTAGGCCAGCACAACACAGCAGCAAGCAGAGTGCCGGTTCACCTCCTACAGCTTCACCATCTCTTCTTCTTGGCAGAATCTCCTCTTAGTCCAGAAGTGTTCTGGAGTTATGGTGTCACAGCTCCAGTACTTATACCAGTTTCTGCCCTTGAAGTAGGCAAACTTCAAAGAAAAGTCTTTGTAGTGCACAAGACCCTTCGTTTCCCTTTCATGGCTCCAGACACACTACAGGGAGGTGGAGACAGCTTTGAGTGAGGACAGGCACAGCCCTATTCAGGTGTCAGTGACAACTCCTCCCACAACTCTAGCTCAGGAAGACCCATCAGCCTGGTGATGGGCCATTAGGATATGCAAGGCACATCTCAGCTCCCTTTGTGTGATTGTCTAGAAAGAATGCAAAAACAGCCCAACGGTCACTGTAAACCAGATGTGTATTCCACAGGCAAGCAGAGGCACAGAATGATAAAGCAAGATAATGCCCACTTTTTAAAAGTGGCATTTTCAAAAATGCAATTCAAAAACCAACTTCACTATAAAATGTATTTTTAAATTGTGAGTTCAGGGACCCCGAACTCCAAATCTCTATCTCTTCCCAATTGGAATGTTACACTTGTAAGAGTTTACTAGGCAGCTCTAATGATAACCTAGGTGAGAGATGGTCCTTGCAATAGTGAAAAACGAAATTAGCACTATTTCACTATCAAGACTATCGTCGTGTGCACGCTACGCCTCCAGATTCAAGCTAGCCTGTCTGATATGGGGTGTTACCCCGAAACTGGTCCCAGGATGCTTGTTTCTGGTCCAGGGAGGACCTGGCCTGGCAGTTCGGGCTGGACTGTTCCCATGGGGAACAGGGTCAAGACTAATTTGCAAATGGCTGAGTCTAAACTGGAATGGCATGGCATGCAAAAAAATGATGGATTTAATCCAGATCTGTGACTGGGGGTGAATGTTTGATTAATTCAGCATTCCGTCCATCATCTGTTCTTTTTGCAATTGTCACCCTAAGTGGGAAGGGTATGTCCAGAAGTGGGTCCTGTGCTCGCTACGCCACCAGATTTAAGCTAGCCTGGATGTTGAGGGGTGTTACCCCGAAACCAGTCGCAGGATGCTTGTTTCTGGTCCAGGGAGGTCTTGGCCTGGCAGTTCGGGCTAGACTTTTCCCATGGGGAACAGGGTTCAAACTGATTTGAATATGGCTGGATCTAAACTGGAATGGCGTGGCATGTAAAAAAAAATAATTATGGATTTAACCCAGATCTGTGACTGGGGGTAAATGTTTGATTAATTCAGCATTCGGTCCATCATCTGTTCTTTTTGCAAATGTATCTGACCAGCAAGGGGACTTCTCTGGGAGTGACATTTGAATTTCTGCAGCTAGAAGTTTTTCCGGACAAAACCAATAGCTGCAGTGAATCTTTGCTCAATGCCTACCAGACTTTGCAAAAACTTTCTCAGACACAACCTGATTTTCACTTCCAGAAAAAACACTAAATCCCACAGTAAAACCTTTGATTGAGTCGAACCTGGTTGCTGTATCCGACCGAAGAGCCATCAAGGTATGTCTCAAATATGGCCTAGATCCCGGTCCATTGTGACCTTTGATTATCATTAGCACTTTGCAATGTTTGGTGCTAATTTCACTTAAATCTTTCAAAAATCCTATCTCCAGTTCTTCATATTGTTTTTGTCTTTTTGGCAAAATGTTTTGGTAATATATATATATATATTCACTGAAAAAACCATAGGTTTTAGGGACAGTTATAGTTAGTTGGACATTGCACTCGTACAAAACCCGTGAAATTCCCCTGTTATAGTTAGTTCAGCTAACTATAACTCGCGCCCCATAATGCACTGCTGATGACGTCACATATTACATCACTCATGACATGGTCAGTGACATCACTGATGACATCACTGATGACATCTCAAATGACATCACTGATGATATCACTGATGACATCATCCAGTGACTGTGTGTTTCTGTAAAGATTAAATATGTTTAATATATATAGGGAAAGGGGTATTGAAGAATGAGTGGGTGTATAAGTGTCTGAATGGATGATTTAGTACGTGAGTGACTGACTCTACAAGTGAGTGATTAAACGTATCTTACTGAATGCATGGGTTAGTGACTAAACTGTGTGAATGTCTGTATCCGTCTGCTTGTTGGTGTGTAAGTGGATGCATGGATTTGCGAATAGCTACATGAGTGTCTATATGGGTTATTGATTGGTTCTCTGAGTATCTGTATGGCTGCCTGAGTGTTTGTGTGGGTGGGGTGTGTGTGACTCTATACATAGATGTGTGAGTGGGTGATTCACTGGGTGCATGATTTCAAGAGTGCATCTGTGATGGACTGCTTGGGTGGGTGAGTGTGTGTATGGGTGTGTTAGTGAGTGAATGTATATCTCAGTGGTACATGTGCGAGTAACTACATATGTAAAAGGCAGTATATATGTGTGTTAGAGTATTTAAATGGCTATAAGTGAGAGTGTGTTATTGTGAGAGTGGCTGTATGGATGCGTGTGTGCTTGTATCAGTTATTGTATACGAGCGTAAGAATGTGCTAGTATTTGTATGAGTAAGTGAGCTGGTGTGTGTATAACTGTATAGGTGAGTAAATGGGTGTGTGATTAATTTTTTGCATGACTGACTAGGTGTGTGAGTACCTCTATGGATGAGTGGCGGTGTGTGAGTGTTTATATAGGTGTATGAGTGCATATGATAGTCCTGTACTGAGTGACTGTAAGTATGAGTGACTGTACAGGTGAGTGAGTGGATGTGTGTGTAGACCTAAGAATCAGTGAGTGGGTATGTAGTTTTTGGTGTTGGAGTGTCTATGGTTTTGAGAATGGCAGTCTGTAATTTAGAGTGGGTGTATCAAAAGTTATATTAGGGTGTGAGAAGATGCATGAAATTATCACATGGATGATGTCATCAGTGATGTCATTTGAGATGTCATCAGTGATGTCATCAGTGATGTCACTGACCATGTCATGAGTGATGTAATATGTGACGTCATCAGCAGTGCATTGCGGGGCGCGAGTTATAGTTAGCTGAACTAACTATAACAGGGGAATTTCACGGGTTTTGTACGAGTGCAATGTCCAACTAACTATAACTGTCCCTAAAACCTATGGTTTTTTCAGTGAATTTCAAAGGTTTTTTAAATGCTAATTTCTAACTATAACGTGTCTGAAACCTATGGTTTTTTCAGTGAATTTCAAAGGTTTTTTAAATGCTAATTTCTAACTATAACGTGCCTGAAACCTATGGTTTTTTCAGTGAATTTCAAAGGTTTTTTAAATGCTAATTTCTAACTATAACGTGCCTGAAAACTATGATTTTTAAGTGAATTTCAAAGGTTTTTTAAATGCTAGTTTCTAACTATGCCAACAGAGGTAGGACATGTGAAGAAAGAAGAAAAAACGCACAGAAAGAAGCAAAAGATGTGCAGAAAGAACCAACAGAGGAGCAGAAAGAGGCCTTGTTGCAAAATCATCCTGTGCCCACAACTTTTTCAGACGGGTACTGGTGGTAACTGACTCTGACTAACCAGAGCCAGTGCACGTTTGCACAGTGGTGAAGGGAGGGGGCCTGAGGTGACATGTGTGCAAACGCGCCCCGTGGCGCGTTTTAAGTTGCGGGATTAAGTCCCCTTGAATCCTGAGGGTCCCTGGGGTCCAACTAGCCCCCAGGTACCTACAGTTAGGACCACAGAGCTGAGTTGCAGAGAGGCGTTCCGAGGCCACGCACCTTTTTCACCTCTCTGCAACGCACCTCTGTTGTGCTTACTGAAGGTACCTGGTGGGCTAGTTGGCCCCCAGGATTCAAAGGGAATTAACTCCCCAACTTAAACCGCACCACAGGGCGTGTTTGCGCACATGTCACCTGAGGCCCCGCCCCTCCCTTCACCACTGTGCATACGCGCCCCGTGGCGCATTTTAAGTTGGGGGATTAGGTCACCTTGAATCCTGAGAGTCCCTGGGGCCCAACCAGCCCACCAGGTACTTCCAGTAAGCACCACAGGCCTGCGTTGCAACGCCTGTAACAAATTGTGCAGTTGTGTTTAGGTAGTGAAGAGGGTCGTGCTGGGGGTAGTGTTTTAGGGTTTAGGGTAGTGCAGTGGTGTTTGTGTAGTGTAGGGGGTCATGCTGGGGGTAGGTTTAGGGTAGTGCAGTGGTGTTTGGGTAGTGTAGGGAGTCGTGCTGGGGGAGTGTTTTAGGGTTTAGGGTAGTACAGTGGTGTTTGGGTAGTGTAGGGGGTCGTGCTGGGGTTAGTGTTTTAGGGTTTAGGGTAGGTAGTGCAGTGGTGTTTGGGTAGTGTAGGGGATACTGCTGGGGGTAGTGTTTTAGGGTTTAGGGTAGTGCAATGGTGTTTGGGTAGTGTAGGGGGTACTGCTGGGGGTAGTGTTTTAGGGTTTAGGGTAGTGCAGTGGTGTTTGGGTAGCATAGGGGGTACTGCTGGGGGTAGTGTTTTATGGTTTAGGGTAGTGCAGTGGTGTTTGGGTAGTGTAGGGGTTCGTGCTGGGGGTAGTTTTTAGGGTTTAGGGTAGTGCAGTGGTGTTTGTGTAGTGTAGGAGGTCGTATTTTAGGGTTTAGGGTAGTGCAGTGGTCTTTGGGTAGTGTAGGGAGTCGTGCGGGGGTATTGTTTTAGAGTTTAGGGTAGTGCAGTGGTCTTTGGGTAGTGTAGGGGGTTGTGCGGGGGTAGTGTTTTAGGGATTAGGGTAGTGCAGTGGTCTTTGGGTAGTGTAGGGGGTCGTGCTGGGGGTCGTGTTTTAGGGTTTAGGGCAGTGCAGTGGTGTTTAGGTAGTGTAGGGGGTCGAGCTGGGGGAGTGGTTTAGGGGTTAGGGCAGTGCAGTGGTGTTCGGGTAGTGTAGGGGGTCGTGCTGGGGGAGTGTTTTAGGGTTTAGGGCAGTGCAGTCGTGTTCGGGTAGTGTAGGGGGTCGTGCTGGGGGAGTATTTTAGGGTTTAGGGTAGTGCAGTGGTGTTCGGGTAGTGTAGGGGGTCATGCTGGGGGTAGTGTTCTAGGGTTTAGGGCAGTGCAGTGGTGTTCGGGCAGTGTAGGGGGTCTTGCTGGGGGTGGTGTTTCAGGATTTAGGGCAGTGCAGTGGTGTTCGGGCAGTGTAGGGGGTCGTGCAGGGGGTGGTGTTTCAGGGTTTAGGGCAGTGCAGTGGTGTTCGGGCAGTGTAGGGGGTCGTGCAGGGGTGGTGTTTCAGGGTTTAGGGCAGTGGTGTTCGGGCAGTGTAGGGGGTCATTCTGGGGGTGGTGTTTCAGGGTTTGGGGCAGTGCAGTGGTGTTCGAGCAGTAAAGGGGGTCATGCTGGGGGTGGTGTTTCAGGGTTTAGGGCAGTGCAGTGGTGTTCGGGCAGTGTAGGGGGCGGTGCAGGGGTGGTGTTTCAGGGTTTAGGGCAGTGCAGTGGTGTTCGGGCAGTGTAGGGGTTGGTGCAGGGGTGGTGTTTCAGGGTTTAGGGCAGTGCAGTGGTGTTCGGGCAGTGTAGGGGGTGGTGCTGGGGCTGGTGTTTCAGGGTTTAGGGCAGTGCAGTGGTGTTCGGGCAGTGTAGGGGGTCGTGCTGGGGCTGGTGTTTCAGGGTTTAGGGCAGTGCAGTGGTGTTCGGGCAGTGTAGGGGGTCGTGCTGGGGCTGGTGTTTCAGGGTTTAGGGCAGTGCAGTGGTGTTCGGGCAGTGTAGGGGGTCATGCTGGGGCTGGTGTTTCAGGGTTTAGGGCAGTGCAGTGGTGTTCGGGCAGTGTAGGGGGTCTTGCTGGGGCTGGTGTTTCAGAGTCTAGGGCAATGCAGTGGTGTTCGGGCAGTGTAGGTGGTCTTGCTGGGGCTGGTGTTTCAGGGTTTAGGGCAGTGCAGTGGTGTTCGGGCAGTGTAGGGGGTCGTGCTGGGGGTGGTGTTTCAGGGTTTAGGGCAGTGCAGTGGTGTTCGGGCAGTGTAGGGGGTCGTGCTGGGGCTAGTGTTTCAGGGTTTAGGGCAGAGCAATGGTGCTCAGGCAGTGTAGGGGGTTGTGCTGGGGGTGATGTTTCAGGGTTTAGGGCAGTGCAGTGGTGTTCGTGCAGTATAGGGGGTCGTGCTGGGGTGGTGTTTCAGGGTTTAGGGCAGTGCAGTGGTGTTCGGGCAGTGTAGGGGGTTGTGCTGGGGGTGATGTTTCAGGGTTTAGGGCAGTGCAGTGGTGTTCGGTGCAGTATAGGGGGTCGTGCTGGGGGTGGTGTTTCAGGGTTTAGGGCAGTGCAGTGGTGTTCGGGCAGTGTAGGGGTCATGCAGGGGCTGGTGTTTTAGGGTTTAGGGCAATGCAGTGGTGTTCGGGCAGTGTAGGTGGTCTTGCTGGGGCTGGTGTTTCAGGGTTTAGGGCAGTGCAGTGGTGTTCGGGCAGTGTAGGGGGTCGTGCTGGGGGTGGTGTTTCAGGGTTTAGGGCAGTGCAGTGGTGTTCGGGCAGTGTAGGGGGTCGTGCTGGGGCTAGTGTTTCAGGGTTTAGGGCAGAGCAATGGTGCTCAGGCAGTGTAGGGGGTTGTGCTGGGGGTGATGTTTCAGGGTTTAGGGCAGTGCAGTGGTGTTCGTGCAGTATAGGGGGTCGTGCTGGGGGTGGTGTTTCAGGGTTTAGGGCAGTGCAGTTGTGTTCGGGCAGTGTAGGGGGTTGTGCTGGGGGTGATGTTTCAGGGTTTAGGGCAGTGCAGTGGTGTTCGTGGCAGTATAGGGGTCGTGCTGGGGGTGGTGTTTCAGGGTTTAGGGCAGTGCAGTGGTGTTCGGGCAGTGTAGGGGGTCATGCAGGGGCTGGTGTTTTAGGGTTTAGGGCAATGCAGTGGTGTTCGGGCAGTGTAGGGGGTCGTGCAGGGGTGGTGTTTCAGGGTTTAGTGCAGTGGTGTTCGGGCAGTGTAGGGGGTCATGCTGGGGTGGTGTTTCAGGGTTTAGGGCAGTGCAGTGGTGTTTGGGCAGTGTAGGGGGTCGTGCAGGGGGTGGTGTTTCAGGGTTTAGGGCAGTGCAGTGGTGTTCGGCCAGTGTAGGTAGTCTTGCTGGGGGTGGTGTTTCAGGGTTTAGGGCAGTGCAGTAGTTTTCGGGCAGTGTAGGCGGTCGTGCTGGGGCTGGTGTTTCAGGGTTTAGGGCAGTGCAGTGGTGTTCGGGCAGTGTACGGGGTCGTGCTGGGGCTGGTGTTTCAGGGTTTAGGGCAGTGCAGTGGTGTGCGGGCAGTGTACGGGGTCGTGCTGGGGCTGGTGTTTCAGGGTTTAGGGCAGTGCAGTGGTGTTCGGGCAGTGTAGGGGGTCATGCTGAGGGTGGTGTTTCAGGGTTTAGGTCAGTGCAGTGGTGTTCGGGCAGTGTAGGGGGTCGTGCTGGGGCTGGTGTTTCAGGGTTTAGGGCAGTGCAGTGGTGTTCGGGCAGTGTAGGGGGTCGTGCTGGGGCTGGTGTTTCAGGGTTTTGGGCAGAGCAGTGGTGTTCGGGCAGTGTAGGGGGTCGTGCTGGGGGTGGTGTTTCAGGGTTTAGGGCAGTGCAGTGGTGTTCGGGCAGTGTAGGGGGTCTTGCTGGGGGTGGTGTTTCAGGGTTTAGGGCAGTGCAGTGGTGTTCGGGCAGTGTAGGGGTCTTGCTGGGGGTGGTGTTTCAGGGTTTAGGGCAGTGGTGTTCGGGCAGTGTAGGGGGTTGTGCTGGGGGTGATGTTTCAGGGTTTAGGGCAGTGCAGTGGTGTTCGTGCAGTATAGGGGTCGTGCTGGGGGTGGTGTTTCAGGGTTTAGGGCAGTGCAGTGGTGTTCGGGCAGTGTAGGGGGTCATGCAGGGGCTGGTGTTTTAGGGTTTAGGGCAATGCAGTGGTGTTCGGGCAGTGTAGGTGGTCTTGCTGGGGCTGGTGTTTCAGGGTTTAGGGCAGTGCAGTGGTGTTCGGGCAGTGTAGGGGGTCGTGCTGGGGGTGGTGTTTCAGGGTTTAGGGCAGTGCAGTGGTGTTCGGGCAGTGTAGGGGGTCGTGCTGGGGCTAGTGTTTCAGGGTTTAGGGCAGAGCAATGGTGCTCAGGCAGTGTAGGGGGTTGTGCTGGGGGTGATGTTTCAGGGTTTAGGGCAGTGCAGTGGTGTTCGTGCAGTATAGGGGGTCGTGCTGGGGGTGGTGTTTCAGGGTTTAGGGCAGTGCAGTGGTGTTCGGGCAGTGTAGGGGGTTGTGCTGGGGGTGATGTTTCAGGGTTTAGGGCAGTGCAGTGGTGTTCGTGCAGTATAGGGGGTCGTGCTGGGGGTGGTGTTTCAGGGTTTAGGGCAGTGCAGTGGTGTTCGGGCAGTGTAGGGGGTCATGCAGGGGCTGGTGTTTTAGGGTTTAGGGCAGTGCAGTGGTGTTCGGGCAGTGTAGGGGGTCGTGCTGGGGTTGTGTTTCAGGGTTTAGTGCAGTGGTGTTCGGGCAGTGTAGGGGGTCATGCTGGGGTGGTGTTTCAGGGTTTAGGGCAGTGCAGTGGTGTTTGGGCAGTGTAGGGGTCGTGCAGGGGGTGGTGTTTCAGGGTTTAGGGCAGTGCAGTGGTGTTCGGCCAGTGTAGGTAGTCTTGCTGGGGGTGGTGTTTCAGGGTTTAGGGCAGTGCAGTAGTTTTCGGGCAGTGTAGGCGGTCGTGCTGGGGCTGGTGTTTCAGGGTTTAGGGCAGTGCAGTGGTGTTCGGGCAGTGTACGGGGTCGTGCTGGGGCTGGTGTTTCAGGGTTTAGGGCAGTGCAGTGGTGTTCGGGCAGTGTAGGGGGTCATGCTGAGGGTGGTGTTTCAGGGTTTAGGGCAGTGCAGTGGTGTTCGGGCAGTGTAGGGGGTCGTGCTGGGGCTGGTGTTTCAGGGTTTAGGGCAGTGCAGTGGTGTTCGGGCAGTGTAGGGGGTCGTGCTGGGGCTGGTGTTTCAGGGTTTTGGGCAGAGCAGTGGTGTTCGGGCAGTGTAGGGGGTCGTGCTGGGGGTGGTGTTTCAGGGTTTAGGGCAGTGCCGTGGTGTTCGGGCAGTGTAGGGGGTCTTGCTGGGGGTGGTGTTTCAGGGTTTAGGGCAGTGCAGTGGTGTTCGGGCAGTGTAGGGGGTCTTGCTGGGGGTGGTGTTTCAGGGTTTAGGGCAGTGGTGTTCGGGCAGTGTAGGGGGTCTTGCTGGGGGTGATGTTTCAGGGTTTAGGGCAGTGCAGTGGTGTTCGGGCAGTGTAGGGGGTCTTGCTGGGGGTAGTGTGTCAGGGTTTAGGGCGGTGCAGTGGTGTTTGTGCAGTGTAGGGGGTCGTGCTGGGGGTGGTGTTTCAGGGTTTAGGGCAGTGCAGTAGTGTTCGGGCAGTGTAGGGGTCATGCAGGGGGTGGTGTTTCAGGGTTTAGGGCAGTGCAATGCTGGGGGTGGGGTTTCAGGGTTTAGGGAATACAGTGGTGTTTGGGCAGTGTAGGGGGTCGTGCAGGGGGTGGTGTTTCAGGGTTTAGGGCAGTGCAGTGGTGTTCGGGCAGTGTAGGGCGTCGTGCTGGGGCTGGTGTTTCAGGGTTTAGGAGGCAGTGGTGTTCGGGCAGTGTAGGGGGTCTTGCTGGGGGTGGTGTTTCAGGGTTTAGGGCAGTGGTGTTCGGGCAGTGTAGGGGGCCTTGCTGGAGGTGATGTTTCAGGGTTTAGGGCAGTGCAGTGGTGTTCGGGCAGTGTAGGGGGTCTTGCTGGGGGTAGTGTTTCAGGGTTTAGGGCAGTGCAGTGGTGTTCGTGCAGTATAGGGGGTCGTGCTGTGGATGGTGTTTCTGGGTTTAGGGCAGTGCAGTAGTGTTCGAGCAGTGTAGGGGGTTGTGCAGGGGGTGGTGTTTCAGGGTTTAGTGCAGTGGTGTTCGGGCAGTGTAGGGGGTCGCGCTGGGGGTGGTGTTTCAGGGTTTTGGGCAGTGCAGTGGTGTTCGGGCAGTGTAGGGGGTCATGCACGGGGTGGTGTTTCAGGGTTTAGGGCAGTGCAGTGGTGTTCGGGCAGTGTAGGGTGTTGTGCTGGGGCTGGTGTTTCAGGTTTCAGGGCAGTGCAGTGGTGTTCAGGCAGTGTAGGGGGTCGTGCTGAGGCTGGTGTTTCACGGTTTAGGGCAGTGCAGTGGTGTTCGGGCAGTGTAGGGGGTCGTGCTGGGGCTGGTGTTTCAGGGTTTAGGGCAGTGCAGTGGTGTTCGGGCAGTGTAGGCGGTCGTGCTGGGGCTGGTGTTTCAGGGTTTAGGGCAGTGCAGTGGTGTTCGGGCAGTGTAGGGGGTCATGCTGGGGCTGGTGTTTCAGGGTTTAGGGCAGTGCAGTGGTGCTCGGGCAGTGTGGGGGGTCGTGCTGGGGGTGATGTTTCAGGGTTTAGGGTAGTGCAGTGGTGTTCGGGCAGTGTAGGGGGTCGTGCAGGGGCTGGTGTTTCAAGGTTTAGGGCAGTGCAGTGGTGTTCGGGCAGTGTAGGGGGTCGTGCTGGGGCTGGTGTTTCAGGGTTTTGGGCAGAGCAGTGGTGTTCGGGCAGTGTAGGGGGTCATGCTGGGGGTAGTGTTTCAGGGTTTAGGGCAGTGCAGTGGTGTTCGGGCAGTGTAGGGGGTCGTGCTGGGGGTGGTGTTTCAGGGTTTAGGTCAGTGGTGTTCGGGCAGTGTAGGGGGTCTTGCTGGGGGTAGTGTTTCAGGGTTTAGGGCAGTGCAGTGGTGTTCGGGCAGTGTAGGGGGTCGTGAAGGGGGTGGTGTTTCAGGGTTTAGGGCAGTGCAGTGGTGTTTGGGCAGTGTAGGGGGTCGTGCTAGGGGTGGTGTTTCAGGGTTTAGGGCAGTGCAGTGGTGTTCGGGCAGTGTAGGGGGTCATGCAGGGGCTGGTGTTTCAGGGTTTAGGGCAGTGCAGTGGTGTTCGGGCAGTGTAGGGGGTCGTGCTGGGGGTAGTGTTTTAGGGTTTAGGGTAGTGCAGTGGTGCTTGTGTAGTGTATGGGGTCGTGCTGGGGGTAGTGTTTAGGGTAGGGTAGTGCAGTGGTGTTTGTGTAGTGTAGGGGGTCATGTTTTAGGGTAGTGCAGTGGTGTTTGGGTAGTGTAGGGGGTCGTGCTGGGGGTAGTGTTTTAGGATTTAGGTTAGTGCAGTGGTGTTTGGGTAGTGTAGGGGTCGTGCTGGGGGTAGTGTTTTAGGGTTTAGGGCAGTGCAGTGGTGTTTGTGTAGTGTAGGGGGTCGTGCTGGGGGTAGTGTTTTAGGGTTTAGGGTAGTGCAGTGGTGCTTGTGTAGTGTAGGAGGTCGTGCTGGGGGTAGTGTTTTAGGGTTTAGGGTAGTGCAGTGATGTTTGTGTAGTGTAGGGGTCATGTTTTAGGGTAGTGCAGTGGTGTTTGGGTAGTGTAGGTGGTCGTGCTGGTGGTAGTGTTTTAGGATTTAGGTTAGTGCAGTGGTGCTTGTTTAGTGTAGGGGGTCGTGCTGGGGGTAGTGTTTTAGGGTTTAAGGTAGTGCAGTGGTGTTTTTGTAGTGTAGGGGGTCATGTTTTAAGATGCAATGCTCCAATACCTGACCAGTCTGCACTACATAAAACTGCAAAAAACTAAAAATAAAAAGTGTTTTGCACACTTTTGTCATTGGGCTATATGTGGGCTACATCTGGGTAATATTTGTGCTACATTTGGGCTCTTTTTTCACTGGTGGCCATCTTGGAAGACTTCTTTGTTATGAAGTTTCCTAATTTCTTCATTTACTGCAGTCTCCTCAGTAGGAAATGCTTTCAGTTTTTTACTTTGATTCCATCAAGAAGGCATTCAGATGTCTCACATCTGCCATAAATTCAGAATGTTAGCACTCTAGTTGCTCATTAGATCACTGGAGTAAAGCTACTGCTCACCAGGGAGTTAACTGGTAGTCTGCTGCTGGTATTGAAAGTGATTGTTTCAGTCTGCATGTCAGAATTTTCTAATGAAATAGAAGAGGATTTGAGATCTCACTTAAAACATGCCCTAATTTTTCTTTCTGCAGCACTAACCATAATTTCTATTTCAAAAAGAACCCCTCATTTTGTTCCTTTTTAAATTAAATGTTTTAAGTGTTACTGGTTTATTCCAATCAAGATGGCTTCAGGTGTGCCATACTTTTGTCATAAGTAAGGCTGTTAGCGCTCTACTTGTTCTTTAGAACACTCTGGGAAGCTGCAGTAGAACACAAAGGCATCAACTGGCAGGCTGCTCCTGTTGAAATATAACAGGAAGATATTTGAGATCACACTTGAAATATGTCCTAATTTTTCTTTCTACAGCACTAACCATAATTTCTATGACAAAATGAACCCCATCATTTTGTTCCTTTTTAAATTAAATGTTTTAAGTGTTACCAGTTTATTCCAATCAAGATGGCTTCAGGTGTGCCATACTTTTGTCATAAGTAAGGCTGTTAGCGCTCTAGTTGTTCTTTAGAACACTCTGGGAAGCTGCAGTAGAACACAAAGGCATCAACTGGCAGGCTGCTCCTGTTGAAATATAACAGGAAGATATTTGAGATCACACTTGAAACATGTCCTAATTTTTCTTTCTACAGCACTAACCATAATTTCTATGACAAAATGAACCCCATCATTTTGTTCCTTTTTAAATTAAATTGTTTAAGTGTTACCAGTTTATTCCAATCAAGATGGCTTCAGGTGTGCCATACTTTTGTCATAAGTAAGGCTGTTAGCACTCTAGTTGTTCTTTAGAACACTCTGGGAAGCTGCAGTAGAACACAAAGGAATCAACTGACAGTCTCTGCCCTTGTTGGATGTACATGTTTTACTGAGAATGTCAGACTTCATTCTCACATGAGTGAGAAAGATAATGTGAATTTACAGAAAATATGCTCTCATTTTAGCTTCTGGAGCACCTTCCAAACCTCCATGGGACAAGCATGAGAAAATAGTGTTCTCTCAAACATGATTCATGATATCCCAGCAGAAGGTTTTTCACATGGTAAAATCACCTTAGAATACACCACAATTCCTAAAATTAGTATGGTACCATCAACAAATAAATTCTAATGTAACTAAAGCCTGTTATCACCCTTTATAGTTCTCCTTTTGGTGACCCTCAAAATCTTCTATTCACTACAATGCATTTCAATGAGGTACTATCATTTATATTGGTCCCAAGATGGCTGCCAGCAATTCCAGGATGAAGTGCTGACAGCCAATCAGATCTCACGATGACATGTGTGGTTAGGCTCCGCCCAGATATATATGTGACTTTACTTTTGATTTTCTCAGGAACTACTGAACGGATTTACACCATTTAATCAAAAGGCACGACACTGAACCAAGGGCTACCTCTTTGCCAAATTTGGTGTAATTCCGTTCAGCAGTTCGGGCTGTAGCTGCGACTAAAGGTTCCTATGGAAAAATGAATGGGGAAAACGCGTTTTGGGACCCCCTTTTTCTCGGCCCCGCTTCACGTATCACCCCGAGACTTTCAGGATAGGAGCGGACCGGAGCGCCCCAACAAGTTGGAAACTTTCGCGAAGATTCGTCAACCGGCGCCAATGTTATTTCAAATAGAATGTCGCGGATTTCCTATGGATAATAGGTTTTAACTATAACTATCTACTGGCGACCGCCAGTAGATAATATATATATATATATATATATATATATATATATATATATATTAGCGATTCAGCTGCAGCTTGTAGGAACTCTGAGGAAAAGAGGATTATCCTGTAGTCCAAAACAATTTTTGTGTAACAGCGGTACAGCAACCACCTAATGGCAAGCACTATGAGTATTCTGATAACCATAACATTTCATTTGAATGCTACATTCTCCATTGAGGCAGAGAGGGCCTTGGCCTGTGTAAAAGTAAAGGTCTATGAACATGGTGAAAATGTGGGGATAATATTATTGTTGCAGTAAAAGTGACAGGTGACACTATTGGCAATTTCAGTCTTGTGTGACTCCGGGGTGTGACATTATTAGCCATACCTTGGCTATATAGAATGATTTTGCCTTTTTCTATGCTAAATTATACACTTCTGATTCACCTACCAATACTATCTAGGAGAATGTATTGATGACAGGGCTCACCATCCTGGAACTGTCCCAACACCTGCATGACGAACTGGACCACTAGATAATCGAAATGGAAATATCTGATGTCAGAAAACTGATGTCAACTGGTAAGAGCATATATACCACAAAGAGAGAAAAAGAGGCTGAAAAGGCCCCAAGCCTGTCTCTCAAAATACTGGAACATACAAAAATGGTGTGATGTCCTTATATCCAAAGCGTCTAGGGGAATTACCCAAGGTGGAACAGAATCTTCTGTTTGTTATTATATTAAAGCGAGATGCTACTGTGTCTCGTACTCAGGATGGCAATTTCAAGAACTGGACGAAGTATTCTCACTCGCGTAATGTGACATGCTTCATCATAGGACACCTCACCCCACCCTGGTAAGGTGCTACTACCAGGGTGGACTCAACCTCAGATTGGGCTAACCCCGAGGAAGTTTTTAAATATTACTATTTCTTTCTGGATAATTTTGGTCCAGTCGCTACCTAAAAATACCTCAGGGACTACCAAAAAGTATCCTTTTTATTTCCATGGTGCCCTGGGTATGATTGAAAAATTCCGTTTTTGGTATGGATATGGATGCTATGGGCCTGGCATACTCCTGGGTTTAACCAATGTGTTTCTGTCCTTCCTACTAGTCTAAAAAGGTCTTGGGCATTCGTCTGGGTTAATAACTAACTCCCTAGTCCTAACACCATGTGAGGGTAAGGGGTTTGTTAATAAAAACAGAGAAGACCGACTTCTCTGAGGACAAACATCTGTAACTGATTCCTTTAACCATGGAGACAATAGAGACAGATATTGCAGTAGCCTAACCATGTCAGGCACATTTCAAATGTAAAACTCCTGAACACCATGACCACACACTATGCGTGATGTGGCAATCTGATTCTAGCGGCTTACCTAACAACAAAGCAACTATATACATATATTTACAAACATACAACCTTAGTGGCACACTTGGAAAACATGTAGGTTCAGATCGGTGAACAAGACATACATGAAACCAATATAAAAAAAACACATGCTTTCAAAACAAAGGGAAGGAAACACACTTCCATCCCTATGTAACTTTACCTAGTCACTGGTGGTGTTTTGCCTCATGGTGTGTTGTGGGGGGGGGGCATCTCCTACAGTCACACACTGAAAAGGCATAGCAAACAAAAGTATATGTGTCGCAGTATATGTGTCCCAGCCTGGGGGATGGTATAGATATAATCTTGTTGAATGCACAAGAAAAAACAGCCCTCCATGTTTATGGGGGATTAAGCAAATGGAGACAAACTTACTTCGTCAAGGAGAAATGCCCGCTATGATCCTACCCGTCCCTTACAAACAGCTGTCTTGTAGGATAAGGAAGACGCGGCCAGGTGGCTTACATAAATGAACATTATCATTACCAGCTGACTACATGAGTTTCCGCCACCATAATCCTACACCTGTGCCGATGCCAAAAGCAGAATAACTCCCACTGCGTTCCTGGCCTAAGCATTGCCACCCAGTGGAGGTTTCATAGCAAAAGGGTGTGTCGGATAAGGATTGCCCGTAATACTTTACACATGGCTGCTGTGTGCCATGTCAAGCTGCGTCAGCGTTAATCTGCCTCAGCTGTAGCCATAAGGAGGTCCCTGCGCCCTTCCATGAGCGTTGCCATGGGAATACCTAGCCTACCCTGTCCTTTTGCGGCAGAACCTTTGTGCTGCGGACCGGAGCTCAAGACGAGGCAGAGAGGCTGGGAAATAACGTTTGCCCATAAATCTGTTTCCTCATGTGTAACTGAGCCTGCACTGTGTTCTTCATATGATCTGGCTCACTTTTAGAGATGAGGCTGATCACAAATACTGGACCCTAGGGTCCAGGGGTGAACCATACTTGCTGAAGTACAACTAAAAATTATCACAAGGTACTGTCACCTTGGTTAGTGATAGTTAATAGGACAAGCACATATTTTCTAACAGACCAGAACATGTTTCATTTAAAATCTTAAGTATAGTGATATTTGGCTAAAAAGCAGATGCGATATCGGGACAAATTATCGTAGGACCCGAGAGATCTACTATGTAATGTAACAGCTATAGTAGCTGAGGAAAGAATTCAACCTTACTTCTTATCATCTCCCAGAGAGTGTGTACAATGACACATGGAAACATGCTAAAGACTGACATGGCCCAGATACAACCCAGGGTATTTGGCTCCACTGTTTCTAGCTACGAGAGGACCAAGGGAAGTCATCATTCAGACCTGGGGTGTCTGTCCCTAGGCGCTATACCCTGTGTTGTTCATATTTCAGGAGTGCCCTGCTCTTGTTTCTATGTCTGCATTCCAATTTTCCAATGACATACCATTCAATATTATCTGTGGTAAGTTTTTGATCTCTGAAATGTCTTGTGAGTTTAGTGTTGTCCCTCATGCATCTTTTCATGCTTCTATGCTCTATGTTTCTTGTTCATATCTTCCTTGTTGTCATGCCCACAAATATTATGTTACAAGGGCATTGAAGGACATAGATGACATGACTCTTGTTGCAATTTGTGAGATTTTTTAGTACCCAGGGGGTCGTCATTTCCAGGTCCACAGTAGTGCATTTTTTGGTGAACAGGCATACTCCACAGTTGCCACATGGTTGGTGTCCAGTTGGGGTGGGAATGTTCCATAGTGTTCTTTGCAAATCCATCGGGGTTTTGTCTGGATGTGTATGTTCTAGCGCGTCCCATAGGTTTTGGCTCCTTTTAAATGAAAACATCGGTCTTTCTATCTTCAGGCCAATTGAGTTCATGATATCCCAATTCTTCTTCACCAGCTTCGTGACTAAATTAGAGTTAGGGCAGAAGGTAGTCAAGCCAACGGGTCTCGATTGCCATGACTTTTTGTATGAGCCCAGTAAAACCTCTCTATTGTTATTCATAGCTCATTTCTTTGCCTTTTTGATAGTTCTTTCTGGATAGTTTTTCTCTTTTAGTTTGTTGCTTAGAATCTCAGCATGTTCTTTGTATTTTGCAATTTCTGTGCAGTTCTGGCTCGGCTTGAGGAGCTGTCCTTGCAGAGCCCTTCCCTCAAGGATTGGGGGTGAAAGCTTACAAAGTGTAGGAGGCTGTTCTTATCTGTCGGTTTATAGTAAACCTCTGTTTTCAAGTTTCCTCCATCCAAGTATATCCTTAGATCCAAAAGAGGCATTTCCGCAATGCTAATTTCCATCATGAATATCAGGAAAGGATTCACGTTGTTGATGCATGTATTAAATTCATATGCTTTTTCTTTGGTGTCTCTCCAGATGACCAAGATATCATCAATATATCTCTTCCATAGTTTTATGTGGCTCAAGAATGGATTATCATCATCATAGATATATGATGCCTCAAAACGATTAACATACAAACACGCCAGGCTTGAAGCTGCCCATGGAAGTGCAATGGGTCTGTAGATAAAATGTTCCCTCATACTTAAATACATTCCTAGTGAGGACCATATGGGCACAATCTAAAATAAACTCTGCCGGTCACATTTCATTCTGCTGCTTCTGCATTAGGGGTTGTTCTATTACTTCCAGAGTGATTCCTGTAGTATATTGGTATATAAGAGCCAGTAGGAGGTCTGTTTCTGAGTCTAAAGTTATATTCTTCAGTTTTTTCAGTAGGAAGGCATCTTTGTCACCAATGGTTTTGGAAACAATTCAACAAATTTTGATAATGGTTCTAGTGTAGAGCCTATTCCTGATACCATCGGGCGTCCCAGTGGAGGATGTCTATTTTTGTGCACTTTCAGCAGGATATAAAAATAGGATGTCCTATGCTCTTTTGCAGTGAGAAAAGTTGCCTCCTTCTCAGTTATCCAGCCCATATCTAGGCCGTTTTTTAACAAAAACTGAATTTCCTCTGTGATCTCTGGAGTAGGGTCCTTCCTCAGTTTTTTGTAGTGTAAAAGTTGCTTAACAATTTTTGGCATTCATTCTGGTACATCTCATTTGGCATCACTATTGTAACACCTCCCTTGTCCACTGGTTTTATAATAACTGTTGTATCTTGTCTTAGCTCGTTGAAGGCCACTTTTCCCGCCCTACTGAAATTATTATAGACCTTATGCTTGGCCTGTTGTAAGGAGTTTATTCCAAGGTTCACTGTCTGCTCGAAGGTTGCTACTTCTGGGTGTAGCTGTTGGACGGCAGCGGTGAAAAAAGACTTTTTGTGGAGACCAGAGTTCTCATCCCTCTCCTCATCACTATTCTCCACTTCTCGAGTTGAGAAGAAAACCTGTAATCTGATTTTCTATTCTTAATGTGAATAGGTCATCTCTCGGGGTGGGGATGAAACCCAGGCCTTTGTTAATGACCTTTTTCTGAGTTTCTCTCAGAACTTTTGTACTTATTTGATTATGTGATATGCTGCTATTTGCTTATCCCTGGTTAAGGCTCCCAGTTGTTTGTCCTCTGTTCTTGTGTCGGTTTTTTCCAGGATACTCTGTGGACCCTGTTCTTTCATCTTCCCCTCCCTTGGCCTCTTTGTAAGAAAGATGGTTGTGGCATTGGTTGCCAAAGGGGGCATGGTTGTAGCGGATATTTGGAAAAAACGTACGGTGTCCAGCCACATTGTGGTGGGTAACAAGCTCCTTGGTTAAAGGGCTCTCTTGGTGACCAGTTCTGCCCATAATTGTTTCTTCCTCTGCCTCTTCTGTAGTTGTAATCCCCATATCTGTCAGATGACCTATTAGAAGAATTACTGCTATTCTCCGATGTAAAGGAGGAATCGCTCTATCTAATGATGTAACCCTTTCTGGAATATGGATATACTTTCCTGTGGGAGAATTTTGCTAGGCCTTTTTGAAATATGCTAATCTTGGATTGAGTGAGGAAGTCCTTGTATTCAGTTAGACCTTTGTTGACTTTCTTGAACAAATTTTCAAAGACCATTAGCGTGAGTTGGGCTTTTAAGGCATTCTCCTGGGTCTAAATTTGGATAACCTGGATATCCGAAAGTCTCTTTACTGTCTTAATGAATAAAACTAACCAATATCTCATACAATTTCAGGCTATCATGGACCAGTCTTTTCTGAATTCTTTGTCATCCTGATAGATATTGTGTTCCTTCGTGACAATCAGACCTTGTGGTGCAGCATTGCCCCTGAGGTACTCAGTCATTATTGGCCCGTGTAGCATAGTTTTTATCTGGGTTCTTTTAAGCTCAGATAGTGAGTCCCAATCACTCATTTGTGTTAGAGTTTGTGCCAAGGTTGTATCTCCCATCAGGGAGGGTGCCGCTAAAATAGAAAAAACATTGTCGTCATCAAAAGAACATGTTTCTGCCCTTCCTACCTGCCTAAAAAGGTCTTGGGCATTCCTCAGGGTTAATAACTGACTCCCTAGTCCTAACACCATGTGAGGGTAAGCTGTTGTTGACCATTTCAGGATAGTATGAAGAGCAGGGTAGAAACAGGTTGGTTAAACCCTGGAGTATGCCAGGACCATAGCATCCATATCCATACCCCACAATTACCTAACTGTATTTTTTAATCACACCCAGGGCACCACATAAATAAAAATAATAATTTTTTGGCAGACCAGGAGGTATTTTTAGATAGCGACTAGACCAAACTTATCCAGAAAATAATAGTAATATCTAAGAACTCCCTCGGGATAGCCCAACCAGAGGTTGAGTCTGCCATGGTAGTATCACCTTACCAGGGTGGGACGAGGTGGCCTATGATGAAGCATGTCACATTACGCGAGTGAACCCACTTCGTCCAATTCTTGGAATTGCCCTCCTGAGTAGGAGACACAATGTTATCTAGCTTTAAAATAATAACAAACGGAAGATTCTGTATCATCTTTGCTAATTCTCCTGGATGCTTTGGATATACGGGCATCACATCTCCTATGATCAGTGGGATTAAGACAACAGCTGGAAAACTCAAATATGTGATCTATGTGGATGACATACTAGTGTCAATAACAACCCAGACACTACTATAAAGGTCCTGATGAATCTCATCAATGAATTCTATGGCTTTTTGGGGTACAAAGTTAACTGGGACAAGAGCAAAGTCATGATCCATAAAGTCTAACACCACTGCATGAGCTTTGTTTAACTTTCCCTTTAAATTACTCCCCTGTGAAATGAAGTATCTGGGTATGCTAATCAGCAGAGACCTCCTCACCATAGTGAACGAAAATGAGCTGAATTTTTGGAAAAAATGAAACCTTCACAGACCCTTCAATGGAATTTCACTTCCACAAACATCTTCTTTGGAAATAGCTGCAATTACACCAATGCTTCACGTCCCAGATAGGATCACAAATATATGATGTGGAAATATTGACACTCCATAGCTACTTGGAGAAGTGGGGTTATTATAAAAACATGATTTTTGGATCGTATGAGGTACTGATAACAGAACTTCATTCAAAACCAATGAAGCGTCTCCTCAGAATGTAAATGGCAAGCAAGATTACAAACAATGTACACTGAGGAAGAATGGTCAGAACTCAGGAAGACAAGCTAAAAGTCTCAGAGAGGCTCGTCTTAAATTCAATTTCTTCAAAATCTTACTGTATTGGCAATCGGAACACTATAGATTTTACAGGGCAAAACTGTCAGCCTTTGCAAGTTCCTGATGATTTGTGGATACTTAGGGAGATAATCTCCACATTTTGTGGCACTGCCCCAAGTTTCAATCCGACTGGCATCAATTGTAGCGCACTATGGCTGAGAAAAGTGACCTTCTCTTTACCCCATCACTGGCATAAGCAATCTTTCATGAAACTCAACATATAACAGGGTGAAATAGTCTCAAGAAATGGTGGCTAGGCTCTGCCCTAAAGTGTGTCCTCAGGAGAAGGAAATCAGCAACTGCGCCCATGTTTAAGGACTGGATGAACTTGATATCTTTGGTAGCTGCACATGAGAGACAGCTTTACATGACTAGCTATTAGTTACAGGTGTTTAATGATATTTTGGGCCAATTCTTCTTTTAATGACTCACATTGCATGCTTGACAAACTGATAACACTGTGGCAAATGTAAGATGAGACAATGGACCCAGTCTCTACTATCTGTCTTCCAATCAGCACTCCCCTGGTCCTGTTAAGGTTAGATTTGGGGCTCAGGCCAATCTCAGAAAGAATTGCAGTTAGACCATTAACGTACTGGAGAAAAAAATAGGCTACTCCTGAACTGTTCCACTACCACTGTGGTCTAGAAGAGATACTTAGGCTTCCAGGGGCTGGCAATCTTCCGTGGATTAAATATGTTAGAGATACATTGTTAAGCATGGAGTTAGTTAAACTCGGGGAAGATTATGGGGGGACTGGTTTACTAACCAGCAAATTGGAGGTTAAGAGGTGTTTCAAGAACCTCAAGTCTGGTGTGCTCATGTCAAGCCTGGCCCCGGGTACTTTGACTCCTTTCTAAGGGTAAAGGACTTTTAGAAAACTGAGCAGTTCTTAGATGAAATCAAACCAAATCTGGCCAGAAAGCTGTATGCTCAGTTCAGGCATGGGTGACTACCAATTCGAACAACCACGTTGAAATGGGTGAGTTCAGATAGACTGTCTGGGATGGTCTGCCCATCATGTGGCTACAGCGAAGAAACAGTGGATCACACCCTGTTTTTTTGTGCTGAGTATAGAAGGGCCAGGGCCAAATGGATTATAGCAATTTGCATGAACCTGGGAATCACACAGTGCATGGAGGCCTGTAGAATTTTACAAACGTACACTAGCAAGCGCATTGTTTGTGCAGTCTCTATGTATTTATTTGCCATGTGGTGAATGAGGAGGTAAAATGTTTTATTAATGACTGCTTGAAAGGGCAGTAATGATGTAAGGCCACTAGGAGAACCTCACATAGAATGGTGTTTGTGCTGAAACTCCAACTAACCTTTTAAATCTAATCTATTAGCTTGCTGAGAGCACTGATGCCTTGTATCAAGTTGACAGATTAATTATTTCGCCTCTGAAAACCAAGGCTTCGCTTTAACATGCAGCATCACTTTTGTACATACCTGATGATGAATAATGTTTTATTTCATGTTTTTAACTAATTTTAATCTGTTTATATGGTGTGTGTATGCCATTTTATTGTTTTTGTATATTGCATACAGTCATCAACTTTGTTTTTTAATGTTTTTATACACTGCCTCTTTTATGGTGCATGGCCAAAATAAAGAGTTTTGACTGACTGACTGACTGTATAACCACAGATTTCTGGTGCGAATTATTTGACATCTTAATCAGATTACTTTTGGTCTTTATTTGACTATTTTATTATCCTCATTTTACCCTGGCATTTTTGATAGATATAGTTCTGTAAGCTCACATAGAGTGGCCGCCACAAAAATTATGGCTATATTTTTCTTTCTTCCTCCTTCTAAATTGAAATGCTAAATATCACACTGGGCACTATGTTTTAACAAAATACTGTTTAAATTATTTAAGGTTGATGTATACACATAGGGTCTCATTACGATGTCGGTCGGAAAGGCTCAGAAAGGCATTCGGTTTGACTGAACCTGTGTCGCAAGCCATGTTTGCGACCAACTCAGAAACATTTCCGACCGACTGATTACGATACAAGGTAGTTGGTCGGTCATTCCGAATTGCTTCCGACTGGCATTCGAAGAGTCCGAGTTGGTCGGAGCCGAATCGTAGAGCTCTACGGGCCGCGTTTCCGACTGACCGATTACAATGTCGGATTCCGACAGCCGTTCCGACTCGGTCTGTCCGACATGGATCAGCTGTCGGAAACCGACTTTGGGGGCCTATAGCAGGCCCCCCTTCACCCGGAGGCCTCCGGTTGGGGCTTGTGGGGGTACCCATGGGTCCCCTCTTCCAACCATGCGCAGTGTAGCAGGCACCATGAGGTGCCCGCCACAGGCGCAAGGTTTTCGCAACCACCCCTTTATTCAATGGGTGGCTGTGTTGTCGGTCGGAACACAGACTCCCATTGAAGTCAATGGGAGTCCCACCGAACGGTGTTCAGAACCATTGTAATCGGTCAGTCAGACTACCCGAACCCGAGTCGGTCAGAAACCATTCTGACCAACATCGTAATGAGGCCCATAGATGTTGTATATTTTGTAATACTTCTGGTAATCTTAATAAAAATATTCAAACACACAAAAAAAGGATATGAGAGAAATCTGGCTATTGCTTGGGGTAGCATTCCATCCAACCCATCGTTTTATGCCCACTGTGCTACACCATACATTATGCAAATCAGGACTGTCCCTACTACTCATGACAGCAGTCCAAACTGCCAGGCAAACCCCCTCTAAGAAGAGAACAGAAGCAACCTCAGACAGGTTTTAGCCTCATCAGTGAGGTATATCTTAGATCCTATGGCACAGTGAGCAAGGGACACACATCTGGGCACAACCATGGCCAATTAGGGTATTACATCAAACACACAAAAGGAAATGAATTCAAAGCTTGCAAATAGTCTAACCACTGGCAATTGTATTCTAACCTATCATTTTCACCCATTGTAGCACCCCATCTGGAAGCCTACCTTTTTATTTGCAGCTTTAAATAGCCCAAACTGGACCCAAAGATACTAGAGCGCATTGCATGACCACCAGTGACATTAAACAACATAACATCCATATTTTAGGCACAGGGATATTGAGTGATTTGTCCAGAATCACAGGATATTGAGCAGACGCTGAGACACAAACCTGATGCCCCAGTTCCAAAGTTGGCAGGCCTGGTATAACGCCACACCCTCTTCCCATCCTCTGTCTAATACCTCTCGCATCCGCTGCCTTATGCATATCAGTACTTACTCTGCTGCTCATTTGAAAACTCGATCCCAAATCCCAGGCAAAGCTTCTCTAAGAAGGCAGCTCAAGCAACCTCATACCAGTTTCATCCTCTCAGTCCTCGTCTGTAAGATATAGCTTGGATCCTATGACACAGCGAGCATGGGACCAACGTCTGGGAATACCCTTGGCGAGTTAGAGCATTATATCAAGCACATAAAAGGAATTGAGAGAAATGCTCACCAATAATCTAAACATTCCCAATCGCTCAGGCTAGCATTCCAACCCATCGTTTTTCACCTACTGTGCCACTCCTGATGCAGGAATGTTGGAATGCTACTCCGAATGACTGTCAGTGATTGGACTATGTGCAAGCATTCCTCCATCACTTTTTTAGTGTTTGAAGTAAATTATCCCCACCATGTTGTAGAGTGGGCATCCACTCTTTTTTATTGGGGTATGTGCCCACAAGAATACGTGTGAAAGCCTTTGCCAAATCACCGTTACCATTTTACATTTGCAGAGATTTGTCTCAGGTGTATCTTTATGGGGGATGCACAGAGGGTAGCAGTGACACTGCAGGGGTCTACGCAGGGGGGCACAGTCAGAGGCTCCACCTCCAAAGGGTTCTTGCCCTCTTAAGGTGAGGCCAGAAGCAACCCAGAAGAGACATTGACTTAGAGACACGTGATGCACTGTGTGTGTATCACTAGGTAGCAAAATGTGTATGTGACCCTGGAGGTAGCCCACGAGGTACATATAGTGATTGACTGAAGTCACCCTCTGGCCTTGATGGACTTGCCCTTTGGAGGCAGTGCTTTTTTTATGGTCTGGCTACAGATGCTGATGTCACCACTACACAAAACAACAAACAATAATACAACACAACACAATATACCGAAAGGGGGCATGGACGGTTTTTTGCAGATGGGTACACTTTTCAAGTACTTCCTTTTGTTCTACAATATTTTGCGTTAAAGTCTAGATCTTGTCAACTTAAACAAGTGTTTTACAATTCTTCTAGCTTCTCTGTGTTTATTTGTTATTTCTGTATGTGCTTTTCTGAGTGTATATCTTCAAACACTTGCTGGTAGAGAACGGCTGCACGGAAATGCAGTGCAGTGTTTAAGGGAGTCCCTGCTTTCCTGCCTGATGCATGATTAATTATATATTTTTGTAAATCTTAATCTGTTAAATAATACTGCGCGAGCAGTTGTTAAGGTGTTGACAGCTTCAAGCCTGTTTAAAAGACCAATACAGTAATTTCTACAAGCATGTCGTTTTTCTGAGCCGTCTTCCCAGCAGAGGCTTCTGTTTTATTGTTCCAAGACGGCATCCTTGTAATGGGTAAGACCAGAGAGGAGCATGACATGAGGGTGAACCAGGTTCTCGAGATTCTTGATGCCAAAGGTCTCACAGCGGAGCATTACAAATGCAAATTTGCTTGCACTAAAGTGAACTTCCTAGGTCATGAGATCACAGGTGATGGCATCAAGCCAAAGAAAGAACTGTTAGATGCCATACTTGACTCTCCTGTGCCGTGTAGCAAGGATGAACTATGTTCCTTTCTTGGATTGGTCAAATTTTACGCAAAATTCATCAAGAATTTCTCGAGTAAAACGTATGATCTAAGACAATTGCTCAAACTCAAGAACAAATTTGTGTGGAATGAAACTTGTCAAGACGCATTCTCTACCTTAAAGAATGAAATGTGTACCGCTTTACCGTTGCATGGTTTTGATCCTATGCTAGAGAATATCATTACCACAGACGCAAGCTGTAAGGGGCTAGGCGCTGTGCTTACCCAAAGGGATGACACAGCGTCTAAATGCACCATTGCTATTGCTTCCCGCTCTTTGACGGCAGCGGAGGAGAAATGCTCCGTCATTGAGCGGGAGGCACTAGCTTGTGTCTGGGGGCTCGAGCATTTCAGACAGTTTGTTTGGGGGAAGAAAGTCATCCTTCGCAGCGACCACAAACCGCTTACTAAAGTGTTCACTACGAGAGGCCTTTACGCGGCTTCCCCTAGGCTGGCTCGGCTATCTGTGCGCCTACTTGATTACAACTATGTGGTTCAGTTTGTCCCAGGTGCAAAAAATGTGGTTGCGGACTTTCTGAGCTGTATGCCTCTGGGTACATCAGTTCATGAAGACCAGCATGACGTGGAGGAATTGTGCATTGCAACCATACACAAAGAGTTACATGGGGTTTGATTGGATGATTGGATGCTTGAACAGTCCCAAGACTCTGTTCTTTGTGAGGTGTTTAACATGATGTCCAAGAGGTGGTCCAGTAAAAGTAAAATTTCTGAAGCCCTTCGCCCCTTTTGGGAAGTAAAACACGAATTGTCAGAAGAATATGGGTTACATGTGAGAGGGGGAAGAGTTGTCCCACCCTGCAGTCTTAGGAAAAAAATTCTTGAAATTTGCCACGAAGGACATTTGGGCATCAGGAAGACAAAGAACAGAGTCAAACATTGGTACTGGTGGCCGGGCATTAGCTTAGCTATCGAATGCGTAGTTAGAGACTGCACCTTATGCCTTAATTCTGACAAAAGCCAAGTCACTTTTAGACCTCCTTTACATCCTATCCCTTGTCCATCCATGCCGTGGGAAAGAATAGGGGTGGACATCATGGGACCCATTCTTGAACAGGGGGAGCAAGTGTACATTATCGTCATCATCGACCACTTTTCTAAATGGCCAGAGATAAAATTTGTCAACAGGCCAGACGCCCACAGTATTGTGAACTTCCTTGATGACGTGTTCACCCACGAAGGACTGCCCAAAGTCGTTGTTAGCGACAATGGTGCGTAATTTACTTCAGATGTGTTCAAAACTTACCTTGACAGGAACAGAATAATCCATAAAACCACTTCAGTCTACCATCCCGCTGGCAATGGTGCCGTTGAATGCTTTAACAGAGTCATCAAGGGCACCATCCAATTGGCTAACAATGGCAAGCGGGAGTGGAGATGGGAGGTCCTCAAAACCCTCTGGGCTTATCGCATCACACCATGCGGCAGTACTGGCCACAGCCCATTTGAGCTAATGAGAGGCAGAACCCCCTTGTCGAAGGACAATGTAGGGTGGTTGAAGGCTACTAAAAGAATCAATGGTCGGCTGACCAAGTTAGGAGTAAGCTGGCTGAGGCACAATCCAGTAGCAAAGAACAGTTTGACAAGAAACATGGGTGCAGACCCGTCACACTTAACTCGGGGGACAGGGTCAGAGTCAAGCGTAGTGGGCACACAAGCAAGGGCGCTAACAGATTCTCTCAACCCTTATCTGTACGCAAGGTGTTTTGCAACTCTGCACTCCTTAGCGATGGCAAAGTCTGGCATTTCTCTGCACTCTCCCTATGCAAATCCACGCACGAGGATCGTGCGTGCTCTGATCCTGACTGCCCCCCAGAGGAAGACAACTCCAACAATGAATCACACATCCCCTACCAGGGCAGAACACTTTGTTATTGGTCAGATGAGGAAGCTGACCATGAGTCTTATCCAGATGACAGGGAGGTTCATGCCTTTTTCTCACAGCCCAGCGCACCTGCCACGCATGACACCCCTTGTTCCGCTAGCACGAGTAGTGTAGGAAGAAGATTACCGCCTACTCCCATGCATGACACTCTTATTCGCATGGGCATCAGTAAGTCAGGGTGAAGGTTGCTACCTCCGTCGAAGCTATCAGATTATGTTTGCAACTAGTTCTCGCTACAACTCAAATTGTTCTATGCTTATTCAACGCATGGTTTTTTCCCTGCATGATCTCTCTCTCTCTCTCTCTCTCTCTCTCTCTCTTCCCCCGCTTCCCTTCCCCTTTGTTCCCTAAGGGGGAAGATGTGTTGTGAACTGTATTCTTATGTCCGTGCATGGCTGTCGCTCCTGTCACCAACTGTCAGCTGTGGAATGTTGACAGTTGACTGGTGGTGACTGACGAAGCAGCTGTGTGGCGATTAGCTCCGCGCTGAGTAGGCCTGTGTTGGTGTTATTCTAATAAAGAAGATTCTCACTTCCAACGTGCCTTGCCATGTTTATTCGGTACAGCTTCACAAATGAATCCAGTGGACAGAGGCGCAGAACATTCATTTTCGGAGCCGGGCTCTTCTGCCAACCATACCCCCAGGAGGTACAGCTTTTGTTCGTAGTTCTAAAGTATGCGGGGATCGGCAGTAGAAAGAATGTTGTTTGTTTGCTTTTTTTCTCTTTTGTTATGTAATCACAGAATCTTCACGAGAGGGTGACGCCAAAAAAGAAAGGTGTGTGTCAGTCATATTTCTTTTAACATACTAAGACAGTGAGACATTGCTATGTGGCCATAGGACTAGCCAACAAGAGGCTTTATACAGGCATAACTTAAGTTTAGAATGGTATAGCGCTTTCACATGGTAATTTAATGAAATCTGCAATGCACCTTGAAATAGCACCAAACTGGCATTTAAAATGTTCCAATTGCTAGCAGGCACAGAATAGTCACTTTAGGGCATCATCTACAAGAAAATGACGCAGTGCGGCGCCACAAGCCATTTAGCTGCGCCGTGCTGCGTAATTTTCAAAGCACAGGGATGTGTTGTATTAACAACAATTCAACACATCCCTGTGCTTTCCACTGCCCTGGCGCACAAGTGGCTGCCATGCGCCAGCACAGGCAACGTTGTGTCATTTTGTGGGATTGCCTGAGATGCGGGGATGCTTGTTTTTGTGCAGGAAGGTACACCTTCCTGCACAAAAACAATAATTGTTGGCATTTTCCTCTTTCTGTGCGTGCTGCAGAATGCAGCATGGATAGAAAGAGGTAAAAACAAGGAGAAATAAAAGTAATTCTCCTCGTTGCGCCATTCCTACACCTCCCCTGGGGAGGCGTAAGATTCTGACGAATTCACAGATTTACAAAATGTTGTAAATCTGGGAATGCGTCAAGTTCGATAAATGTTGCGTGGGAACACCCACAGCAACACCCATAGAAAGCCCCTTTCACGCAGAGTAACGAGGGGCCCATATTTACAAGGCCATGAAAAATCATGCAGGGTGACTTTACGGGGCATTGTAAATATGGGCAAGCCCATTGCGCCGCTGATGCGTTAAAAAAAGTGATGCACCAGCAGAGCAATGGGCTTGTAAATAAGCCCCTTAGTGTGGTAGCCACAGTAGGCATGAAAACGAAGCTTGAGGGTGCAACTCATCAATTGTCTTTGGTGTTTCTAAAAGGGGTTCTTTAGGAACCTCTCTACAATACTTGATTATCATAATCATACAGTGCCCGCATTGCTATTTGTTATTCGCAGTGCATTAAATTAAAAAAGGTACAACCATTTTCATTAAAGAACATGCTAAAAAACATGAGGTGTTTACTGTTCTGCAGTGTATTAATAGTGCTTTTCTCTAATACAAAATGCTATATTTTATAAGCATGTCCTTACTGTGCCAGTAAATTAGCGTTTTTAATAAAAAGCTAAATAATATAGTATATAATAAATGTGCAGTACTAAACGTGCAAGCTTTAATGAAAAACAACATGCATTTAAATGTGAAAAAAATGTAGTAAGCGATCACATTTACACTTACTAGGCCTCAAATAGATAAAGTAAAACTGCTTGGAAACCTGTATTGACTAGAATTGCTTACACGCATAAAATGTTTAATTCTTGACCTTTCCATGAACATAGATTTTGTTGGAAATCAGGACCTGTTTGCAGTGTCCCCCCACTTTTTGCCCCATTTGAGACCCCCGGATTCTGGATTTCTGACTCTGAGAGTGCCCTGGGCTCTGCTCTGGGCAGGCCCAGGGCCAGTGCTATGTTGAAAGCACCCACTGCTATGTTGAACACACTGAAAACACACACATGCATAACGGTACACTATGGGGCCGATTCCGATCTCGGCCGGTAGGGCTCCGAATCGGATTCGGCATAACCGGATCCGATTCGGAGCCTGATTCCCGACCGAGTCGGACGTGCGTCCGGGCGGCGAGTACGATGTGAACGTATGCGAAATCGCCGACCGACTCGTTCGCGGGACCCAACCGCTCCGACCGACTCGCACGGACACGACTCGCACCGCGCAATGGAGACGTTCCCGGCCGGGTAAGTACGATGCGCGCCGCGAGCGGATCCGACCGACTCGCGCCGTCCGGCTCGAAAGAGCAGTCGGAGCCGCACTTTGAGGGTCCGTGTCGGACCCCCTGTACGCCTAGCCGCGCGGAGTCGCACACAGGGGGACCCATGGGTCCCCCTACCTGTGGAGTGTGCGGCGCGACCCGCTTCGACGCGTACCCGCTATAGGGCGCCCTTGTTTGCCTCGCACCCATTGAGTCAATGGGAGCCCGCGTACGCGTTGTACGACCGGCTCCCATTGACTTCAATGGGAGTCCGACCGAATCGAGTCCGATAGCATGCGAGCGCATCGTACTCGTTCGGTCGGACTGCTAGGGTCCGATTCGGTCGGAAATCTCTCCGGATCCGGCTCGGTCGGAGAGATTTCCTGCCCGAATCGGAATCGGCCCCTATGTGTTATGGTGCACCTATGATTTGCAAGACCTACCCTTTAAGTCCCTTGTAGATAAAAGGGCGGGGGGATTTAAACTACCCATGAGTCCCTAGTATATAATAGGGCATGGCTGTTTAGAGGCTAGCAGCCCTTCTACACTTGCATGTGTGCACTGCTGAGAGCCCGAGGTAGTTTTAAAACCAGCCCTGTGGCAGCACTGCTTTTGAATGTAAATAGTGTCCAAATTCGACTTTGGTGGTAGGTGCGCTAAAAAAGTGGTACACTACCATATTTTGGCATTTTAGGTATCCCCAAGGTCTCTCATAGGCATCCCAGGGATGGGGGTCATGTGCTTATAAGGAGGGCCCTCATAAAAGATGTTTTATACGCCCTGGGGATAGAGAAATTGCACATTTCACTTTCCCCATTGTAGTAAAGTGCACTGTGGAGTGAGGATCTACAGTATCTTTGCATATTCAGGACCCCTATAATCTCCCCTAGGTGTCCCAGAGGTGGGGGGTCATGTAACTATAAGCAGGGCCCTTATAAAATATGTTTTATATGCCCTGGTGATGGAGAAATTGCACATCATTTTCCTCGTCGTAGATGGCTAGCCCATAGGATAACATGGTAATAATTTATGAATGTGTAAATATTGCTAGGAATTCAATACACAATACCACTCAAGGACTTAGGAGAATGGTATTGATAGATCCAACAATATGCCATTGTTGAATTTATTATAAAGTCTACAGAAAATAAGTTATGTCTTCATTGTCTGTAAACCAAAATACAGCCTTCCTGCCCTCTTCCCTGATTGGTTAGAGTTAACAGGATTAGCAAGGCTGCTTTGATGAAGAGATAAGTGGCTCACCCAGGGAGAGGGTATCTGGTGGAGAGAGCTCTGGTACATAGGAATGCCAGAGCAGGGGGGATTGGTAGTAAAACATGAAGCTTCAAAGGGGGCATAGGACAGGCAGCGAATGCCAGGTCCATCTACCCACCAGCCCCTCTGACCCATCCAGATAGCATGCTTAAGGCAGGAATTTGCAGATGGTAGTGGGAGGAGAGCTATGGAAATGAGCCATACTGGAGGTTGGTTTAACTAGTTCTTACTCCTCTGCTGAGATTTCAGCCATACTGAATTTTGGAGGTATAGTCCTTCCTGGGAGAAGATTATGCCACACTTTGGAGGAAGTGGTCATGCTCTGGTTTGTTTCCCTGCACCTCATTAGACAAGAGTGCTCTCCTGCTTGACCCCAGAGAACACTGAATAAATATGTGAGACGTGCAGAGCCTTTCAGATCTGCTGCTTGAAACTAAGAGAAGTAGAAGGCTTGCCAAGCTGGAAACTTGATTTGCACCATTAGGCCTTGCATTCTAACTGACTGCGCCTGCTGCATTATCTGGAACTACAGCCCTTTGGCTGCACCTTGTTGCAAGAGGAATAAAGAGTGGAATCCATGCAAGCTACAAGTTAACAGAGCTCACCAGGACCATCACCACCAAAAATCCCCTGCCTGGAGTGCATCTAGTGGATTTGTAAGGGGTTTGTTCCGGGCCATTGTGGGAATTGTGGTTCCAACCTTTCAAGGACCTTCTTGGAGATTCCAGAATTGTGTTTTGGGCTGACTCAACAGTGATAAACAAGCCGGCCACCTTCAACCGTGAGCTGGCCTGACCTGCTGGTTCGTCCCGCTGAAAAGCTCCAATGGTCCGACTTCCAGATTTTGACCCGGAGCTCCCTGGAAAGTAAGCTTTCAAACCCTCACCGAATCCAGACTGGTGAAGAGCATCGAGGGACCTCATCAGAAAAAGCCCCAGAAATGTTTCTAAGTCCGAAGGTAAATTCTCGACAGCGTTCTACCGCGAGAGGTATCTGAGCAGTGCACCATTGCAGTCAGCCTGAAACTTTGATTTTGTCTCGGTCAAGCGCGACCAGATGTCCCAATGTGGTGCTATAGGTTTCTAAGTGCTATATAGTGCTATATCTTTAAGAAAATCATATCTCTGGTTCCCTACATTGGATTTTTGTTATTTTAGTGTAATTTTAAAAACATAAATATTTCCTATTTTTATAAATTGGTGTGCGTTTGTTATTGTGTGTTGTGTCTTAATTATGTCCTGAATTGGTGTTTTTAAATGCCTTACAGAACTGTCTCCTAAGTTAAGCCTGCCTGCTCGCAGCCAAGCTACCAAGGGTTGAGCATGGGAATAATTTCTTAAGACCTATACTGAGCCTTAGACCATTTTAGTGGCCTTATTGCCAGTGGTAGATGCATATTTACCACTACCAATAACCCACTTTCCAATAGCTTTTCATAATATATCATTGTTGCTTAAATGTTTTCATATATTTCTACAGAATGTTTTTACGTACACAAGGATCACTGTTAAGTCATTTGTCATTTAATAGGGTACGGAAAAATTCATACATAGAGATACAGCATTTAAAACATGAACTTGACCTTTTTTTACCTATTTGTTTTTTTTAATCAATGATGGCTCTGCTAAGTGTTTTATTTTTGTTAATATTGATGTTTCAACTTCTACGTAGACTATTGTTTAGAAACTTGATGTTAGAAGGTTAGAAATCTAGTCTATACATAGGAAAGTAGACCTGAAAGAGAAATTGAGCCATATGAACTCATAATTGTTACAGCTTAGCTGCAAACTTAACATTGCTGTCTGCGGATTATTGTATTCCGGTGAGAAGATGAGGAGTGATCCTGCTCCCAGGAGCGCATCAGTGGGAGATGGAAGAAGCAACATGTTGCAAAGTTTAGTGAACTGTGTAGTCTATAATAGTGCATGTTCCTAGAGTAGGTGAAAAATTTGTTTTACCCTTTGCCATTACGACTTCTCTATTTTATTCAGACCTTATGCCATTGCTCTGAGACTCTACCAAGTTTCTTGAACCTCTCTTTATGGGAAGTTCTGCTTTGAATTATTTTTATCTATTCGAGCTGACTTTAAAGCTGAAGCTTTATGCTTTTTCTCACTCTCTCTAACCAGAACTCTTTATGGGTTCTGACTGACTCCTTTCACCCCTATTCTTAGAATAGGGACTCTTTCCTTTATGGAATGCCCTCAATGCATTTTCTTGAAATGTATTGCTTATTGATTGATTAATGGTTTCTAATGAAATTCTAATGACTAAACTTGATGACTATCTTGTGAACTAATAAAGATGATTTATTAAAAGATGTTGATTAATAAAACTCTTTAACTCATACCAAACTCTCTTTATTGGCTGAAAATAAACTAATGAATGTGATTATAATTTATGTGAGATGCTCAGCTCTCCTCTTCACTAAAACAACAGCAAAGATCCATACAACCAGACAGAGACTACAGAAGAGCGGGAATTAGTTGGTGTTGGGAAAGCGTGATTCTTTCTATTAATAACTGATTCCCACTACAACCCAATTGATTAAAGAGTGGTGCGGATGAGCAAATTTTAATATTCTTTATTTCTTAACACAGCACAGCAAACTGAGAACCGATTGTAATTTTGTGGTATAAGTAACGGTTCTGTCCAAAACAAACAAGCATAATGGGGTTATGTTTAGTTCTGATTGGACGTAAATGTCTTCTTCCAAATCACTCTTACTTTTGGTGTTTGATGTGTAGAAAATAGCAACAAACAAAACATATAGCCCGGTACCAGCCCTTTTTAGCTTTAAGACTGCACTTTAAATGAAAGAACCATGATGCAAAAACACAATAAAAAGCATGCTTGTCTGTGCCACCTGGTCTCACAAGCATCGCAAATACATGGTCTGCATAAAAGAACAACATGGTTAAAGTATAATTAAATAGAAAATAGCATGCTCAATGTGTGCCACATGTGCAGGTGTGTAGAAAAATGTTCAAATTCTCCATGTGAAAAGCACAGTTCACAGTGTGTAGTTTAGACTCAATAAATGAGGATTACTTTGAAGTTTGGGGGCCGAACTCGTGGGGTTTCACTCAGCAGATTTCAGTGGAGTTCCCCAAAAACTCCACAAAAATCCACGGAATTCTAACAACCGGTAGAAATATGCATGTTGCGCTGCAATTTAGCATCAGTAGCATGAGCAGCGCTGAAAAATTAGCATGTACTGCACCATGCAGTGCGCAAGATCGCGCAGATATTCAAGTTAATTTTGATGCCACTCGTGTAGAAATCTACTTGAGTGGCAGCAAATCTACTGCCTGAATTAGAAATTGGCACCAGGAAATGCCAAATCTTGCTTGCACTTACATTTGTGAAAGCTCACGGGAAAAAAATCCACCACATGGCAATTGGCAGAATTTGGCCAGATTTCTGCATTGCAAAAGTAACACGGAGTTGCCAAATTCTGCAAATTCCAAGTCCTTTTCCCATAATCTAAGACTCAAGTACTTCTAAGGCTTCAACCCTAACAGAATTGGAGATGTTACAAGCAAACCTGTCCGCATACATATTTGCTTTCCACCATGTGTGCAAAACATAAACCTGCACTGTTGCATCAAGTCCGGAGCACACTCTGGTTGTCATGCAGATCACCAGTACTCACCACGCGCCTCACTATCAAAATAAACCACTGACCCCTGGTCTGCAAGATGCTTAGAGACTTCCTGAAGAGGTAAAAAACTCAATATAACTGATGCACTAGTATATAGTACAATAATACATCGTGCCCCCTCAGAAAATCTACTGTTGTTTAAATCTGGAGATGGTTGGGGCTAGTCATGGAGAGAATATTTGGGCCTACTATTTGTTGCAAAATAGATTTCTTCAATTTGGCAAATTTCATTTTGAACATTTCTACATAGCAGTCAAAACTGAACCATTATCAGTGCAAATGTATGTAAATGTAAATGTCAGAGCAAAATTGCATCAACACCACTAAGATTTACGTAATTCAGCTAAAATTGCTCAAGTTGGTTTCTGCTGCAAGTTTCTTGGTAGATTTTGCAAAATGGAGCAACAGAAATGTAGAATATCTTATGATCAATAATCCATTTTGACTTCAAGAAAACTTGCAAATGAACAAAAACACCTTAGAACATTTTCTTGAGTGGTTCTTCTACTGTATTTGTAAAAATTACTTCCTGCTTATGTAAATCGCTTATATATTTAAATGTTATTGAAAGCTGAAAGCACTTTAGTTGCATTCCTGGGTCTAGCTTCCAACCCCTTTCTGTATTTTACTGATCTTCAAAAACTCAAATTTAGTAATACGCTGTTAAAAACGATACAATTGACGAGTTGCATGCACTCCTTACCCACTTATGTAAAGTTAATCTTAAACAATGGCAAAATGATTTGTATATAGCTAGATGGGTTAAAAGCTATATTTGTATCAAAAGATTTAAAATTAAAGCGCCTTTAGTGTTGCCGATTGTCGTTCAGTTTTGTAAATTCTAAGTCAGTCAGTGGAGAATTCTTACAAAATCTCAGCTTATTTATGAAACTGCAAAAGTTCATTCTACGACTTAAAACATATTGTAAGATTTCCCAAAGAGCTAATTACATTGTGAATGCTACAACATTGCAATCACTGGAACATCCAAGAGCAGCTCAAGTGACCTGAAACATATCACATTTAGATGAACCTCTAAAGTGCTTCGATAAAATTAAAATGCCATGCAAAAATTGCTCTGTTTCAGTACTTAAGAAAACTCTAATTACTGAATGTTGTTTGCGATTCCCGAGTTAAGTATCTCAAAATGTGCCATTCTAAATAATGCTTAGATCACGATCCTCAGCTATATTTGCACACCATTTCATTTTTACAATGTTTTGCTAACCTCTAGGTAATAAGAACAACCTTACTAGATGCAAGAATCCTATTTAGAAAATAAACAACAGTTCATTGAAAACATTAGGACTGACTGGAAGAGAGCACAATGCAAAGAGTAACATTCTAAACTGGTGTGTAGTTGGATCAGCGTATTTTTCAGGCAAAAGAACATTAATTTTGTGACAACAGGGCTCACAGTAAGGGATTTAAGTTTGTGGCAGCAGTGGCGTAGCTAGACCTACTGCCACCCGATGGGGGCCCTAAGCTGCTGCCCGGTGCGGGTAAGAGCGTGGCATCTGACGGGTGACTTGTTCCGCAGGGCGGAGGTGGTGGTCGACGGATAAATTGTTCCGGGGGCTGGGTGACTCGCGGCCGACGGCTGACTTGTTCTCTGGATGATGGTGGTAGTCGACAGACATGACTTGCTCACCTGCGCTGCCCCCTTAAACAGTGGTGCAAGGTTGCCTGTGTTGGCACAAGGCACCTGAATTGAGTGCCAGCGCAAGGGAAAACGCAGGGGTGCACCGTATCATTGTAAATACGGTGCATCCCTGCATTTTCAGAATGGTGGAGCATGGCGTTAGCAGTTTTAGCTTAACGGCATGGTTCGCCATTCTTTTGTAAATATGCCCCTGAATTTCTTATACTGTAGGTTTATAAAATGAGCTACAAATATTTATTGCGTCGTTCACCCCGCATTTGGGGCTTGGTAAAAGCACCTGAAGGCAGTGTAATTTAAAGTGCTATGCTATACAAAATTTACACCTAATTAAATTAGATCATGGTGTGCAAGTAGGGTATTGCTAGAGTCCAGAGAATGGTTCACATTTTAACCTTCATAGATTTGTAAACCACTTTAATCCTACAGGATTGCTCAGTATGCGTCACAGATTTGAACTGCGTCAAGAACGGGAAAATTGAGTACCTTTACCTGGGCAATAATTACACCTGATATTTACAGAACCTGGACACATCAACATTAAAATTAGCAATTACTGAATAGCCTGCATGTGAGTGTCAGACCTTTTGGAAGCGAAAAGGAAAAGTAGACTCAAGAGTATGGGATGTGGTTTCAGACATGTTCAGACATCGCACCTTATAGCATGAAAGTATTCAAGCACCTCCAGAAAAAGCTTATGTTATTCATATGGTCACCTCTAGAAACGTGTATCATTGCCAACTCTCTTGCATCACCCCTCACTTCCTTGCTCCATTTTTACATTTCCTCACATCACCCCTTTACCCCCTTTCACCCTGTTATCGCCCTGCTCTCCCACTTTCTTCAGCATTTCATTCTATACTTCACCATTTCTGCTACATCCTCTCTGTTACCCTTAATTATTATTTTACCATAGAGCGTTTACATAGTGCACACCACACACATAACTCCCCCATGAGTCTTAAACAATTTGACTTCAACTATAACTGGTGAGTTTCATCTAAATCTCTGCAACAAATGTTGAACCTGTTCAGTGATCATCCCTCTTGAGAAGTCTGCATTTCTCCTCTGTCAATCTATATACACTCAATTTTACTATTTTCCTTCCTTTCCTTGCTCACACCTCCATCTATGTGATTGTCTCTCATATCCCATTTCCACTCACTTTCTCCCCCAAGCTTCCCTACACACCTCTTCTTCTTTCACTTTCGTTAATGCCTTGCCCTCTGCCCTATTTATTTTCAAAGTCCTTTTTCTCTGCCATCCCATATTATAGAAACCACTTTCATTAATTTTGGAGAGCTTTATAAAAGCCCTCTCATTGTGAATGTGTACTTAGCTGGGATGAGTGTCTATGCTCCTTGTGCCCAAGGTGAGACATGCTGGCAGTGACTCGTTCTCATACATGGCTTGACTAGCCCCTGATTTTTCGTCTTTTTCTGGACCCTATTTTATTGCTTGTTTTTAGACTCTGCACACTGGGGCACTGCTGTCCAATGCCCAGTGTATGTGGTCTGACACCTAATGAATGTAGAAATTCACTAATCCCTGATTGACATGCTTAACCTTCTATACGGCCATGGTGTATGGTGTGGAAATACACCCATAGCATAAAAAGTTAGCTGTTACTTGTAGACTGCAGCACATATTGTACCATCCACTAGTGTGACAAAAGAAAACAAGGCTTTAGGCATACCCTTGTGAATTTACTGCTGCACTGTAAAACCTCCAATGTAACCTGTTAAAATAATCCTTTTCGACAGATAAAAAAACACACTTATAAATAATATTAAGTCACCCCCATGTAAGCCTTGTAGGTCACCAGGCAGAGTCCAGGGTATTTAAAAGTGGGATAAGTAGAAAATTAATATCAACATGTCCCTACAGTGACAAGACCAAAACAGCTATTTTGACTGTAGCAGGCCTAGCTGTCCTCTGTAGAAAAACAGGGTGCATATTAAAATATTAATACTGCTAACCAAGAAAAGGGACCGGCTATGAAAAGAATTAGGACACTTTTTTAATAGGTATTAAAATTACAATTCAATAGAGAAGTTGGCTATTTAATACATTTTTAAGGTAAATAATATTTTTGAAAGTTGCATTTTCCCTGCCTGAGGTTCCTGGAGGCTAGTTTTCATAACTTCTTCACAAACTCCAACATTGTGATCAGATGTCAACAAGGTGTGAAACAACTCCTCCAGCTAACAGTAGTGTGACTTGAATAGGTAGCAAGGGCTCCTTTGAATGTCACAGAATATTCAGAATGGTGCTGTGGGCACCCTGTGCCAGCACACTGTCAATTGACAAATTGACAGGTCTCTTGGGCCACATGTAATACTTGGGACACATTTGAAAGGGTGAGAACAAGATGCCAAAAGAATTCTTGTGTATTTCCTGTCTCGTTGCTGAAGGGCCCTGCTTTTGTCCTACTAGACTACTGTCTCTGGGTTTGTTGTGGGTAAATTGCCTGCTTAAAACTGGGGTTTAGTGTTACATGAGGGAGAACATCAGTGGGTTCCCTATGACACTCTCACATACACCCTAGCCTTCAGTGTCCAAGTTTAATTTATCTAAAGACTTTCACCATCTTTATAATACTCTCACACATGACATGTTGTGCTTGTTTGCAGTAAGGAGTATCAGACTACAGGAGGTAGCCCATATACCCTAAGGAGACTAGGGCAATCATCTGTAACATACAACAATGTCTCAAAAGGGTGTTATTTGGAGGTCAAATACATGTAGCACAATTAATTGCTGAGAGTTAAATCAAGAGGGAGAAAACCAGGGAGACATTTCTTTTGTGATATAAATTGTATTTTAGTGAATACACATATTGGACATATTAAGCTTCATATGTACAAGCATATGGAATGGTAGCACTGCGTTACATTAAATGGCATGTAACCTGTCAGATACTGTGCACAAGTGCTCGTGAAGGATTGTGACGGCGCAAGTGACACGTGAGAAAGTATGTATAGCGATAGTGACGGGCGCAACACGAAACAAGTGGAGTTAAAATTTACATATTTCTACAGCGGAATTCTTGGCGCCCCCTTCAAGGATACCCCATCTGATTATTTTTTTATCCACTATCATTTATTGTTAGGGTATCCTAAATATGTAAATTTTAACTCCACTTGTTTCGTGTTGCGCCCGTCACTATCGCTGTACATACTTTCTCACGTGTCACTTGCGCCGTCACAATCCTTCACGAGCACTTGTGCACAGTATCTGACAGGTTACATTGTTGTTTGCAGTAAGGGACACAGGAGCTACTGAAAAATTGTGTAGGGTTGGTATCAGAAATATTTTCCCCATTAGTTAGGGAATGGCCAGGAGTTACCCTCACCCAATAGCTTCCAGGCATAAATGAGGCACCTCAAGGCACCCACTTCAGAAAACTTTCAAGACCATGCAGAAGATCAGAAGAGGACTGGGACGGTTGTCTGTGACCTGAAAGGAGCCCTGAAGGACTGGACCTGCTCCCTCTTATACCCAGGACAATGAAGTGAACTCCAGGGGTCAGCTGGCTGTCCTGCTGTGTTTGTACAGGGCGACAACAAGCTTCAAGAAGCCTTTTACTTGGAGTGCCCAGCTCACCAGAATCAACTGTACCTGGACTGGACCTTGCTGGTGGCTTTTGAAGGAATGAGTCCTGGCCCCTACATGCTAGCCTTGTGGTTGGTTGTGAGAGCCTTAGTAGTGACCCAGATGAGCTGTTCCAGAAACTGGGAGTTTGTTGGAACGTAAAAGTCTAAGTCAGAAGGTAACATTTTTGACCAGAACTGACCTGTTTGGGATATCTGAACCGTGCTCCATGGTGGTCAGTCTGAAATTCCTCCTAGGTCACAGTCTACCGTGACCATCGACTATCAGTGGTGCTTAGCACTTTTTGGTGCTATTTCTAGTTAAAACCTTAAAAAATCATATCTCTGGTTCCCCTTATTGGATTTCTTGCCATGTTGGTGTAATTCTGTTTTTAAAGTTTAGCCTATTTGTCTAATTCAGGTTGGGTTTATTTTTGCTTTAAATACTGCCATTATTACTCTTTTAGTACCTCATAAATAACTTAAATATTGCCCTAACTTAAGCCTGTCCCTTTGTACCATAACTACCAAGAGGTTGGGCGCAGGTTAATATTGTAACTTTAAGGTTTTAAGGGCTCACAAGCAAAATTCCTGATCATGCTACTCTTGAGTCATAAGTTACAAATTGTTGGATTTGGCCCTTTCTGCAAGGTCATCCCCACAATATTTGTCTTCACCCTTCTGTTTGTTGAAGTTGTTTTTGTTGGCTTTTAGGACTTGGTGCACTTTACCATTGGTAATCAGTGTTAAAGTGCTTGTGCTCTCTCTTTTAAAGATGGTGAAATTGGCTTACACTCTATTGCCACAATTAATTTACTTATAAGTGGTACCACCTGTACCCAGGGACTGTAAATCAAATTTTACTAGTGAGTTTGCAGCTCTAATCGTGCCACCCACTTATGTAGCCTCTAAAACATGTCTCAGTACAGCCATTGCAGCTTGTGTGTGTATTTTTAAACTGCGATTTTGACTTGGCAAACCAAACCTTTTGTCAGTCTTAAACCTTCCTTTTTAGGTCATATAAGTCACCCCTAACGTAGGTCACAAACAGCCCATAGGGCAGGGTGCGGTCTATTTAAAAAGTCGCCCATGTACTATTAACTGGGCCAGAGTGCTGAACATTCATGGAGTTTGCAGAGTTTTCCACACTCCGCGCTCCGCGGAGCACGTGGAGTTCTGAAAAACTCCACTCTAAGAAGCGGAGCTGAGTTTTTTCCTTGCTCCCCAAAGTTAAGTTGGCGAGTGTGAGTGAGAAAAATCCTTGACCACATAAAATATAAATATTGAACCCTTAGACTCAACTCTTTAGTACACCTCTAGTCCTGTGGATACTACAGAAAAAGGACTGCTGTGCTACTCGGCTGCCAGAAGAACTGCTGCCCTGCTACTCTGCTGCCTTGCTGCCTGCTGCCCTACTTGCTGAGATGGAAGACTGGACCAGCACCCTTCATCCCAGGCTGAGGTGACTCGAATGGTCAGCTAAATGACCTCCTGTTCTGAGCTACAGGGACCTATGTTCTATAGGCATTCCTGCATCTGACCTGCTGCCTGGACCTGCAATTGACACTGCCTGAGCCCTGCTGGCATGCTGTCCTCTGCTGGAGGTGCCCCTCAGGTCCTGGACACTTAGTGTTGCATCAGTTGAGCTCCTTCTCCCTAAAAAAAGGAGAAATCCTGAAGGTTTGGGCTTTTCTCTAACACAAACACGCCTGTTCGTGCCAGGATCCTGCCGCCCGTGCTGCCTGCCAATGCGATGCTCCGGTGAAACCGACTCTTCCCACCACAGTGAATGCCAGCGACGCCCGGCTGCATGAGATCTGCACTTTGTGCTACAGAATTGACAGCCCACGGAGACCACCAATGAGAATCTCCAGCAACAACCGTCCATGATACCGCTCCTGCTCTTCGTGCTACAGCGACGACCATCCGTGACACTCTCTCTGCTCCTTGCGGCCCCCTCCACCACAAAATGAATTCTTCCTGATGGACTTTTGAATGCAACTCTTTCAGCTAAACTAACCTGGTCCCTCTATCCAGCCTACTCTCCATAATGGCCATCATGAACTTGTGACTATTCGACCAGTCTGGCATGGCCAAATAACCACGAGTGGCACTTTGTGCTTTTAGGTGCCTTATTTACCTTAATTAGCTGAAACTGCATATCTCCAGTTTTACAGATTGGAATTTTGTTGTTTTGGTCTAATATAATATCCAGGATTTTACTCTATTTTTCTAACTTGGTTTGAGTTTTTTCCTGTGCTGTGTTTTTACTGTATTACTGTTTGAAGTGCTGTATAAATATTTTACACATTGCCTCTAAGTTAAGTCTCACTGCTTTTGTGCCACACTGCCAGAGGGATAAGCACATGCTAATTTGGGGTTTGCTTGTGTTTTATCCTGATAAGAATTGTGGTTGCTTCTTGGGCAGGGTCTCACCCCCTCAACCAGTTACCAATTTCCTACAAAAAGCAAATTATTTCGCAGTGCAGCTTTGAAGTCAGTAAAGGAGTAGCAGGCTTGCATTTAAAGCAGGGTCAGGGATTGGGTCCTAGAAGGCAGACACACGGAGAATGAAACTGTGAGTGTCAGCAAGATAGTTGGGAGCATGGTGGATAATGGATTTACATATCATTATGAGTGACATATAGATGGTTGTTATCATTGTTAAGCTTACCAACCTGTTGTTAGTATAAGGAGATAGGGGGTGCCGAGGGAGATTGAAAAGAGTGTGAGTTGCAAAGTTAATGACTGGCCTTGATTTAGATTTTGACAGAGGATACTCCTTCACAAACGTGATCAGTAGTCTGTCTATCTTATTACAAGAGCATTCGGACATAATGCACTTGTAATGGGGTGGATGGGGTATCAGTCATGTTTATGAAGGAGTATCCTTACGTAAAACTCTGAATAAGGCCTTTTGTCAAGTGGACAGAAGAAGTAGTTTGGGGCGCCTGCCAGTAGGCAGATGAAGTAATCAATTCTCCTGATTACCAGGGAGAGAATAAGTGTTTTGACAGTGTGGAAGGGATAGAAGAAGCCAGATATTTCAGATGCTGCGCGACTGGAATGTTCCTACTATAGCAATGTTTGAGATAAATGCTTCCATCCTCATTGAATTGTTAAATGGAAGGCCAACATTTCTAGTGCATGGAGCAAAATTCAATGATTCTGTGAGGAAGAAAATGCCATTGAAGATAAGGTAAGGAGTGTTAGTTGAAGGAAATTACAATACAATGATTCCATTTTTGAGTAGCTCAGCTTCACAATCAGGAGTGCCACACAGTATGTCAATTGCAGGGAGGTAGTTTGAGATGTGTGAATGGTAGTGGAGTAGTAAAAAAAGGGAAAGATGAGGAAGATTTGGCTTTGATGTGGTATGAGAATCCAAAGGAGGAAGTGAAATCACCAATAGAGCTGGCATAGCTGGAGAAAAGGAAAGCGTCATATACCAATGCTTGGGTTACATCCAGTGAGAAAGAAGTGGTAACAGAGGAATTATTATTCCACAAAACAATGTGTGAATGGTTGGCGAGGCAAGGTTTAAAACAGTTAAGAGGTAAACCAGAGATAGTGAGGGAGCTGTGTTTGGAGTGTAGAGTGGGGTGATCAACCATGCCAAAGGCATCAGAGAGATCTAGGTGTATGAGTAATGGCGGTAGATGATAGTGACAAGGAGTGCGACTGAAATTAGAGATGTGAATGAGCTCAGTATCAGTAGAGTGTAGAGCATAAATAACAGATTGGCTTGGGCTGATGAGCTTCTTGAGAGTAGGCTATCTATGAAAAAGTTAAAAGCAAGTTTTTTAAAAAGTTTTGAGAAGAAGGGAAGGCAGGACAGTGGGTGATAATTGGTGGAGGAGAAGGGTCAGCCATTTCTTTTGTAAAAGTGAACAACCACTGTTGATGTAAAGCTGGTGGTTGTGCCTGAGGTAGGTTAGTGTTTGTACACAGATGTGAGACAGAGTAGAGTGTTGGAAAAAACAGTCAGATATTCAATGACTGCGGGCTTAATGGATTGGAAGGGGTACAAGAAGAGTTAGCGACTTTAATGGGTGGGCTACAGTCAGTGGTGATGGCTGAAATGGAGTAGTGAAGCTGTATATCTTTATGGCAGGATGGGGTGTTGCAGGGAGTTTTTGGAGCTTTCAGCAGAGATCAGATTGTCCTTGATGGTGTTAATCTTTCAGGATAAATGAAAGAGTACCCTTCCACATTTGATTTCTTTTTTAATTATGGGATGGATGTTTGACACCTGGACAAAATATAAACCCTTGGGAGAAAGTGTGGTACATGTGATTTATCGAGTAGTTTAACTAATCACATGTGCACATTTAAAACAGGATTGCTATCTTAAAAATCATCTACACAGGTTTATTAACATCAAATAAACAACACCAGAAAGCAGTGGCAACATTTTATGCAAGTTTTGAAACACTTGCTGACAATGTTCTGTGATTACATGTCTTCATTGACTGCCTGCCATCAATGTATTTGCACTTAGCTTGTTCACGGTCATGTGGATTCATCAATGGGAGCAAAGTCTCTTACCTCAAAAGAAAGATTTTATGTCTGTAGGACACCCTGTATTATTTATTAGACAGTGCAAAGATGTTCATAATTACATAAGAAGGTCCAGAGAAAAATGTGAATGATATAATTAAGTGAGACCAAAAATGCCCGCTGCAGGTCAACAAAGTTGAAAATGTACAGCTTTTACAAGTGGTGCTTTCTGATTGGTGCCCTGTAGGTTTAAAAAATATATATATATTTATAGATTTTCCTACTAAAGAAAACCAACGAGGACAGAGTAAAGAAAAACAATACCCACAAAGTAACAAAGCCATTCATAATTATACAGTCCATTCTACCCTTGGTTACATTTGCTGTGCATGCTGGGAGTCCAGCCAGTGTGGACGGAGAGGGACGCTGAGGAGCAGTAGCCGCCAGCAACCATGACATCTGAGGCCACCTTTGGCAATGACCTTATTTCTGTCTGACAAGAGTTACAGTGCATCAACAGGAGAGTCCCTCGCATCAATTAGTGTCTGTACCGGCTCGTCTGGTATGCCATTTGCACCCCCAGGTAGGTTTCTCAGGTGCGTTGCGAAAGGTTCCCACATATCCTTGGGTCTCGCCTGAAGGGGCATCAGTTCCCAATAGATCGAGAGTTGTTCCTGGCAATATTTGGCATCTACCATCCAGGCTAGTTTTGTTGGTGCTGGGCGGCTGCCCCAGTGCATTGCCACTCTCTGTTTGGCTAGTAGCAGGAGCAGCGCCACCAGTTTACGGTGTTGTCTCAGGATGGGCTCTACGTATCCCAGCAGGCAGGTCAAAGGGTCGCATTGGATTTGCGTCTCCACCATATCCCCCAGAATTTTGCTATTTTAGGGCAAGTCCAAGCAAAGTGAAGGAACGCTGCCTCAGGAGCTCGGCAACGCACATAGTGTGAACTGTCCTTAAGGCCAATACTGTGTAGATGTGCTGGTGTTCTATATGTCCTGTGTAGGTAGTTAAAGTGTATATGGCGCAGTCTGTAATTAGGTGGTAGGCTTTCTAGTTGCGCGCAGCAGTACGCCCACTGTTTTTCAGAAATGTCGCAGTTTAGGTCTCTACCCCAGGCAGTCCTAGCCCTTGTGGTGTCCACAGTGTGCTCCTTTTGCGCTAAGGCATAAAGGCGCGTTACAAGCTTATTTGGGGAAGCAGTAGTGTACATGTGTTCTAGTGCCACAATGGTCATGGGGGGGACGGGAATGATTCATGTATTGCGCGACAAGTGGAGGGGATTTGGTAGTAGAGTAGTTTGTCTAGTAGCGTCTGTGTGGTCAGGGTTTGGGAGGTCAGAGATAAATCTCCTTCCTGGGTATAGCCCGGCGAATGTCTTGACACCGCACACGCTAGTGCATCTGGCCACGATCTTGCAATGGGGGAAATGCGGGGTTAGCCGCCAGGGGAGCAGACGGTGCATATAGCAACTCGAGGCCCGCTCGTTTGCGAAGGCCGGACCATGCCCAACGTAAACATTCAACAGTGTTGATTTCTGTTCTGGGGGACGTGCATTTCTGGAAAATAGCAGTATTAAGTGACCACGGTTCTGCTCGATCGAGTTCAATTGCTAAGTGCGGTTGAAAGGGGGTTGGGTGGAGCCAGTGATGTATAAACTGTGCTTGCGCGCACAGCGCATACAGTTGCATTTCAGGAGCCCCGAGGCCGCCCTGTGCTGGTGGCAGTGTGAGTGTTTCATATGTCACCCTCGGCTGGCGACCCGCCCAGATGAGTGCAATCAGATTCGATCTCAATCGCTTAAAAAAATGTGTAGTGAGTGGGATCAGAATATTTACGAAAAGGTATAAGAATTTAGGGAGGACTACCATTTTTGAAATGTCTATGCGGCCGGCGAGGGAAAGGGGCAGTTTGGTCCAGAGCGGAATTCGGGCTTCCAGCCAGTCGATGGTGCGCCCATAGTTTTCCTTCCAGAGTTAATCAGGATCTCTTCTCAGCCATATGCCGAGGTACTTGATTGGGTCGGTTGCCCATTTCAGCTTATATTCACCTGTGAAGGGGGTGGCGGAGACCGTCAACGGGAAAATGGTAGACTTGGACCAGTTTATCTGTATTCCAGAGAGACAGTCGTATCTTATCACTTCGCGTATAACAGGATCATGGGTTTCGACTGGGTTTTTAACGTATAGCGCCACATCATCAGCATACATTGATACAATGAGGCTGCGTGTGGTGAAGCAGATACCACGCTCTGTGTGGTGTTGCCGCACTTCACCACCAGCGGCTCCATCGCTATCGCGAAAAGAATAGGTGACAGCGGGCAGCCTTGCCGGGTGAAGCGGGTGATAGTGATGGGCTCAGACAGTGTATCGTTTAGCCGAATGCGTGCCGTGGGGGCAGCGTACAGTAGCTGGATCTTCTTAATAAAATGTCTGCTGAGTCCTAGTCTGTGTAGATGCCCTGTAGGTTTACACAATTATTTGAAAGCAAATTTCATATTTTTCATGGATTCACATACGATTCTGTAATTATTCAAAGAAATGTAATCCAGCCATATATTGCAAGGATACCCCAATATACAAAGTGCATGCATCAGAATTTTTTTTCAGGTGCACAATTGTAAGTGTAAATGTGACACAAATGTGCTATTTCACTTTCTGCTTGTTTCCTGCATATGGTGGCTTCTCTGCTCCTAAATAGCTTGGCTGAATGAAGCCAAAAGTATATCTGAAGAAGCCCATGACAAATAGAGATGCCTTGTGCATCTCTTTTTTGACACATTCTGATTTGCCAAGTAATAAAATAGATTCCTCTGTAGTACAATCAATGCCTTCTTCCTCTTACACATAAGAATGGTCCTGAGGTCCGGATACACCACTCCACTAAGTTCCTGATTACCAGTCAGGTGAAGCAGGTTTCATTTATGGAATTCTGCTTCCCCCACAAACAATGGCCTAGACGTCCTGCACCCATTTTCCTGGGTGCAGGAACAGTGGATACAAACATACTGGTCAGAAATTCTGTCAGGTAAAATTGTTTGAGGCTTCCACAGCAATAGCAACCATGTCTCAAAACCTAGATTCACATGAACATTTTCACTTGTCTGATCATGCAGCCCTTCATATCTTATTGTTGCTCAATGGTCTATTTGAGTGGCAACCCTAATTAAGTGTTAACTGTTTATGGATTCATTGATTGTATACTCTAGAATGCAAATGGGAAGGATCCAGTCCCCTGAGGTGGGAAAGAAAATCTTTTTAAAAGGACATGTTTCTGGTTTGATCTTAGAGGATCAGGAGGAGCATATTGTGACCAGGAATTAGAAAATTAATCCTCCTGCAGACCTAGAGAACAAAGCATTGTTGAGTTTCCCTTGCCCAAATTCAGCCTGAGAAGCAGGAATGTCATCTTAGGGCTTGGAAAGCAAGGGGAAGAATGTGTAGGAATTCTGATGTGTGTCGCTTATGGAACTTTGCCAATCAATGTTGACTTAACCTTATAAAAACTGCTACAACCACAATCAATATGGAAATCAACTTGGGACTTTCACTCTTGCCTTCATCTGAACTCTTTGAACATAAAAGGTTTCTCTGAGGGTTAGAAAAGTTGGCTCGTTGCTGCCCCACTGTACAACGAAAGTCAAGGAATTTTCTGTAAGGTGCATGTCTGTTGAAGAACTTCTTTACTGAAAAGTAAAATTTAGAAGTTCCACAAAACATAAAGAACTGCATCAAGCTGCAAGGAAATTAATATGACCAGTAATAACTAGATTTTTGGCTTTGGTACTGACTGAAATTTTGGAAAGCCAATTTGAACCCCTGGCATCAAATGAAAATGCCATGGAAGTTTAAGATTTTTTTAACTACCAGGGAAGAAGTTGAAGAACTTTTTCTAGCACAGCTAAAAGGTTTGACTTAGAAATGTTTCCATTTCAAGAAGATGGGGACAAATGCCAAGTCTATCCGGCAAATACTAAACGTTTGCATTTGACATTTCTTTATTTGTCTCTCAGTGAGATTTTTTCAAATTCAAAACTCCAGTGATATCATGAAAGCAAGACCTCTGGCATTATTGGAGCCTAACTAGTTGCGGCATCCAGACTTGCCTCACTGATGGATTTCACCATGCAGCAAACTATTGAAATCCAGAGGATTAGCATGCTAGCAGGATAAGGTGTGAAACTGTGCGCAAGGATGATGGTATCACTACATCTATGATTTTCAAACTCATTAACTATGCTGCTTTTATAAACGAAGCTCAACTCAGGCACAACATTGATTTATCTGTTCTTGTGAAGCCATGTTGGGCCACAGGCTATTATCTTGCCTCCCAAGGAAATTTGGATTTCGAGAAAAATGAATGTAAAACCTTTGACTCGGGCAAACAATTTGCTACTACTCAGTCTTGCTCCATCAACAACTGGCCACAGAAACTGCCTAGGACTTTGTCCATTTCACCCTACTGGAAAACTGGATTTATGGTTTAATGTTTTTCTTGTGACATGTTTACATTTGCATAAATATCCATAACTAGGTCATATTTTTATCATTTTGGTGTCTCAAAAATCAAAGTGCAATACACGCACATTTATCTGATTAAATCTATGCTGCTTGTGCCAAGTCTCAAGAGTATTTTAAAGGAGTGACTCTAATCTAAGAAAACCCTAATTTTCTTGCGGTTCAACCATTTGGTTTATGGACCTCTGCTGTGGGGAAGGACCCCCTTATTAGGTTTCACCTATGGTAAGTTCCACTGTAAAATGGTGTATAGGTGTAGCCTCCAGTGTCCACCTCTTAAATTAGTTAAGCTGCTTTGCAACTTGGATAAGAACTCTAGGCAGGTTGTGCATACACACATGTCATGTGGCAAGGTTAGGCTCGGGAACAAACAGTGCCATCTTTACATGAACACATTTCTTAAGTTGCCTTCTTTTCTACATGATGATTTTTGACACACATTTACTTGTATGACAGTGTAGGATTAGTTTCTCTGAAGCGAAAAGAACAGATGATGGATTGAATGCTAAATAATGCAGACATTTACCCCTAGTCACAGATCTGGGTTTAACACATCATTTTTTGCTCACCATGCCACCCCAGTTTGGACCCAGCCATATGGAAATCAGTCTTGACCCTGCTCCTCATGGGAACAGTCCAGCCTGAACTGCCAAGCCAGGTCCTCTCTGGGCCCGAAACAGACATCCTGGGACCGGTTTCGGGGTATCACCTCTCATCAGCAAGGCAGGCTTAAATCCAGTGGCACAGTGAGTACAAGACCCACGTCTGGGCATACCCTTCCCACTTAGGGATCTCTTGCCTGGGGATGAATGTTTGAAAGGTTTCAGCACTGCGCCCATTATCTTGTTGTGTTTGCTATGTTCGCCCTAAGTGGCCAAGAGTAAGTGGGTTCCTTGCTCGATGTGCCACTGGATTCAAGCTAGCCTGTCTGATGAGGGGTAATACCCCGAAACTAGCCCAAGATGCTTGGGAGAACCCGTCATGCAGTTCAGGCTGGACTTTTCCCATGGGGAGCAGGGTCAAGACTGATTTGCAATTGGCTGGGTCCAAACTGCGGTGGCATAGTGAGCAAAATAATTATGGATTAAACCCAGATCTCTTGACTGGGGATGAGTGGTTGAAAAGTTTCAGCAATCCGTCCATCATCTTGTTTGCTTAGTTTCCCTGAAACCACATTGCTTACAATTCCACTTCTTAAGTACACTGTCATGACATCTTGAACATTTAGTACAAGGTCTATACGCACATTGTGCAAATGTTGCTGTTTGTTATTCGTCCATGAGGCGACATAGCTATCCCAAGAGAATAAACAATGTCAGCCTGGCTGTAGCCTTGATACGGAAGCATGTATACTGTTATTCTGAACAGGCAAGCATTTCCATGTTCAAATCAGAGAAGCACTCTGCTTTCATTGCGAGGCCATCACTGTGTCAAAGTCTCAGCTCAGCTCATGCCTGTTTACCCTCTGCAAAGAGGAATGCCCAACTTGTGAGCAAGACGGGGACCTACATGCACTTACCTTCAGGTAATGGGGAGTTAGGTCATCCAGTAGGGATTCTTGGCAGAACACCTGCCCTAGGAACTAGGTTAGGGAGCATGCAGTGGGAGTACCCTATACCTACTATTTATAGGCCAGCACATATATATATATATATATATATATATATATATATATATATATATATATATATATACCAAGAAAGAAGTGACTCAAACAGATAGATTCAACAAAGAACAAAAATATATTTCCACTACAACGTTTCAGCTTCCGCCTTCCTCAGGTAGTACAAGATGGTTTGCTCAGTGGCTGCACAGATGACACAGCTGAATTTTCAAAAGCATCATGAGTGAAGATTCCATGTGGAATGTGGAATCAATGCAGTCTTGAGAGCTCTTGATATATGCAGTAATCAGGTTGTATTGTCAGTAATGTTCAGTCCATGTACTACCTGAGGAAGGCGGAAGCTGAAACGTTGTAGTGGAAATATATTTTTGTTCTTTGGTGAATCTATCTGTTTAGTCACTTCTTTCTTGGATATTTTATTTCTTTGTCACTCATTGTATCCTTTGGGATCCAGATTTTGCCCTGGACTGGCTGTTGTTTTCTTGTGATCCTTCATCTTCAAGAATATATATATATATATATATATATATATATATATATATATATATATATATTCACTGGAAAAACCTATAGGTTTTAGGGACAGTTATAGTTACTTGGACATTGCACTCGTACAAAACCCGTGAAATTCCCCCGTTATAGTTAGTCCAGCTAACTATAACTCACGCCCACTAATGCACTGCTGATGACGTCACATATTACATCACTCATGACATGGTCAGTGACATCACTGATGACATCACTGATGACATCTCAAATGACATCACTGATGACATCATCCAGTGACTGTGTGTTTCTGTAAAGTTTAAATATTTTTAAAATATATAGGAAAAGACGTATTGAAGAATGAGTGGGTGTGTAAGTGTCTGTATGGATGATTTAGTAGGTGCGTGACTGACTCTATAAGTGAGTGATTTAACGTATCTTACTGAATGCATGGGTTAGTGACTAAACTGGGTGAATGTCTGTATCCGTCTGTCTGTTGCTGTGTAAGTGGCTGCATGTGTTTGTGAATAGCTACATGAGTGTCTATATGAGTTATTGAATGCTTGTCTGAGTATCTGTATGGGTGCCTGAGTGTTTGTGTGGGAGGGGTGTGTGCAACTCTGTGCATAGATGTGTGAGTGGGTGATTCACTGGGTGGATGGTTTCAAGAGTGCATCTGTGATAGACTGTATGGGTGGGTAAGTGTGTGTAAGAGTGTGTTAGTGAGTGAATGTATGTCCCAGTGGTACATGTGTGAGTAACTACATATGTGAAAGGCAGTATATATGTGTGTTGGAGTATATAAATAGCTATAAGCGAGAGTGAGTGATTGTGATAGTGGCTGTATGGATGAGTGTGTGCTTGTATCAGTGATTGTATAAGAGCGTAAGAATGTGCTAGTATTTGTATGAGTAAGTGAGCTGGTGTGTGTATAACTGTATAGGTGAGTAAATGGTAGTGTGTTAAATTATTTGCATGACTGACTAGGTGTGTGAGTACCTCTATGGATGAGTGGCGGTTTTTAGTGTCTATATAGGAGTATGAGTGCATATGATAGTCCTGTACTGAGTGACCGTAAGTATGAGTGACTGTACGGGTGAGTTAGTGGATGTGTGCGTAGACCTAAGAATCAGTGAGTGGGTATGTAGTTATTGGTGTTGGAGTGTCTATGGTTTTGCGAATGGCAGTCTGTAATTTAGAGTGGGTGTATCAAAGGTTATATTGGGGTGTGTGGAGGTGCATCAGATTATCACGTGGATGATGTCATCAGTGATGTCATTTGAGATGTCATCAGTGATGTCATCAGTGATGTCACTGACCATGTCATGAGTGATGTAATATGTGACGTCATCAGCAGTGCATTGCGGGGCGCGAGTTATAGTTAGCTGGACTAACTATAGCAGAGGGAATTTCACGGGTTTTGTACGAGTGCAATGTCCAAGTAACTATAACTGTCCCTAAAACCTATGGTTTTTCAGTGAATTTCAAAGGTTTTTTAAATGCTAATTTGTAACTTATAACGTGTCTGAAACCTATGGTTTTTCAGTGAATTTCAAAGGTTTTTAAATGCTAATTTGTAACTATAACGTGTCTGAAACCTATGGTTTTTCAGTGAATTTCAAAGGTTTTTCAATGACAATTGTTTAATGTATTAATTATTTAATTTATTATTTTTATATTAATTTACTACATTTTTTAAACTATTTAATTTCAAATTTTTTATTTTAAAAAAAAATTAATAATTTTTCTATAAATTGAAAAAAAAATGTTTTAAAAAATGTTGATATTCTTTTTCATTTATTTATTTTTTATATATTTTTAAATATTATATTTACTTTTTTTTAAAAAAATAAAAAAATTTGAAGGCACGCACCCAAAGCGCACCTTCCTCGACTACCACGCGGAACCTAACCTCCATTTTAGGATTCTTGAGTGGATCCGCGTACGGTGTGCGTTGGGTACGCATTTTACTGCGCGTTTGTAACGCGATCCGTACGCGATTTCAAGCGCATACGCACATAATACGTTTACGCTACGCGACGCTTGCACGTTTCCGCGTGGCGTCATATATATCTTCTACGCGGTAGGTACGCGAATCCCGTGAAATGTTTTATTTTCTTTAAACATATATATATATATTTAACCTAAATATTAACACAAGAGATTATCTGAGATAATTATATAAATAGTATTTTGGGGTTTTTAATAAACATTACTTTGAAATCCGTTTTCGCGAAGTCGCGCTGGATGCGTGCTGCGTGCGTGTACTGTACGCGGATCCCATGTGACCATAAAAAGATATTTGATTGGTTCATAACATTTCCTATTCTAAGTATTGAAGGACCACACCCATTTTAATCACTTTTGTTAGATCTTCCTTGGGACAACATCTTCAGTTACAAGACTTCCATACTTTTCTGTTGGACACCTGTACTGCTGATTTTACAATGGCTTCTGGACAGCAACCTGCCTCCAACTCTGATCATTCATCAGATGATGATTTTGTTGCAGAGCCACCACGACCAGAAAAATACACCTCACCATACCTGAGGGGCAAAAAAAAGTAAATGCAGTTAAGGTGACCTGCAAAATATGCAGCAGAGTATTATCGAGAGGAGACCCCACAAAAAAATATTCATGTGGAACAGGAAGTATGCTTAAGCATCTCAAGACACTGCATCCAGTGAACCTAGCAAGAGAGGAGTGCCGAAGACTGCGTGTTATTCCAACTGCAGCAGTGGCCAGTACATCTACGGCAGCCTCTTCACCTGGCCATCCTGATATCCGTCCTGAATTTGGCCAGTTAAAAATTGTTTTGCATTAAATGTAACAAACTTTTATGCTATGGGGAGCAGTCTATTGACTTAATCTGCACAGCACAAAGAAACCACCGATGCTGATTTTTTGGGGGTTTTCTTTTTCTAAAATGACAGTTTTTTTCATCTTGTTGGCTTTTTTTCATGGTTTTGTTGGTCCCGTTGACTTTTTGTTCCTGATAAAAAAAAAAAAAAAAAAAAATTGTTCAAAAAAATAAATAAAATAGAATTGAAGGAGTGAAAAACAAGTGTGTAGGTAGTTACAGGACTACATGCGCACTTGTTCGGTGTTTGAAGCAGTCTATGTGCTAAAGCCTGGGACACTGCATGAGTAATTGGGTACTGACTGAATGATTAGAGTACTTTAAGGTCAGTGCCTGGCTGAATTTATAAGTGTTTGGTTATGGCACAGTGTTTGGATTAGTATATGTGCTGGATAGCTGACTGGAGGAGTGCATGGGGGTAACAATGTCTTTGTTGGGTGTATGGATACTGCCTGAGAATTGAAGGAGTGAAAGACAAGTGTGTAGGTGGTTAGAGGACTTCATGCGTAGAAGATAGGGATTTGTGGCAGTCTATGTGCTAAGGCCTGGGTACTTGTATGAGTACTTGGGTAGTGACTGAATAATTAGAGTACTGCAAGGAGTGTGCATAGGGAATTTATAAGTGTTTGAGTTTTGGCGCACTGATTGCATTAGCACATGGTGCTGGATTGCTGACTAGAGGAGTGCATGGGAAGTGACAGCGTGATTCCTGGAGCATCTAATACTATGAAAACTTGACAACATGACAGGTTTTAAAACGGTTATCTGTCTGCAAAGATATGAACTACCCAAATGCTTCACTAACAGTGGTTGCCCAAATGCACACAGATTCACAGTGTGATTCTAGACAAGCAACACAGTTCCTTGGACCTTTCCAAAACACATTCACTAGTATGGAAGGGGTAAGGTGACAGCACACATTTTACAAAATTCACTACTGCAGTCTACTGTGAATGACTGTCTCATTCTGCGAATGCACAAGCAATGACTGGCTTCTAATACTACGAAAACTTGACAACATGACAGGTTTTAAAGCGGTTATCTGTCTGCAAAGACATAAAGTACCCAAATGCTTCTCTCACAGTGGTTGCCCAATTGCATACAGACTCACAGTGTGATTCTAGACAAGCAACACAGTTCCTTGGACCTTTCCAAAACACATTCACTAGTCTGGAAAGGGTAAGGTGACTACGCACATTTTACAAACTTCACTACTGCAGTCTACTGTGAATGACTGTCTCATTCTGCGAATGCACAAGCAATGACTGGCTTCTAATACTACGAAAACTTGACAACATGACAGGTTTTAAAGCGGTTATCTCTCTGCAAAGACATAAAGTACCCAAATGCTTCTCTCACAGTGGTTGCCCAATTGCATACAGACTCACAGTGTGATTCTAGACAAGCAACACAGTTCCTTGGACCTTTCCAAAACACATTCACTAGTCTGGAAAGGGTAAGGTGACTGCGCACTTTTACAAACTTCACTACTGCAGTCTACTGTGAATGACTGTCTCATTCTGCGAATGCACAAGCAATGACTGGCTTCTAATACTACGAAAACTTGACAACATGACAGGTTTTGAAGCGGTTATCTGTCTGCAAAGACATAAAGTACCCAAATGCTTCTCTCACAGTGGTTGCCCAATTGCATACAGACTCACAGTGTGATTCTAGACAAGCAACACAGTTCCTTGGACCTTTCCAAAACACATTCACTAGTCTGGAAAGGGTAAGGTGACTGCGCACATTTTACAAACTTCACTACTGCAGTCTACTGTGAATGACTGTCTCATTCTGCGAATGCACAAGCAATGACTGGCTTCTAATACTACGAAAACTTGACAACATGACAGGTTTTAAAGCGGTTATCTGTCTGCAAAGACATAAAGTACCCAAATGCTTCTCTCACAATGGTTGCCCAAATGCAGATAGACTCACAGTGTGATTCTAGACAAGCAACACAGTTCCTTGGACCTTTCCAAAACACATTCACTAGTCTGGAAGGGTAAGGTGACTGCACACATTTTACAAAATTCACTACTGCAGTCTACTGTGAATGACTGTCTCATTCTGCGAATGCACAAGCAATAACTGGCTTCTAATACTACGAAAATTTGACAACATCACAGGTTTTAAAGCGGTTATCTGTCTGCAAAGACATGAAGTACCCAAATGCTTCTCTCACAGTGGTTGCCCAAATGCACACAGACTCACAGTGTGATTCTAGACAAGCAACACTACTCCCTGGACTTTAGCAGGAGAAAAACATTAGTCTTATTAAAAACAAAGACACAACATACAACACCTCACAAATTAATAACTCACCTTTCAAATTAATTTGTTGATTAAGAAGTATGTCAGTCACACACAAGATGTTCTTAAACCAAATGTCTGTACTGCACTGCTCTTAGCAAAACCAAAAAATGGCAAACTTTCCCTCTCTTTCTGCACACATATACATGTAAATATCAAATCACATTACTTCCCACATTAATTCAAAAGCTAACACACATTTCTATTGGTTACACATTTCAAGCCTATCCAATTGATATAACTTTCAACCCTACCCCCAATCTGCTTACAGCCTGTTACCATAGTAACAGTTCATGGAACACTGAACTGAACTCACAGGTCACAAGTTCAGCACACAATGTTGCTAATCCAAACAACAAGTGCGCTTGACTTTTCAAAATATCAGCTTATCCTGTCTAATGTTCCTTTCAAACGCTTTTCATTAACCAATAAGAAACGTGCTCTTGAAACTCAGAAACATGCACCCTACTTACAAAGACCTAGCTTTGCCAAATGTAGACATTAAATGGATTGGACAGAGAGGATTAAAGTGGCACCAATTGATGCCATTGGTTAAATCCTTTTTGCATCTCCAACACCCTGACCTCATAATTGTGCACTGTGGTGGCAATGACCTAGGCACTTTGACTGGGGTAGGTCTGAAAATGCTTATGAAGGACACCTTTGGAGAATTGATATCACTTTTCCCCCAAACTGACTTTGTATATTCTAATATATGTCAAAGACAGAAATGGAACTGGTCCAATAAATTTTGTCCACAGATTGAGAAAGCTAGGAAACACGTCAATAAAGCTGTTTCTGCTTATCTCAGAGATTATAGAATGGGCTCCATTTACAACAACAATCTGCGTTTTAATATGGACGGCATCTATAGGAGAGATGGTGTACATTTTACAGATGAGGGTAACAGAGTCTTCCTCATCAACTTTAGACTCTGCATCGGTACTTACTTGTAGGTACCAAAATATCCCAAAAAACAGAACGGCTCTTTTTAGAGCCACCCAAGACCTAAACACCTAAACTTCATTTATATCTGAAATTTTTGTACATTTGTTTTTCTTGGAATCGTGCACCAAACGCGTTAGGGGTCACGCATCCAACGCGTGCACACCAGGATCTCCTTGGATTCGCGCACCCAACGCGTTTGATTCGTGTACCAAACGTGTAACAGGTCGCGCATCCAACACGTGCACACCAGGGGCCGCGCTGGATGCGCGTATCCTAATTTTACCGTAAAAAAAAATTAGCACCTTGCACTAATTTGTATTCTCCCCGGGGACCCCATCCCCCGGGGCCTATATACAACGTTGGGAACCGTGGGGGTCCCCAATACCCCCACAGTCCCAGCCGGCTCCCCGCATCCTACGGGAGCAGGCATTGCTTTTCCACATGGGGAGCAGCTAACATGTTGCTCCCCATGTGGAAAGCAATTGGGTTTGCATTTTGAAGAGAGAGCAGGTTTCCTGCTCTCTCTTTCAAAATGCAAACCAAGTTTGCTATGACAGGACGGGAGCCGCGAGGCTCCGTCCTGTCATAGCAAACTACAGTGTCTCCGGGGGTAGGCACCCCGGGACACTGCAGGAGCTGGCCCTGGGGGGTGGTGATCCCCAGGGCCATCAAGGGCTCCAGGAGGGGGCCGCGCGGCCCCCTCCCAACAATTTCACAGCCCCGGGAGGTGGTGGTCCCCGGGGCTTCAGGGGTCCAAAACGGACCCCCATTTTTAATTTTTAGTGCCCCGGGGAGGTGGCGGTCCCCGAGAGCCCTCCCGCACCATTTATTTTTAAAGCCCCGGGGGGTGGCGGACCCCGGGACTTGGGGGGGGCTTAGAGGCCCCCCTCATATTATAAATACCCCCCATGCCCCCGGGACTTGGCCCACCCGGGGGCAATTAACTATCGAAGCGCGGGAGACCGCGCTTCGATTTTTCGGCAGGATACGCGCACCCTGAGCGCATCCTGCCGATTTAAAAAAAAAAAATGCTTTTTTGCCCAGGGGGTCCTTGTGGGACCCCTGAGCAGGCCTAGGGGGTTAGGGTGTTTCTACCCTGCCCCCTTTTGCGCTTGCGCACTTGTTTCTGTCCCTCGGTTCTACCGAGGGACAAAATGGCTGCCAACACTTCCTGAATCGGAATGTTGACAGCCAGCTGACAACCAATTAGCATGCAGCTCGTGATCGGGACGGTGCGCGCAGGGTGCGCTGAGGGTACGCGGATCCGACGCGCCCATAGATATATATGTGACTTTACTTGTGAATTTCTCAGGAACTACTGAACGGATTTACACCATTTAAGCAAAAGGCACCAGTCTGAACCAAGGGCTACCTCTTTGCCAAATTTGGTGTAATTCCGTTCAGCAGTTCGGGCTGTAGCTGCGACTAAAGGTTCCTATGGAAAAATGAATGGGGAAAACGCGTTTTGGGACCCCCTTTTTCTCGGCCCCTGCTTCACGTATCACCCCGAGACTTTCAGGGTAGGAGCGGAGCGGAGCGCTCCAACAAGTTGGAAACTTTCACGAAGATTCGTCAACCGGCGCCAACGTTATTTCAAATAGAATGTCGCGGATTTCCTATGGATAATAGGTTGTAACTATAACTATCTACTGGCGACCGCCATGTAGATATATATATATATATATATATATATATATATATATATATATATATATATATATATATATATATATATATATATATATATATATATATATATATTGTCCAAGTGCCTCCCACGAAACCCCGGGAGACAATAGGCGTCACACCCAAGCTGCTTCCAAATTCCTTTAATACAGTTCAAGAGCATAAATTCACAGCACGCCGCCCAACGCGTTTCGACATTACGTCTTGTTCACGGGCATGGCATTCAATGGCTGCTGCAACACACAGGTAAGATGATTAGATAGATTTTCTAATTACGTCATCGCGCAATACCTCCTGGTAGCAGTAGTCCAAGAAATCAATCCGACCCACCATTGGGTATACTGTATGTGAAAGAAGGCTCAGGAACACGCCACAATCACAGGAGAGCAGCTCGTCCCGTCTTAGGCCCAAATTTAATGGCCCAGCCAGGCCCTCGAACGTGGCAATCCACGATGGCCCTGATCGCCCGTATTTGAATCAGCGGGCGGCCAGGAGTCCTTTTTAGTGGTGGTGCACGCCTCTACCGGCGCTGTGTTGCGCCGCGAAATTTATTGTCCAAGTGCCTCCCACGAAACCCCGGGAAACAATAGGCGGCACACCCAAGCTGCTTCCAAATTACTTTAATACAGTTCAAGAGCATAAATTCACAGCATGCCGCCCAACGCGTTTCGACATTACGTCTTGTTCACGGGCATGGCATTCAATGGCTGCTGCAACACACAGGTAAGATGATTAGATAGATTTTCAAATTACGTCATCGCGCAATACCTCCTGGTAGCAGTAGTCCAAGAAATCAATCCGACCCACCATTGGGTATACTGTATGTGAAAGAAGGCTCAGGAACACGCCACAATCACAGGAGAGCAGCTCGTCCCGTCTTAGGCCCAAATTTAATGGCCCAGCCAGGCCCTCGAACGTGGCAATCCACGATGGCCCTGATCGCCCGTATTTGAATCAGCGGGCGGCCAGGAGTCCTTTTTAGTGGTGGTGCACGCCTCTACCGGCGCTGGGCTGCACCGCAAAATTTATTGTCCAAGTGCCTCCCACAAAACCCCGGGAGACAATAGGCGGCACACCCAAGCTGCTTCCAAATTCCTTTAATACAGTTCAAGAGCATAAATTCACAGCACGCCGCCCAACGCGTTTCGACATTACGTCTTGTTCAAGGGCATGGCATTCAATGGCTGCTGCAACACACAGGTAAGATGATTAGATAGATTTTCAAATTACGTCATCGCGCAATACCTCCTGGTAGCAGTAGTCCAAGAAATCAATCCGACCCACCATTGGGTATACTGGTTGTGAAAGAAGGCTCAGGAACACGCCACAATCACAGGAGAGCAGCTCGTCCCGTCTTAGGCCCAAATTTAATGGACCAGCCAGGCCTTCGAACGTGGCAATCCACGATGGCCCTGATCGCCCGTATTTGAATCAGCGGGCGGCCAGGAGTCCTTTTTAGTGGTGGTACACGCCTCTACCAGCGCTGGGTTGCGCTGCGAAATTTGTTGTCCAACTGCCTCCCACGAAACCCCGGGAGACAATAGGCAGCACACCCAAGCTGCTTCCAAATTCCTTTAATACAGTTCAAGAGCATAAATTCACAGCACGCCGCCCAACGCGTTTCGACATTACGTCTTGTTCACAGGCATGGCATTCAATGGCTGCTGCAACACACAGGTAAGATGATTAGATAGATTTTCAAATTACGTCATCGCGCAATACCTCCTGGTAGCAGTAGTCCAAGAAATCAATCCGACCCACCATTGGGTATACTGTATGTGAAAGAAGGCTTGGGTGTGCCGCCTATTGTCTCCCGGGGTTTCGTGGGAGGCACTTGGACAATAAATTTTGCGGCGCAACCCAGCGCCGGTAGAGGCGTGCACCACCACTAAAAAGGACTCCTGGCCGCCCGCTGATTCAAATACGGGCGATCAGGGCCATCGTGGATTGCCACGTTTGAGGGCCTGGCTGGGCCATTAAATTTGGGCCTAAGACGGGACGAGCTGCTCTCCTGTGATTGTGGCGTGTTCCTGAGCCTTCTTTCACATACAGTATACCCAATGGTGGGTCGGATTGATTTCTTGGACTACTGCTACCAGGAGGTATTGCGCGATGACGTAATTTGAAAATCTATCTAATCATCTTACCTGTGTGTTGCAGCAGCCATTGAATGCCATGCCTGTGAACAAGACGTGGGCGGCGTGCTGTGAATTTATGCTCTTGAACTGTATTAAAGGAATTTGGAAGCAGCTTGGGTGTGCCGCCTATTGTCTCCCGGGGTTTCGTGGGAGGCACTTGGACAATAAATTTCACGGCGCAACCCAGCGCCGGTAGAGGCGTGCACCACCACTAAAAGGACTCCTGGCCGCCCGCTGATTCAAATACGGGCGATCAGAGCCATCGTGGATTGCACGCGTTCGAGGCCTGGCTGGGCCATTAAATTTGGGCCTAAGACAGGGACGAGCTGCTCTCCTGTGATTGTGGCGTGTTCCTGAGCCTTCTTTCACATACAGTATACCCAATGGTGGGTCGGATTGATTTCTTGGACTACTGCTACCAGGAGGTATTGTGCGATGACGTAATTTGAAAATCTATCTAATCATCTTACCTGTGTGTTGCAGCAGCCATTGAATGCCATGCCCGTGAACAAGACGTGGGTGGCGTGCTGTGAATTTATGCTCTTGAACTGTATTAAAGGAATTTGGAAGCAGCTTGGGTGTGCCGCCTATTGTCTCCCGGGGTTTCATGGGAGGCAGTTGGACAATAAATTTCGCGGCGCAACCCAGCGCCGGTAGAGGCGTGCACCACCACTAAAAAGGACTCCTGGCCACCCGCTGATTCAAATACGGGCGATCAGGGCCATCGTGGATTGTCACGTTCGAGGGCCTGGCTGGGCCATTAAATTTGGGCATAAGACGGGACGAGCTGCTCTCCTGTGATTGTGGCGTGTTCCTGAGCCTTCTTTCACATACAGTATACCCAATGGTGGGTCGGATTGATTTCTTGGACTACTGCTACCAGGAGGTATTGCGCGATGACGTGATGATCTATCTAATCATCTTACCTGTGTGTTGCAGCAGCCATTGAATGCCATGCCCGTGAACAAGACGTGGGCGGCGTGCTGTCAATTTATGCTCTTGAACTGTATTAAAGGAATTTGGAAGCAGCTTGGGTGTGCCGCCTATTGTCTCCCGGGGTTTCGTGGGAGGCACTTGGACAATATATATATATATATATATATATATATATATATATATATATATATATATATATATATATATATATATATATATATATATATATATATATATATATATATATACAAACATAACAAAACATAGGTTTCAGGGACGTTATAGTTAGAAATTAGCATTTAAAAAACCTTAGAAATTCACTGAAAAAACCATAGGTTTCAGGGACGTTATAGTTAGTTGGACATTTCACTTGTATAAAACTAGAGAAATTTGGCTGTTATATTTAGTAGAGCTAACTATAACTCGCGCCCCCGCAATGCACTGCTGATGACGTGACATATTACATAATTCATGACATGCTCAGTGACATCACTGATGACATCTCCAATGACATCACTGATGACATCATCCAGTGACTGAGTGTTTCTAAAAAGTTCAAGAATGTTATATCTATATATGCCAAGGTATAGTGAAGAATGATTGGTTACATCCAAAATTGAAACAACAAACCTAAACCATACACCAAATGTGCATGTGACGCACCTCCCCCAATATTTTTACCCAAACAGAAAGTCCAATGTTCTGAGTCCAATCAGTCAGAGAGTGTGCACATCCACCACTCCTGCTGTTTCCAAGGAGCGGTCTAACGAGACCAAAATCAAATTTAACACCAATGTGGAGTGCACCACCAATCAAATGGGGGAAAGAATTATGTCCATCCAAAGAGTATCAAGACAAGTGTTTCCTTTATTCTTCTTTTTATAGTTAAAAAACAGCAGCCAGACAGCCGACGCGTTTCGTCCAATTCATGGACTTCATCAGGGCTTCCAAAGGTGAATTTACTGTCCAATAAGGTAGTAATGCTAGATTATAAGTTGAAATAACATAAAATTCCCACTGGACCCTCATATATCCGGGGTCAATCAGTAGATAAGAGGCTTGTGTGCCTGGGCCGCTGATATCCGAGACCCCCGCAGTATTCAACGAACAGATGCAGCTGTCTGGCTGCTGTTTTTTAACTATAAAAAGAAGAATAAAGGAAATACTTGTCTTGATACTCTTTGGATGGACATAATTCTTTCCCCCATTTGATTGGTGGTGCACTCCACATTGGTGTTAAATTAATGAAGAATGATTGGTTGTCTGAGAACCTATATGGGTGCCCGAGTGTCTGTGTGGGTGGGGGGGTGTGTGACTCCCTGCATGGATGTGTGAGTGGGTGATTCACTGGGTGTATGCGTTTATTAGTGCGTGTGTTAGGGAGTGTATGGGTGAGTGAGTGTACGTATAGCTGTGTTGGTGAGTGAATGGATGTGTTAGTGGTATATGTGTAAGTAACTACATATGTGAAAGGCAGTATTTGTGAGTGTTGGAGTATATAAGTGAGTATATGTAACAGTGAGTGATTGTGACAGTGGCTGCATGGATAAGTGTGTGCTTATGTCAGTTATTATTGAAGACAGTATGTATCTGTATGAATAAGTGGCGTGGTGTGTGTATAACTGTATAGGTGAGTAAATGGCAGTGTAATTAATTCTTTGGGTGACTGACTAGGTTTTTGAGTAACTCTTTGGGTGAGTGGCAGTGTGTGAGTGTCTGTATGGGTGTATGAGTGGATATATGAGTGGCTGTATTGATGAATGACTGCGTGTATGAGTGACTGTATGGGTTAGTGGGTGGATGTGTGTGTAGACGTATGAATCACTGAGCGGGTATGTACTAACTGCTATTGGTGTGTCTATGGTTTCGATATTGGTAGTCTGTATTTTAGAGTGGGTGTATGAAAGGTTTTATTAGGGTGTGAGGAGGTGCATCAGATGAAAACATGGGTGATGTCATCAGTGATGTCATTTGAGATGTCATCACTGATGTCACTGAGCATGTCATCAGTGATGTAATATGTCACGTCGTCAGCAGTGCATTGCGGGGGCGCGAGTTATAGTTAGCTCTACTAACTATAACAGCCGAATTTCTCTGGTTTTATACAAGTGAAATGTCCAACTAACTATAACGTCCCTGAAACCTATGGTTTTTTCAGTGAATTTCTAAGGTTTTTTAAATGCTAATTTCAAACAATAACGTCCCTGAAACCTATGGTTTTTTCAGTGAATTTCTAAGGTTTTTTAAATGCTAATTTCTTACTATAACGTCCCTGTTGGAAGCCGGAGTCCCCGCCACTGTCACAAATGCGAGACCTGGGACTCCCCACTCAACGTTAGGCCAAGTAAGGACACCATTTGAGATAGCCCTGCTCACCCCCTTAGTAGCTTGGCAGGAGCAGCCAGGCCTATCTCTAAGGCACGAGTGTACAGTATGTGCAACCACACTCAAAACAACCCACTGGTGACACCACAAATGGACTCCACACGAGTTTGATAAAACGAGTATAAACTTTATGTAAAAAGATATACGATCAGAACACACGATACATAAGCCAACATATAATAAAGGGTAATATTCGTTCCGGCTGGTTGGTAGGTTCAAATCCCAACCACTGCTTTCAAATTGCTATGCTGGTCGTAATGCTAGAATCACACACGTTGCAATGGACAAACAATAGTGCACTGCGTAACAATACAATCCTGTGCTGGGCAAAGGAATAATAATACAATGCGTAACGATACACCCAAGTACCTGCAATGTGAGAAATAATGCAATGCGTACTGCTACAATCATGTACTGCGCAATGAAGGAATAATCCAATGCGTCACACCCCAATCACGTACTTTGCAATGAGGAAATAATGCAATGCGCACCGCTACAATCATGTACTTTGCAATTAAGGAATAATGCAATGCGTAGCTACAATCATGTACTTTGCAATGAAGAAATAATGCAATGCGGGCCGCTACAATCCCGTACTTAGCAAGGGAGAAATAATGCAATGCGTAGCGCTACAATTGTGTACTTCGTTATGCAGAAATAATGTCAGGCGTCCTAAGACAGTCCGGCAGTTCGTTAGCAGCAATATTGGCAATGTGTATTACGGCAGTCAGCCTCTTCGATAACAGATGCCCCCCACACGTATCAACGATGACATAAAGTACAGCTTCTCACTCGGGACCCAGCACTGCCACTCCTGACCGCAGTACGGGCCCCAATCTGAGCCGAAGCAAAGGATCACACCACCAGAAGGTCTGAGAGGCAGAGAGAGTGTCCCTCCGAGCCCGCACCCCGCCCAGGCAGTGATCCACATTACCTGGGGGCGCGACCCCACTCTCCTCTCCTCCTTCAGCGAACTGGGCCTTCCATGTAGAACTTTCTCAATGGGCCTCAGCGGCTCGGCCTGGCAGCTCAGCTCCTCCGGGCTGCCGGTCCAGGCCGCGACTGTTAGGAAGGTCTCAGGCAGCCGCAGGGCACACATACCCCATGCCCCTGAGATTACGTTACTCCAGGTGCATGTTCACCACAGCACCCTCCTGGTCTCCTCTGGCACGAAGCCACACACACAACGCTGATGGGACTTCATGTCGACTCCGAGTGCACATTCACCAGGCACTCCTTCCTGCGGTCTTAGTTGGCACCAAGACCTGCACACCACGTTGCAGAGACTCACTTTCTTCCGGTGCACATGATGATCAGCCGATCACCTCCTCAGTCCCAGGTTGCACCAAAGCACGCTTACTGCTTCACTGAGACTAACTCCAACTCCGGTGCCCCGATATCCAGGCGCTCTTCACCAACGCCTTTGGCCGCACCCCGACACGCTCACCGTGTCTGAGCCTCACTTCTCCTCTGGTGCACTCGATGACCAGGCGCTCTTCACCAGTGCCTCCGGTGCACACCGACATGCACCCTGCGCGTCCGAGACTCCCTCCACTTCCGATGCACACTTTGACCAGGCGCTCCTCACCAACGCCTCCTGTGCACCACGACACGCACCCTGCGCGCCCGAGACTCCCTTCACCTCCGATGCAACCGCCGACCATGCGCTCTTCGCCAACGCCTGCGGTGCACCACGACACGCACCCTGCATGTCCGAGTCTCACGTCACCTCCGATGCACACGCTGACCAGGCGCTCCTCACCAACGCCTGCTGTGCACCATGACACGCACCCAGCGCGTCCGAAACTTCACCTTCGATGCACACGTTGACCAGGCGCTCTTCACCAACGCCCCCTGTGCACCACAACACGCACCCAGCGCGTCCGAGTCTCTCTTCTCCTCCGTGTGTCCAAGATCACAGGGCACACCTTCCGAGGGTCTCAAGTTGCCACAATACGCGCCCACCGCGTCGCTTGAAACTTCTCCGGAAACTTTTATGTTCTTGTGTTTCCAAACAGGGAGCCAGCTCACCTCGGGCCCTAGGGGTAACAAGACACAGCACAAAGCACAGTCTTTTTCAATCAGGGGGACCCAGCGCACACAGCACATTCCCAACAGCCTCTTCCTTGGTTAAAACAGCAAACTGCAGACCAGCCCCAGATCACGAAGCAAGGGTTGGTCCTTCCCAGCAGTCTCTTCAGCTGTTCCTTCCTTAGCAGAGGTTCCTCTTGACCACAAAATGGGTCCAAGCCTTTTCAGTCTCAATCCATTTGTATTCCAACGTTCAGGGGTCTCAGCACTCATAGTTATACCCCTAAATGTCTTTGAAGTTCGTTGTGCTCAGGGGTCCCTGACCCCTGCCTAAATCAGTTCTGGGTGTCTCCCTCCCAGTGTCACCTTTCTCCCTTGGATACTGGGGGTCTGGATCCTTAATCTCTCAGCAAGAGATCAATCAATCAATCAATCAATCAATCACAGAATTTGTAAAGCGCACTACTTACCCGCGAGGGTCTCAAGGCGCTGGGGAGAAAAAAAAAGGGGGGGGTGCTGCTACTGGTCGAACAACCAGGTCTTGAGTAGCCTCCTGAAGGTCAGCAGGTCTTGGGTCTGTCGTAGGCTTAGTGGAAGGGTGTTCCAGGTCTTGGCGGTGAGGTGGGAGAAGGATCTGCCGCCGGTGGTAGTTCTTCGAATGCGAGGGACGGTGGTGAGGGAGAGGTCGGCGGAGCGGAGTTGGCGGTTGGGGACGTAGAAGAGGAGTCGTCTGTTGAGGTAGGCTGGGCCAGTCTTGTGGAGTGCCTTGTGTGCGTGGATGAGGAGTTTGAAGGAGATTCTCCTGTCGACGGGGAGCCAGTGCAGGTTCCTCAGGTGGGGGTGATGTGGCTGTGGCGTGGTACATCGAGGATCAGGCGTGCAGAGGCGTTTTGTATGCGTTGCAGTCGCTTGATGAGCTTGGCCGGGGCTCCCGCGTAGAGGGCGTTCCCATAGTCAAGTCTGCTACTGACGAGGGCCTGGGTGACTGTTCTTCTTGTATCTGTCGGGATCCACCTGTAGATCTTACGAAGCATGCGGAGGGTGTTGAAGCAGGAGGAGGAGACTGCGTTGACTTGCTTGGCCATGGAGAGCGTTGAGTCGAGGGATGACTCCCAGGTTGCGTGCGTGGTCGGGGGTGTCGGGGCTGCTCCCAGCGTCGTTGGCCACCAGGAGTCGTCCCAGGCTGAGGGGTTGGAGCCGAGGATGAGGACCTCTGTCTTCTCCGTGTTCAGTTTTAGTCGGCTGATCTTCATCCAATCGGCGACGGCCTTCATTCCTTCATGGAGGTTGGATTTTGCGGCGAGGGGTCCTTGGTGAGGAGAGGATCAGTTGAGTGTCGTCGGCGTAGGAGATTATGTTGAGATCGTGCTGTCTGGCGATGCGTGCGAGCGGGGCCATGTAGATGTTGAACAGTGTTGGGCTGAGGGACGATCCCTGGGGTACGCCGCAGATGATCTCGGAGGCTTCGGTTCGGAATGGTGGGAGGCGGACTCTCTGGGTTCTGCCGGCGAGGAAGGAGGTGGCCCATTCCAGGGCCTTGTCTCGGATCCCTGCGTCGTGGAGGCGTGCGCGTAGAGTGCGGTGGCAGACAGTGTCGAAGGCGGCGGAGAGGTCCAGCAGGATGAGGGCTGCGGTCTCACCGTTGTCCAGCAGGATCCTGATGTCGTCGGTGGCGGCGATGAGGGCAGTCTCAGTGCTGTGGTTGCTGCGGAACCCCGATTGGGATGGGTCCAGGATGCTGTTTTCTTCGAAGTATTGGGTTAGCTGTTTGTTGACGATCTTCTCGATGACCTTGGCTGGGAACGGAAGCAGGGAGATGGGCCGGAAGTTCTTGAGGTCTCTCGGGTCTGCCTTGGGTTTTTTGAGTAGGGCGTTGATCTCTGCGTGTTTCCAGCTCTCTGGGAAGGTCGTGGTCTCGAAGGAGAGATTGATGACGTTGCACAGGTGGGGTGCGATGGAGCTGCTGGCTTTGTTGAAGATGTGGTGCAGGAAAGGGTCTGACGGGGAGCCGGAGTGTATTGTGCTCATGGTCTTGATGGTGTCATCGATGTTCACGCTGGCCCAGGCTGGCAGGGGTCGTGGTCGATGGTGTGCGGCGGGTCTGGTGCATCGATCTTAGTTGGGGCTGTCTGGGTGTTGAAGCTGTCGTGGATGTCGGAGATCTTGCGGTGGAAGAAGGTGGCGAGGGAATCGCACAGGGGTTGCGACGGCGGGATGTCGTTGGTGTTGGAGCTGGGGTTGGAGAGTTCCTTCACGATGTTGAAAAGCTCCTTGCTGTTGTGTGCGTTGTTGTCGAGGCGGTCTTTGAAGGAGATTCTCTTGGCGGACTTGATGAGGTGGTGGTGGTTACGGATGGCGTCTTTGTGGGCTGCGTGGCTGTCCGGTGTCTTATCACTGTGCCATTTCTTCTCTAGTTTCCGGCATCAGAGATGGGTCAATTGTTTTATAGCTGCAACCCAGGCCTCTTCACCTCCCGGTGCTTTTCCTCGCCTACTCTCCAGATGCAGGTCAGCCTGGTGCCATCTCAACCCCTCCCTGGGTCAAGACCTCCCCCAGCTCCTCTCCCCTTTCAGATCCAGACAGTCAATCCATATTCAGCAGAGACACACAGAAATGCTTAAAGCACAAAACTCAGCCACTTTCTAAAAGAGTGGTTTCTGAACACACAGTGACAAAACCACTTTCATAGAAAGATGTGTTATGACGCTGTGAGTTCATACATACTAAACTTCACCTCTCCATTTTAAACTTATGGGAAACAAGGATAACAAACACAGTACCCAGCCTCCCCCATTCTCTCCTATGGGCAGGATGGCCTTTCACCAGTGAAAAACTAAATGGAGTGTTTTTCACTGTCAGGACATAACACACACCTCAGTATATGTCCTGCCTTTTACCTACACTGCACCTTGCCCAGGGGTTACCCGGGACCTACCACAGGGGTGCCTACTGTGTACACAAAAGGGAAAGTAAGGCCTGACAAGTGGTTGCACTTGTCAGGACAACATGCTAACTTAGCAAACTGCGTGCAGGCCCTACACTGCAGGCCTGAGTTCCCTTCTCCGCGCACCTTTGCATTACTAGCCCTGGCACACACAGTGCACATCACTAGGGGCCTTTACTAGTAAAGCAAACATTCCAATCATGGCCAACCAATTACCATTACACTTTACACAGGGAACACTTGTGCTTTGACACTGATCAGCAGTGGCAAAGTACCCAAAGCATCTAAATTGGCAACTCTATGTCAGGAAAACGGTCTAGGGGAAAGCAAAAAGTTTAGGGAACTTTAGCCAAAAGGCCAAGTCCTACACAACCCCCTCCCAGCCAAAAGCCAGGGTAGACTAATCATTACCTTGATGGACTTCCCAGCTTTGGGCGATAGAGCCAGGATGCAGGCCCTCTACCACAGGACACCCTCCTGTTCCATGCCTTCCTGACCCCAGGGGGTCTTCTTGATCACTACTCCCTGAGCCAACAATGCTATTCCATGGATCCCTCCCGGCCAGGGGGACCCCTCCAGGGGTGCTGGACCCATGCCAACCCCACCCTGGAGTGGTACCCTGGGAAGGCCCATCGGTCAGGATACTACCTCCAGTGATCCTGCCCTCCAGGCTAAAAGTGGGTTCACCCTGGTCACTTCTAGGGGACCCAGCCCCACTGGCTGGACATTGTCCCATGGGTGTTCCCACTGGGGAACACAACCCTCTTTTATCCTTCCATTTATTTTTCTGGGCCTGCCACTTAGGAATGGCACCCACACACTTCAGGACGGCAGGAGCTCTGGCTACAGACTCCCCACGCCCTCCTGACGCTAGGTGTCCTTCCTCACACCTCTGGCAAGTAGGCACTAGGCCTCCACCCGGGGGCTTTCCTACGGCCCCCCCCAGTTTCCTGGGTGGTGCTGCTGATCCCTGGGGGTGCTGCTTTCTCTTCCTCCCCCTCTTTTGAGTCAAGGGGCTAGCCAGCAACCCCTCCTCACTACTCTGGGATCTCCTTGCGCCACTTGGTCCTTCTTCCCTCTCTGGGGCCTTTTCAGGCCCCCAGGGGTCCGGTTCTCGTGCAGGCTCCCGGGAATCAAGGAGCCCACACCTTGACCCGGGGTGGCGCAATCCTGGAAAATAATTTCTGAGCCTAGGCTCCCCTGGGGCCAAATTGGACAACCCCTCCAAATCATTTACCATGCTAACCACTACCCAATCTTACAGTCACACTTGTACTCATCCACACTTGGCACTGGCTGTGCGCTGCCACCATTCGAACTGGACTCTGCTTGTTTACCCTGAATGTCCAGTTCCCTCATGCTTAACTCATGAGCGAAGAGAACCCGTTTCTCTTCCAACGCAAGAGCATTCCTGCTCTCCTCTGCTTGAGTTTTAAGTTTTAACACCTTCAACTCATGCAGTCTGACCCTTTGGTTTTCCTCCAACTCCTCTGGTGAAAAACTCCTCCCTGAATGGCTACTACCAGTACCTACGGCTGGTCCCTCCACTGGCAAATCCTGTGGACCAAATCCATTCCCTGGATCATCCTCATCCACCTCAACATCACCCGTCTCCTGAGCCTCTTTGGCTTCCCACCAGGCCCTCAAGGCCACTTGCAGCTCCTCCTTCTTGGTGCTATCCTTCATGGGACATGCCAAAGCTCTGCAGAATTTCCTCAACTGATCAACCTTGTAGGTAAACAATGCCTCAATGTTAAACTCTAATTCTGCAGCCGCAGCCTCACCGGCTATCTGGCTCCCCTCCTGAGACATGATGTGTGGTTTAAAGGTTACTCAACAATAGAACCAACAATTCAAAACAATATGTTGTTGCATCGTGGTCTGCGATCAATTTATTATGTACACCAATTACTGTGAGTGGTTTTGCAAACACACGTTTCAATTATGTTAGGATCGTATCCCATCGCTCTGCCGCCAAATGTTGGAAGCCGGAGTCCCCGTCCAGCGCCACTGTCACAAATGCGAGACCCGGGACTCCCCACTCAACATTAGGCCAAGTAAGGACACCGTTTGAGATAGCCCTGCTCACCCCCTTAGTAGCTTGGCACGAGCAGCCAGGCCTATCTCGAAGACACAAGTGTACAGTATGTGCAACCACACACACACCAACCCACTGGTGACACCACAAATGGACTCCACACGAGTTTGATAAAACAAGTATACATTTTATGTAAAAAGATATACGATCAGACCACACGATACATAAGCCAACATATAATAAAGGGTAATATTCGTTCCGGCTAGTTGGTAGGTTCAAATCCCAACCACCACTTTAAAAATGCTATGCTGGTCATAATGCTATAATCACACACGTTGCAATGGACAAACAATAGTGCACTGCGTAACGATACAATCCTGTGCTGGGCAAAGGAATAATAATACAATGCGTAATGATACACCCAAGTACCTGCAATGGGAGAAATAATGCAATGCGTACCACTACAATCATGTACTGCGCAATGAAGGAATAATGCAATGCGTCACACCCCAATCACGTACTTTGCAATGAAGAAATAATGCAATGCGCACCGCTACAATCATGTACTTTGCAATTAAGGAATAATGCAATGCGTAGCTACAATCATGTACTTTGCAATGAAGAAATAATGCAATGCGGGCCGCTGCAATCCTGTACTTTGCAAGGGAGAAATAATGCAATGCGTAGCGCTACAATCGTGTACTTCGTTATGCAGAAATAATGTCAGGCGTCCTAAGACAGGCCGGCAGTTCGTTAGCAGCAATAATGGCAATGTGTATTACGACAGTCAGCCTCTTCGATAACAGATGCCCCCCACACGTATCAACAATGGCATAAAGTACAGCTTCTCACTCGGGCCCCAGCACTGCCACTCCTGACCGCAGTACGGGCCCCAATCTGAGCCGAAGCAAAGGCTCACGCCACCAGAAGGTCTGAGAGGCCGAGAGAGTGTCCCTCCGAGCCCGCACCCCGCCCAGGCAGTGATCCACGTTACCTGGGGGCGCGACCCCACTCTCCTCTCCTCCTTCAGCGAACTGGGCCTTCCGTGTAGAACTTTCTCAATGGGCCTCAGCGGCTCGGCCTGGCAGCTCAGCTCCTCCGGGCAGCCGGTCCGGGCTGCGACTGTTAGGAAGGTCTCAGGCGGCCGCAGGGCACACGTACCCCACGCCCCAGAGATTACGTTACTCCGGGTGCACGTTCACCACAGCACCCTCCTGGTCTCCTCTGGCACGAAGCCACACACACAGCGCTGATGGGACTTCACGTCGACTCCGAGTGCACGTTCACCAGGCACTCCTTCCTGCGGTCTTAGTTGGCACTAAGACCTGCACACCACGTTGCAGAGACTCACTTTCTTCCGGTGCACACGATGATCAGCCGATCACCTCCACAGTCCCAGGTTGCACCAAAGCACGCACACTGCTTCACTGAGACTTACTCCAACTCTGGTGCCCCGATATCCAGGCGCTCTTCTCCAACGCCTTCGGCCGCACCCCGACACGCTCACCGTGTCCGAGCCTCACTTCTCCTCCGGTGCACTCGATGACCAGGCGCTCTTCACCAGCGCCTCCGGTGCACCCTGACATGCACCCTGCGCGTCCGAGACTCACTCCACTTCCGATGCACACATTGACCAGGCGCTCCTCACCAACGCCTCCTGTGCACCACGACAGGCACCCTGCACGTCCGAGAGTCCCTTCACCTCCGATGCACACGCTGACCAGGCGCTCTTCACCAACGCCTGCTGTGCACCACGACACGCACCCAGCGCGTCCGAGACTCACTTCACCTTCGATGCACACTTTGACCAGGCGCTCTTCACCAACGCCCCCTGTGCACCACGACACGCACCCAGCGCGTCCGAGTCTCTCTTCTCCTCCGTGTGTCTAAGATCACAGGGCACACCTTCCGAGGGTCTCAAGCTGCCACAACACGCGCCCACTGCGTCGCTTGAAACTTCTCCAGAAACTTTTATGTTCCTGTGTTTCCAAACAGGGAGCCAGCTCACCTCGGGCCCTTGGGGTAACAAGACACAGCACAAAGCACAGTCTTCTTCAATCAGGGGTACCCAGCGCACACAGCACAGTCCCAACAGCCTCTTCCTTGGTTAAAACAGCAAACTGCAGACCAGCCCCAGATCACGAAGCAAGGGTCGGTCCTTCCCAGCAGTCTCTTCAGTTGTTCCTTCCTTAGCAGAGGTTCCTCTTGACCACAAAATGGGTCCAAGCCATTTTCAGTCTCAATCCATTTCTATTCCAACGTTCAGGGGTCTCAGCACTCATAGTTATACCCCTAAATGTCTTTGAAGTTCGTTGTGCTCAGGGGTCCCTGACCCCTGCCTAAATCAGTTCTGGGTGTCTCCCTCCCAGTGTCACCTTTCTCCCTTTGATACTGGGGGTCTGGATCCTTAATCACTCAGCAAGAGATGGGTCAATTGTTTTATAGCTGCAACCCAGGCCTCTTCACCTCCCGGTGCTTTTCCTCGCCTACTCTCCAGATGCAGGTCAGTCTGGTGCCATCTCAACCCCTCCTGGGTCAAGACCTCCCCCAGCTCCTCTCCCCTTTCAGATCCAGACAGTCAATCCACATTCAGCAGAGACACACAGAAATGCTTAAAGCACAAAACTCAGCCACTTTCTAAAAGAGTGGTTTCTGAACACACAGTGACAAAACCACTTTCATAGAAAGATGTGTTATGACGCTGTGAGTTCATACATACTAAACTTCACCTCTCCATTTTAAACTTATGGGAAACTAGGCTAACAAACACAATACCCAGCCTCCCCCATTCTGTCCTATGGGCAGGATGGCCTTTCACCAGTGAAAAACTAAATGGAGTGTTTTTCACTGTCAGGACATAACACACACCTCAGTATATGTCCTGCCTTTTACCTACACTGCACCCTGCCCAGGCGTTACCCGGGACCCACCACAGGGGTGCCCACTGTGTACTCAAAAGGGAAAGTAAGGCCTGACAAGTGGTTGCACTTGTCAGGACAACATGCTAACTTAGCAAACTGCGCGCAGGCCCTACACTGCAGGCCTGAGTTCCCTTCTCCGCGCACCTTTGCATTACTAGCCCTGGCACACACAGTGCACATCACTAGGGACTTTACTAGTAAAGCAAACATTCCAATCATGGCCAACCAATTACCATTACACTTTACACAGGGAACACTTGTACTTTGACACTGATCAGCAGAGGCAAAGTACCCAAAGCATCTAAATTGGCAACTCTATGTCAGGAAAACGGTCTGGGGGAAAGCAAAACAGTTTAGGGAACTTTAGCCAAAAAGGACAAGTCCTACAGTCCCTGAATCCTATGGATTTTTCAATGAATTTCTAAGGTTTTTTAAATGCTAATTTCTAACTATAACATAGCAGTCACGTTTGCAGAGTGGTGTAGAAAGGTGAACGTGGCCTCCGAACACCTCTTAGCAATCCCACTGTGTGGGATTTACTGGAGGTAACAGGAGGGGTAGTTAGCCCCCAACGTCAACCTTGGGGGCCAGCTACCCCTCCTGTTACCTCCAGTAAGTCCCACACTGCAGGATTGCTAACTTCTCATACCATGCCACGCCCCCTTTCTCCACCACTCTGCAAACGCGCCCCCTGGCTCGTTCTAAGTTGGATAATTAATTCCCCTTGAATACTGAGGGTCCCTGGGGGCCAACTAGCCCACCAGGGGCCATATGTATCAAAAAAGAGTTTTGCGATTCTCAAATTGCGATTTTTAGCGAATCGCAATTAGAGAATCGCAAAATGCAATGTATGTAGGATTTGCTAAAAATTTTACGAATCCTACATATTCCTTATTTGCGAATCGCAAATTGAGATTCGAAAATAAGGAATACCTTCCCATTCATTCCTATGGGCTAGGAGGCCCATAGGAATGAATGGGAAGACATTCTCAATTTGCGATTACCAATTAGAGAATCGCAAATTGAGAATGCAATTTCAAGGTTGCAAGGGTGCCAAAGGACACCCTGTTGCACCCTGAAATATGCATGTGTGCACATTTTGCGACATACATGCCCTAAGGGCATGTATGTGCGCCAAATGGCACTTTGAAAAAAGCAAAAAAGTGCTTTTTTCTACAAAATCGCAAATTACCACCAACTTGAAGTTGGTGGTAATTTGCGATTCCTAAGGCCAAATAGCAAATTTCTGGTGCTCCCAGAATTGCATTTAAGGAATCGCAATTTGCAATTCCTTAATTGCATTCACAAAATAGAGAATCGCAAATTTTGCGATTCTCTATTTTGCGATGGCCTTTTGGGATGATACATCCCAAAAGGCTTTTTCCCATTCGCAAACGGGCAGATTCTGAGAATCGGCCCGTTTGCAAATGGAAAAAGGCTTGATACATATGGCCCCAGGTACCTTCAGTGAGCGCCACAGAGCTGGATTGCAGAGAGGTGGTCCGAGGTCACGCCCCTTTTTACACCACTCTGCAAACGCGGCTCCTGGCGCACTGCTGCTCGGAGGATGAAGTCCACCTGTGTCCCGAGGTCCTCAGGATACAAGAGGACCTCATCACCCCACCAGCAGTGCGCCAAGAGGCGCGTTTGCAGAGTGGTGTAAAAAGGGGCGGTCCCCAGGGCCATCAAGGGCTCCTGGAGGGGGGCCGCGCGGCCCCCCTTCCATCATTTGTAAAGCCCCGGGGAGGTGGTGGTCCCTGGGGCCAGAGGCCCGTAACGGACCCCCGAATTTAAATAAACAGTGCCCCGGGGAGGTGGTGGTCCCCGGGGCAGTGTGGGGGGGCTCGAGTACCCCCACACACATTTTTTATTTTAGCCCCGGGGAGGTGGCGGTCCCCGGAGCTTGGGGGGCCCATGAGGAGAAAATGGCGTCCGGCTAGAGGGCTGGACGCGAGCTCCCGCGGCTCGCAGGCCTACTATGTAAATGGTGATCTTACCGGGTGAAAAAAAAAAAATTAAGTAAAGGATTCACGCGGAATCAGTAGCGGTTGCGGTATGCCCCCTGGGTTGGAGCGGAGAGAGGGGATCGATGTGGTGAGGCCGGCGCCGTCCTCAAGCAGTGGAACGCAGTCTGGCTCGGTGTGGGCGCAGGCGGTGCTGGTGCTGCATTCTAGCAGGAGAGCAGCCTCCAAGGTTTCCTTCCGGGGGAGAGCTCGGGTCAGCCCCGGCAGCGCTAGCACCTGCAAAAACAACGCGACATACAGGGAGGCAGACAGTGAGGTTGTGGGAACAGGCTCAGCTATGGCGCCTAGGAGGGAGAAGGCTGCAAGTAAAGGGCTGGACGGTAACCCGGAGAGCAGAAGCAGAGGGCAGCAAACGAGGGTAAGTGAGCAGGTTGAAGGGGGGGTGTCCTCCTCCGCACAGAGCAGAAAGGGGAGAAAGCCAGGACCAGGTCAAATCCATCTAGAGACCCCAAATAGGCAGACGCAAGGTCTCACTGTAAAAAGGGGGTTGAGATACTGCCTGAGGAGTAGGGGACTGGCAGCAAGCTTAATAACTGCCCCAGAATCAGTCAACAATACTGTTATCACCGTAACTACCTCTAAAAACCCAAATAGTGGCAAAAGTAGAAAGCTGGCTACCTCTCCTCAAGCCCCGGTTCCTGCCCAAGTTACTGCCCCCACCTCAGTCTCAATAAAGACAAGAACAGCAGGCTCAAAGGTTAAGATAACTCCCTCTCTCCGATCATATTTTAAAGTGAAGCAAACACTCCCAAGTGAGACAACAGTAACAGAAAGAGAGTCAAGTAAAAAAGAAGGTAAACCAGCAATGACTGAGATTAGCCCTGTGATTGACTCTTCGACGGAGACTAGCCTTGTGAATGATTTACCGACAAGCAAGAATAGGTTTGAGGTCCTTGAGGTGATCGAAACTACAGGGGGGGAACCCATATTGGAGACTATGGAGAAAGGTGTTCAACTTAATTCAAAGGGTGATCAAACAAGGGGTACAGACAGTTTAATTGAGACACTGATCACAGAAATGAGAGAGAACTTCGCGACCTCAGAAAAAATCAACAAAGGATTCAGGGAGCCTGTGAAGCAATGAAAATCAAAATTAACTCTATAATGGAACGCATCATTGTAGTAGAATCTACAGTGGAGGAAATGGGTAAAAGCGTAGAATCGAACAAGGTGGAAATACAGGCTCTGAAAGAAAGTGAAAAGGAACTCAGGGGTAAAATTGAGTCAATGGAAAATCAGGCTAGATGAAATAATCTAAGAGTCTTAAATGTTCCGGAGGGACAAGAGGGCAACGATATTAAAGGCTTTATGATAACACTTCTAAAGGAGTTTTTTCCATGGATCGAAACAAAAGAGCTGGCGGAGGACATACAGAGGGTACACAGGGACCCGTTTGGCAAAGGTAAACCTAGAAAAAACCCGAGGAAGATTTTGATCAACTTTAGAACATATACCCTGAAAGAGAGAATATTGAGTGAGGGAATAAGAGCTGGATCTCACACAAAAAATGATTGGGCCTTCAAAATAAGATCAGATATCTCCAAAGTAACGCTGGATAGACAGTGGGAGTTAGGGCAATTCATGCAGGAGTTAAGATCCCTGGGGGCAACAGTACAGTTGAGATTCCCAGCATCCCTGAGAATAATGTGGGGCAACCAGATGCATAACTTGAAAGAACCAAAGGAAGTGGAATCCTTAATAGTCAGAATCAAAGCCCAGAAAGTATAAAGAATAGCCTGTAGAGTCCGGGGCTCAAATAGGCGAGATACATCGCCAAAGAGATAGAGGGAGGTTTCTTCATGGGAGGGGGAGGGTCAGGGGGGGGGAGGGGGGAAGGGATCACAGCTATAGGAATAAGTTCACAGAAGGTGTGGGAGCATACAGGGAAATTTTTTTTAAAAATGGTCCGACTTGTGCAAAATCAGATGATACAAAAAGAACAAAATTGTAGGTCATGGGGGTTAACATCCTAACATGGAATGTAAATGGTTTGAGGGTCAGAGGTAGAAGGTATAGAATATTGGAGTATCTAAAAAATATAAAGAGTGATATAATAATTTTACAAGAAACACACCTCCTAAAGAAAGAGTGGGTAGAAATTTTGAAGAAACAAAAGTGGGTGGATGCTTGCTGGATACTAAGGTCCAAATTTGGATGACCCAACAGCAATGCAGGAACTATACACATATCTTTTGGGTACTCCATCGCAAATTATAATTGGAGGGGATTTTAACTTGGTTATAGATCCCAGGAAAGACAGGTTGCCAATTAGGAATGCAAAACACACAAGATGATGGACAGAATGCTGCACATTGGCAAACATTCACCCCAGTCACAGATCTGGGTTTAATCCATCGTTATTTTGCTTCACCACGCCACCCCAGTTCAAACATAGCCATATGCAAATCAGTCTTGAACCTGTGCCTCATGGGAACAGTCCAGACCGAACTGCCAAGCCATGTCTTCCCTGGACCGGAATCAAGCATCCTAGGACCGGTTTCAGGCTATCAGCCTTCATCAGCCAGGATAGCTTGACTCCAGTGGCGTAGTGAGCACGGGACCCACGTCTGGGCATACCCTTCCCACTTAGGGCGAAATGCAAAACACACAAGATGATGGACGGAATGCTGCACATTGGCAAACATTCACCCCCAGTCACAGATCTGGGTTTAATCCATCGTTATTTTGCTTCACCACGCCACCACAGTTCAGACATAGCCATATGCAAATCAGTCTTGACCCTGTGCCTCATGGGAACAGTCCAGACCGAACTGCCAAGCCATGTCTTCCCTGGACCGGAATCATGCATCCTAGGACCGGTTTCAGGCTATCAGCCTTCATCAGCCAGGATAGCTTGACTGGATGGCGTGCTCTCCATGCCACTGGAATCAAGCTATCCTGGCTGAAGAGGGGTGAAACCCCGAAACCGGTCCTAGGATGCTTGTTTCCAGTCCAGGGAGGACTTGGCTTGGCAGTTCGGGCTGGACTGTTCCCATGAGGCGCAGGGTCAAGACTGATTTGCATATGGCTGGGTTCAAACTGGAATGGCATGGTGAGCAAAAAACGATGGATTTAGGCCCAGATCTCTGTACTGGGGTGAATGTATGACATTGTTCTGCATTCTGTCCATCAACTGTTGTTTTTGCATTTGTCAACCCGAGTGGGACGGGTATGCCCAGACGTGGGTCCCGTGCTCTCCATGCCACTGGAATCAAGCTATTCTGGCTGAAGAGGGCTGAAACCCCGAAACCGGTCCTAGGATGCTTGTTACCAGTCCAGGGAGGACTTGGCTTGGCAGTTCGGGCTGGACTGTTCCCATGAGGCGCAGGGTCAAGACTGATTTGCATACGGCTGGGTTCAAACTGGAATGGCATGGTGAGCAAAAAAACGATGGATTTAGGCCCAGATCTCTGTACTGGGGTGAATGTATGACATTGTTCTGCATTCTGTCCATCAACTGTTGTTTTTGCATTTGTCACCCGAGTGGGACGGGTATGCCCAGACGTGGGTCCCGTGCTCTCCATGCCACTGGAATCAAGCTATCCTGGCTGAAGAGGGTGAAACCCGAAACCGGTCCTAGGATGCTTGTTTCCAGTCCAGGGAGGACTTGGCTTGGCAGTTCGGGCTGGACTGTTCCCATGAGGCGCAGGGTCAAGACTGATTTGCATATGGCTGGGTTCAAACTGGAATGGCATGGTGAGCAAAAAAACGATGGATTTAGGCCCAGATCTCTGTACTGGGGTGAATGTATGACATTGTTCTGCATTCTGTCCATCAACTGTTGTTTTTGCATTTGTCACCCCGAGTGGGACGGGTATGCCCAGACGTGGGTCCCGTGCTCTCCATGCCACTGGAATCACGCTATCCTGGCTGAAGAGGGGTGAAACCCCGTAACCGGTCCTAGGATGCTTGTTTCCAGTCCAGGGAGGACTTGGCTTGGCAGTTCGGGCTGGACTGTTCCCATGAGGCGCAGGGTCAAGACTGATTTGCATATGGCTGGGTTCAAACTGGAATGGCATGGTGAGCAAAAAAACGATGGATTTAGGCCCAGATCTCTGAACTGGGGTGAATGTATGACATTGTTCTGCATTCTGTCTATCAACTGTTGTTTTTGCATTTGTCACCCCGAGTGGGACGGGTATGCCCAGACGTGGGTCCCGTGCTCTCCATGCCACTGGAATCAAGCTATCCTGGCTGAAGAGGGGTGAAACCCCGAAACCGGTCCTAGGATGCTTGTTTCCAGTCCAGGGAGGACTTGGCTTGGCAGTTCGGGCTGGACTGTTCCCATGAGGCGCAGGGTTAAGACTGATTTGCATATGGCTGGGTTCAAACTGGAATGGCATGGTGAGCAAAAAAACGATGGATTTAGGCCCAGATCTCTGTACTGGGGTGAATGTATGACATTGTTCTGCATTCTGTCCATCAACTGTTGTTTTTGCATTTGTCACCCCGAGTGGGACGGGTATGCCCAGACGTGGGTCCCGTGCTCTCCATGCCACTGGAATCAAGCTATCCTGGCTGAAGAGGGTGAAACCCCGAAACCGGTCCTAGGATGCTTGTTTCCAGTCCAGGGAGGACTTGGCTTGGCAGTTCGGGCTGGACTGTTCCCATGAGGCGCAGGGTCAAGACTGATTTGCATATGGCTGGGTTCAAACTGGAATGGCATGGTGAGCAAAAATACGATGGATTTAGGCCCAGATCTCTGTACTGGGGTGAATGTATGACATTGTTCTGCATTCTGTCCATCAACTGTTGTTTTTGCATTTGCCAATTAGGAATACCATAACCCTGCCAGGAATGAGAAGCTGTTTAAAGCTTTATTTAGAAGATTTAGGCTTGATAGACATCTGGCGAGAAAAAGGAATAAAATCTCACAAGTTTACTTTTAAGAATAAAAAATTGGGTCACTCATCTAGAATTGATTATTTCCTAGTAGATAAGACACTATGTAATAAAGTAAAGAGGGTTGAACATCTTCCGGCGCACCTATCAGACCACTCAGCAGTACAGATGGAGGTGTGCCTGCAGAAGACACAAGACACTCCTAGGTGGACGCTAGATAGAACGCTGCTCCTTGACCCAGAGATAGTAGACAACTTGAAGGTGGAAACAAAGTCTTTCTTTACAATAAACACAAAGGAGACATCAAGGCAGGTGCGGTGGGATGCATACAAGGCCACAATAAGAGGGATTTTAACAAGCACAGGAGCCTACAGACACAAGAAGTGTAAGAATAAGATAAATGAGATAGAAAGGGGTATTATGATCTTAGAAAGGAGAATGGACGAGGAGAATAATGCATATAAGATCGAAAAACTAGAAGGGGAAAGGAACAAGCTAAGGGACGAGCTCAATGACATTCTTGAAACTAAAATCAAAGATAAATGGGAGGCTAGTAAATTCGCTCACTATCACTATGGTGAGGGCTGCGGCAAAATCTTGGCCTGGAAAACCAAGACAGAATAAAGCCGTAACAAGATTTTTAGAATGCAGGAGGATAACCAAATGGCACTGAGTACAGATGAAGCAGAGATCAGGAGGGCGTTCAGTAGTTTCTTTGAGAACCTATATACTGAGGACACAAGGGCTGATGAAGAACAGATAGAAGATTTTCTCAAGAATTGGATAAAACAAGAGCTACCAGAAAATTGCAGGGCCAGACTTAATGCTAAAGTAACAGAAGGAGAAGTAATGGGGATAGTAAAAGAATTAAAAAATGCGAAAGCAGCAGGGCCATATGCGCTGCCAAATGAGTTTTATAAATCTTTAAAAGAAGAGCTAGCCCCACAGTTGACGGAATTATTTAATGTGCTACTCATAGATGGGCAGGAATTGCCGAAATCATGGGAAGAAGCAACAATATGCATCTTATTGAAACCAGGGAAGGACCCAAAAAGGTGTGAGTCTTATAGGCCACTGTCTTTATTAAACAGCGATTATAAGATATACACTCAAATACTCGCAAAAAGATTGGGCCAGGTAGTCGGCACTTTAATACATGAGGATCAAAAAGGTTTTATACGGGGCAGACATATTCATGAATTAACACACGAGCTGGTGGGTGCAATAGATGTGGCCAACAAGGAAAGATCCCCGCTATCTATAATCACATTTGATGCTGCCAAAGCATTTGATAGGGTTAGTTGGGTCTATTTGCATAAAGTGTTAGAAAAATACAATTTGGGAAGCAGTTATATAGGGGCTGTAAAGACTCTATACAGGAACCCTACAGCACGTGTATTAGTAAATGGTGCACTCACAAATAAAATAAATATTAGGAGGGGAACAAGACAAGGATGCCCCCTCTCCCCACTACTGTTTGACTTGTACATAGAGCCCCTAGCAAATGCATTGAGGCAAAATCAGATGATAACCCCCTTTAGGTACAAAACGTGGATCAAGAAGGTCGCATTATACGCAGACGACCTAATGTTATTCACGGACGACCTGGAAGGAACATTGCCGAACACAATAGAGGTGCTTGAAGCATTTGGGAAAATATCTGGATATCAGATAAATCAACAGAAAACCGAAGTCATGCAGTGGAACACCCAGAGTGACAATCCATTAGTAAAACAACAGATAAGATACCTAGGGATTCAGGTAGTAGGCGATATTGGGAAAATCGCTCAAGTACATTTTAACAGAGTCCTAGCAGAATCTAAGAAGCTGCTGAATGCATGGAAAAGCTTACCATTGTCCTTCCTGGGCCGCTCTAACTTAATAAAGATGATGATACTCCTCAAGTTTACATACATTTTTAACACCATACCCCTAGAATTTAGGAGAGAGTGGTTCAATAAGATACAGGGAGATATTAGTAGCTTTATCTGGGCATCAAGAGGAGTAAGAATAGCCTTGAAAAAGATCAGGAGGAGGAAGGAGCACGGTGGGATTGCTAGTCCAGACATGTACCAGTACTATAGGGCCTTTCACTTTAAGAATATCAGAGTGTTATTTAAAGAACAACAACTATACCCAACCTATTTGCAAGCCATGACAATGTTGGAAGGAGGTCATTTCCTATATAAATTTGGTAACCCCAAATTCTTTAAAAAAGTTAAACTAAAGACACTAGAGGCAGCTGCCAAACTATGGTATCAAGCCAGACGTACATGGAAAATCCCGTACTATAGTGACAACGCCCCAATTTGGGATTCACCAGGAACGCCAGAATGCTTAAGAGACACGTTATCAACATCGCTGAGATTAGGGGGAGTAGAGAAATGGGGTCAGATAATAACAGGAAAATCACTAGTCGGGTGGGACAAATTATCACAGCTGACCGATGGGACAATTTCTAAATTTAAATTCTACCAGTTATCGAGCTGGATAAAGACTCTAGGGAAGGACGACACAGGAAATCCGGAAATAGAAACAAAAATCCAAGGGGGAGCAATGAAGAAAGAAGTAGCACATTGGTATTGGTCTTTCATATCAGCAGGAGAAGAAGATTTCAGCCTGCCCATAGAGATCTGGGGGAAGGACCTGCCTACGCTGGATACACAGAATTTATGGCAAGTATCAATGTCTACATGCTGGCATATAGTCAAATCTGCTCCCCTAAAAAGGAACCATTTGTTCACATTACATAGAGTCTATTGGACACCGAAGAAATTGTCCAAGCTGTAGAGGGGTGAGACGAAAAAGTGCCCCAAGTGTGGTGAGGAGAGAGCGGACGATGTCCATATGTTCTGGAGGTGCCCCAAACTACAAACCTTCTGGGAAGAAGTGGGTAAAACTCTCTCAGAAGTACTACAGCAGAACATGGAGGTAAGCCTGGGGCTAATCATGTTTTGGGTGAGGAATATGAACGGTAACAGGGAAGGACTTAGTTTAAGTAAAAAACAGAATAGCTTACTATTCCTTTTAATATTATTAGCAAGACGGGAAATATGCATAAAATGGATATACCAAGACCCGCCATCACTAGCAGAATGGGTGGGATCAGTCATTAGGACAAACAAACTTGAACGGGCAGGCACACGCAGTAAGAGGCTAGAATTTTGGGACATTTGGGAAAGACATAGGGGTAGTTTGATATGCTGAAACAAAGTGATGCGAAAATATGGTCCAATGATTAAGTAAAACAGCAATAAGAGTGACCTGGGAATTGTTGGCACAGATATCACTCCCAAAGAAGGAAGTATGGGAAGAGATGCGGAAGAGGGGCACAAGGAGCAGTTGGGACACCCACATGCACTAAACCACTGGGTGGAAAGTGTATGACGGAGAAAGGGACCGGCTGATGCGGAACGTAAGCCGGGGCCCCTCGACCGCGGAAAATCCTGCTCTCTCAACTAATCCTGTTTTATTGCACAATGAGGACTAAAGAAAAAAAAATAAAAAGGGTCGGTCCCCAGGGCCATCAAGGGCTCCTGGAGGGGGGCCGCGCGGCTTCCCTTCCATCATTTGTAAAGCCCCAGGGAGGTGGTGGTCCCTGGGGCCAGGGGCCCGTAACGGACCCCCGAATTTAAATAAACAGTGCCCCGGGGAGGTGGTGGTCCCCGGGGCAGTGTGGGGGGGCTCGAGTACCCCCACACACATTTTTTATTTTAGCCCCGGGGAGGTGGCGGTCCCCGGAGCTTGGGGGTCCCATGAGGCCCCCCGATCGTATTTTAATAAAGCCCCGGGGAGGTGGCGGTCCCCGGGGCTTGGGGGGTCCGTGGGGCCCCCCACCCTATTATAATAAAGCCCCGGGGAGGTGGCGGTCCCTGGGGCTGCGGGGGCCGTGTGCCCCCGTGAATAAATTATAAAGCCCCAGGGAGGTGGCGGTCCCCAGGGCTGCGGGGGCCCCCGTGGGCCCCCACTACAGAATTGAGGATTGCCACCGGAACCTAGCCCACCCGGGGGCTTTAAAAAACGAAGCGCGGGAGCCCGCGCTTCATTTTTTTTTTTCATTTTCGACGGGGTTTGAGCACCCAGCGCGACCCGGCCGAAAATGTAAAAATAAAATGCTTTTTTTGGGCCTGGGCCTGGGCGGTCAGGGTGTTCCTACCCTGCCTCCTTTTTCTGTATTTAATGTTTCTGTCACCTTTTTCCCTCTCCCTCGGTCCGAGGCACAAGATGGCTGCCAACACTTACTGGTTTGAAGTGTTAGCAGCCAATCAGAGGCAAGCTCGTGCTCGGGAGGGCTTAGCCAATCAGATCTCACAATTCTCAAATATCGATATCTGTAAATCTTTTTTTTAAAAAGGCGTGCTTTCTGGACCAAGAGCTATCTCAAATTTGGTGTAATTCCGTTCAGCAGTTCAGGCTGTAGCCGTGTCTAAAGTTTCCTATGGAAATTAACATGGAGAAAACACGTTTAGGGACCCCCCTTTTTTCTCGGCCCCCCCTTTGATGAATCACCCTGAAACTGTCAAGACAGGAGCTAACCTGAGTGAACAATTAGTTTTGAAAATTTCGTGAAGATTCATCAAATGGCGCCAAAGTTATGGGCAAATCAAAAAACGCTTTTCCTATGGAAACTAGGTTCTAACTATAACTCCCTACTGGCGACCGCCAGTAGGTAATATATATATTCTCAATTTTAGCATAAATTGAAACGTGAGCCAAGTCATTGATCTGAATACTGATGCATTCTGGGTATGGTGGTCTAGAGTAAAGACCATGTGACCACTTGGACTTGAATTATGTACAGAATCAACTCACCTGTGACCAAGGCGCTTCGCGCCGAAACGCGTAAGGATAAAGGGTTGTTTCACGCTGCCACACCACATAGACCAATAAAGCGTCAGTTTGGAAGGATGCCGTAGCTGTGGGCTCTGTTTTCTTTTGTCTGTGCAACACAGGATTCTCCATTCCTGCTTGGGAGCCCGCCCTGCAGAGTCGGAGGCCCCCGGTAAAGTGGAGTTCTTCGTGTGTGTATTTAACGGAGGGGGCATGACACGCTCTATACCACACCAATAATTGGACTTCCAGGATTATTTGGTGGTGGTAGTGAGAAAGGGAAACGAAGGAGGGGTTGCCCTCTTTCTGGCAGACTTGGTGTTTCCTTTTCAAGCAAACATTTTTTCGGAGTGGCAGCGAAGTGCACTGTGCGTTTTATTTTTACTCTCCATTTTTGCATCGTGAACAATATATGGACTGGCAATCATGCAACGCTATTTTAGCATAAATTGAAATGTGAGCCAAGTCATTGATCTGAATACTGATGCATTCTGGGTATGGTGGTCTAGAGTAAAGACCATGTGACCACTTGGACTTGAATTATATACAGAATCAACTCACCTGTGACCAAGGCGCTTCACGCCGAAACGCGTAAGGATAAAGGGTTGTTTCACGCTGCCACGCCACATAGACCAATAAAGCGTCAGTTTGGAAGGATGCCGTAGCTGTGGGCTCTGTTTTCTTTTGTCTGTGCAACACAGGATTCTCCATTCCTGCTTGGGAGCCCGCCCTGCAGAGTCGGAGGCACCCGGTAAAGTGGAGTTCTTCGTGTGTGTATTTAACGGAGGGGGCATGACACGCTCTATACCACACCAATCATTGGACTTCCAGGATTATTTGGTGGTGGTAGTGAGAAAGGGAAACGAAGGAGGGGTTGCCCTCTTTCTGGCAGACTCGGTGTTTCCTTTTCAAGCAAACATTTTTTCGGAGTGGCAGCGAAGTGCACTGTGCGTTTTATTTTTACTTTCCATTTTTGCATCGTGAACAATATATGGACTGGCAATCATACAACGCTATTTTAGCATAAATTGAAACGTGAGCCAAGTCATTGATCTGAATACTGATGCATTCTGGGTATGGTGGTCTAGAGTAAAGACCATGTGACCACTTGGACTTGAATTATGTACAGAATCAACTCACCTGTGACCAAGGCGCTTCGCGCCGAAACGCGTAAGGATAAAGGGTTGTTTCACGCTGCCACGCCACATAGACCAATAAAGCGTCAGTTTGGAAGGATGCTGTAGCTGTGGGCTCTGTTTTCTTTTGTCTGTGAATCACAGGATTCTCCATTCCTGCTTGGGAGCTCGCCCTGCAGAGTCGGAGGCCCCCGGTAAAGTGGAGTTCTTCGTGTGTGTATTTAACGGAGGGGGCATGACACGCTCTATACCACACCAATAATTGGACTTCCAGGATTATTTGGTGGTGGTAGTGAGAAAGGGAAACGAAGGAGGGGTTGCCCTCTTTCTGGCAGACTCGGTGTTTCCTTTTCAAGCAAACATTTTTTCGGAGTGGCAGCGAAGTGCACTGTGCGTTTTATTTTTACTTTCCATTTTTGCATCATGAACAATATATGGACTGGCAATCATGCAACGCTATTTTAGCATAAATTGAAACGTGAGCCAAGTCATTGATCTGAATACTGATGCATTCTGGGTATGGTGGTCTAGAGTAAAGACCATGTGACCACTTGGACTTGAATTATGTACAGAATCAACTCACCTGTGACCAAGGCGCTTCGCGCCGAAACGCGTTAGGATAAAGGGTTGTTTCACGCTGCCACGCCACATAGACCAATAAAGCGTCAGTTTGGAAGGATGCCGTAGCTGTGGGCTCTGGTCTTTTTTGTCTGTGCAACACAGGATTCTCCATTCCTGCTTGGGAGCCCGCCCTGCAGAGTCGGAGGCCCCCGGTAAAGTGGAGTTCTTCGTGTGTGTATTTAACGGAGGGGGCATGACACGCTCTATACCACACCAATCATTGGACTTCCAGGATTATTTGGTGGTGGTAGTGAGAAAGGGAAACAAAGGAGGGGTTGCCCTCTTTCTGGCAGACTCGGTGTTTCCTTTTCAAGCAAACATTTTTTCGGAGTGGCAGCGAAGTGCACTGTGCGTTTTATTTTTACTTTCCATTTTTGCATCGTGAACAATATATGGACTGGCAATCATGCAACGCTATTTTAGCATAAATTGAAACGTGAGCCAAGTCATTGATCTGAATACTGATGCATTCTGGGTATGGTGGTCTAGAGTAAAGACCATGTGACCACTTGGACTTGAATTATGTACAGAATCAACTCACCTGTGACCAAGGCGCTTCGCGCCGAAACGCATAAGGATAAAGCGTTGTTTCACGCTGCCACACCACATAGACCAATAAAGCGTCAGTTTGGAAGGATGCCGTAGCTGTGGGCTCTGTTTTCTTTTGTCTGTGCAACACAGGATTCTCCATTCCTGCTTGGGAGCCCGCCCTGCAGAGTCGGAGGCCCCCGGTAAAGTGGAGTTCTTCGTGTGTGTATTTAACGGAGGGGGCATGACACGCTCTATACCACACCAATCATTGGACTTCCAGGATTATTTGGTGGTGGTAGTGAGAAAGGGAAACGAAGGAGGGGTTGCCCTCTTTCTGGCAGACTCAGTGTTTCATTTTCAAGCAAACATTTTTTCGGAGTGGCAGCGAAGTGCACTGTGCGTTTTATTTTTACTTTCCATTTTTGCATCGTGAACAATATATGGACTGGCAATCATGCAATGCTATTTTAGCATAAATTGAAACGTGAGCCAAGTCATTGATCTGAATACTGATGCATTCTGGGTATGGTGGTCTAGAGTAAAGACCATGTGACCACTTGGACTTGAATTATGTACAGAATCAACTCACCTGTGACCAAGGCGCTTCGCGCCGAAACGCGTAAGGATAAAGGGTTGTTTCATGCTGCCACGCCACATAGACCAATAAAGCGTCAGTTTGGAAGGATGCCGTAGCTGTGGGCTCTGTTTTCTTTTGTCTGTGCAACACAGGATTCTCCATTCCTGCTTGGGAGCCCGCCCTGCAGAGTCGGAGGCTCCTGGGCGCTCAAAGACGGTGCGGTTGTGGTACGGCAGAGCCAAGCCGTTTACAAATCACACCACTTTTCCCCAAGGGATTCCGCTCGCACTCACGATTAAGGAGACTTCCAAATTGCAATTATCACAATTCTGATTTATTTCAGCATGCCAGAAACATCTCTACGCGTTTCGGTCTCTTCAGAGACCTTGCTCACGAGATTTGCTAACCGGTTGACGAATCTTCGCGAAATTTTCAAACTTTATGGCCCGCTCCTACCCTGAAAGTCTCGAGGTGATTCGTCAAGCGGGGGCCCAGAAAAAAGGGGGGTCCCAAAACGTGTTTTCCCCATTCATTTTCCCATAGGAAACTTTAGACACGGCTACAGCCCGAACTGCTGAACGGAATTACACCAAATTTGGCAAAGAGGTAGTTCTTGGTTCAGAAAGAACCCTTTTTGTTAAATGGTGTAAATCCATTCAGTAGTTGCTGAGAAAATCAAAAGTAAAAGCACATATATATCTATGGGCACGGAGGATCCGCGCACCCTCCCGATCATGAGCTGTCTGCTAATTGGCTGTCAACACTCCAAACCAGGAAGTGTTGGCAGCCATCTTGTTCCTCGGTAGAACCGAGGAACAAGAAAGCAGTAAAAAAACGCACAAAGGAGGTAGGGTAGAAACACCCTGACCCCTAGGCCTGCTCAGGGGACCCACAAAGACCCCCTGGGCAGAAAAAAGCATTTTTTTTTTAAATTGGCAGGATGCGCTCAGGGAGCGCGGATCCTGCCGAAAAAAAAAAAAATCGAAACGCGGTCTCCCGCGCTTCGATGTTAATTTGCCCCCGGGTGGGCCAAGTCCCGGGGGCATGGTGGGGGGGTGATTACATTTAATGTGGGGGGCCTCTAAGGCCCCCCAACCCCCGGGGACCGCCACCCCCCGGGGCTTTCAAAAAATAAAGGTGCGGGAGGGCTCTGTACGGGTGAGTGAGTGGATGTGTGTGTGTAGACCTAAGAATCAGTGAGTGGGTATGTAGTTATTGGTGTTGGAGTGTCTATGGTTTTGCGAATGGCAGTCTGTAATTTAGAGTGGGTGTATCAAAGGTTATATTAGGGTGTGAGGAGGTGCATCAGATTATCACGTGGATGATGTCATCAGTGATGTCATCAGTGATGTCATTTGAGATGTCATCAGTGATGTCATCAGTGATGTCACTGACCATGTCATGAGTGATGTAATATGTGACGTCATCAGCAGTGCATTGCGGGGCGCGAGTTATAGTTAGCTGAACTAACTATAACGGGGGAATTTCACGGGTTTTGTACGAGTGCAATGTCCAACTAACTATAACTGTCCCTAAAACCTATGGTTTTTTCAGTGAATATATATATATATATATATATATATATATATATATATATATATATATATATATATATATATATATATATATAGTGCTTTAGCACAATGGTGAAATTGTTTATCCTTTTCACTGTTCTCATACTGCTAATCACGTTTATCTCCTTCTGTCTATTAATCATTGCAGCGCATATCTGCATATCTGCCCCTGTGTGTATTTATTGTGCATCTTTCTGAGTATACAAGAGTGACTGAGTGAAAAGGTTCTAGATCTGTCACCATGATTCCTTGGCAAGTCAGGTTTGCCATTTTCTGAGGTTGCAATCATTTGTTACTTTACTAGGTTTAGGGGTACATATGGTGGCACTGTGATCTAGCCGGCCTATAGACCAACATATCCTAAGGGGGTGCATAGAATCGGTCTGGCACCATCCTGATGTTTATGTTATCCAACAATCAGTGTGTAGCAAGAAAGTGAAAACCGTATGACACACATGCAAATATGTGTGAACACATGTAGACTGAGTGAGCAAGACTGACACAACCTGGCATCTGCACACAGGTAGCACTGCGGTTGACGGGCCCATACTAAATATTATGATTTTAATTGGATACCCAAAGTCAATGCACCATTTGCACCATACAATTCTGGCTAGAGTGTAACTAGTGTAATTATTTTCACTATGCATTATATGTGTGTGTACAATAATGTTGTTTGTAATTTCAGATTGAAATGTGATACAAGGATCTGACTCACTGCCTTGGATTTAAATTATCAGACTTGCATTCATATATGAGTTCTGTTTGAACATTTTGAGTTCATTCCCATATTCGGTAATTTGGCATATTTTCCTGAGGCAGCCCTAATGAGTTTCAGGCTTTGAGCTGGCTGCTCTGTTGTGAGAGTTTATTGCTCTACCCTTCCACATGACAGATCAAATACCCCTGAACACAATAGTCTATCCCAGGGAGATTGAGCTTCTATGCATGGAGGGATGGCAATCTCCATACCTGTTATCAGCACCTCCCTGTAAGTTGACTAAGAAAGTTTTCCCTCATGGGACAAAAAGAGGACAGGCTCTAGCGCTGGTCACCACAGGAGATTTGTTTGAAATCTGAACAGGAAAAAACTAAACTTGGCCAGAGTGAGCATCAGATCTTGTCTCAGGATCCATATGCTACAATTTTGAAGGAGGTGCCATTTTGAAATCTTCCCAGCATGCAACATAGGGGTGGGATAAGCTGTAGGCTGTGTGCTGTGAGTGACATAAGAAGTGAAGGGATAATGTGGGACCACCAGGTTGCTCATGTGTCTCACCAATCAAAAAAACTCTACCTCCCTTTTGAAATACCTGCACAGCCTGACAGCCACTTTTCTGTTTTCCTTAGTGTGCCTAGATGTGGGTCCCTTGCTCACTGTACCTTAACATATGGCACAAATAGGCTGAAACCGAGGACCTAACCTCACAGCTTAGCCTGCATTATTCCTGTTGTAGCAAGACCAAATATAATTGGCATAGGTCTTGATCCTATCTGAGGTGGTGTTGTAGGATACAAATTACAGACTGCAATTAAGTCCTGAGAAATTACTACTGACTGGGGTAAATCCAAGTATTCCACACACCTCTTTTTGTTTTCCTCTGGGTCCGGCCAGGAGCAACAATGAGCCCCCACAGGCCCACACAGGGTAGGGAGAAAATATCAGCCCTAAAACGCTTACAAGAAACTGGTCTCTGTCTAATACCACTCCTGGCGCTGAGCTTTTGTGATTGCCCTGGTACTAGTGTGATCCATAGTGTTCCAGGGTCTTGAGAAACAGTTAAAAACCTGGAATAAAATTTGGAAATTTTTACTTCCTAGTTGTTCTTTTGATCTGGTGTCGAAGTCATTAGGTATGGCTCACGCATTGAAAACTGCCAATGTTATATTTGTTCTGCTAATGACTGTAGGCTTAGAGTAGTGAAGGTAACATTGACTATCAAATGCTATAGGCTAGATAGTATCATTGTGACTGACCTACCAAGCAAGTAGGCCTGACATTGTAGTAGTGCATATCTTTCTGTGGTTCAAGGTACCACAAAAGAACAGAGTCTGCTCTAGGTTTAGTCAGTAAGTGTCCCACTGTGACCTACTTTAGGATACCGTATTTAATATTATTTGATCCCTTGCTAAGTTCTGAGTTTCTAGCCGCCAGCACTACAATGATTCAGCATTGACCTGCTCTGTCTTGCAACCCTAAGAATCAAGTGCTGAAATGGGTACTTACTCTGTAGTTTGAGGGTCTGTGTTAGGAAGGCCCAAGCAGTCCCCTGTATGCTCATATTGCAGAATTTCAGTGCACACATTTAAGGTTCAGTGGCTTCTGGTTGCCTTGGAAGCTCCAAACCCAGCTCTTTGACTTGTATTGCTCATAATTCATCACAGACACCTGTTTACCTTTAGGGTCTGAGTCACATACGTAAACATACACTTTTGTGTAAGTTTACGTTTTTTTCCCACTCACAAAAGTATTTTACGAGTACTATCTTTATGACTGTGGAGTCTCTGACCTTGTGGCGGAGACTCTGCACATAAAAGATAGGACTGTCCTATCTTTTCATCTGCAGAGTTTCCACTATGAGTGAAGAGACTACTCAGTGTTGAAGATACTACTCATAAAATACCTTTGTGCATAGAAAAATCATAAACTTACATAAAAGTATAAGTTTACATTTGTGAATCAGGCCCTGAGTATTAAGATTGACTTGATTTTGAAAGAGCTCAATCACAATTGACATCAAGTCTGAGGTGCCTCTCACCCATAATTCCACAACCAAATTTCTTGATTCTTTATATATTTTTATGTGAAATTAGTGAGAAAAGATCAATACATTGTAGAATTCGATTCGTTATTGAGTTCTGAGAAAAAATGAACAGGAGTGTTGAGCAGAAAAGCATCCACATAATACCTCTACTGAAAACAATAAGACTGATGTACAGTTCTCATTCACAAACATAGGATTGGTTTGTGAATGGGAATGAGTTTTTCTATGCAGCCTATGCACTAGTAGGACACATATCAAATTGTACATTTGCAGTGGGTCGACAAACAAGCTGCCTAATGAATAATAGTTAGATAGGCTGCAGTTAGTGGCATCATGTGATTTACTGCAATGGACACTGCAATGGAGGACTGCAAGGGACAGCAAACTGCCCCTACATTTGCATTACACATTTTTATTTTTGTGAAGCAGACTTTGTCCAATAAAGCTACTGGTGCTGCTTTTAAATAAAGGTTTCCTGTTTGGAAAGACAATGGCCCTCTGGACCACTACCTGCACCTCCAGAGACAACAGTTATGATTCTAAAGTGGAATATGTCACACAGGCAGAGCTTCCCTATTGCAAATCAGATGCCTCCCCCTTTGAAATGTCAGTACCTAATCAACGGTTTGCAACCACAATGGCAGTCAAAAACCTTTGCCCCAATTCTCTGTGAATCACAAATAAGAGGACAAGGTTTCAAAAGCTTTAGAAACATTGCTCCAACTTATTTTCCGAGATGAAGCAGCACACTTAATTATACATCAAATATCATTTCATTTGAAATGGTAGTGCCTTCGGTAGAGAATTCTATCCATGATTATACTTAAAACATGACAGCAGACTTTCCTATTGCCTACGAATTCATACATAGAAAATTATTTTAAACAAAAACAAATTTGCTCGCAAATTCTGACCATGTTTGTGCTTTAAAACATAGTTCCTACAAACTTATGGCTTACATATCTATTTCATTCTCCCAATGTCTCCAGATTCTATTCACTCGAATATTAGACCCCACTCTTTTTAGATACAAGACCTCACAAGAGTAAACTTTATGCATCTTGCGAACCCATTGGGAAACTGAGGGAACTTTATCAGACTTCCAATTGGCCAGAAGTAGCAATCTTGCCATTAGGGAAGAGATGAATACAAATTGAAGATGTCCTATCATCATTTCAGAGGGGAAACCGAAATACCAAATAGAGCCCCATATGCATCCGGAGCTATCTTAAGCTTAAATCTTTGACTCACTACATCAAGGATGCCCTGCCAAAACTCTCTGAGATGCGTATAAGTACACATCATATGGAGCCAGTCTCTGCCTGGCAGATTGCATCTAAAACATTTAGAATCTTCCCCAAATACATTCTTTGAATTTTGGCAGGGGTATAATATAGCATCTATTTACAGAAGAAAGCCATCATTATTTGGTTATAAACCTGCCATTGAGAGCTGTCTAGTTTACAACCCATAGAGGTTTCTATTGACTGTAGCTGGCCCAAAATCAGTACCTTGCTTTTTTCCTGATGCAGCATTCTATACCAGTTCCCTATTCCCTGTAATTCAGAAATAAAAAATGTCTTCCCCAGAATGTCTGTGAATGTCTCATCCCCCAACCCGAACAGAAATGTTTAATTCGGACAAAACTGAAAAAAAGGGATAGACTACGATTAAGATTAAGGTTCGTCAGCCTACACCATTAGGAAAATTCTCCATTGTGATCAAAATCTTGCACCCGACAGAACCCCAAACTAAACCAATGATTATAGGTTGAAACGTGGAGCTCCAGCAGGATACAATCTGCAGATTTCAGCTGAAAATGAAGCCAGGGAATTCTATATTCTTTCCAAATCCTATTGAAGCGATCCATGATCGAGCGAGGTGTCTTGTATCTTGACTTCTTTGGGAGCCTTACAATTTTGAAAAGAGGGGGAAGCCCTATTTCAGATACCTTTACCATAAGGTCTAAGTAAAAATCCCCTTCACTTGAAATAGCAGAGGAGGAATGCGCACAATAAAACACACACGGAAGTTCAACTTCAGCTTGGTAACATGAATACCAGTCTCCTCCAAATTAATTCTAGGCTAACGTATGCAGAATATCAAATCTCTGATTCAGAAGATTTCCAAAGTAGCTCCGAGCTTGGCACAGCAAAATCTAGACAAGAGATCCTGGTGCTCCAGATGAATCTGGAGGAAATGGACAATAGATCCCAAAGTTCGAACCTCTGATTCGTTGTGACCCCAGAAGAGCAGGAGACTGGCCAAGATCCCATCAAGTTCATTATGAATTTGGTTCAGAAATACGTGTTTCTAGAGAACCAAGTCAAATCGAAAACTTTTCAATTTGGAGAGCCCATAGAGTCCACTTTTCCCAGTCAGCAAACTCGAGATATCCTTGTACATTCTTTGTGCATTTTGGAAATGTTTGAATAAAAGAAAGAATTCTGTCAGAGGCTAAAAAAATTAAAAGAATTCCAGACTAAGGAAAACAGTTGTCGATATTTTTTCGGACAAGTCCATGGCAGCAGCTTGTCGCAGATGCAAATTCAAATCTATGATTGAACTCTTTAGGAAGCAAGGCATTCAAGCAACTATGGTGCAACAATCCAAGATGAAAATGCTACTGGCAGGAGCACTCACAATGATAGAGAGGTGGCTGCGATGCCCAATCAGTATTGGACATGTGTTTGGCAGCGGCACAATGAAATGTTGTAGGAAGCTGTAGGAATTCCTGTCCATCATCAAGCATTTATTGCTAAGTGGCGGCTAGCTCCGAAAGATGTTTCTTTCCTCCCGGGTGCTATTCCAAGGCATCCATTTCAGGAGATGGGGGGAGGGTGGAGGCAGCCCCCGGTTGAAAGCCCAAGGTGGATAAGGCTTTCAGCAGCATTCTGCCTCGGGTTGGGCAGGATATGGGCAGGGGAAAGAGGAATGGAGGGAAAGGGGAGTGGGGTTATGTGTGGAGTGTAGGGTTCATACAAAAAAGAAATGGCAGCAATGCTAATAGTTTATGTAGTGTCAGTAGATCATGTTGGAGTGTAAAAGAAGGGAAGTGCAAAAACAAGATACACCATGGATAGTAGACAGCTAAGAATACTTTCATGCAACATAAATGGTTTTAACAAAAGAGTAAAATCTCGAGCAATGCTCGTCTGGTTCAAATCACTGCAAGCAAATATAATTTTTCTTCAAGAGTCACATATAAAGAGTGTGGCCCCTTTCCCAAAGTGCCAGGTTTCATTCAATATGCCTTTTATGCTTCTTCTAGTGCAGCGACTCGTGGGGTGATCTGTACTCATTGGTAAAGAAATACAATATGAGGTTCTCAAAGTATATAGAGATCAGAGTGCTATATGGATATGGGTGCAAATGAGTATTATGAACCAGATTTGTAACCTTGTGAGTTTCTATGGCCCTTTTGAGGATTCACCCCGACCCTCGACTCTTTATTTAGGTTTGCAAAAGAGGTTTTTTATAATCGGGGGCAATTTCAATATCATTTGAAATATGGCCCTGGACTTTTCTCAGGCTAACAAGGTGCAGAACAAGCCAAAATCGATTAAATTGTTGCACACTTTTGTATATGATCTTGCCTTGGTGGATCCTTGCTGAAGGAGGGATCATCCTAGGGAGAGGTCATATACCTGCAACTCAAAAAGATTTAACTCATCTTCTTGCATTGATTATTTTTTATCTTACATTCCCTTCAAAGGGCCCAATCAGAAAAAATATCTAACCTGTAAACTCAGTAATTGTGATAAATCTTTATATAGCAGGTTAACACCATGATAACTTTAGTTGGGTTTTTGACTGTTAGTAGAAGATCTGTGGGTCATTCAAATGCACCAAGCCTTGGAGGCCTTTTTGCAATGCAACATCGACACAACCACCGATTTCGCAGTTTGTGGTACTCTGAAGGCCCTTTTTAGGGGAGAAGTTAGAGCCTTCCAGACTGCACATAGGCAAAATGAGAAAAATAAATGTCATCTACTTCAATCAACTTTGAATAAGGCAACAGCGGCACATATAAGGTCCCCCACGCAGGAATCCAAGAGGGAGATGGCCCAAGCTAAATATAATCTTCAGGAATATTTTTTCTATAAGGAAATACTGAACCAGGAGATAAATAATGCAGAGGAGGGATGGAAAAAACAAACATGTAGGCAAATATTCAGCCTGGTTGGTTAAACGCATATCCAACGCTAATGTTATCAAGCAGATGCAAGACCCGGACTTAGATAGTCTTGTGACTCAGCCTCAGGGCATACTAGATGCCTTTATTAAACAATATACAAAACTATATTTTGATTCCCACAATACTTTGCCAGAGACAGTAGAAAGGTGGCTTCAGGGGCTTAATATCTGCTCAATTATGTCAGAGCAGACACTATCACTAGTCCATTTACCCCAACAGAAGCAGCACTGGTTGTCATCTATTCCCCCATTGCAAAAGCTTCTGATACCAATGGGTTCCCTGTAGAAGTTAAAAAGCTTTTAATGCCTCAACTAAACAAATTTTTAGCTAGAATATTTAACACGATTTTACCGGGAGGTGAAATTCTTGATTTGTTCACTGAATTGGTAGTCGTTAGCTTTTTGAAGAAAGACAAGTAGGAAAAAGACCTGAATTCTTATCATCCAATTAGTTTACTTAATTGTGACTATAAGTTGTTTAGGAAAATTTTAGCTAATCATCTTGTGGTGGTACCCTCCCTCAGTTATAGATCACGATCAAAATGGTTCCTTCTAATTAGCAATATGCCTATTAGTACCCATTACTTGATCCAGGCTATAGACTACTTCTCTATTTGGAAAACTAAGGCAGCAATCATAATGTTAGATGACAAGAAGGCGTTCGAACGAGTCCAGTGGAACGGATTAGGCGGCATGAAGCATCTAAATGGTTTACGACCGACCTAAAATCAGCTAAACTCAGAACACGTCAGGCAGAAAGGAAATGGCGAAACACCTACTTGATAGAATCCAGAGAACAATATAAGTTGATTCTAACGGCCTACAAAAAAGCCATTTTGGAGGCTAAAAAATCGTTTTTTACTAATAAAGTATTGAACTTAAGCAATAAGACTAAAGACATTTTCAACACAGTAAGGGAACTATCTAACCCTGATCGTAGGACCCCTCACTGCCACACAGAAACTATGTAATGATTTAAACTCCTTCTTTGTAGATAAAATTAAGAAAATTCAAGAATCTATAGATCCCAGCCACGAGGATGTGGAAGAATTATCAGGAAACACCAACTCCGATTTTATTGCTAACGTTTCATGTCTAGACAACGAACAGCTCATGGAACTTCTAAACAAAGTAAAATCAGGCTCCCCTAAAGAAGCCTGTTCCCCATATACAAAAATCCATTTTTTCAGCATTTCCAGAGATTATTCTTTCCCTACTGAATTTTTCCTTAGCCCAATGGACGGTACCGTCAGCCTTTAAAGAAGCAGTGATTATTCCGCTTAAAAAAAACAAGGTGTTGACCCTCAGAGGCTGGATTATTATAGCCTATATCCCTTCTCCCCTTTCCGGCTAAACTACTAGGGATACATGTAGCCAAACTTTTTAGCACCTTCATAGAAGTCACCAACTTCTTAGATTCCTACCAGGCAGGTTTTCACTCATCCAACTCCACCGAATCTATTATTCCATCCGTCATAGATGACCTAAAAGGAAAGGCTGATGAGGACTGCACTCAGGCATTGATTCTCCTGGACCTGTCTGCAGCCTTCGATACCGTCAACGATGACATCCTGATGGAATGTATTTCTGCAGCAGGTCTCAGAGGTACTGCCCTAAATTGGTTCAAATCCTTTTTAGAGGACCAGAAGCAATCAGTGTGGCTTTCACCTTACAAATCCGGCATCGTCAACATGAATTGCGGAGTACCGCAGGGCTCCTCTTTGTCTCCGCACCTCTTCAATGTATATATTCGCCCCCTCATATTCACGTTTCATCAGATGGGGTGAAGGTATACAACTATGCTGACGATATGCAGTTGATCTTCTCCATCGATGATTCCACAATCTCCAAGGAGTTCCTCAGGAACACCATGCTGCTCATCAGAAATTGTATGAACAAAAATAAATCTAAACTAAACTCCGAAAAAACTGAAATCTTCATCCCTAACAACAAATTATCGCACTGGACTCCTGCCTACTGGCCCTCTGAGCTAGGCCCTGCACCTACTCCTAAGAACTCGATTAAGAGCCTAGGCATTCAAATCGACTCGGACCTCTCCATGAACTCGCAGATTGGTTCGGTCACCTCTGCCTGTTTTTTCCAACTTTGGAAATTGCGGAAAATCAGAAGGTTTTTCAGCAGAGAGGCTAGCATCCAAATCATCATTGCCCTGATCTTATCAAAAATTGATTATGCAAACACAATTTATCTTGGCCTCCTGTGCAACTAGAAACACTGTCTGCAGCTGATACAAAATCAAGCAGCCAGAATTATCTATCAACAAGGCAGACGATGTCACGTCAAGCCGCTGCTGAAGGAGCTCCACTGGCTTCCAGTGGAGCAGCGTTCCATGTTTAAAATAGGATGTATACAGTTTAAAGCTATAAATGGTACTGGTCCTAGGTATTTATCTTCAAGAATTCATAGATACTCTCCACAGCGCACTCTAAGATCTATGCATATGAATCTATTGGTGGTTCCTAGATTCAGACGCAAACAGACAGGAGGGTTGCGGTTATCAACACAGGGACCCCAATTTTGGAACTCTCTGCCCTCATTGTTGAGACTAGAAACAGACCATAGGCGCTTTAGGAAGAAGCTGAAGACCTTTCTTTTTACTCAAGCTTACAGCTAGACATGGACTTTTCTAAATCGTTGACTCCAAAGAATAACCCAGCGCCAAGACACCTGTTAATAAACGTGCGCTCTACAAATTTTCCATAACATAACGTCCTTTTCTCAGTTTTAATCAAATTTGTCTTCCTGCCTCGGTTCATATCGGTTTTAAAGAATCTATACCTTAACGCTAAGGCTGCTATAGTCATGAATGGGAAACTGGCAAGGAAGATCATTATAAGCCGAGGAACACAGCAAGGTTGCTCTCTTTCTCCCATTCTATTCTCTCTGTTTATTGAGCTATTGGCATGTGCCTTAAGGGAAAATCCTAACATCCAGCCACTGGTGGCAGGGACAGCGAAGCTGAAACTATTTGCCGATGGTATGGCTCTGTATCTAGAAACAGATAAGGCTAATATAGAGCGTGCCTTTTCCCTAATAAGCAAATGAGAATAGGGGGTTAAAAGATTACCCATGAGAAATCCGAGGCCATGTTATTTAACTGCTCTTCAGCAGTATTGTCGGTATCATTGCAGTCCCACTATTCTGTGACTGTGCATATTAGGTATTTAGGAATTCACATAACCCCAAATCTAAATGATCTATTTCCACTAAATTTCAAGGCAACATTGAACAAAATGTGTAGTCTATTCAAGTCATTGCAAGACCTCCCCATATCTATTATGGGTTGGGTCGCTCTAGTTTAAATGAGTATTCTTCCGCTTTTACTTTTTCTATTTATGAACATTATGATAAAAATCCCTCAGTCTTTCTTCAAGTCAGTACACGCCGCAATTAGACAGTTCATATGGCAGGCTGCACTTATAGATTGACTGACCTAGCTCCCCCTCTGCTATTACACTTTTTCAACTTATAAATGGTATGCTGTAAATAGTGAAACGTTATTTTGCAATTACAAGCCCAGTGATTTTGTGAATCACAGAGTTTTCAACTACAAAATACCTTTGTACATAATGCCCAAAAAGTCCTCAGAATAAATATCCTAAACTGGACATTGAGGGGCCGATTCCGATCTCGGTCGGAGGCGCACCCAATACCATTCGGTCGGGAAAAAAGCCATGCGAAAGCCTGTTTCCCGACCGAACCGTACGCGAGTCCGGCCGAGCGAGTACGATGCGAGTCGCCGACCGACTCGTCCGGGCGACCCGACCGCTCCGACCGACTCGTACCCGGATCGTACCGCTCCGACCGACTCGCTCGGACCCGATTCGCACCGCGCAATGGAGACGTTTTCCGGCCGGGTAAGTACGATGCGCACCTCGACCGCTCCGACCGACTCGCGCCGTCCGACTCGAACTCGCTGTCGGAGCCGTACTTTGGGGGTCCGTGTCGGACCCCTGTACTGCGTACCCGTGCGAGGCGCACACAGGGGGACCCATGGGTCCCCCCTACCTGTGCGTGTACGCCGCGAGCGCTCCGCGGCGTACTCGCTGTAGGGGCGCCCTTGTCCGCCTCGCACCCATTGAGGCAATGGGAGCCCGCGTACGCGTTGTACGACCGGCTCCCATTGAGTTCAATGGGAGTCCGACCGACTCGTGTCCGATAACATACGGACGCATCGGACTCGTTCGGTCGGACTGCACGGGTCCGATTCGGTCGGAAATCTCTCCGGGTCCGGCTCGGTCGGAGAAATTTCCGGCCCGAATCGGAATCGACCCCTGAGTATCCAGATATCCAGAATAGTCAGCTTCTTGTGACCATCTGAATGTAATTGCTTTTCCTCCTATGGTGACTTCAGTTAAAATGGGTAGTAACTCACCAAATGTGGCAGCAATGGTTATATGGTTAGATTATAATAAATTAGTCAGGTACTTAGGTTGAAAAATTCATTGTCAGAACTCATCTTGTGCTGTCGTTTCAAAACAATTTTCATAAAAAAAGCTTCTCAAAATGGCTTGTATTTTATATTACTGTTACAATAAACTAATCTTGAGAGACAGGCATGGTCGGCTTCATATTGACAAATAAGTGATGACAGGTCTCCTAATGAAAACAATACATATGGCTTTATCAGAGATTGCCTAGTTTTGTTGGAAACCTTAGTAAAGTAGTTAGTAATTTTATCTAAGTCCCTTGACCATCAATGTATTTTAAGGATAATGAAAGCAAAACTCTGTTTGATAGCTTCTATAGAAAGAAACATAAGGGAGCCTGCTAATTTGCCGTGTTATAAGAGACACTTCAAAATAAAGTTTCAACTCTAAGACATTTTTACTGTGGTCGCAAATACATCTTTTTTCACAAAGATGACAGCCAACTTGCCGCACTACCTGAGATAACCTTGGTTTTTCTGGGATTTTAACATCCTTTCTTATCTACTTGTATATGTCTAGCACACACCACCTAATCTGGGCTGCATTTGCCCTCAGCTTCTGGTTCACATCAAGCAGGATCTGGCTGTCATCACCAAAGGAGCAGAACAAGAAGGCCTACAAAGATATGCAGAGTATCAACTTTTGGATGGAGGTACTGAACATGTTTGGTGGTAAAACAGAGACCCGGGGTGCAGTGCAGATAATTAAATATGACTTTGTCTGAAGCTTTGAAAGGAATGGGATTTGTGAATAATCGGCCATGGCAGATTGGAACCAATGCAGTGCAAATCCCAGCTGATGAATGAGGTTCAATAAAATGAAATGATCAATGTTTTTGAAAAGTGTTGATAAGTTCAAGGTGACTAGAGTTAAATCACTGATGCTATTCTAGTAGAGGCACGGTTATGTTCCTTTAGCTGGTCAGAAAGGAAGGTGGGAACCATGAACTCTCAATATAGTCTCATGCACACCCATCAGCCAACTTCTCAGTAACACATTTGTTCAGAACCAGTATGTTCATCACTATGCTTTAAGTATATATGACTGTCATCATCTACCTACAGCATCAATGTGACTGTGGTAATTTAAATGCAGGGAAAAATAAGTATGAACTATGATATAAAGCAACAAACAGAACACTTTCATATAATTTCCATGGTATTTTTAAGAGAAGCATAAATCGCCTACTTCACACAACTGTTGATATAAGCGATTGATTGTACATTGTTGTCACAGAATTGTATGTGATCACTTACATGTGTTTAAACATTATGTTTTTAGTGGAGAGAATGTTGTGTTTGTTTTGAATTTAAATCTATGTGTATTGAACCTTTTTGCAGAGGTGTGTGCTTGTGTTTGGTTGTTTGTACATAACCTATTAGCAATGTAATACTTAATTCAGCACTGAACTGTGTGGATTTCATTTTGTTCCTGCAGGAGTAAATTTATAGATTGTTTCTCTGTGCCAGTGTGGTTCTCTGTGTAGTAAAGGAAGCAAGGAATCAGTGTTATTTATGAATATGAAAAATGATGGGCCTGATTCCGAAGTCGGACGGACCGGAGTCCATCCAACATCAGTCAGGAACTGTAACCGAACGACCTCCTGACCTGCAAGTAGGGGTCGCATGCCTATACATTTCAATGAGAGCATGCCTTCTGAACGGAATGCATGCTTCCATTGAAAGAGCAGGGGTGCAGTTCATCCCTGCACCCCGCAGTAGCCACCTCAAGGTGCCTGCCACCGGGTGCAAGGATCAACAGGGGGGCACCGTAGTGGACCCCTAGGCTGCCATTTGGTGGGCTCGCACCCATGGGGAACCTGCTGGGGGCCCCCAAAGACAGTTTACCACTGCGTTTTTGTGCCAGAAAGACCGGCACAAAAAGGCAGTGGGAAACTGCCATTGTACTCCCTCGGCCGGAAAGAGCCAGCCGGGGGAGTACTGAAGGGTTCCAGGATGGCGGACGGGCTCTCTGAGCCCGTCGTAAGCCATCCAGAAAACCGAGTTGGATTCCTTTCCGACCGCGCCCATCAGAATGGCTCGGTCGGAAAGGAATCAGAACGGCACATTCAGATGCAGGCAGGAGGTCTCCGTGCTATACGGGCAATGGAAAACAATTCTTATAAAAGTGTTGCCAATTTTATTTTTTCATTTATTTCACGTAACACCAAAAGACGTACTATAAAAATACGAAATTTTACGTGAAACTTACACTTCTGTATTTCAATACGTATTCCAAAATGGGTGCCCCTCCATCGTCCTGCTTTGTTATTGTTAGCTTGAAGGTCTTTCCTCCACCAGGTTGTCCATGGATTGATGGGGGACTTGGCTCACCTGTAAAAGGGAGAGAGTGTATGTTATAGTTGCATGTTATATTTGCAATGAGCAGAGGCTATAGTTAAGTTTGTAATGCTAAATATTGCTGTAATTTGTGTGGATTCTAATGCATATTGACAATAATAATCTGTTTATTAGAAATTTCGCTAAATATAAACTTGGTCCCATTGAGTAAATTAAAATAAAAGTAACAGTTTTGTTAGCAATTGCATGAAATGCAAAACAAACAAGAATAAACATGGTGTACCACTGTGTTATTTATTATACTTCTATCATTAGTGTTATATATTCAGGCACTGTTTGGGAGTCCTCTATCATGTTGATCTTGAAAAATCAACAACTCAAAGGAATACGGATATAGCAAAATTGAAAATTATAGGCATAGACATGACATTTCTGGTTACATAATAGGAGCATCATTATAATATTTGCGAGAGAATCAGCTTTACACTTAAGGTGGGCCAGTATATAAATGATTACGATTATAACAATAGTATTGATACCGATTCTTAGCTGAGCTGAAAGGCATTGGAGACAAACACACAGAAGCTGAACCAGACTAAACAGTGCAGAATTTTGGCTATGCAAACAGCCTTCATTTGGATATATTGAAGTGCTTTGGATTCTCCTCTTGGGAAACCTGGTTTTAGTGGTTTAAACACTCATCATTAAGTTATAAGCACAGAGTAGAGGTTAAGTTTCTGAATATGAGACACCCCTCATCAAGGAGTCGAGACCCCGGGGCCAAAGATACTGATTCTGTCCAGTAACTCCACTCCGAATTCCAGGTATCAGGAGTGATAGGTCCAGGAATCGGGAATCATCACATATTTACCAAATGCTGTTCGAGGGGGTCAGGTGGAACCTGGCGTTAACAATGCCTCTGCCTTCCCTGGAGAGCCTGTGCTTTAACTGGTTGTGTTTCTGCACCCTACAATTGGGCGAATATTCTCATACATGGTTACTTCACATGTGGAACACCAATCACTTAAATCGTGCGGGTGGTATCATACCCGCTAATCCTTAATATGATCCAACTGGATCAAATATATTTATACATTTTAATGCTCTGATCTGGATGGCATAGCCCCTCCATTGTATACAGTTTGGTTTGTTAGAAGTATGGTACAAACTAGGTAGAGACATTTCACTGAATCATTTGTCGGGTAGACAGTGCCTCTGAGGAAAGCGATGTCGGCTAGCTTTTAGTGTCTGTACATAGACGTAAAAGAAAAAGGGGAACAAAGTCAAATGTTGGGAATGCACAAGAATGTTTAACTTATTACTGAGACACATAGCATCCTTTTCTATAAGACATTGATTTTTATTGACACAATTATTAAACTAATTACACCTATTGCACAGTCATTTTCTGTGTCAACTGAAAGGTAGTTTTACATGTGACACCCCCTATTAGTTAGACTTGAATATGTGTTCAAAGGGAGGCGGTACTTAGTTATACCTGTGTCACTAAGTCAATTTTCATATACATCTGACTTTGAACTATCAATAGGGTAGAAAGTGATTACTGCCTACAGACGGTTACTAATAAGTTATAGAACACCACTGGTGCTTTTTAACTCTGTGGGCACCCTGTATGATCTGTGACAGGTATTAGAAATTAAAAGTATACTTTTGGGGACTGGAACGTCAGGTGTACCTTTGTTGAAAAACATGTACTGTATGTGGAATTGAAAAATGTAGCAATTGTTACAGAAGCTTTCAACATAATGTAAAGTGTAAAGTTGCAGAATTATGGTGAGAGATTGCACAAACTTTGAATGCCTTATTGCAAAGCAAACATTATCTGCATGAAAACCTTTATGTTGTTTGTCTTCTGTTGCCAAATGGTTTGATTGAGATTTATGGAAACAAAAAATTAATTTAGATACAGCAATAGGAAATTCAGTCTAATGTTAAATCCCCATTAGGGAGGTACAAGGAGAACCTGTGCTTTCTTTGGGGAAGACTGACCTTGAGAATATAGTACCACAATATAATTGTCAGAATATCAGTTGATATAAATTCTATATTCTAAATATTGTCTACAAACATATTGCCCCAATAGAGTTAAGTTATGTCAGACAATCTTTCTGCATATGATAGTTTAATATTCAACTAAAAAGATTATAATGATACTCAATGAGAAACGCTACATGGAAATTAAAAATTTAGACGGAGAGGAAGTTCTGAAATTTGATAAACACTCTAGATCATCATAATAATAAAATACTAGGAAATGTTGTCACCTTAGCTTAATGGGAAGAGTACAGAACACTCCTCTTAGTTGCCTCTATTTCAATTGGAATTATTAATCCATGTTCTTGTTACAATATTAATGAAGAATGTGTGTCTCTGAAAAAGTACTGAAAAAAATAATAACGTGCTCTGATGGTGCCCCTGGCTCAAATAACTGAGCAGGGGCAGTGTCCAAACAAGTCATACTGGGCATCATAGCTCTGTCCTGTCCTTTAACTTTTATTATGCTACAGCACAGGAATGGTATGGTACCAGAATACCATGACTTAAATCATCTAACAAAAGAATAGAGCAATATATATCATCCAAATGAGACAATACTTTTGAAAACAATGTTTAGACTATGGTATTTTTGTAAGGTATGCTATCTATATTCTGACATACAACCTAATGGAAAGGATTGAGGCAACTACCATACTTTACACAAGACAAGTAAATACTTGACTTCAACTATTAAACAAAAGGCTTAATAAAAGCAGTAGTAACTGACTGTTATCTGCATGGGGAGAAACTTTCAAAAACTGAAATGCTCACAAAGACTTTGGGTGCCAAGGGAGTTTTCAGTGACAGCAGAAGCTAGTTTACGGATGAGAGGTTTACTCATCTAAGAGGGAGGGGATGCTCCATCTCTAGTGTTTGGGAATCGAACTAGTAAGAATTTGGGTTACTGGTTGAGGGGGGTCTGCGTCCTAGTCAAGCAGCAACCACAATCCCTGTCAGGGTAAGGCACAAGCAAGCCCCACATTAACCTCTGCTCACCCCCCTGGTAGCTTGGCACAAAGCAGTCAGTCTTAACTTAGAGGCAATGTGTAAGGTATTGTGCAACACTTCAAACAGTAACACAGTGAAAAAACCTCTCAAGAGGATGGATCACCAGATGTAGAAAAATAGATTGATTTTAATAAATAAAACAAGACCAAAATGATAAAAATCTGATCAGTAGAACCAGAGATATGCAGTAGGTATGATTTCAGTGAAAATAGCACCAAAAATCAGAAAGTGCTAACTGTGGATATCTGGTTGTGCCGGATCGGGACAAAAGGCCTTATTTGGATCTTGGCGGACAGGTTACTTCATCACAATGGTGACGGATATAGGATATAATAGGATTTATATTTCAGCGGACGAGATCTAAATCAGGCCCAAAGTCTCAAGTTCAGGCTGACCGCGATGGATGGTGGGCCAGCTGCAGGGATCCAGCTAGGCCCGTTGAACAAGAGTACCTTAGGTTCTGGTTGTAGAGCCTTGCAAGGTCCCACGCCAAGGATGCGCCATGCAGCTGAGCTGCGGAGCTACGATGCAAGGTCCTGCATCATTGTGGAGGATCCCATCGATGAGGGCTTGTGATGCGAAGTCCAGCATCAAGTATGCGTCACGCAGTCGAGGCAATGCATCAGATCTGAAGAGCTCTGAAGTTGCAATTCTTGAAACTGCATTGTCATCGATGGTGCTGTTGATGTGGGATTTGTGCTGCGAGGACCTGTGTTGGGAAAGCTTCGCACAGGCAGCAGTTCCAATGCAGGCTGCGAGGTCCATGCGGAGTCATTGCATCAGGAGAATCGTCACAGTAGAGGTGATGCGTCAGAACCGCTTGGGGTTGCACCATGGAGTAGAGGAGATGTGTGGGTTCTTCTGCATCCACAGATGGGCTGGAAGAGCGCCTTCAGGCCCACTTCCAATGGTCCAGGACGGGGAGGCACCACTTGGCAGGGTAGGGCTCACAGATGCTTGGCTCAGGGTTGTTGGAGACTTCTGTCCCTGAGGCTCCAGTCAGGAGGCAAGCCAACTGGCCCTTGGAGTCATTTTGTTAGTTCTGGGTTCAACAGATGCAGGTCCAGCCCTTCTTACCCAGGCAAGAGGGCAGCAGGCAGCAGGTCAGCACATCAAGGCAGCAGTCCAGCACCTCAGTAGACCAGCAGGGCTGCAGTCCAGAAGAGTGGCAGCACTTTCAGCAGCACAGCAGTCCTTCTTACTGGCAGAGTATCCACAGGTCCAGAAGTGTACTGAAGAGATGGTGTCTGAAGTGAAAATATTTATACCTGGTGTCCTTCTTCTGGAAGGAGGGAGAACCTTCTAGACATTCTCTTTGAAGTACAGAACTTTCCTGCCTTCCTTGCCCTGGTTCCAGACTAAATACAGGTGGGTATGCAGGCCTTTGTGTGCAGGCAGGACACAGCCTATTCAAGTGTATGTAGAATTGGGCTCAACTCTGCCCTCCCATCCTGCCAGTGATAGCCCATTCAGGCATATCTAAGCTCTCTATTGCGTGTGGCTGTCTAGAAGGAATGCACAAAGCCCGACTGTCAGCTTCACCTATTCATGTTACCCAGAGGCAAGCTCCGGGACCTAAATGGCTAAGGTAGGAAAATGACAACTCTGTAAAAGTGGCATTTTTAAAATTATAATTTAAATTCCAACTCCACCACAAGAGAGGGTTTTTCATTACAATTACAAAGATACCAAACAAGTACTCATTATCTGCTCCTGTTTGGAAGCTATCACTTTTTAAATGTAATAAGGTAACTCCAATGTTAGCATATGGGAGAGGTAGGCCTTGCAGAATTGAGAAACGAATTTGAGAGTTTTTCACTACCGGGACATGTAAAACTCAAAAGTACATGTCTTCTTTTTAAATACATTGCACTCTGACCTCTGGGCTATTCAGGGTCTACCTTAGGGGTGTTTCATTTGTATTAAAAAAGAAGGCTTTGGCTTGACAAAATGTTTATTTTACCAGGTCGAAATGGCACTTTAAGACTGCACACACAGGCTGCAATCGCAGACTTGAGACATGTTTAAGGGGCTAATTAAGTGGATGGCAAATCAGTCCTGCAGGCCAAGAAGTAGCATTTAATTTATAGGTCCTGGGCACATGTAGAACCACTGTACTAAAACTTAAAAATAAATTAAAAATACCAAATGGGGATAAGCCAATGTTACCATGCAATTTATCACTGGTTAGCAATGATAAAGTGTGGAGAGTCCTAGGGCCAGCAAAAACTAGATCAGCAGAAATAACGGGACAAAGGCAAAAAGCTTAGGGGAATACCACCCGTAGGCTGACTGGTCTAACAGAACGGGAGAAAGATACAAATCTGCACTTAAAGATCCATTTTAGCAGTTATGCTATTTTTGAATTTGAAATGCTTTTCTGAACCCTTAATGCAACAACATCAAGCTTACGTCCCACAGCTTGGATTGCTGTAGCACGACTGCAGACTCAGTAAATTTAAACTATGATATTTCTTTTATGTAATGCCTGAAGGAAGGTTTTCTCCTTACCCACGTCAACTGTAGATTGTAATTTTTAAACAATTTTTTAAAAGAATTTGGTCTTCCTAGAACTTCTTTTCTGGATTACAAATAGTACTATATTTTCAGGGCTAATGAAAGCAGATGACAAGATTTAAAAAAAATAATTTGGCAGGAATTAAATATATTTATAATGATAAAATAGAAGATCTGACACATCTCCTCAGTACATCCAGCATTAACAGTAAAAAGTAGAATACATTTCAAATTTGCTTTCCTGAAAAACAGTATTCATATTTTTGTTTATGCTACAAATGTTTTTGTTCCCACAGAATAACACGATCTGCAGCTGAGTTAATAAATATGTTACTTTAGTACAGCAAAAAGTTGCACCTGATAGTCCATTTATTTTGCTTTGTTTTGCTGTTGAAATGCAGGCTGTGATTATTCGAATTTTGTTTTCTGATTCGATAGGTTAAGCCACCAATACTTTTGTTTGCATGCAATTAAATGCAATAATGGGAACCATTGTTTATACGTGCTGTTTTTTTATTTTTGTTTTATTGTGCTAATCACCCATGAGCTCATCCAGGTGCTCCATAGCAGGTGGCTGAGGTCAGTCCTGGAGGCTTACTGGAAAAGCCAGGTCTTCAGATTCTTGCAAAAGTATAGAAAAAAGGAGGAGGAGGCTCTGATGTGTTGTAGGAGGTCATTTCAGGCTTTATGGGCCAGGAACTAGAAGGCAAAGGCCCCTGCTCTGTTTTTGTGTGTGCGTTGAGTATATGCTAGTGAGAGACCGCAGAGCGAAGGTGTCTGAAGATTACTGGAAGTGAATGTGGCTGTTAAGGTAGGCAGGGCCAGTGTTCTGAGGAGATTTGTAGGTGTGAGTAAGATGTTTAAAGTGTGCACACTTGGGTATCGGGAGCATGTGGAGTTCCCTAAATTGTGGGGTGATGTGGGCTCGATGTGAGAGGTTGAGAACTAGTCTGGCTGCTGCGTTTTTTGACGGTCTGCAGTCTTGTTGTGAGCTGGTTGATAATCCTTTCATATAGCGTGTTTCTGCTGGTGATGAGGGGTTGTGTGGTCGTTTTCCTGGTGTTTTCTGGTAGCCACTTGAAGATTTTCTTCAGCATCCTTAGTGTGTTGAAGCATGTCAAGACTACTGTGTTGACTTACTCAGTCATGTCTAGTTTGTTGTCTATGATTATTCCGAGGATTCTTGCTTGTGAACAAGGTGTAGGGGTGGGTCCAAGGTCTGTGAGACACCAGACCGACTCCCATTGTGAGGCTTGCTTCCTGAAGACTATCATCTCAATTTTGTCTGAGTTCATTTTGAGGCAATTATGTTTCATCTAGGTGATGACTTTTGTCATGCATGTAGTAAGCGTGGTCCTGGTGTTAGGTGTTTTGTCCGAGAGAGACAGTATCAGTTGTGTATTGTTGGCGCAAGGGAGGATGTTTATGTTGTGAGCTCCTATGATGATGCCTACCAGCAGGGTCATGTAGATGTTGAAGAGCGTTGGTCTAAGCAAGGAGCCCAGCAGGATTCTGCAAATAAGTTCTTGTGCTTAAGAGGCATAGGGGTGCATGTTGACAGTTTGGGTTCTTCCGGTGAGGAAGGAGCAGATCCATTTGAAGGGGGATTCCTGAATGCCTACTTCATGGAGTAGTTCGATTAGGATGGGGTGGGAAACGGTGTAGAAGACTGCTGATAGGTCCAGAAGGATGGGAGATGTGGTTTCCTCTGTCGATGATCATCCAGATCTCATCCACTGCTGCTGAATTTGACATTGTACTGATTATAAAAGAAATCCAATATAAAACATATTTTATTTAAAACCCAAAATGGAATTTGTAACATTAAATATAATTCCAACATGCTGTTTGTAGATCTCACTAAATAACCAATTGAGAGAACCTTAGTTTCAAACTGGTTTTGAAGCTAATAGTGGTACTCTATATAATATCTTGGAACCCTCTCCATAATTATATAAAAACACACAGTACAGAGCATGTTTTTAGATTTGAAGATAACTTTTGACAGAATAGCTCAATCTCACTTACTATGTAAACTGAGCTGTTGGGGCATTTTGTCACTGTTGTTAAGTGCAATACAACTATTTGATTATAATCCCTGGGTTACAATCAAACTTAGGTCAACTCTAAGGTATTGTGAAGGATTACCAAAACAAAGGTTTGTAAAGCAAGTTTTTTGCTGACTCTTAGATGTTTATTCTATGTGGTGCTAGGAATGTCACTGCAAAATTATAGAGTCTGTTCACCAACAAAGTGGATCCATCAACATTATTATTGCAGTATGAGGACAACAGTGTCATTTGCGATAGAACATGCAAAGGACTCCAGCACACATTAAAGTGCCTGAAAGTATAATGTAAATCTAGTTTTCAGATTGTAAATTTTGTGGTAACCAATGTGGATATATTTAGGAGAAGAATCATAAATAAGGGCAATAGGTCTTGAACACACAAAATCATAAACAGAGCAGAATCATATCAGTATTTGGTGAAGTGGTTAAAAGAAAAAGGAAGATATCACTTTCACCTAGCCTCACTCAATGGCTAGTGCCTTCACCACGAGTTAAGCAGCACAAGTGGGGTGGTGGTAGCATACCGTTTAGTGATCAGTAGGAGTGAACAGGTCTTTTTTATCCTGTGAGCACTGGAGTAAGGCCTACCAGCTCATTCACCTTTTTAAGGGTATACTTCTGTGTGCTTAATTCACCCTTGGCCTACATTGATCGGATGTAAGTTGTTGTGCAGCGCAGGAGTGATGACTCTGCACTTATTGTATGCGTGCCTGGAAAAGGTACAGTACAGAGATCGAGAAGTGCTTTGCATTCGTGCATGGTGACTGCATCTACTGGTGTATTTATACCTGTGAAGGTTACATTGCCTGAGTGATGTAGTGCTGTGCAGTGCATGCGCGGTTAATGCATCTACTTGGTGTATGTATGCTTGTAAGAAGTACAATACATGAAGGGTGAAGTGTTGTGCAGTGCACACAGGGTTAATGCTTGTGCTAGCAGAGTGTGTACTTGCAAGGGGCACATCATGACAATACAGAAATGCTACAGTAGTAGGCAGTGCAGGCAAATGGATGGGTTTGTGGATTTCATATGTGCCTAGGGGGGGCACAATGCATGGAGGTAAAAGTGCTGGATAGTGTGTGTTCTGTGTACATACGAGTGCAATTGTGCCTGTAATGGTACATTACATGAAGGACACTGGTTCCATTTTGGGAAGCCCAGGCCTGCCTGGTGAAGACATGAGGAGGTATAGGAATACCCCAGACAGATGTGTGCATTGCTGTATTCCTGTGAGCTGGGAGGAACACACTGGAGAAGGGAGAAAGAGACTCCTCTGTCACCTCAACGGGTGCTCTTTGATTCAGTGAGGGATACCAAGGAAGGGGCCAGAACACATCTCAGGAAGGAGCTTGGGTTGATAAGGGAATCATAAAGAGGTTTTTGATGCACATATCACTGTGGCTGACATCAAGGTTTGAACTCTAGTCACTCCTATGGCCTGTATTGTGGGACTATTAGCTTCGCAGTCTCTCCTACTGTGACAGACAGCCATTCAAGAGCAACAGGAAGAGGAGAAGTTTGTACTTCTAAAGAAGCAGTACTGCAACATAAAACTTAAAAGACTTTACATCACATTTGGTGGCTGCAAAATGAGTATAAGAATAAGCGGTTGAGACCCCAAGAACTTGTCATCTGCCAAGCAGCCAGATGGGTTGTGTGAGGGGGGAGCTCGGCAAGACTTCTGCCTGCAACCAGGACTGGGGGACGAGCCCTGATAGTCTCCCTGCTAGGTGAGGGGACATCACCCAGGGAAAACAAGACCACCTGCTCTGGAGCCTCGAGCACCAGTGCCTGCCTGCTTGCCAAAACTAGTGTATCTGTGGAGAGAGAGGAAAGCATTGGTGCGAAAGAGAGCCAGTTTGGGAGCCAAAACCAAGTGGACATCTGGTGTGGGAAGTGAGGAGACCCCTGCTGCACCAATGGGGTAATTGCCCATGTGCAGAATCCAGTCAAAGACCCCCATATTCCAGGATGGAGCTGTGTGAAGATAGCTGCAAGCAGAGTGCCGTGTGAGGCGAATGAAGTCTGTGCAGCACCGATTGCAGCAATCCCGGGATAGGACAATCCTACCTTTTTATGTGCGGAGACTCTGCAGTAGTAAAGATACTACTAGTAAAATTCCTTTGTGAATAGCGAACAATTGTAAACGTACGCAAAAGTTTAAGTTTACCTTTGTGAATCATGCCCTGAGTTTGGAAGCTAAACCTTATGATGCATCCCACTTCTTTTGGTTGGTCAGTTGCTTCATTCAGTATATTACATGTAAGACTGTTTAAACAGCACTAAGGACCTCATTATGAGTTGTGGTATTTCACCTGGAGAGGTAACGTCTGCTGAAATAACATAATTCAAAATTATAATTATGTCAGGACTGTGAGTTAACAGTCCTGAAATTTATGGACCTTATAATTCCGGGCTTATAAAAAACACCACAACTCTGACAGAAGATTTAGGGGCTGGCGTAGCAGGCAGCTTCATTACCAAGCCCCTGCTCTACCCCCAGCAGACATCCAGGGAGCATACAATATTCCTATCAGACTAAAACAAACATGCTTTGAAGCTCTGCACCCCCACTCAGTTCCCTGACCTATAGCACCAGTCCAGCATATGTGTTACCCCCACTTAGAGCAGGTGAAAGATGTATGTGTTTTTTCATTAAAATGGTGAAAACTGCACTGTAAAACACCTGGTAAATCATGACACAGAAAGTTATCCCCATTTTGTTGAACAAACCCACAAAGGAAGACCTTTGCAGTGGTGATACTGGCAGGTAAATCTGATCCTAGATTTCCACTATAAAGGGGTTATAAAGTAGTAAACAAAAAGAAGTAAATGAGTGATAAATAATATAATTTAGAAGTAAAAATTCCAAAGTTATGAAGCACATTCAGGTTAAGATTAAGCATTAAAAAGAACCATGCTCCTGATGGATAGTTAGGATGATGGGTCTGACACAGGCCTTGCTGTCATACTATGTGCACATACGAATAAAAAGATTGGAAAGAAAAATCTCTAAAGCATAATTATGGTCACACCGGTTGTAAATCCACACGTGGCATATCCCTCAGTGTTTCCATACAGATTGCTCCTGATGTGAATGCTCTAACTCATAGTTTGACAACATTTTTCTGATGTTGACCATGCTCACACTTTCAAAAAGGATGCTGAAGGAGTCATTCTAACTAAGGCCTTATAAAATTACAATACTTGGAGAGCACCTTCTCTAGGGGAATCCCCTAACAACTGTTTCCATAACAAGCAATGGATTAGTCAAAAAACATTATCAATACTGTTGAACGTGGCCCTTTTTGCAGGGTTATCCCCAAACTTTTTGCCTTCCTCCTGTATTTTTTCTGACCTAATTTTGTTGGCTTTAGGACTTTGGGCACTTTACCACCTCTGATCAGTACTACAGCCCATGTGCTCTCTCTTTTAAACATGATATGATTGGTCTACACCTGTTTCACATATTTAATCTACTTGTAAGTCCCCTGTGCAGTGGTATCCCATATACCCAGGACCTGTAAATTAAATGCAGTGCCCCTTGCGCCACACACAGAAGTAGCCTTTCAAACCTGTCTCATGCCCGCCACTGCAGTGCCCGAGTGTGCAGTTTAATGCCACATTAATTTAGCATTTAAAGTTACTTGCCATGCCTGAAACACCACTTTTACTACACATACGTCACCCCTAAGCTAAGCCCTAGATAGCCCAATGAGCAGGATGCTGTGTAAGTAAAAGGTAGGATATGTGCATTCATTGTGGGGCACGTCCAGCAATACAGCAATAGGAAATTCAGTCTAATGTTAAATCCCCATTAGGGAGGTACGAGGAGAACCTGTGCTTTCTTTGGGGAAGACTGACCTTGAGAATATAGTACCACAATATAATTGTCAGAATATCAGTTGATATAAATTCTATATTCTAAATATTGTCTACAAACATATTGCCCCAATAGAGTTAAGAATGCAAAATCTAAACTCAATGGGATAATATTTTTGTAAACAATATTTAGAATCCAATATTTATGTCAGACAATCTTTCTGCATATGATAGTTTAATATTCAACTAAAAAGATTATAATGATACTCAATGAGAAACGCTACATGGAAATAAAAAATGTAGATGGAGAGGAAATTCTGAAATTTGATAAACACTCTAGATCATCATAATAATAAAATACTAGGAAATGTTGTCACCTTAGCTTAATGGGAAGAGTACAGAACACTCCTCTTAGTTGCCTCTATTTCAATTGGAATTATTAATCCATGTTCTTGTTACAATATTAATGAAGAATGTGTGTCTCTGAAACAGTACTGAGAAAAATAATAACGTGCTCTGATGGTGCCCATGGCTCAAATAACTGAGCAGGGGCAGTGTCCAAACAAGTCATACTGGGTATCATAGCTCTGTCCTGTCCTTTAACTTTTAATATGCTACAGCACAGGAATGGTATGGTACCAGAATACCATGACTTAAATCATCTAACAAAAAAATAGAGCAATATATATCATCCAAATGAAACAATACTTTTGTAAACAATGTTTAGACTATGGTATTTTTGTAAGGTATGCTATCTATATTCTGACATACAACCTAATGGAAAGGATTGAGGCAACTACCATACCTTACACAAGACAAGTAAATACTTTACTTCAACTATTAAACAAAAGGCTTAATAAAAGCAGTAGTAACTGACTGTTATCTGCATGGGGAGAAACTTTCAAAAACTGAAATGCTCACAAAGACTTTGGGTGCCAAGGGAGTTTTCAGTGACAGCAGAAGTTAGTTTACGGATGAGAGGTTTACTCATCTAAGAGGGAGGGGATGTTCCATCTCTAGTGTTTGGGAATCGAACTAGTAAGAATTTGGGTTGCTGGTTGAGGGGGGTCTGCGTCCTAGTCAAGCAGCAACCACAATCCCTGTCAGGGTAAGGCACAAGCAAGCCCCACATTAACCTGTGCTCACCCCCCTGGTAGCTTGGCACAGAGCAGTCAGTCTTAACTTAGAGGCAATGTGTAAGGTATTGTGCAACACTTCAAACAGTAACACAGTGAAAAAACCTCTCAAGAGGATGGATCACCAGATGTAGAAAAATAGATTGATTTTAATAAATAAAACAAGACCAAAATGATAAAAATCTGATCAGTAGAACCAGAGATATGCTGTAGGTATGATTTCAGTGAAAATAGCACCAAAAATCAGGAAGTGCTAACTGTGGATATCTGGTTGTGCCGGATCGGGACAAAAGGCCTTATTTGGATCTTGGCGGACAGGTTACTTCATCACAATGGTGACAGATATAGGATATAATAGGATTTATATTTCAGCGGACGAGATCTAAATCAGGCCCAAAGTCTCAAGATCAGACTGACCGCGATGGATGGTGGGCCAGCTGCAGGGATCCAGCTAGGCCCATTGAACAAGAGTACCTTAGGTTCTGGTTGTAGAGCATTGCAAGGTCCCACACCAAGGATGCGCCATGCAGCTGAGCTGCGGAGCTATGATGCAAGGTCCTGCGTCATTGTGGAGGATCCCATCGATGAGGGCTTGTGATGCGAAGTCCAGCATCAAGTATGCGTCATGCAGTCGAGGCAATGCATCAGATCTGAAGAGCTCTGAAGTTGCAATTTGTGAAACTGCATTTTCATCGATGCTGCTGTCGATGTGGGATTTGTGCTGCGAGGGCCTGTGTTGGGAAAGCTTTGCACAGGCAGCAGTTCCAATGCAGGCTGCGAGGACCATGCGGAGTCATTGCATCGGGAGAATCGTCAAAGTAGAGGTGATGCGTCAGATCCGCTTGGGGTTGCACCATGGAGTAGAGGAGATGTGTGGGTTCTTCTGCATCCACAGAAGGGCTGGAAGAGCACCTTCAGGCCCACTTCCAATGGTCCAGGACTGGGGTGGCACCACTTGGCAGGGTAGGGCTCACAGATGCTTGGCTCAGGGTTGTTGGAGACTTCTGTCCCTGAGGCTCCAGTCAGGAGGCAAGCCAACTGGCCCTTGGAGTCATTTTGTTATTTCTGGGTTCAACAGATGCAGGTCCAGCCCTTCTTACCCAGGCAAGAGGGCAGCAGGCAGCAGGTCAGCACATCAAGGCAGCAGTCCAGCACCTCAGTAGTCCAGCAGGGCTGCAGTCCAGAAGAGTGGCAGCACTTTCAGCAGCACAGCAGTCCTTCTTACTGGCAGAGTGTCCACAGGTCCAGAAGTGTACTGAAGAGGTGGTGTCTGAAGTGAAAATATTTATACCTGGTGTCCTTCTTCTGGAAGGAGGGAGAACCTTCTAGACATTTTCTTAGAAGTACAGAACTTTCCTGCCTTCCTTGCCCTGGTTCCAGACTAAATACAGGGGGGTATGCAGGCCTTTGTGTGCAGGCAGGACACAGCCTATTCAAGTGTATGTAGAATTGGGCTCAGCTCTGCCTTCCCATTCTGCCAGTGATAGCCTATTCAGGCATATCTATACTCTCTATTGCGTGTGGCTGTCTAGAAGGAATGCACAAAGCCCGACTGTCAGCTTCACCTATTCTTGTTACCCAGAGGCAAGCTCCGGGACCTAAATGGCTAAGGTAGGAAAATGACAACTCTGTAAAAGTGGCATTTTTAAAATTATAATTTAAAATCCAACTCCACCACAAGAGAGGGTTTTTCATTACAATTACAAAGATACCAAACAAGTACTCAATACCTGCTCCTGTTTGGAAACTATCACTTTTTAAATGTAATAAGGTAACTCCAATGTTAGAATATGGGAGAGGTAGGCCTTGCAGAAGTGAGAAACGAATTTGAGAGTTTTTCACTACCGGGACATGTAAAACTCAAGAGTACATGTCTTCTTTTTAAATACATTGCACTCTGACCTCTGGGCTATTCAGGGCCTACCTTAGGGGTGTTTCATATGTATTAAAAAAGAAGGCTTTGGCTTGACAAAATGTTTATTTTGCCAGGTCGAAATGGCACTTTAAAACCGCACACACAGGCTGCAATGGCAGACTTGAGACATGTTTAAGGGGCTACTTAAGTGGATGGCAAATCAGTCCTGCAGGCCAATAAGTAGCATTTAATTTATAGGTCCTGGGCACATGTAGAACCACTGTACTAAAACTTAAAAATAAATTAAATATACCAAATGGGGATAAGCCAATGTTACCATGCAATTTAGCACTGGTTAGCAATGATAAAGTGTGCAGAGTCCTAGGGCCAGCAAAAACTAGATCAGCAGAAATAACGGGACAAAGGCAAAAAGCTTAGGGGAATACCACCCTTAGGCTGACTGGTCTAACAGAACTGGAGAAAGATGCAAATCTGCACTTAAAGATCCATTTTAGCAGTTATGCTTTTTTTGAATTTGAAATGCTTTTCTTTACCCTTAATGCAACAACATCAAGCTTACGTCCCACAGCTTGGATTGCTGTAGCACGACTGCAGACTCGGTGAATTTAAACTATGATATTTCTTTTATGTAATGCCTGAAGGAAGGTTTTCTCCTTACCCACGTCAACTGTGGATTGTAATTCTTAAACAATTTGTTTAAAGAATTTGGTCTTCCTAGAACTTCTTTTCTGGATTACAAATCGTACTATATTTTCAGGGCTAATGAAAGCATATGACAAGACTTTAAAAAAATTAATTTGGCAGGAATTAAATATATTTATAATGATAAAATAGAAGATCTGACACATCTCCTCAGTATATCCAGCATTAACAGTAAAAAGTAGAATGAATTTCAAATTTGCTTTCCTGAAAAACAGTATTCATACTTTGGTTTATGCTACAAATGTTTTTGTTCCCACAGAATAACACGATCTGCAGCTGAGTTAATAAATATGTTACTTTAGTACAGCAAAAAGTTGCACCTGATAGTCCATTTATTTTGCTTTGTTTTGCTGTTGAAATGCAGGCTGTGATTATTCAAATTTTGTTTTCTGATTCGATAGGTTAAGCCACCAATACTTTTGTTTGCATGCAATTAAATGTAATAATGGGAACCATTGTTTATACTTGCTGTTTTTTTATTTTTGTTTTATTTTGCTAATCACCCATGAGCTCATCCAGGTGCTCCGTAGCAGGTGGCTGAGGTCAGTCCTGGAGGCTTACTGGAAAAGCCAGGTCTTCAGATTCTTGCAAAAGTATAGAAGAAAGGAGGAGGAGGCTCTGATGTGTTGTAGGAGGTCATTTCAGGCTTTATGGGCCAGGAACTAGAAGGCAAAGGCCCCTGCTCTATTTTTGTGTGCGCGTTGAGTATATGCTAGTGAGAGACCGCAGAGCGGAGGTGTCTGAAGATTACTGGAAGTGAATGTGGCTGTTAAGGTAGGCAGGGCCAGTGTTCTGAGGAGATTTGTAGGTGTGAGTAAGATGTTTAAAGTGTGCACACTTGGGTATCGGGAGCATGTGGAGTTCCCTAAATTGTGGGCTGATGTGGGCTCGATGTGAGAGGTTGAGAACTAGTGTGGCTGCTGCGTTTTTTGACGGTCTGCAGTCTTGTTGTGAGCTGGTTGATAATCCTTTCATATAGCGTGTTTCTGCTGGTGATGAGGGGTTGTGTGGTCGTTTTCCTGGTGTTTTCTGGTAGCCACTTGAAGATTTTCTTCAGCATCCTTAGTGTGTTGAAGCATGTCAAGACCATTGGGTTGACTTGGTTCGTCATGTCTAGTTTGTTGTCTATGATTATTCCGAGGTTTCTTGCTTGTGAACAAGGTGTAGGGGTGGGTCCAAGGTCTATGAGACACCAGATGGACTCCCATTGTGAGGCGTGCTTCCTGAAGACTATCATCTCAATCTTGTCTGAGTTCATTCTGAGGCAATTATGTTTCATCTAGGTGATGACTTTTGTCATGCATGTAGTAAGCTTAGTCCTGGTGTTAGGTGTTGTATCCGAGAGAGACAGTATCAGTTGTGTATTGTTGGCGCAAGTGAGGATGTTTATGTTGTGATCTCCTATGATGATGCCTACCAGCAGGGTCATGTAGATGTTGAAGAGCGTTGGTCTAAGCAAGAAGCCCAGCGGGATTCCGCAAATAAGTTCTTGTGCTTAAGAGGCATAGGGGTGCATGTTGACGGTTTGGGTTCTTCCGGTGAGGAAGGAGCAGATCCATTTGAAGGGGGATCCCTGAATGCCTACTTCATGGAGTAGTTCGATTAGGATGGGGTGGGAAACGGTGTAGAAGACTGCTGATAGGTCCAGAAGGATGGGAGATGTGGTTTCCCCCTGTCGATGATCGTCCAGATCTCATCCACTGCTGCTGAATTTGACATTGTACTGATTATAAAAGAAATCAAATATAAAACATATTTTATTTAAAACCCAAAATGGAATTTTTAACATTAAATATATATCCAACATGCTGTTTGTAGATCTCACTAAATGACCAATTGAGAGAACCTTAGTTTCAAACTGGTTTTGAAGCTAACAGTGGTACTCTATATAATATCTTGGAACCCTCTCCATAATTATATAAAAACACACAGTACAGAGCATGTTCTTAGATTTGAAGATAACTTTTGGCGGTATAGCTCAATCTCACTTACTATGTAAACTGAGCTGTTGGGGCATTTTGTCACTGTTGTTAAGTGCAATACAACTATTTGATTATAATCCTTGGGTTACAATCAAACTTAGGTCAACTCTAAGGTATTGTGAAGGATTACCAAAACAAAGGTTTGTAAAGCAAGTTTTTTTGCTGACTCTTAGATGTTTATTCTATGTGGTGCTAGGAAAGTCACTGCAAAATGATAGAGTCTGTTCACCAACAAAGTGGATCCATCAACATTATTATTGCAATATGAGGACAACAGTGTCATTTGCGATAGAACATGCAAAGGACTCCAGCACACATTAAAGTGCCTGGAAGTATAATGTAAATCTAGTTTTCAGATTGTAAATTTTGTGGTAACCAATGTGGATATATTTAGGAGAAGAATCATAAAAAAGGGCAATAGGTCTTGAACACACAAAATCATAAACAGAGCAGAATCATATCAGTATTTGGTGAAGTGGTTAAAAGAAAAAGGAAGATATCACTTTCACCTAGCCTCATTCAATGGCTACTGCCTTCACCACGAGTTAAGCAGCACAAGCGGGGTGGTGGTAGCATACCGTTTAGTGATCAGTAGGAGTGAACAGGTCTTTTTTATCCTGTGAGCACTGGAGTAAGGCCTACCAGCTCATTCACCTTTTTAAGGTTATACTTCTGTGTGCTTAACTCACCCTTGGCCTACATTGATCGGATGTAAATTGTTGTGCAGCGCAGGAGTGATGACTCAGCACTTATTGTAAGCGTGCCTGGAAAAGGTACAGTACACAGATCGAGAAGTGCTTTGCATTCGTGCATGGTGACTGCATCTACTGGGTGTATTTATACCTGTGAAGGTTACATTACCTGAGTGATGTAGTGCTGTGCAGTGCGTACGTGGTTAATGCATCTACTGGGTGTATGTATGATTGTAAGAAGTACAATACATGAAGGGTGAAGTGTTGTGCAGCGCACACAGGGTTAATGCTTGTGCTAGCAGAGTGTGTACTTGCAAGGGGCACATCATGACAATACAGAAATGCTACAGTAGTAGGCAGTGCAGGCAAATGGATGGGTTTGTGGATTTCATATGTGCCTAGGGGGGGCACAATGCATGGAGGTAAAAGTGCTGGATAGTGTGTGTTCTGTGTACATACGAGTGCAAGTGTGCCTGTAAAGGTACATTACATGAAGGACACTGGGTTCCTGCCTGGTGAAGACATGAGGAGGTATAGGAATACCCCAGACAGATTTGTGCATTGCTGTATTCCTGTGAGCTGGGAGGAACACACTGGAGAAGGGAGAAAGAGACTCCTCTGTCACCTCAACGGGTGCTCTTTGATTCAGTGAGGGATACCAAGGAAGGGGCCAGAACACATCTCAGGAAGGAGCTTGGGCTGATAAGGGAATCATAAAGAGGTTTTTGATGCACATATCACTGTGGCTGATATCAAGGTTTGAACTCTAGTCACTCCTATGGCCTGTATTATGGTACTATTAGCTTCACAGTCTCTCCTACTGTGACAGACAGCCATTCAAGAGCAACAGGAAGAGGAGACGTGTGTACTTCTAAAGAAGCAGTACTGCAACATAAAACTTAAAAGACTTTACATCACATTTGGTGGCTGCAAAATGAGTATAAGAATAAGCGGTTGAGACCCCAAGAACTTGTCATCTGCCAAGCAGCCAGATGGGTTGCGTGAGGGGGGGAGCTCGGCAAGACTTCTGCCTGCAACCAGGACTGGGGGACGAGCCCTGATAGTCTCCCTGCTAGGTGAGGGGACATCACCCAGGGAAGACAAGACCACCTGCTCTGGAGCCACGAGCACCAGTGCCTGCCTGCTTGCCAAGACCAGTGTATCTTTGGAGAGAGAGGAAAGTATTGGTGCAAAAGAGAGCCAGTTTGGGAGCCAAAGCCAAGTGGACATCTGGTGTCAGAAGTGAGGAGACCGCTGCTGCAACAATGGGGTCATTGCCCATGTGCAGAATCCAGTCAAAGACCCCCATATTCCAGGATGGAGCTGTGTGAAGATAGCTGCAAGCAGAGTGCCGTGTGAGGCGAATGAAGTCTGTGCAGCACCGATTGCAGCAATCCCGGGATAGGACAATCCTATCTTTTTATGTGCGGAGACTCTGCAGTAGTAAAGATACTACTAGTAAAATTCCTTTGTGAATAGCGAACAATTGTAAACTTAGGCAAAAGTTTTCGTTTACCTTTGTGAATCATGCCCTGAGTTTGGAAGCTAAACCTTATGATGCATCCCACTTCTTTTGGTTGGTCAGTTGCTTCATTCAGTATATTACATGTAAGACTGTTTAAACAGCACTAAGGACCTCATTATGAGTTGTGGTATTTCACCTGGAGAGGTAACGTCTGCTGAAATAACATAATTCAAAATTATAATTATGTCAGGACTGTGAGTTAACAGTCCTGAAATTTATGGACCTTATAATTCCGGGCTTATAAAAAACACCACAACTCTGACAGAAGATTTAGGGGCTGGCGTAGCAGGCAGCTTCATTACCAAGCCCCTGCTACCCCCAGCAGACATCCAGGGAGCATACAATATTCCTATCAGACTAAAACAAACATGCTTTGAATCTCTGCACCCCCACTCAGTTCCCTGACCTATAGCACCAGTCCAGCATATGTGTTCACCTGCTATAGAGCAGGTGAAAGATGTATGTGTTGTTTCATTAAAATGGTGTAAACTGCACTGTAAAACACCTGGTAAATCATGACACAGACAGTTATCCCCATTTTGTTGAACAAACCCACAAAGGAAGACCTTTGCAGTGGTGATACTGGCAGGTAAATCTGATCCTAGATTTCCACTATAAAGGGGTTATAAAGTAGTAAACAAAAAGAAGTGAATGAGTGATAAATAATATAATTTAGAAGTAAAAATTCCGAAGTTATGAAGCACATTCAGGTTAAGATTAAGCATTAAAAAGAACCATGCTCCTGATGGATAGTTAGGATGATGGGTCTGACACAAGCCTTGCTGTCATACTATGTGCACATAAGAATAAAAATATTGGAAAGAAAAATCTCTAAAGCATAATTATGGTCACACCGGTTGTAAATCCACACGTGGCATATCCCTCAGTGTTTCCATACATATTGCTCCTGATGTGAATGCTCTAACTCATAGTTTGACAAAATTTTTCTGATATTGACCATGCTCACACTTTCAAAAAGGATGCTGAAGGAGACATTCTAACTAAGGCCTTATAAAATTACAATACTTGGAGAGCACCTTCTCTAGGGGAATCCCCTAACAACTGTTTCCATAACAAGCAATGGATCAAAAAACATTATCAATACTGTTGGACGTGGCCCTTTTTGCAGGGTTATCCCAAACTTTTTGCCTTCCTCCTGTATTTTTTCTGACCTAATTTTGTTGGCTTTAGGACTTTGGGCACTTTACCACCTCTGATCAGTACTAAAGCTCATGTGCTCTCTCTTTTAAACATGATATGATTGGTCTACACCTGTTTCACATATTTAATCTACTTGTAAGTCCCCTGTACAGTGGTATCCCATATACCCAGGACCTGTAAATTAAATGCAGTGCCCCTTGCGCCACACACAGAAGTAGCCTTTCAAACCTGTCTCATGCCTGCCACTGCAGTGCCCGAGTGTGCAGTTTAATGCCACATTAATTTAGCATTTAAAGTTACTTGCCATGCCTGAAACCCACTTTTACTACACATATGTCACCCCTAAGCTAAGCCCTAGATAGCCCAATGATCAGGATGCTGTGTAAGTAAAAGGTAGGATATGTGCATTCATTGTGGGGCACGTCCTGTTAGTGACAAACACCCTATTTCGTTTTTCACTACAGTGAGTGCTGCTCCATAGGTTTGCATTTGGAACTCCCTGATATGTTTTTCGGTGGTCATTTCTGATCTAAAAGGAGTAGCATTGCCAAATTTTGCATTTTTGGAATAGTGGAGATAGATCCTGTAGGTGGATTTTTATTACTATTTTAGGAATGCCACTTTTAGAAAGTGGGCATTTTTATGTGCTTATGACTCTTTGTGCTTTGCAACCTGACACCAATTCATGTCTAGGGTAGAGTGACAGCTGGGCTTTGTGCATACTTTCCAGACAGCCATCACACAGGAAGGGTTGGGTGTAACAGGGTTGGAGCTGTATTCATCTGCATACTGAATGGTCTTCCTCGGCTGTTAGAGAGGGAGGTGGGGCACACTTACATTTGTATAGGCTGGCCCTGCCCTCACACAAAGGGCTTGTTTACCCCCTTCTGATGTCTGGACCTAAGGCTGGGACTGAATGGGGGTATTGTGCACTTCTGAAGTTCTTTTGAAGTTACCTCCACATCAAAGACATTTTGAGTATGAGTACAGGGGCTCTGACCCCATGTTTAGACACTGAGTGGGACTTGTAACCAGACACTGATGGCTCTACATACTGCACTAGAGAGGATTACTGTGCTGCCAGGAGAAACCGCCATTGGGACTACCTGCTTTGTTGTACTGATCTGCAGCCTACAGATTGCTGGGCTGCAAGATGGTCTTGTTCCCTCCCCCCGCCCCTGTTCTGGCCATTCTGGGACTACTTCAGTGTGTGGAGCGATTGTTTTAGAAATGCGGTCTTTTTAAGAACAAAGAGTATTTTGCAACTTCTCCAAGGGCTCTGGGAGAAATCTCAGCATGTAGTGGGCACTGCTACTGGCATTCCATGAGTGCTAGCCTTAGCTCTGAAGGGGCTTGAGGCTCTACTGCCGAGAGCCTCTAGGGATCTCTCCTGTATTCCTTGCTCATTCACCCCGCCTCGTCAGCAGGAGAGAGGGAAGTGGCGGAGGCAAAGGGAGTCCGGCAACAAACACAGCCCCAGGGAGTTGCCTCAGTGGAAAGCAGAGGTACTCCGCGGTCATCTTGCTGTAGGCAGGGCCGGCGAGGGAGGCCTTGCCTGCCCTTCACTGCCAGTAACAAAAGCTTCAGTTAGAGGCTGCCTCAGCGAGAGAAGTCCCAGGGACTGCCCTCCTTTCATCAGGTGTACAGGGGGTGTGTTGGGCCCCGGGGGGGGGTATTGCCGCTGTCCAGCTTTTCCTCTATGGGAAGCACCCTCCCGTTTATGGGCAAAAGGATGCGAACCAGTGGCCACGATGGGCTCTGGGTTTGCGAAGTTAGGGGGCATTTTCTTTGAGGACCTTGCAGGGCTGAGCTTCGATGGAGACCCCATCCCCCTCTTCGTGTGGCATGCTTTTGGGGGGATTAACAACTCAGCTGGCAAGACAGGAAGGAATCCTCGACAGACGTCCGGTTCCTGCTGAGTCCATCAAGTTACCATAATCAATATTTTAGGTGGGCAGGTAGCCCGGTAACCTACGTTTGGAGAACAGGTTACCGCATAACATGTAATAAGAGCATAGGGTGTTGCCGCCTATGTGCTTATGTCATTATATAGTGGAACCTGTGATTAGGGTGATCTATATGTTTCTCTCCCTAACCTAACTGCTGCATTGTATGCCCTGATGTTATGATATATGTCGTTTTTGCCTTGTCTGGTCAGGATAATGAGTATTATTTCAGGATTCGCATTGTGTGCACAGTGATGGTGTTTTCATGATGTGTGCAACATATAAGTCTTTATCTTATTGCACTAACTGTGATGCTTTGACAATTGCCTAGTTGGCAAAGTGATTATTGGTTTATAAGGTCTATGTTTATATGTAATCCAGAAACGTATCTTTATGTAATACTGTGTGGAGTCTCTTTTTGTGATGTATTTATTGTATCACTGGCATGAGTGTGTTGTGCAAATGCTTTACACATTGCCTCTGGGATAAGCCTGACTGCTCTGCCTAGCTACCAAGGGGGTGAGCAGGGGTTATCTTGGGAGTGTAATTCCCTGACTCTGACTAGAGTGGCGGGCTCTGCCTGGCTTAGATGCATACCCTAGCCAACCAGAAACCCCATTTCTAACAAATGCATTGTTGATTTGAATATTACATTATGTATTAAACTTCATAACATTTCATGTCATGTTGGCAACAGAAAAGGGCCGTAATACAGTCATGGTTCAAGTATTTTCCGCACTGCATGCAACACAGCATTTTGTTTTTGGAGCATACTTTGTACATTTTAGGGATTGCAACCTAAATCTGCTTCTTTATCTCTCCTTATGGAAGCACCGGCAAATGGGTCCCAAATCAGTTTAGCAAAATGTTTAGTTAAAGTAGGAATACATGGTGATAGTGAAAGATGCATACAAAATATACATATACAATACTTACGAACTGGAAGAGTCTGAAAAATCTCTATTTTGCTGTATTCACCCTGTCCCTTTCCATTTACAGCGGCAACTTTTATTTCATATGTTGTGTTTGGTTCCAAATTACTCAGAACAACAATTGCTGGAAGAAAAACAATATATTATTGTAGGTGCGTATTAAATCATAGAGCCATTTTGTTAATGTAACCAATTTTCGGGGACATTAAATTTCGACCTAAAAACGTATGTTAATGCTTATATCAATATTGTTAAAACATCCGTTTTTTTAGTAATTATGTTTAATGTGGTGTGATACAGAGGAGTCAATGGACAATTATTGTGCATAAGATAATATTACATAACATAAATCCTGGAATGTGGCTGCAAAATGTTCTCATAACCAACACCAAAACAGATGACAATTTGCACGTCTGGTGTCATAGGAAGATTCCATTCTTGCATGCCTCATGCATGTGCTCTAATAGAAAGAATGACCGCAAGTTTTCTGTATGTATCCTGTTATGCATCTTTTTAAAAGGCTCCCAGAACTCTCCCTATTTATATTAAAAATGCTAACAACCTGATTTTCATACAGACTCTTGTCCTCAGTTCTGACACTTCTAGGAGCTCACTTTACAAAACAATACCGAAGTAATCCTCCTGGGCCCGTATTACAGAATACAGCAGATTTTCATTGTTAATGCCGGCCAAAAGGAGAGTGTGCCACTTTAGATGGAACATCACATACATGTGCACATGCAAGTGAAATACGGATCAGCTTTGATGCAGCAGCCCCGTGTTTCATTATACAGGCGGCAACCTGCCTGCATTCTTAAGTGAGTGACTGCACCTGCCTGCAAAGGGATGTCTGGGGGGTCCATAGGACCCCCTTTTCTCCCTTCAGAGGGCTGCCTATTAGGTGGCACACTGCCATTACGCCTCCTGACGTCTTCTTTGCCTCTGTGCCCACGCCTATAATACGGCGCGGGCACAGAGTCAAACAGATTCCCTGTTTTACATGAGGCCACACCCCCACGCAAATGAGGGAACAATCTCTGGTGATAGCGCCGGCGCTATATGTGCACCAGCGCTTTCTGTATTACAGAAAGGGCAGCACAAGCGTCTGCTGCCCTTTCTGTAATACCAAAGTGCTGGGGGAGCACGCAAAGGAGGTGCAAATGTATAATATGGCCCCTAGGTCTCTGGTCACAAATCTCCTGATATTTTGCTCTAATCATATTTGGGATATTCCCTTTCATGGTTTCTATATTTTTCTGACTCAAGGTCTTAAAAACATCTGTGTTTCTTTATTGTTTAATTGTATCAGAGCTTCTGTGAATCTGCCTGATATGTTGTTTTCTTGAATGACATATCCCACCGTCTAATCAATCAACATGAGGATGTTTCACATTTGAGGTATAATGCCTAATGCACTTTACAATGGTTAACCTTCCCAAAACATGTCACGCTGTCTTCATGCTGCCCATATCAGTGTGCACTTCTGAGATGCCCCTTACTTACTTACTTATGCCTACTACCCCTCCTGGGGTATAGGCCATCAACCAGGACTCCCCAGCCATCTCTGTGCTGAACTTATCTTTCAATCTGACTCAGGTCGAACTAACCCTCCAATGGCTCCCAACACTGATCACCCTAACCGTTATAGCTCGTCCCCCGGCACCTCCAACAGAGTCGCCCCCAGACCCCTGATCTCCTCCCCGCCAGCCATCCACCAAATCTGCGAGCTTGGTACGCCTCCAAAGACCCTGGAGTTGGCTCCAGCCAACCTCTCTCCCATTCCACCTTTACATGCCACCTGTACTGCTCCTGAACCTTTGCCCCCCTGCCCTCTAGCACCCCCAGCTTATATTGATCTCGAAATTCTGCACTCCAGAGCGACTAAACTAACCCAGAGCATCCATAGCTCCATCCTGGACCTTATGAACCTCCTTCACCTTGCCAAACTCTCCCTCGCTAACCTCAAGCCACCTCAATCCCCCCCCACAGATCGCCGAGCCTCCCAAGCACCCACTTCCGCTACCCTTGAGACATCTTCGCCCGCGCAAACACCCTTGCCACCTTTCAGAGGAGGAATCCCGAGCTCTTGCACTCTCTTACAACTCAACCACTGCCAGCTCCTCTAATCCACTAGACCTCACGGGAAACAAAATCCTAGCCATCCTCCAAGACCACAACTCTGTCCAAGCCATCCCTCGTCCACTAAATAGGAGCCCTGAACACCCCATCAGCACGGTCACCATCAACCCCAACAGGCCAGCTACCCTCCATAACAGAAGTGTGGTTAAAAGCAACCTTGCGCCTGTATTCCTATCCGTCCAGACCCCCAACACTCCCCCAGACCCCCCCCCTATCTGGTCTATTAATCAATTGCCGATCGGCAGTTAAGCATGCCGCAGATATTGCTGACCTCTTCCTGAACAAAAACTTAGACCTAGCTATACTAACAGAATCTTGGCTCAATGAATACTCTTCCCCCTGCCTGGACTTATTAGTCCCTCCCAACTACAGCATTGCTAGACTGGACAGACATTCTAACAGGAAAGGAGGAGGCATCGCCTGCATCTACCGATCCTCCCTCCTTGTCACGGAACTCTCGGCGGACACCACTGACTCCTGCGAATACCTCGCACTCTCCATTTGCAGCAACTCATTACATCTTTGCAACTTGCACATCTTTTACCACCCCCCAGGTTCGAACGACTCTTTCACCGATCACCTCTTGGAAATCATCACAACTAAGATTTCCTCCAATGCCAAAGAGATTTTCCTTGGTGATTTCAACCTGCACTGGAATGACCCTAAAGATACCTACGTCAACGCCATCAAAGACCTCCTAACCGATCAAGCCCTGACTCAAGCCTGTTCTCTGCCAACTCACTCAAAATGGGCCACCCTTGACTGGATCATTTCTAAGGAATCCTCAGTCAAGCTTATCTCCATAGACCCATGTGACTGGTCTGACCACCACATCATCTCCTTCGTTGTACCTGGGACCCTCAAGACAAAGACACCGCAACCAGTGATTCCCAAACGCTGGGTCAGAGACACTAAGAACCTTGACCTTATGAAACTGGAGGCTCGCTGCAAATCTGACCTCCCCCCCCTCGCACATAACGACGGTCAGTGACCTCAATGATCAGTACTCGGCGTCTATATCAAACATTCTGGACGACCTTGCCCCCCTAAAACTAAAAAGAACACAAATCAAAGACAGAAACCCCTGGTTCACTGGTTCCCTCAACTTGGAGAGGAGATCCCTACGGCAATCTGAAAGAATCTGGAGACAGCACCCCTCTGCTACGCATCTAAAACTTCTCCGCCAGGCGAGAAACTCCTACAACAAACATATCCTCAATTCAAAAAAAGAATACTTCAGATCGGAATTGGGGAATGCCAAGAATAGACCCCGCAAGCTCTTTGAACTGGTCAAACACCAATCAAATAAACTGGCTAAAATACCAAAAGAATCTCCCAAGTCTCTAATATCGTCGGAAGAATTCTCCTCTTTCTTCACTGATAAAATCACGGCATTAGGAATTGAACTCAGTACCTCCACTTACTCTCAACCCCTTCCGGACCTGCCCCCCTTTCCCGCACTACCCCCACTGACCTCACCTAAAAACCAAGCATGCTGGACCGACTTCGAATACTATGACGAAGACTCCATCTCTAAAATCCTCTCTACCTTAAACCCAAACAACCACTTTAATGACCCGCTACCATCCAACTGCCTCGCTGCTGCCTCCCAATCCATTGTCCCTTGCTGGACTGCAATAATCAACGCCTCTCTCCAGCAGGGATCGATTCCGGACCCCTTGAAAGCCGGCCAAGTCCTTCCTATTTTAAAAAACCATCGCTGGATCCAGCCTCCCCGACAATTTCAGACCTATCTCCAATATCCCTCTGCTAGCCAAAGTATTAGAGAAGTGTGTACAACAGCAACTAAGTCAGCACATCAACAACTTCCACCTACTTGATGACTTCCAATCTGGATTCAGACCGGGGCACAGCACTGAAACTACTATGCTCCACATCGTGGACGACGCCCTCCAAGCCCTAGACCAAGGCAAAACCTGCCTTCTAATCCTCTTAGACCTATCCTCCGCCTTCGATACCGTGAACCATGCAAAACTACTCGAACGCCTTAAACTCAGGATGGGTTTCGATGGCGTTGTCCTAGAATGGTTCAGGTCCTTCCTCCACAACCGATCTCAGAGATTCCTCATTAACGGCAACCTATCAGCTCCCACCCCGGTCACTGTTGGAGTCCCCCAAGGTTCAACCCTGTCCCCCACCCTCTTTAATCTTTACTTAGAGCCACTCATCGAAGTTCTTCGTACTGCCAACATCTCCTACCATATGTACGCGGACGACACCCAAATATACATCAATATTTCATCACTCGAGGAGATCCTCTCCCTGAATGAGACCCTGAAACTGACTGTCCAATGGCTAGCCGCTAACCAACTCAAACTCAACGCAAAGAAAACTGAATTTCTCCTAATCTCCCCTTCAAAAGCCAACCCGGAGATTCAGTTGTGGATCAAGGCCATCACAGCCTTAAACTGCCCGCCGACCATTGTGGACTCTGCCAAATCTCTGGGCATAATCCTCGACTGTAACCTGAACATGCGAGACCACATTAACTCGATGGCTAAATCAGCCAGATTCCACCTGAACTACCTGTGGAAGCTGAAACCTTTCATCGATGCTCCTGACTTAAAAATGGCAGTCCAAGCACTAGTCATCTCTAGACTGGAATATGGATGTTCCACCCTCACGGGATTACCCAAGATCTCCTTGGCACCTCTAAAAGCCTGCCTCAACGCGGCCGCCAGACTACTCACCGGCACCAGGAAATTCGACCACATCTCTCCACATATGAAAGCGCTGAACTGGCTCCCTCTAGAGGCTAGAATACAGCTGAAACTGGCATGCATCACACACAAGGCTCTACACGCAAACTCCCCTACTTATCTGGCACAGAAACTAGTGGTATCTGGAGGAAGCAGGAACTCCCGGTCCGCTAGAAACCTCTTGCTCCAACCTGCCCGTTTTCAGAAAAAAAGAACCTACAATAGGGCTTTCTCCGGGGCAGCACCAAGAATTTGGAACTCTTTCCCCCCCCGCCATCAGAAGTATCCCTTCTCTAGCACGTTTCAAGAAGGAGGCCAAAACTTTCCTCATGGGTAAATTCCTTGTCTAAGGCCGCCCTCAACCACCAAAATGTGCCCGACGAATCTAAGGCTATCGCTTCTACCTCAGACCACCAATTCACCCCGCCGAGAAAATGTGGGGCTTTTGTTTTTACTGATTCTAACCATAACTGTAACCATAAACTTGTATCCCCTTTTTCCCCCATGTTCCCAGCACCCCTGCCACTTGCCATCCGTTTTGTATATTTTTGTACACTTCTGTACTTTAGACTTTTTGTTTGTTCACCCCTGTATACCGTGTAAAGCGCTCTGATACCCTCACGGGTCAAGTTTGCGCTCTATAAAACACTAAAATAAATAAATAATAAATAAATAAATCTCTGTGCTGAACTTATCTTTCAATCTGACTCCAGGTGTAACCCATCTCCTTGCAGTCACAAGATGCCCCTACTACCTTACATTTCCACCTCTAAATCTTTTCAACAATACTCTTATGTGTTTCTCTGAGAGATGTGATGTCCCTGGCCTCTAGTCACTATGACATAGCAAACACAGTTCTGTTTATAGAAAAGGAGGGAAACGAATACCTGTCCAACAAAGAGGTTGTGTGGTGGTGTCAGGGAAAACTGCTGTCTCTAAAGCAATGCTTTTTAGACTAAAAGGCTAACCCTGGGCGGTGAACTCCACTCCGCATGCAGAGTTTGCGGAGTTTTCCGCACTCCGCGTTATGCAGAGCTCGCGGAGTTCCGGAAAACTCCGCTTTGCGGAGCGGAGTTTTTTCCTCGCTCGCGTTCACCAACGCCAAATTGGCGAGCACGAGTGAGGAAAGTCCACCTCCCTGTGAGATTTTTCCTCATTTGCGATTGTCAGCATCAAGTTGGCGAGCACGAGCGTGGAAAATAAACCTCCCGGCGAGATTTCTCAACACGGGGGGGTTGGGTTTCTCATTGCGAGTGGTCGCGTATGCTCGCGACCGCTCGCGTTGAGAAACTGCCTGTTCGCGTTGAGAAAGCTGCTGCTCGAGTAAAAATCTACTCGAGCGGCAGAAAGGAAAGCAGCGCTCGCTTGCGCTGTGCATGGCGCTGTTCGCGATGATTGCACAGTGCGGACAAGCATCTGGCACTGAAAATACTGCAAACTGCATTTTTCGATCGCACTCCGCCGCTTGCGGAGCTCTGCGTAGCGCGGCGAAGTTCTTTGTCCACTTCGCGGAGTTTCGTGTACCGCAACTCCTCGAACTCCGCCCAGGGTTATAAAAGGCACAAAGAAAAGGCAACATGCTATAGAGGCAATTACCACTCCTAGATAAGCATGTTAAACTGCAGAAAACTCTTTCACATCTCACATATTTTCTGTGACACTTTGCTGTGATTTGCAGAGCTGAAGAGTAGCAATTTGATGGTACATCTGTTGCTGCATCCTGACCTCATACTGTTGTAACACTCTGGACCCTTTGTTTCTACAGGCATATGATACCACTCTTAAAGCATTTTTGTATTGCTCTTTTTACAAACGTGCAGTCCAAAGTCAATAAAACAACAATGGGTTACTCTCTCAATCAAAAATCATGTTGGGTTCTCAATAGCATGTTACTATCCTACATCATACATCTCTTTTCCTATTGGGATCCTTAAGTGTGAGTTGACTATTCAATTACTTGCTTATCTTGAACCATTCTTAATACTAGAGGACCATAAACCTGTGTTTCATCCAGGCAGAGTTACTGAGACTACCACATTCAAAGCAGCAGCATTGTTGATATTAGTGAAACTTTCAGCGTCTTTTCACAACCTGTGTTGTCTTGTGCTTTTAGAGGCTATAATGGACAGGATGAGGAAGTCTGCATTAATATGAACTGGTGTTCTTCCTGTCTGACTGGCCATTTGAACTGTGGGCCCTGGAAGTTCTTCCAAAGAAGTCATGCCTGCGGACTGTGGTGCCATGCAAAAATAGGGTTTAGGTCTACTGTATTTAAACATCAGTGCTTACTATCAGCTCAAATAGACTTAGGTATGGAGCATTCATAATCATATGTACTGACATGACATTCAGGTTTTAAAAGCACACTGGCGACCTCTTGGCTGATCCCTCCCATTATCATGCCATAAACAATAATGCCCCACAGAGACTGATATCAAACTGGCTCAGCACCAGTTCTCAAAATCTGATGGGGGAACCCAACAGCTCATAATAGTTGACTATGTCTATAAGGATCCACTTGACTATGGAAGCACAGGCTAACTCACTAATATTTTAAGTTATATCAGAGGATATGTGATCTTGTTTCTGCAGATCATTTGACTACTGTAGGCTGGACTTTTTTAAGCTAGGTTATTCAGACAAAATGAAAGTTTTTATTATGAGAGTGACCCACTAATGGGTGACATAGCTGGTGGACAACTAATCTTGGTATCCTCTGCCCCAGATAAAAAGTTCTTAAATCTGGCTAATCTTTTATATCTGACCCTCTTGTTTTGCCCCAAATCTATAATGACAGTTCAGTAAATAGTCTCCATTTGATGAAGAAAATCTTCCCTATTCTAGCTTCATACATTCATTTTCTATAGTCTGGGTGGTTATTTTCTCTTGTCTAGACTATTGTAATCCTCTGCATTTTGGGGTTTTCCTTCCACTAAATGAATCAGCTCCAAAGTTAGCTAAATGTTGTTCGATGCATTCTGGCGAACTTGTCCCAGGACACTTTCCATTTTATTCTCTGATCACCTGACAACAGTACACTGACTGCCCAGCGCAAATAGACCCCTGTTCAAAAGCCTCTCTCATTTAACATGAAAGCTATACTTTGAAAGGGTTCTGGTATACTGAAAATGAATTACTCCCTTACACTCCTTCATATGTCGTCGTCTACTAGGCTCCTACACATTGGAAATGTGTAATAAAGGTAAACTTTTTCATTGTTGACAACCTAGCATTGGAACTCCCTATTCAAGCTCTATGACTGGTGCCATATCTTACAACTTTACAGTCTGATTGAGGCTGCCTGTTGGACCTGACTCTCTTAGCAGGGTCACCCCCAAACAATTTGCCTTCACCCCTCCAGTTTTGCTGAATTTATTTTATGTTGGCTTTAGGAGTCTGTACACTTTACCACTGCTAACCAGTGCTAATGTTCTTGTGCTGTCTCCCTAAAGCATGGGAAAATTGCCGTACACCCAAATAACACATTTAATTTACTTATAAGTCCCTAGTAAAGAGGTACTACTTGTACCCAGGGCCTGCAAATTGAATGGCACTAGTAGGCCTGCAACGTTATTGTTCTAGCCATTTGAATAGCATTTTTAAACATGTCTCAGGCTTGCCATTTCAGCCTGTGTGCAGTTTTAAACTGTCCTTTTGACCTGGAAAAATAAACCTTTTGCCTCCCCTAAACCTTCTTTTTTTACATATAAGTTACCCGTAGGGTAGATCCTAAACAATCCATAGGGCTGGGTGCAGTGCATATAAAATGTTAAGCATGCACTTTTAAGTTTTGCACTTTCTGGTAGTGAAAAACTCATAAATTATGTTTTTACTACTGCAAGGCCTACCTCTCCCATGGAATACCATTGGGTTACTTTATTACATTTTATTAGTGATATCTTTTAATTGGGAGCAGGTATGAATGCCAAGTTTGGTCTCAAATTAATTGAAATTTAAAACCCTCTTCAATGGTAAAGTTGGATTGTGAGTCATAATTCTGAAATTGCCATTTTAAGAAAGTTGGCATTTTTTTGCCTAGCCATTTGGTCCCTGCAGCCTGTATCCTGGATCACATGACCATGTTTTGCTGCCAGTTGGCCTTTGTGTATTTCTCCCAGACAGCATCCCAAAGGGGTTCTGGGTGTTGACAGGTGGGTCATCCTGACCTACTGGGAGAGGTAGAGCTGTCACATACCACACTTGTACTCCAAAGTAGGTGCCTCAGCACACTCACAAAGGACTTCACTAGTCTACTGTCACCCCTCGCAGCCAGGCAGGGGAAGGAAGGAAATCCCCGAGCCACGTGTGGAGGGAAGTCTAGAAGTTTCTCCCACTTCAAAGCTGGCACCAGGTATAAATATTGGACCCTAATTCTAACTCTTTAGATCTCTTCTGGACTTGTGGAAGACTAAGAAGAAGGACTGCCCAGCTGCCCTGATGCAAGGAGGACTGTACTGTACTGCCTAAGGAAGGAAGACTTGAACTGCTCCTTGACCCAGAGTGACTCCAATGGCTAGCTGCCTGGCCTCCTATTCTGAGATACAGAGCCATATCAAGCTACAGAGATCTGTTTTTGTATCTGCCTTGATGCCCAGTCTCAACTGAACCTGCATGTTCCCTTCTACTGGTCTCTGCTGGAGTGTGTCCTGACCCCCAAGAGGTGCCCTCCAGCTCCTGGACCTTTTGCTGGCATCAGAGTGTGCGCCTCCTGGTCCAACTGTGGGTTCCCTCAGAACTGGCGCAGCATGATGCAACTCGATGCAGTGTGATGCACAACCTTGCATCACAACAACTCGCAGCTCCTGATTGGCAGCCTCATCAGAAATGATGCAGTGCAACGCAGCTCGATTGACCACCTTGCAGCTTCTGATAGGCAGCCCCATCAGAATTGATGATACTCGATGCAGCGCGAAGTAGGACCTCACATCTCAATCCAAGTACAACCAGGTACATTGCCCAGTGGGCCAAACTAGGACCTGTGTCTGGCCTGCACTCCACCCCGGTCAGCTTGAACTCAGGACTTTGTCCCGGTCTAGCGTGACCAGATAACCTCACTTGGTGCTTTACAATTTTTTACACTACTTTTTCCTAGGAGTTTGAAATTGCATATCTACAGTTCTACTGATTGTATTTTAGATGTTCTGGTATCATTTTGTTTATTAACATTACCTCTTTTTTTTAGATTGGTGTGTGACTTTTCTTGTGTTGTGTTTTCACTTTGTTACTGATGGAGCGCTGCATAAATACTTTACACATTGCTGAAGTTAAGCCTGACTATTTTTCTGCCAAGCTACCAGATGGTTAAACACAGGTTAATTTACTAACTTTTTGTGGATTACCCTCAAGAGGATTGTGGTTGAATCTTGAGTAGGGTTTTACCCTCTCAACCATTAACCCAATTTCTCACAGCCTCCTTCTCTGATAGTAATCATTAAATCCTAAGACCAGACTAGTGTATGACTCAAGTTTTCTCTTAACAAACATTACTTTTCTCCCAAATTATATCTGAAGATTTCTTAGACATGTATGGGCACCTTGGTGACCAAAATGTTTTTTGTATTGTTTACTTCTGATCACAGGTTCCGAATTCTAATTGGGGCCATAGACACATGGAAACCAACACAGGATGTTCGCACATTTTAGCTCCACAAGCAATGAAGAGCTTTGGGTATTTCTGAACTTGGCATCCATGTCTGGCAAGTTGCCTGGGAAGCATGGGATAGATCATGGTGACCTCCATGTATTTTTATCTATACTATATTAGACCGTGTCTAGAATATATAACAGAAGTGCTCCCTGGAACATGGTAGAGTCCATTCTGGTAAGGGACCAGGACCAGACCTGATGACACCAATAAGGAGTGCGAGGGTTAACAAATCAAAGCAGTATCGCTCGCACCAGGGTTGTTACTCAGTCAGTTATTTGACTGATACCACATGGTTGTAGGGTACCTTTAAGGTGATAGTTGTAGATCATGGTTAGCCATCACCTACTGTTCTGCATTCTCTATTAGAGTGGCTTTGGTGATTCATGTAAGAGAGAGTGTTTAGGTCTAAAATATTGAGTGGCTGCTAGATGAGGCCAGCAGGTGAGGAGTAGAAGGACAAGTAGACCTTTTCTCTGTGATCTTTCTCTTAGAGCTTGATGTGATAGGAATCTAAGAAGGTGGCCTGCTTTCTGGGGAAGCATTTGTTTCAGTTAACTTTGTCTGCGGATCTATTCTGTAATAGCTTTGCAGGAGACTGAAAGTCTATGTTTTTATTTTGTCTTTCAAAGTCAAATGTTGTCCCTCAGAGGCAGCTATCCCTGCCTTTTGCAGCAAAACTATTACTATTAAATCGTGGCTCAATGTCTTTTTTTTTTTTTTTTTTAAATATTTGTTTATTGGTTTTTTCCCCTTTTTATGCAAGGAATATATGACTCATCTTATACAATCACAAATAAGGTCATCAGACATAATACAAATACACATAAAGCAGCAGAAGCAGGCATCAAAAAACTAGTCAATATGTATCCACATATCGAAAAGCCAAATTATATAAGCATACCAAATAAGAAAGTTTCTGCCAAAAAACAATAACTGTCCATTATTAGGCATTAAATCCAGTCAGTGACAGCGGCCCAGATCTTAGCTCCCATTGCACTCTTCCTTTTCCCCTTAGTCTTATATATGGCTGATTCCAAGTTATACATAGCAAGTAATCTTGCCCGCCAACTCGAGAAAGACGGAGGATCAGGATTTATCCAATCCTTCGTAATACATGCGCGCACCACTGCCATACAGATAAACAAAAAAGATGCCATTGCATTGGATCTTGTATAAGCCGAGGTATCTGAATTAAGACCAATCAAAACCAATTCCCCAGTTATGCACACTGATGCCCATTATTAGTCCTAAAAATCGTTCAATAGACAAAAATAATTCAACTAATTTGGGGCATGAAAAGAACATATGGACTACATCTGCTGCAAATAAGCCACATCTATTACATTTGGTCCCAGCAGATGTCCCCCATTTAGAGATCTTTCTTGGGGTATAGTACAAATCATATATGGTCATATAGTGCTGGGTACGCATCCTCCCAGTCATCAGAACTTGGTTCGCAAGATTTAAAGATTCTATGACGTTAATTCCCTCTTGACCTAGCTTCGTTACCCACTTATCTTGACATACCTCAACATCGTCTGGAAGTACATCAATCAGTTGAGAATAAAATTGACCGATAGGTGTTTTTTTGCATCCTTTCAATAAGAGGGAACTTTCTCAATTGAAGTTCCAAACCAGGGCCTAGCGAGTTCAAATAGCTACGAATTTGGAGGTATTTAAAAAATTCATGTTTGGCCAGAGCATATTTTGTTTGTAACTCGGCAAATGATACCAACTGTCCATCATCACACAAATCCCCTAAGCATTGAATTCCTTTTAAGCGCCATCTATTAGACGTTTGGTCTCGAAAAATCAATGGGAGTAACCCGGTGGCTTAAAATGGGGTATATGCGTTTAACTCGAAACCCCAAGTTGCCGTTTAACTGATCTCCAAACAAAGTATGCGGCTTTAAGGATTTTAAATTTAGTTTTCTTAAAGTAACTGGGTTCTAATACTTTAACCAGACAACCATTGGCCTCATCACCCAGCCCAAACTCGTAGATTGGAGGACTATGACAAGGCAAGATCTTAGCCCGATCCCCCACTACCAAAGGACTAATGAATTGCAAAGCCGCTGCCCAATAATAAAACATAAAATAGGGCATACCCCAGCCACCACGATTTTTCGGCAATACCATCTTTTTATAGGCCCTTCTCTGAAGTCTATAGCCCCACAAGAATCTAGAGCTGATCCTCTCTAGCCTCTTAAAACACAAAACTGGAAATTCAAGTGGGATTGTTCTAAACATATAAAGAAACTTAGGCAAAAATAGCATTTTTAAAACGTTAGATCTTCCATAAAGGGATACGTGCAAATGATCCATCCTCTCCAGCATTGAATTCACTTTGATGAGCACAGGATTCATATTTAGCTCTGGGATCTTACTGATTGGTAAAGAAATTTTAATTCCTAAATAGGTGACTTCAGAAGCAGTTGTTATATTATCAGGAGGTTCCCCACCAATAAATAGAATCTGTGTTTTGGAGATATTTAACTTGTACCCCGAAAAGAGCCCAAACTTAGATGCCAATCCGTCAATTGCCGGTATTGCGGTGACAATGTCTCTGGTAACAACAACAATGTCATCCGCGTATGCCAGAGCTCTATAATCAATATGCCGCAATTGGACCGGTTTAATGTCGATAGCCTGATTTAACTTATCCAAAAAAAAATCAATATATAAAGCAAATAATAAGGGTGAGCACGGGCATCCTTGCTGTGTGCCGCGACTAATTGTAAACAAGCCCGACTCTTGGCCAGCTATTCGAATACAGGCTACTGGGAACACGTATAATGACTTCAGCGCCTGCCGAATCACAGGGCCAAAGCCCTTCAGCCTTAAGACCTCCCACATGTATGGCCAGGAAACCCTGTCGAATGCCTTCTCGGCATCCAACAGGGTTATCCCCATTGTAGAATTGGTTGCTTGTGCCCAATCCACAAATGATATTAGACGCCGAACATGATCTGTGGTATCTCGCCCAGGAATAAATCCATGTTGGAATTGTGAAACCAACGTAGAAATGATCCCCGATAGGCGTGCTGCTAGTATTTTAGAATAAACTTTGCTATCAGAGTTAATTAGCGAGATGGGTCTGTAGGATGACGGCAGTAAGGCAGGCTTGTCTTTTTTTTAAAAAAACGTAATAGTGGATTTCCGCCAGGACAGTGGCGCAATCCCCTTTTGTGCGGATAAAAAGGTCGACATGACTTCCTCTTTCAGCACTTGCCGGAAAGTTCTGTAAAATTCAAGCGGAATGCCATCTGGCCCCTCCGCCTTGCCAACACCCAATGATGTAATTGCTGCCTCCACTTCCTCCCAGGTGATATCGAGGTCTAATTTTTCCATTTGTTCATGTGTCAACTTGGAAATTTCGATATCGCCACAAAACTCCGATACTTGATCTTCAACTCCCAAAATATCATCATCCGTATACAATTGACTATAAAATTTGCCAAATACCTCTAACACTTCGGCTGGCTTATCCCAGATTTGCCCCTGCTCATCCTGAATGTTATTAATCCTTTTGGCAACCTCTTTTTGGTGTAGTCTTTTGGCCAGTATTCGGCCAGAATTTTCACCCACCTCATATATCTCGGACCTATATACTGCGATTTGCGCTGCCAGCTTTGTAGCAAAATTTTGGTATAGCCTCATTTTTTGAATAGCCAAATCGCTTGAAATCTGTTCAGAGTCCTGGCCATTGCTAACTGCCACCATAAACTCATTTTCTAACAGCCGCAGTTTATTCATTTTGTCCAAAAATTCTACCAGTAGTTTGCGTTGTTTATTAACAGAATAGCTTAACGTCTCCCCACGAACACCTGACTTAAAAGCATCCCACACCATGTGGACGGAGGCAAACCCACGATTATTTAAAAAAATTCCACTATCCATTTACACATTTGTTCGCAATAGGCGGAGTCAGCCAATAACTTACGTTCAAAAGTCCAGGCCCTTATGGGAGATCTGTAGCTAATTTCTAATTCTAACATAATAGGATTATGATCAGAAATTATTTTAGGTTGAATATCAATCCTGGCTTTACTAGGAAGCTCTGCAGTTACAAAAAAATAGTCTAAACACACATGCTTTCGATGAGGTGCGGAGTAAAAGGTATTCCCTGGGGCACCCTTTCTTTTCAACCACCATACATCTACCAGCCCAAATTCCTTAGCAAGACCCCTGGTAGCTTTAAAGGCTTTATTTTTCTTCCCGTCATAAAGATGGTTGCTTGATATATCGACATTCCCTGCTAAATGGAGATTGAAATCCCCACATAAAATCAAGGGAGATGGCCAATCGGCTAGCTCAATACTAAGCTCATTCATCATTTCAGGGTCATCTAAATTCGGACCGTAAATTGAACAAATAGTCGTGGAAAGACCCTCTATCAATAACTCAATGATCACCCATCGGCCACAAAGATCTTCTTTTACACGCTTACACTCCCCCACCCAAATCTTTTCAAAATTGCCACCCCTCTCGTTGTTGACCCTTGACGTGTGCAGCCCACAAGGTCCAAGCCCAAATCCTTTAACCACCTCCTGTTATTCCATGCAATATGAGTATCCTGTACACAAAGCAGGTCCACCCTCATTGATTTAAGGATCTGGGCCATAATCCCTCTTTTTTTCCTATCATTCAGGCCACATATGTTCCATGTGCAAACAGAAAATGTACCCATCCTCAAACAAAGAACATTTTAACATAACTGAATCACTTTGCCATTCCCTTACCACCAAACTTCCTAATAAAATTGATACAAGTAATACATTTGTGCCACCTTTATTCGCCCACTCCTTGCTGCAGCTCAAATCCAAAAACCCATCTATACTATTCCTTGCCCCACCACCCCAACCCCCCTCGCCAGCCTTATCACCCCCAGGACCCTCCCCCCCCACCCATACACCCACCCAAATGAGGCAGAGGGACTGAATGGTCCCTATTAGCGATGGAGAGAAAGGATTAAATGCCCTTCACTGGCCCCCCCAGACCCCCGGCATAAAGAAAAAGAAAGAAAAGTAAAGCTGTCTAAATTGCCTAAATTACCTATACTACAGCCATCCCCCCTAAATTGTGCCCAGAAAATCCTTTGCAGCAATATCAGAAATGAAAAATAGCGTTTTATCCTTATAGATAATTTTAAGCTTTGAAGGATTTAGTAAATAGGCCTGTGCCCCTTTTGCTTGAAACAGCGGAATCAATTGACGCAAATGCCACCTCTGCTGAACTGTGGCTTGACAGTAATCAGGGCGTACAAAGAAATCACATCCCTTCCCCCTTCTCTTGTGGTCTGGCCTTGCTAAGTCGTACAAAGATTCACGGAGTAAAAAATTATTTAAGGAAATCAGTATGGCTCTGGGTTTACCATCCGCCCCCCTGGTGCCACCCCGCATATGGAAAGGAAATCTATGGACCCGCTGCAGCTCAAGTTCCCACTTCCATTGATGCAGTTCAGGAAAGGCTTCCGAGAACAGGTCGATAATAAATTGGCGAATGTCTTTCCCTTCCGTTCCTTCCGGAACGCCTAGTACTCGCAAATTGTTCCTCCTTGATCTGTTTTCGAAATCAATTAGCTTCCAATTTATATCGTCCCGAAGAGAATGTAAGGAAGATACATCCGTTTTCTGCTGCACAATTTCATCCTCAATTAGGGAGATTCTGCCCTCCGCTTCCCCAATCCTGGCCGACATCTCCTGCAAGTCTTAACGACGCGGCAGACCGTATTCTGGAGCTTGCGGACTGCACCCTGCATCCGCAGGCCTTCTGCTTTTGTCTCCTCGCGATGTGACATTATAGCTTGATATATAGTGGCTAAAGTAACCTCGTTCTCTATCAGTTCACCAGGACAGATAGTTCATCCATGTACACCAGCAGAGCCCCCCCTACTGTCGCTCAGCCCCCGGAGATGTGGTAAAGAAGTATGATTCAGCATAGGGGACCCATTGTTGCCTAGTCCGTCCCTAGGCGGTGAATTAGATAGATCCTTTGCTTCCTTTGCCTTTCGCACAGTACTTCTTTCCCCAGAAGTTAGCAAAGTGTTTTCCTCTTCATCCGGTGGAGCTGAGCTAGTCAGACTTCTGTCATCTGCCCAGTCACCTTCAACACTCTCAATCTCCGAGGTATTAGATACGTCTGACATAGAATAGAAATTTCCACCTGAATCCCCGGAGTCCGCCTCTATTATCGCGTCTCTGCTAGATCTTTCACTACTGGTCACAGACCCCTGATGTATTTCGCCGAGACTCATATTATTAGTCACTGTTGAAGATAGGGCACTCTGGGAATTGGTTAGACCCCTAATGTCAACTGGGGGAGGCAGCATTCTCTGCAGCAATTTCTAACGCTTCATCCACGCACGTATTACCCGCCTCAACTTCTCCCAATTCTTGCACAGTTTCCTGTTCTTTTGACACAGAAGATGCATTCAGGCTTGTCAAGGGCACAAGAGTATTTGTTACTAATTCAGGTGTGCCACAAACTTTATCATGCGATTTGTCAACTTGCAGGGTGGCTGTTACGCTCTTCGCTTGTTCAGCGGCCAGGGTCTTACCTTTAACTGGCAGGTTTTTTTTTTAAATCCCAGGAATCTTTACATTGGCCCCAGCAGCATCATTAATCCGGGTAGCCCCGGAGAGGAAATCGGATTCTCCTGCAAAGCACCAGGGGCTCCAAGGGCGTCGATAACTGCAATATCTGCACTTTCCGCAGGAAAGCCCCCGACATGACCAGGGGCAGACACTGTAGCGGCAGCTGCTGCCCGAGTCTTTGGGCCCTTCGCGTTGGCGCTGGCGATCTTGGGACCCATCCTACTCCAGCCCAGGTCTTCCAGTAGGCCCCGAGTCTGCTCAGCCACAGCCGCGATTCTCTCCACTCGATACCGGGCGCCAGCCGCAGCCCTGCTCCGCCAATCTCCACGGTGAGCCACAAAGCCCCAAACGCGCCGGCGACCTTGTTGATACAAATGTATCAGTAATAAAAACATCCCCAGGTACTTTAAGCCACGTTCCGCAAAAGGCTTCACTTCGACAGCTTCAGCAGCTACCGGAGGAGTAGGGAGGATTAATAGTGGAGAGCATTCTTAGCCTGCCTCACTCGGACACGGGTGTGTCCGCCATCTTGCCTACTCCGTCGTGGCTCAATGTCTAATGAATCTGTAGCTCTAGGAGGGCTATGGACTCGTGGCCACTTGTGCTGTGTAGTCCAGTTGGCTGGACTTCTGGCAGTGAAGGAACCTAGTACTCACCCACCTCTGGCTCTTCCAATTTTCCACTAGCTTAAAATGCCCTCCTTGTATGTCAAGGTAAACTGAACCTGATGCTGATTTTGCAAAACCTAGGAACTTCACTGGTTGCTGTTGGGGCCCACAGTCTCACATCTTCCTTTTTGTTTCATCATCTGAAGGTGGAGATGCAATAATTGCTCTCACATTCAGAGACTGGCTTCTTGCTGAGGAAAGGAATGGCATTAATTCCAAGGTCAGCTTGCTGTAGGAGCAGCTTTGCCATCTTCCCTCTGTGAAGGGATTCCTAGACTCCTCTCTTTTCTTCCTACCCCTTCCTTCTTCTGGGTTCCCTTAACATGCATATCCTGAACATGACTACTTCTAATGCTTCTCACCATGACATCCTGAATGTAAGCCGAGACTGGGGCAGTGAAGTGTAATGCCTGATCTAACGGCTGAGGAGATTGTTGGCCTCATGATGTATTGATCAAGAAATCTTTTGTGGCAAGAGAAAGGGATTACCTGCGAAACTTTGCATGCCCCCTTTAATATTTCTTCATTGTTCTACAGAAATGTGTGCCACTGCAAAAATATCTGTTGTGACTAGGCAGAGTTGCAATTGGCAACAACGATCTTGGTCATCTAGTTCAATTAACAGTAGAATTGAGTTTTCATTATCTTACAAATCACTCAGTGATATTAATGTGAGCATGAGTGTTAACAGTCCACACACTATTACATGGATTCTACAAGGGAGCTTGCCAGAAAGATCTGTGAGGGGGTGATTTTATGTTTACTTCTAGTCAGGGTTCTGCTGTGTTGTTCTCCCATGTGTAATGCTTGTTCTTGTCTTAATTAGAACAATATTCCGGTCTACTTAAATAGCCAAAGCGGAGGGAAATGATTAAGAGATAAAGAAGAGACTTTCACCAAAATACCCACTCCTTCCTAATACCCCATCCTCTTTTTTTATGGATAATTAAAGGTTTTATTTTTTGTTTTGATTTAATGTTTGTCTGCATTGCTCTTTGCTAGTTGCTGGTAACTGGTATAGAGTAAGCAAAAGCAAGGCCGGTATACATTATTAAGGAACATACAGAGGTTATAGGCAGCAGTTAAAACTGCACTATAAAAACTGTATATGCAACACGGGGAGGAGGGCTTAATAGGAATGACATATGAATAACTTTTAGTGTGTGGCATTACTCCTTTCCCTCAATCTTTTCCATTGGAAATCCCAGTATCAAGCGAGAGAGAGAGAAAGGCTGGCAACAAGGTGAGAGCTGCTCAACCTGTCAGAGTCCCAGAGTTCAACCACGGAATCTAATATACCCATTGCCTTCTACCAGCTTAGGTGCAGCGCAAGATGAGACTGAGAAAGGGAGGACTTAAACGCTTCAATGGGGCTGTAAGAGTGGCGTAGGGGATTTAATAGTGCTGTAAGACTATTATTCTGTACTCACACCACTGAATCCAGTATCTAGCATCTAGCAGCACCTACCTTTCTGTGAAGAGCCGGCATAAAGAGACTATAGCATAATGTGATGGTGTACGCACCATCGCAAAATATGTGCACCTATGGCCATTTCACATATGGCTCGCCTCCGTTTCTATTGGTGCTCTCGCAACCACCTTCTCCAATTCAAATGGCACAGAATTTGGGTGTTCTTTTCGACTGTCGGGTGTCATCTCAGCCACATATCCAGGCCTCTGAGAAATCCACTTGTTTACAATTACATGCGCTATCAACATTGGTCGCTTGCTAACAACTGAACACATCAAATTAATAATACAAGCATTAGTAATGTCCATACTACAATACGGCATGCCAGAATATTTAAGCCTCCACATGACTCCATTTCGAAATGACTACAGACACTAACAGAGTAGCCCGCTTCTTTCATAGGATAACATAAAATCACATTTCCATCGAAGGATCTAAACCACTTTAGCTGTCCATGTATCTCTAAGTCCAGCACAGACCTCCAAGCTATATTTGGAAACAAATAAATGAGAAAGCCTGAAATACTTGTCAGGTGTGCTTCCTTTTCACCAACCTTACTCATTCTTGAACTTGTGTACTGACAGAATACTATTCTTCCTAAAGTGGGAGCTGTTCACATTTAGTGGTATATCATTAAAAGTGAAAAAAGAGAAGGCCAGGAACAACTTCCCTGAAGATCTAAGGCTAGACAACAACTTGACCAGCTCTAAGTGAAAATAAAACATTGTTTGCTTAAGCAATAGTCACGAGTAGCCGTGATGACTTCATCTGCCCATTCCTCCTAGGGACAGCTTTGAACTTCATTCTGAATATTTTCCTTCTAGTTCTAAATGCTCTGTATATTGTCCAAACATGTTTGTACTTTTATCCTAAGCTAGAATGTCGGCCTTTCTGTACTCTTTAAGTTTCAACTGTTGGTCTAAACTCATATATTATTGCTGTAAACCGTCAACATATAGAATTATAGAGGAATAACAGTGAAATAAGGAAACTACTTCACCTACGGGTTCTCAGCGACACCACATAGACAACAAGAGCAAAACTCGAGTTGCTGATGATGTCACTCAGAACCACAGTGTGAAAATATTCCCTTAATTTACTTTTTAGCCATCTATAATTTTATGCTATGTCTGCCCCCCAAAAGTATCTGCTTCTACTTTCAACTGCTATGCAAAGAAGTAATGAGGGAGCCACACATATCATGGACTCTTCTTCTTGACCCAAAGGTACACAAACAACCTTACCTGCCACCCTTAACCAACCACCACCAATTTCCCTGCCTTCCTCACCCCTCCTGCAGCTGTGCTTTTTGCTTTCAGTCAAAGCAGACTGAATACTGAATATGAACTTTTATGAGGTAGCAACAGTGGGAAACGAGTTATGTTATCAAATGTTGCTACTCATATCAGTGAGTTACAAGATTTAGAATCTGGTCTAAATTGAGGCTTCCTATGGAATATATTTTTTGCCTATCTTTCTTGTTTGCTGTATCTTCAAGTTTCATCTCTACATTTGGCTGTGCCGTATACATAGTAATAAATCAAACTGAAAGTAAATTTTACACAACATGAAGGCCAGGATTATTCAACAAGATATTCGATATACTACCCAGGTACATGTATACAGGCAATGTTGAGTGTTCACTGCAGCAAACTTCCTTAGTATTATGTATAAACAAATCAAAACATTTAAACGAAACAACATGCATACCTCTGGAAGGCTCTACTACCCATGCATCTTATTGGACTCTGATATGCATTAGGTTTGACTTATGCATCATATGTGATACTAATCTGTGTATGCTGCTTTAAAAATAAAAACACTTTCGGTACTTCATTGAGATTTCTAAACTCTAAGGCATAAACGTCAGTTGTGCACGTTTTGCATCATGAAAGACAGTTACAGATGTGCAGGTTAATGTGCCAGTTGCTGCATTATGCGGAAAGCTGCACCCATCTCAGCCGTTAATCCTTATGAGAGCTATAGAATTAGTGCAATCGAATAATGTAATTGCAACACCTGGTTTCTGTGCCAAAGGGCAAATCAAAATGACGTTCATTATAATTTACTAGTTGTTGGTCAAGCCTAAACGATGTTGTTCCCATGATGACAGACCACTCTGAAGAGTCTATACTGTCATTTCATCGTATGTCGTTACACTTTTCTTTTCATGTAGTTAATGCTTGTCAACGTGTGAACCGTCTGTAGTCTTTTTTTTTGGTTGTCGTTAGAGCCAAGAAGCCACTGCATAGTCTGCAAAGCACTTTACAATCAATCATTCTCAAGACTCTGCAGCCTTAGTCAACAATAACAATGAGGGAAGGTGTTGATTTTTGGTGTTGCCAAAGAGGTATCTTTGGCAAGATACCTCCTTATTAAGCTGTTAATATTTGTGATTCTTCCAGAATCATGTAAGACCCCACCCTAAAAAAGAAACTTGCAAGAGATGCGTTATCGCCCTCCAATATCACATTAGAATCATGCAAACGGCCCTGCGGTTCCAGTTGGCTGGAGTTGCGGCAGTTGCTTGATTTAGAGGATTAAGGAGATGCAGAAAGCCACCTTTGGTTATTTTGGCCAGACACATATAACATTATGTCAATTTTTTTTTTTTTCACTTTTTGGTTGTTTTGTCTGACAAGTGTTTGAGGCCCTTAGATCTGATGTGCCAATCTTACTAAGGAATGATGGAGAAAAGCTTTTATTTTTTGTCTTTTATTGCCTGTTAATTTTTCGTACGCTTTGATGTATTTGATTAATTTTTTTGTATGTGCGCTTCTAAAGTTCACCATCCTTTTGCTACATGTTTAGGTTATTTTCATTTTGGCACCATGGGGAACAAGATCTATTTTATTTTTCATTAACTGAATTTCTTGCTGTTATTAAGATGTGTTTTTTTTTGCTGATTGTGTCTGAGTGCAGTCACAGGCTCAGGATAATGAGGTATTTAGCATTTTACACATTTCTACTGAGGTTAAATGTGCTATGTTGAAACTGACCTCCAGAAAAATACATTCTAGTGCCTTTCTTGTCAGAACATAATAAGCCATTTGTGAAATAGGAACAAAGTTTCTTCAACCTTAAAAGATTTCATGAAAAACAACTGTAAAATCCCGCTAAAGGGGAAATATAATTTTACTCACTGAAAGCCTATAATTTCCTTGATGCCCTTCTGAATATCAAGGTACTGCAGACTGACTGTGGAAAGGACCAGATAACATAGTATAGGTAATGACGACAATTGTATTTCATTAGAGGTTCCTCCAAAAGCTCACCATTGAGGAACTGCCCGCAGAAATATATGTGATGACATCAGCAGTTACAACTCCATTGATATAATAGTATTTGATGGTACTTTGAGGGCAATGTCAATGCCATTGTCTGGGATGCTGACAATCTAAATGCAAGGGGATCCTAAGTTGAAAGGTTAAGGGGGGTTTATGTCTTGGCTGGGTGATCATCATGCCCCCCTAAATTCTGCTGTTTCTTTAATTCAGCCAGCCTCGTGGCAGTCTCTTAGTGTTCCACTTCCTCCTGCAGCAGCAGCGTAACATAGGCCCCTGCTGCCCCTGTGGTGCGGGGAGCCTCCAAGGGCCCCCTCAGCACAGTTCCCTGACCTGGGAGCTCCTGATTAAGACCGAAGAGGGGGCCCTCTGTATACCTTGCAGAGGGGGCCCCCTCAAGATTGGTTACGCCTCTGCCCTGCAATGGGCCTGAAGGTGCTCCAAGTTCCACTTCCTCCTGCAGCAGCAGCGTAACATAGGCTCCTCCTGCCCCTGTGGTGCGGGGAGCCTCCAAGGGCCCCCTCAGCACAGTTCCCTGACCTGAGAGCTCCTGATTAAGACCGAAGGGGGGGCCCTCTGTATACCTTGCAGAGGGGGCCCCCTTCAAGATTGGTTACGCCACTGCCCTGCAGTGGGCCTGAAGGTGCTCCAAGTTCCCCAGTGAGCACAGCTATTGAATTCACCTTGCTGAATGGGACCTGCACATTCCAGCCACACAGTCCTCCTAGTGTTGCATTCTGCACAAGATATATAACTGAGGTCCTTCTGATGATGGACTGACTTTCTACCAACCTCATTCTGTCTCTGGAGCAGGGCTTTAAGTGGGTCAGGTCCTGCTGGTGTTGAGCACCGCAGTTTCTAAAAGCAGGTGCCGAGACGGGTCCTATCAGGCTCTCAATTTTTACCCTCAGGGTGAAAAAAAAAAACCTTAACTCTCCAATAGTACAACCCGTCACTGCCTTTATTGTAACTTCAAAGAGACTCATTTTTCAGTTTTATATAGCGCAAACTTGGGGACGTCAGGCTTGAACCTGTTTTCTCAGCTCGAAGGTCGGATGCTCTAGCCTTATGCCACAACTTCACCCACAAGAGGGAGTGGCATTTTTATTATTCTATACAACAAAGTGATAGTTAATGCTTATTTACCTTATGCAACTTACGACCATTGACAAAGCCAATAGTCCTGGCTTGCTGTAGGTGTAATGTTACTTATTGTGTTACATATCTGGATGAATGGACAGAAGCAGCAAAATACCAGTGGGGCGGGACACTATGCTAAGCACAGAATTTTAGCTTAAGTATTTTAAGCCACGCCCTTAATTACAGCAGCCACGCCCCTATGAGACACCCCCCCAGTTTTTTCATCCCACTTAAAACCCTGCTCTGGAACAGCCCCACACTAAACCTAAGGAGTTAAAAAAGAACAAAACCCTGACTCTGGAATGGATGATCTGGAAGGGAATGTCACGTGAGGACTAAACTTTCACTAAGTAATACTCATGGTAGGGAGGAGGAATAGAGACTCCCTGGCTGCACAGATAGCGGGGTTGGGGGGAAGGGCGGAAACTTGCCGTATCATCATGAATAGAAGGGGGACTGTTGAAGATGACGTCACGCTCCCATGAGACTCTGCTCAAGGTATACTGTATCAAACCATAGCAAAAACTCCAACACTATATTTTTGCAACATCTTAGTTCAAAAATGTGATGCTGCTTGCAAGACAGTTAGCCCAGCTATCCGGGAGTACACAAAATACATGGCCACACACTACTATTTTGGGCCGGAAGCGACCTCCGCCCGTTTATTTAAGCTCTCTGGCCACGCCTGGCCAGATAGTGATACATTGTAAGAAGGCCCTTCCGAGCTAGGGGTCGGGGTCAACATTATCGCGGCATCTAGACCGCTACATCCCATCCCAAGTCAGTGTTCGAACCCAATGAATCACATCTGCACATAAAGTCTGTGAGTCTTTGACTTGGTCTTAGATTGGGTCTCAGGTTGTACCTCCGTTGGTGGCTTCGTTGACTTTCCGGAGAGATGCCTGGAGACAACGTGTTGTTGGCGATGGTTGTTCCATCTTCTGCGACTGTGGGCGATGATTGGTTTGCCTCGACTTGGTGTCCATTCGGACCTGGGGGAGCATCCTCCGCTGTTGCTTCTCACTTTTCACAGGTCCAGAAGACACCCTCTTGGTGTCTGAGCCTTGTATCCTCTTGAACCAGGATATGTTCCTGGTGATTGTCTCCTCACCTCACCTCTCTAAGCAGTGATGGCGGTGCCATTAGTTCTCAGCACGGTCCATGGTCCAGGTTCATATGCTGTGCAGAACTTCCCACCGCTGCAATGGTTCTGTATCAGCACTGTGCACCCTGGTGCGATGACCCGGGTTTTTGCTCTTCTCCTCACACTAGCTCGCTCGTTGTTTGTTGTTCGTCGTGCTTGAGCGCCAGCAGGATCGTAGGGTTCAGGAGCCCAGCCATCGGCTGTGGGGATGGTGTCTCGATGGGGTCTGGCTAGCATCAGGGACCAGGGCGATCTTTGGGTTGTGCAGTGCGGGGTGCTGCGATAGTCCTGCAAGAACCTATGCAGCGCTGCTTCTGGGTCGGACTGCTCGGACACCGCAATCCGGAGGATTTTGTTGAGTGTCCGCATGAAGCATTCGGCTTCTCCATTGGCTTGTGGCCACTGGGGGGGGGTGATACGGTGGTGGTGAACCCCAAGAAGCGCCAACATGTTTTTGAACTTGGCTCCTTGAAAAGGGGGTCAATTGTCGGTCTTGATTTCGTGGGGTAACCCAAAGAGCGCGAAGCTCTTCTCCAGGACTGGTTGTAGGTGAGCGAAGGACGTGGATGCAATCACTTCGACTATGGGGTACTTTGTATAGCTGTCGATCAGTACAGCTGTTACCCTGCCATCCGGAAAGCTCCTGAAGTTTAGGCTTACTCTTGACCACGGTGATGTTGCGGGGTTGTCAGTTATTATTGGGGCAGGGTGTTCTTGGTTGCTGGTGAGCTGGCATGGTCTGCAGCTCCTCACTAGGGCATCTACAGTGGCTTCCAGACCAGGGAACCACACCTTCTCCCTCATTCTCGACTTCATTCTCATGGTCCCTTGGTGTCCTTCATGAGCTAGGACGGTGGCTCGTTCCTGGAGACTTGCCGGAATGACGATCCGGGACCCTCTCAGTATCACCCCGTCTGCAGCGGCACTTAGCTCGTCCCGCACTTTCCAGAACTTTCCTAGCCGGTCTCGGTCTGTTTCGTTCCAGCTGTTAGCCCCGTGCAGGAAGTCCTCCCACGAGCCTCTTTGGATGGAGTTCAGCGCATTCATGAGCACAGTGTCTGTGTTGGTTTCTGTTTTGATCTCCTCTATGGTGAGGGCTCATGGACAGGCCCACTGGGACACCATGTCAATGTATTCTTCCGTTCTCAGTTCCTGGTTGCCCCTTTCTTCAGCTGTCTCTGGTGGGTGTCGTGAAAGAAAGTCTGCCGGGTTCTTCCCCCCTGGTCGATAGACTAGTTCCATTTGATAGTGCTGTAGTTGTATCGCCCAGTGCTCAATCCTCGGTGGAGGGTGTGGGGTGGTGCCTCTAAACAGCGGGATCAGTGGCTGGTGGTCGGTCACAACTCTGAAGGGATGCCCACTGACATACAGGTGGAAGTGGTTGCAGGCCCACTTAATTGCTAACGCCTCCCTTTCAATTTGGGAATATCAGGCTTTCGTCGGCGTGAGGGCCTTGCTCGCTAACGCAATCGGAGCCCATTTTCCTGGTTCGGTTTCTTGGGTCAGGAGTGCTCCTAGACCCACGGGGCTGGCGTCCACCAGGAGTTCGGTCACCCGTGTGGTGTTGAAATACGCCATGGTGGTTTTTCCAAGAAGTGCCGCTTTGATCTTTTGGAAGGCTTCTTCCTCTTCCATGCCCCACCTCCAGGTAGCGTCCTTTTTCATTAGGGTGCACAGCGGTTCAGCCACAGTAGGTGGCCATCCCTAGGAATCTCCGGGTCTCAGATGCTGTGGTCGGGGCAGGGGCTTGTTGTATGGCCTGTGATTTCCGTGGGTCCGCACTAACTCCGCCTTGGCTGAACATGTAGCCGAAGAATTCGATGGATTTTTGAAAAAACGAACATTTGTCTCGGTGAAGGATGACTCCATACTCGGCGAGACATTGGAGAGTGGCTCGGAGATGGCGATGATGCTCTTCTATCATTGCTGAGTGTATTAAAATGTCGTCACTGACATTTAGCACTCCCTGTAGTCCCGATAGCACTTCTCGGCCGATATTCTGGAATATCTCTGCCACCGACGAGATGCCGAAGTTCAGCCTTTTGTAGCGTCGCAGGCCTATATGGGTCGAGAATGTTGTGATATACCGGCTCTCTTCGGCTAGCCTCAGCTGGTGGTAGCCAGCGTTGAGGTCTAGCTTGAAGAACCAACGATACCCATTCAGATCAGCTAGAATGTCATCGACTGTTGGTGTCAAGTGTCTTTCACGTTTGATTGCCTGGTTGGGCAGGCGCATGTCGATACATAGCCTGATCTTGCCCAGCTGCTTTGGCTTCTCCGCTATCACCATGGGTGAGACCCAGGGTGTCAGCCCGGTGACTTTTTCTATGACTCCTTGTTGTTCGAGATTGTGGAGCTCTTGTTCAACGAGTGGCCTGAGGTGGAAGGGTATGCGCCGGTGTTGCAAGGCAACTGGCTTCACAGCCTTGTCTATATGTAGCTTTATCGGGGGCCTCTTTATACTCCCAAGTCCTCTGAACAGTTGTGGGAAAAGTTCTAGAACATCCTCGGTCTGCAGGGTCTTGACTGCATTGGCAAACGTGACTAGGCCGAGATCCTTGGCTGTGTGACTCCCCACTAGGATGTCGGCCTCCCTGTCGACCACGTGGAAGGTCGTGGTTATCTCATGATTTTTTTACTTCACTTGTATTGTCATTTTGCCTTTGAGAGGCAGGGGCGTTTGACTGCCGTATGTGAGTATCCTAACATGCGACTGGGTCAATGCGGGTCCTGGCTTTAGTCGCTTGTAGTGTTGGCACCCTATCACATTAACAGAAGCGCCTGTATCGATCAATGCAGTGACTTGGGATCCGGCAATGTCGAGGCCACACGTGGGTTGTGGGCGCCTCTTCCGTTTGAGGTCATTGGCAAAGTAGATGAGGTAACACTCGCCTTCTTCATTGGTAGAGGAATCCTTTAGGTGTTGTCTTTGCCGCGCTGATGTCCTGGGCGTCTTCGGATTTTCGGGATCTTCGAGCGACAGGAGCTTTACTGACTTAGACGGTGGTCTTCTTCCGCGGGCTCCTCGATTCCGTGGTCCCCCTCTTCACGCACTTGCAAAGTGGTTGGGGGTGCCACACTTCGAGCATGTCTTCCCTTGTGCAGGACATTCTTCCTGTGGGTGTTCTTCTCTTCCGCAGTATCCGCAGCACGACCCTTGTGTGCCCTTGCTTGGCCACCGCCCGCGGGCGCCTTTATTCTGGGTGCGTACGGCGTCTGCTCTTTCGGTCTTGACCATCACCGGTTTCTCCGCCTGTTGAGTTATGGCGATGTCCATCGCTGTCGTTCTGCATCAGATAAGTCATGCGACCGTGCCATGATGAGGATCTCTTCAAGGTTGATCCCAGGTTGTCGCAGGATGAGGGTCTGGAGGTTCTTGTTTTGGCACCCTTGGATTACTTGGGCCCTTACTTCTTTGTTCTGGTCATCAGCTGTACACGTGCTGGCTAGTTCTCGTAGCCGCGCATGGAACGCATCCATTGACTCTCCTTCTCTCTGGCGCGCTTTACGCAACTTAAATCTTTCGTTATCCAGGTTCAGTTGCGGATCGAAGGGTGTGTTCAGAGCCCTGACCGCAGTGTTGTAATCATCGGGCGCTCCAGTGTTTGGCAAATGGGCAAACAACTTGGATATCTCCTCCCCTGCGAAGTGCAACAGTAGGGACCTTTTTACTGCGCCATCCATTTCCAGCGTGGTTGGGAAGTAATTGTCTAGCCTGCTGATCCAGAGTGTCCATCTGGGGGACGCTGTAGCGGGGTCTATTAGCTCGCTGAACGGGGGCAGCGCGTTGATTTGGGAGTGCTGCGACGTGGGCTGCACAACCTGGGGTCCGACTTGTTGTGCCAGTGGTAGGTTTTGTGGCGCTGCTTGTGCTGCCTGATCAGTCATTGTGACGTGTGCACCGTGTGCCTGGTGCTGTGTCGCCCTTGTTGTGGTGCTGTAAGGGTTGTGGCACTCTGAAGTTGTGTGTGCCTGCCATCTCCTCTATTTGTCTGTGGCTGTGTTTAATGATGTATTTCTTAATTTTCTCCTCTCTTCCTCTTTTATTTTCACTTCTTCAGGTCTTCACCTAGCCTTGTGTTGTTAGTGGTGCTGCCTACCTTACAGCAGGATGCGCTTTGAACACAGTGGGGAGGGCACCACCCACCGGCGAGTGATGACGGAGGAATGGCGGTCTGCCTCACGTGTGAGCTGGTTCAGGTGGCAGTACAGCGGCCTTGGCCTGGGGAATCGGCAGGGGGCACACTGCGCATGCGCGCGTTTCAGCCCAGATAAACAAGCTTCTACCGGACCGTCACCGGGAGCTCTCAGTTCGTGTCTTTGACCGCTGGCGCAGCAGAGGCATGAGGCCCAGGTAGGGGAGCAGGTGGTGCTCAAACCTGTACATGCTTGTGAGGCGACGGCACGCTCTAGCCGTGATGCGGAGCCTCAGTCGGGGAATCAGCTGTTCCTTGGCAACACGGCTTCCCTTGATGCGGCGACAGCTCTCCGCCGATACCGACACCTGGCTGCCAGTCACTGCGGCTGTGGACAGATGATTGCTGCGTGTCGTCTGCGTACCAGCCAGCCGCTATGCCACTCCACACTATGCAGGGCCTTTGGCTAGGAGGGGGTGTAGGACAGGCAAGGGTTGCAGCGCGTGGACGATCAACGCCCACCCTCGTTGCCAGTGTGACGCTGCTTGCAAGACAGCTACCCCAGCTATCAGGGAGTACACAAAATACACGACCACACACTTTACTATTCTGGGCCAGAAGTTCAGAGCGACCTCTACCCGTTTATTTAAGCTCTCTGGCCACGCCTGGCCAGAGAGTGATCAATTGTAAGAAGGCCCTTCAAGGCTAGGGGTCGGGGTCAACATTATCGCAGCATCTAGACCGCTACAAAAAACGGTTTTAATGCACACTTATCACTGATGTTTTGCACAGCACATTAGGAAATATCCTTTCTGGAGCTTCATTAGGCGACTGGGGATTCTTGATATTCTCTGATCTGATATAGCTTGCTGGTATAATGTACTTGTAGGGAATTGCTTTTAGTTTGTACGTGAAAACACTATGACTCATAACGCTGCCTTTATTTAGTCCCAATCAAAGCAGTTAGCAGTAATGGCACCAGTGAGGATTTCTGAACATTTCTTCTGTTTTAATGTGTTTATTGGGATTTCACGTTTCAGAGCAGAACTGAAGACAGACAGTAAAAGTTGCAGATCTTCCAAAGCGATTTGTGTCTCACATTTGCTAACCCATCATACATTATTAACACAAGTCCTGTTGTACGGTAGTACCGATTATATGACTGATCCCCAAACTGTGAAGAGAAGCAACATTTTAGCTTATAGTTTGTAAATGAAAAGTACATTTCGGGCGCCTGCTTTTGGGATTCTTCAGCTATTTACAACTAGTGCTAACGTTTAATGTGCGTGTGTGCGTTGTATTTGGCTAGTTCATGTCTGATATGGCAGCTGTGGTTAGTGACTCAGGAATGCACGTCATATCGCTTCAAACGTAGTTACCTGATCGTTCAAAATAGATCAGGCGTTCATGGGAACCATTAGAGTCATGGCTTCGAGCCATTCACCAAGCTGGGAGGGGGGACTGCCAGTGTCTCAGTATGCATATTTTGGCCGCTGATGAAGCAGAGTTCAACCATCTTTTCTTCTGTTTGGTTATGCCCGCAATGCCCTGAGTATCATGGACGAGAGTCAATTCTAAGGAGGGTGATATATGAGGTCACTTACTGTCTGCAGTTTATGCCAAATTAGGTCCCAGTAAGGTTGCATAGGCAGACAGGCTCACAATATGTGTGTCATGTCTCCAGTTGGGTGTGTGCATCTCCAGCATTATACATTAGGGCTCATTTTATTCCTGTGGAGTTTGTATGGAGACCAGTGCCAGTCACAGAGTATTTTGAAAAAGCTGAATTTCAGTCTGGCCTCTCCTAGGCCTCGGTCATGATCATACATTAATTCCGCCCATTCGCTCTTGGTGTAAACTTTCTGGAGGAGAGGTTGCCATTTCACTAGTCGCAAAGTTGGTTTGGAGTATAATGCGTCTATGAGCGTTTCATATAGAGACTAGTTTTCTATATGCACCCATCTTTCTAAATATATGCGCAGAGTAGACATAGCCAGCTCATGCGGGGGTGGGGGTCATTCCAATTGTTAGAGAGGCAAGTTTTCAATTGTAGGTAGTATATGAATTGGTTTGACTTCAATTGAAATTCCGTGCATAGGTCTTCAAAGGACTTCAAAGTTCCATTAGCAAAAACCTGGTAAACTAGGAGAATGCCATTATTCACCCAACGTTGCAAATATACGGCCTGATCTATGAATTGTTACAGATAGGCACATATGTGTAGAAAAGCATGTTGTTTCGAGAGGTTTTTTGACCAGACAGGTGCATGTGTTTAGACAAGCATTTGGCTTCAAGAGGTTATGACTGGATAGCCAAATCTTCATAGACCATGTTAAGAGGGGATTAGGTTTTGAACCCTTCGCAATTATTATAGACTGTCAGTTCCATAATCCCTCCTTGCAGTTGATTCTCTACCGTTGCCCAATCAGGGGTTGCCAGTTCCGAGTGAAAGTGTTATGTCAACTGAGATAAGTGTTGCACCCTGTGGTAGATTTCAAGGCTGGTATGGCATAGACCCCAACTTGCAGTGGTTGCATGTAATTTTGACTTTGACAGCCACGGAGTAGAATCTTGCCAGGCATAATTTTGTATTCACAAGTCCATGGTGCGGAGTTGTTATACTAGTACCAGGATTGACAAAATGCTAAAAATCAATTAAGGTGGGCTGCAACCACTTTGGTGTTTCAATCCACCCCCACATGGAGACTTAAATTTTACTCGAAATTGCGAAGTCTTTTTGTATTTGCTCAGTCAGGATTTTCATGTTGCCCTGAACGATCAGGTGACTGTTGTTACTCATCAGGATCCCTAGATATTTTTTTTTTGCTCGTGCCCACTAAAACAGGAGCAAAGCAGAGAATGGGCTGTTGTTTGTGGAGACAATAAAAGAGCCTTGCTCTTGGTCCAGTTGATTTGCTAACCGGAGAATGTGGAAAGGCACAATATTATGGTCATGAGAGCAAGGATGGAGGAATCAGGGGAGGCCACAGTCAAGAGGGTGTCGTCGGTATAGAGCATCATCTTTAAATTACAAGCAGGGGTATTGATGCCTACAATGCCCTGTGATTGGCTAATAGCAATGACCAAGGGTTTCAATGCTGGTATAAATAGTAAAGGAGACAGAGGGAAACCCTGTCTAGTACCTCTGTGAATAGTAAATTAATCCAGGAAGAATCCACAGCTTTTTACTACTGCCATGGGGGCAGGCTAGAGCTATTGAACCATGGACACAAAGGCTGGGCTGATGCCCAATCTGGTGAGCAATCATAAAAGGTAACCCCACTCCACATTGTTGAATACTCTTTTAGCATCGAGGGAGAGGGCCACTCAGTCATGAACCAGTTGTCATGCACTCCATAAGATGTACATATATGCTTGTGTAAAAAGCACTGAGGGATAAAACCTACTTGGTTCTTATGCATTAGTGTGGTGACAACCTTTTTTAACCATGTTGCCAGGATCTTGGCCAGTATTTTAAGATCACTATTGAAAAAAGATATAGGTCTATAAGTATATCAATATAGTGGGTATTTAACTAGCTTAGGAATCACCGCTATATGAGCTTTGCTGAAGTCTGCTACTAGGCCATCCTTTTCTTTGGCATCCCTGAATACCTTTTCATGAAGGGGAATTGTCAGAGGGGCAGTGGTCATTTAAAATTCTATAGGAAACCATTATTCACCTGGGACTTTCTCCATGGGCATTTGTTTTATCCCTTCTGCTATATCATTGGCTTTTTTATTGACTAGATCTGTCACCACTCTGGGGTAAACTTAGGGATTAAAGGCCATCGAGAAATTGTTGAGCGGTTTGATCCATCAGGTCTTTGCTTGATTCACTGCTTCGCAAAAGGAGACAAACGCTTTGGGGATATCTTTGGTGTTTGTATGGGGGGCTTGTTGTGATCATAAATGGTCAGTGTTGGACTTGGTCCTTTTTGCAGGGTTATCCTTGATTTTTTTGCCTTCCTCCTGGTATTTTTTCTGGCCTGGTGTTGGTGGGTTTAGGTCTCTGGGCACTTTATCACTGCTGTTTAGTGTTAAAGTGCATGTGCTCTCTATGGTAAACGTGGTAATATTGGTCTATACCTGTTTGGCGTATTTAATTTACCTATCAGTCCCTCGTAAAGTGGTATTTCATATACCCAGGGACAGTAAATTAAATGCTACTGGTGGGCTCGCAGCGCTGCTTGCGCCACCCACCAATGTAGCGTTTCAAACCTGTCTCAGGCCTCTGCCATTGCAGGGCCTGCACGCGCAGTTTACTGCCGCTGTGGCGTGGCACATAAAGTGGGTGCCACGTCTGTAACTCCCCTTTTACTTTATATCAGTCACCCCTAAGGTAGGCCCTAGCCAGCCCTATGGGCAGGGTGCGCTGTAGGTAAAAGGTAGGACATGTGCCTTAACTGTGTGGCATGTCCTGGTAGTGACAAACAGCCATTTTGGTTTCTCACTACTGTGAGGCTGCCCTCTCATAGGAATGCATTGGGGATTCCCTGATATGTGTTTCAGTGGTAATTCCTGATATGAGAGGGGTGGCGGGATTAAGTTTGGTATGTTTGGAATAGTGGTAATAAATGCTGCGTAATGGTGTTCACAGATTTATTATCACTAGTTTAGAAATGCTGCTTTTAGAAGTGATACCAAAGGGGATGACGGCTGTAAGCCAGAAACCGGTCCCAGGATGCTTGTTTCCGGTCCAGGAAAGATATGGCTTGGCAGTTCGGGCTGGACTGTTCCCATGAGGCACAGGGTCAGACTGATTTGCATATGGCCATGTCTGAACTGGGGTGGCGGAGTGAGCTAAAGAATGATGATGGATTAAACCCAGATCAGTTGACTGGGGGTGAGTGCTTGCAATGTTCAACACTCCGTCCATCATCCCCTTTGGTTTTGCTTTTAGAAGTGGGCACTTCTGTGTGCTATGTGTCTTTGTGCCTGCTGTTGTGTATTGCATGTCTGGCTCTGGATGACAGGGGCTGGGGAGGTGCAGTGGCTCCAGAAGGGCTGGGTGAGTCAGCGCTAGGCTGAATAGGCCGATCTGCATTTTGAGTTCTGGGAGGAGTAGCACCTGACCCTGAATAGGACTGTGCCTCCCTTCCACAATGCTGGCTCCGCCCCCCTGTGGTGTGTCTGGGGCCAGAGCCTACACTGACAAAGGAGGTTGTTGTGCACTGTAAAGATGTTCTTAAGTGGCCCCCAGAACTGGTTTGGACTGGGCTTAGGCCTGTGCCAGGGGAAGAACAAAGACACTGACTGGTATAAGTATTGGGGCTGTGACCCCATGAAAATGTTGTACTGGTGCTTACTTGGAGCTGAAAGACTGCTGGGCACCAGGAGGAACCGCCACAAAGGACTCCACCTCTGCTGGATGGACCTGTGAGCTGGCCTGCCTGGGCCCAGCCTCTGCCTTGTGTGCTTTTGGGACTTGGTGCGCTGCAGGAGTCCTAGGCATTGAGCCCCTGGCGTGGGCTCGTCCCACAGCAGCGCATGGTGAGTGTTGTGCTTGGTGCACCACCCTGGAGCGTGTGGAGACTTTTGTTCTTTTCAGTGCGCACACGAGCGCTGTGCCTGTCCTTGTACCTGGGACGCCCCACTCTTGAATACTGCTCCCGGATTTCCTGACGGAGCGTGTGGAGCCCTTCGGTCTTTTCACTGCACTCTCGAGCGCTGTGCCCTGCGAGAAGCAGCCCGCGCACCGAAAGTCAGGCAGGGAGAGCTTGACCGTGGGCAGGGCCGGCCAGAGGAAGCCAGGCAGAGCAGGAAGCCAGGCGAAGGACGCCTGATTGTGGGCGGGGTTCACGTGCTGGCGAGGGAGAGCCCCGTGTGGTTCCCAACCACGGAGAGTGAGGGTGGACGAGCCGTCCCGGGATGCCTAGCCTTAAAGTGACCGACCTCTGCGAATCCACCAGTGAAGAAGAGACGCGGGGCCGCAGGGCCGTGGCCATCGGGAGGCCACACGTCATCTTTTTGGGGCCTGACTCGCCGGAGTGAGGGTGAGTCCGGCCATTGGGGGAACTGCCTACGCGGGGGAGACCAAGTGAGGTCTTCCCGCCCTCGAGGGCATTGTGCTACCCATTGGTAACAGTGCCACCCCCCTCGCCCTGTGTATTATGGGCCTTGTTTCTGCTGCATCGGCAGCCTGGGCGCCTTGTGTTAGAAGAGACACGCAGTGGGGAGAGCCCTCACTTTGCAACAAGGGCATTGGGGGGACGCCCAGGATGGGCCCCCGAGGTTCAGGCCAGACTGCCTGAAGTACGCCCCTATGTTTTAGGTGGGACATAATGCCATGAGGTGCTGTGTGCACCTTGTCAGTGATTACGGTGCACCAATGATGTGATTTACGCCTACTGCTTTTGCCTAAGGTGTAGCCTCTGAAAGTGGGTACGGTGGTGCACTGTTGCTATTGCTAATGCTTAATATGTTTGGTTAAGTGTACCTTTACCGGTAATTACTGGTTGTTTTCACTACCTGTGAGTTGTGATATGATGACAGTGGCCCGATTGGCCCTGTAGTGCATATAATCCCTGTAAAGTCATACCTAGTGCCAGGTGGCATAGTGTACATATGTGATTACGTTCTACTGTGTTTTATGAGTAATACAAAGGTCATTTTTGATATAACCTTGTGTGGAATTTCTTTTGTGGTGTGCCTAGTGTGTCGCTGCTGTGTGTGTGTGTTGCGCAAACGCTTTACACATTGCCTGAGGGATAAGCCTGCCTGCTCTGCCAAGCTACCAAGGGGGTGAGCAGGGGTTAACTTCAGTGTGTAACTCCCTTGCCCTGACTAGAGTGGTCGTTTCTGCCTGTCTTAGGCTCATGCCCTAGCCAACCAAAAATCCCATTTCTAACAGTCAGGGTATTTGGTCTTGCCTCTTTTTGTTTTAGCTAATGGGTTAGAAGTCTGCCTGCCATTTCTCAATGATCGTAGTGCCTACTTTTGATAAAATGGAAAGCTTTTTCTGCCTGGGTTGTGATGGTGACGTTTAGCTTGTTTTTGTTAAATGTCCTTAAGTGAAGAGGACATCTGTAGGCCACTGATGGTATGTACTGAGAAGGTCACTGATCTCAAAATCCATCTTCTATTTTTTTACTTGGGTGGATTTACAGATCCTTGCTGAGGCACGTATCACCATGCCTCTCATATAGGTATTTCCAGCAGCCCATAGAGTTTGTGTGGAGGTCACAGGGAATTAATTGAAAGCCATTTAGTCCCTAAAATTCTCGAAGAGCTTCTTTTTTTCCTCTGATAATTTAAATCTGAGAGTTTCCATCCCCCAGTTGCTGTTTTTAGGAATGTGTAACTGCTTATCCAGTTCCAGTATGGCCAGAGCATGATCTGAATTGTATGGAATTCCAAGTTTGCATCGTGTAATTTTAGTGGGACTTCTGTTGATGTCAAGAAGTAGTTAATCTGGGGGATTTGGGCCCAATGAGACAGAAAAAAATGTATAATCCTGTTATACAGGATGCAAAAATCTCCATGGATCAACAATAAGATCAGACATTAAATCAATCAATCAGGGATTTGTGAAGCGCGCTACTCACCCGTGAGGGTCTCTAGGCGCTGCAAATCATGCAGGATGCACTGTCATTGTCATGAATCAAGTGAGAGTTTCCAGTCTCCACCTATGATTAGTTTAGTTTGACCAATTTCTGTTTATATTATGTTGTGTACAGTTGAAAAGTCTCTCTTCTCTATGTTTGGGACATACACAGACCTGACCACATAAGTGTGCCACTCACTGGTTAGTTCAGTGAAAGAAAAGCAGCCTAATGGGTCACATCTAGACTTCAGTATCTTCATGGAAATACTTTTTTGAAATGGAGGAGCCACTCCACCTTTGCTGGAGAGGAGCATCAAAGCTCTAGAGAGATCTGGGGAAAGGTCATGACTAGAGACCATCAAAAACAAAGTGATGGATGGAATGCTTGAATTAATCTCAGCTACTACCAATTACTCGGGTCGCTTCTCAATACATAATTTTTTGTACACCTTGCAACCTCAGTTTGGACCCAGCCATATGCAAATCCGTTTGGACCGTGCTCCAATGATAACAGTCCATACCAAACTGCCATGCCAGGTCCCCTCTGAACTGGTTGCTTGTGTTCCGGTTACCAAACCATCTCAAGAAACCTTGGGCTGTTACAAGCCAAGGAGGAGAGGAGGCAGCCCAGGAGAGCAGAAAGAGGAAAGATTGTATGTAATATCTCCATAACTAAAGTCGTGAAGGTGAACTTTGATCAAAATTGCTGCAGACAAATTTCTGTCTGCCAGAACAGAGCCAAGAGCACATAGGGTAAATCCTGCTCTCAGATGCGGTCCCTGAGACAAGTGGCTTGCCACTGAATAGCGCTAGTGGCAGCACCAGCACCTCAACAGGAACATTTAATGTTGGGTGGCATTCGCTGGAGAGTGTCACATTGGCAGACAGCACTCCGATGTGATTTGCAGTACAGACAGTTTTGATCGGGAGGTTCATGGTGGCTTCTTAGATGAGGGCCCCTCTAGGCCCGTGCTTTCTTTTTGGAACCCAGTGGTCCCTCAGTGGCCTGTTTCCATTCTGATACACTTCATATGGATTGTTCCACACAATAAGCAGAAAAGCAGGCCATTCACAGCGGGTAATAGGCGACAGCAAGAGGGACCCTGATCGGAACAATTTAGAATGAGTCCATCTTCATCCAAGGCCAAGCTCCATCCCCTCTGAACATTTCTTGATGGGCACTTTACCTAATGTAGCAGTTGAAGCTTCTCTACAGGAAAAGCTAAAACATAAATTCTTGGTAAATATTTTTTGCTACAACGATAGACCAGATGCAAATGATATGTAAACAGAGCTCCACGAAGTGCAGGCTTTTAGATGGTAGTGGGGAAATAAGCCAAGATTTCACTTCAGATAAGCATACACGTTACATAACATATCTATGAAAGATGCAATAATAATTATGCAAAATGGAGTTATATTTATAAGCCAGATTGATGAAACATATATATTTATTTGTTTAATAATGATATTTACGATGTGTATGCTCATAATGAATATACTCACAAATCTTTTGCTTTGTTGAATTGTGACCCATACAAATATAGTTAAAACAACTGCCTAGAACACTCATATACAGTGTTCTTATCACATATGAACTCCTCAGAGGCACTTCTCAATAAGGTAAATGACCCCTGCTTTTTCTGTTGTGCTGAGTAACTTCTTTTACCTTGCAAGCTGGGCTTACTTTTGGTGCCATCACAAACACAATTATGCCTAAAACCACAACTTGTTTTTGAGAAAGAACGAAACAAAGACAGTATGTGCATCATAATTAACTTGCAAGTAGTGGATACCAGCATTGTTGCAGCTTTCCTTGAGGAGCTGATTGTCATTTTAATAATAATAATAATGATAATAATAATTCCATTTATAGTTCGCCTGGTTACACCCAACGGTGTGTCGCCGCGCTAGGATCCAGACCCCGGAAAAGAGAACAGAGAAACCAAGAGTCCAGAAACTAATCAAAGCAGAGGCACAGAGGAGAGACTCAGATTAGGGGTGGGTAAGCCAGGTTTCTAAGCCTTTACGAAAGGTGCTCTCAGATGACTCAGCTCTTAGTCTGAAAGGTAAGGAGTTCCACTTTTTGGCTGCCAAATATCTAAAGGAGCGTGCCCCCATTCTGGTCCTTTGAATTTTAGGCACTTTGACCAAATGTGCTCCTGTCAACCTCAAATTGCGAACGGGATTATAAGGAATTAACATGGGGTGGAGATAGCTAGGACCTCTTCTCTGCAAAATTCTGCGGCAGTAGCACATTGCTTTGTAGAAGATACTTTTTTCCACTGGCAACCAGTGGAGGGTAACTGGGGCTCTGGCAGAAGAGGCTCTTTTGGGAAGATTAAGGACTAGACGTGCAGCCGCATTCTGAATGCGTTGCAGTTTGTTCTGGCATTTTTTTGCTACTCCTAAGTATAGGACGTTGCCGTAGTCCAACTGGGATGTGACAAGGGCGTGTAATAGAGTTGTCCTAGCCAATAGGGGAAGAAAGTCTAGGGTCTTTCTTAGGACTTTAAGAGTCCCGAAGCATTTCCCAACAACTTTCTTGATTTGAGTCTCAAAGGAGAGTTTGGGATCAAACCAAAGTCCGAGATTTTTAGTTTCCTCCTTGTGGGATGGGGTAGGGCCCAAGGTCTGAGGCCACCATGCCGAGGAACAGATAGAGGGGGCCTTCCCCACAATCAGTACCTCAGTTTTACTGCCGTTCAATTTAAGGCAGTTGTGTGTCATCTAAGCGGCGAGCTCCCCTAAGCAAGAGGAGAACTGGTTGGCCGCTTCCTCCGAGTCTTGAGATAGAGTGACTATCAGTTGCGTGTCATCCGCATAAGATACAATGGTAACTTTGTATTTGTCTACAATCCCTGCCAAGGGTCCAATGTACAGATTGAAGAGGGTAGGGCTCATTATTGAGCCTTGCGGGACCCCTTGGATAAGCGGGATGATTTTAGACATATGTGGATGCTGTGTAACTTGGAAGCTGCGAGCATGGAGAAAAGAGGTCAGCCACTACAAGGCCGAACCCCCAATTCCACAAATATTTAGTCTCTGGAGTAGCACGTTATGGGAGACAGTGTCAAAGGCTGCACTAAGGTCCAACAGGACCAGTGCAGCAGTGTGGCCTTCATAGGCACATTTACGCAAAATATCCATAGCAAGAAGTAGAGCCGACTCCGTGGAATGGGCGGCTCGAAAGCCAGATTGCGAGGGATGGAATAGGTTATTAAGATTGATGTGGTTGATCAGTTGGGTATTCACTACTTTCTCCGCAATTTTGGCAAAGTAGGGCAGGAGAGAAATAGGACGAAGGTTGTCTAGCAAACCCGGGTCGGCGGATGTTTTTTCTTCAACAGGAGGACTATAGCTTGTTTCCACTTCAGTGGGACTTCGCCGCAGCGAAAGGAGAGATTTAAGAGTTGTTAGACATAGGGCAGAATTGCATCAAACCCTTGCCTTAAGATTTTAGGTGAGGCTGGGTCCATAGGGGAGCCAGATTTGATGCTCAAGGCCAGACTTTTAAGAACCTCCAACACAGGTGATTTAAATTTAGAGAGAGCTGTACCCTCAAAAGGGGTATCATTAGAGGTGTCGGGAAAAGTACCGTTGCGAGCATCAGATGGAAGGTATCATAGATTTTCGGTACTTTAGTTGCGAAAAAGTCAGCGATATTATTACAGTTCTGCAGAGAACTGGGAACGAGGGCCACAGTGCACTCAAGTGGGGATAAAGATTTGAGAATAGAGAAAAGTTCTTTAGAAGAGTTGTTAGCTTGCTCTATTTTATCTGTATAAAAGGCACAGCGTGTTTTCCTGATAAGAGCGTGATATTGTTTTAGTTCATTCTTGTGTGCAATTTTATTAATAGTGGAGTAATCCTTCCTCCATTGATGCTTAAAGTGCTTACAGATTTTTTTGACTGCCATCAGGTCTTCATTAAACCAAGGCGCAGAGTTACTCCACCTCTGGGTAGTGTTAGTCGAACACAGAGCAATTCCGTTCATTGCTCCTAAAATCCAGTTTTCAACATCCGAGTTGGCTGAATTGATATCATCTCCAAGTTGGAGGTGAGTCTGCTGCAGAATCTGAGTGAAGCTTTCCGAATTGAACCTAGACCATTTTCTGCAGGAGACTTTCTGGCAAGTCCTGGCAGAAGGTGGGGGTCTGGCGAGGGGGTAGAAAAAGCCACCAAATGGTGGTCAGACCACAGAACCATAGTCGGGGTCTCCACTTTGATCTCAGGAAAGTTGGAAAATATAGCGTCTCATATATGACCTAACTGATGCGTAGGGGATTTGATTTTAAGGTTTAGATTCATGGTATTGAGTTCCTGACATAAGGACTGTACTTCCACGTTCGAGTTGGTGTCAAAGTGTAAATTAAGATCACCTAAAATGATCAGGTTGTTGTGGAGCAATGCTGGTTGAACAGTATTTTCCACTAAACTCGTTATGAAATTGGACGTAGGTCCTGGGGGCTGGCAGATCGTGAAGCCAGCCAGAGCGTGGTCATCTACAGTGGCTATGGTGAAGAAAATGGCCTCACAATTTTTAATATTGGCTTTCTTAATAGTGCATTTACGTGAGAGTTTGTAAATAATAGCTATCCCTCCGCCTCGCTTAATGGGCGGTCATGTCTTAAAATTCCATATTCTTGAGGTAGGGCATCTAGTATCTCGGGGGATGAGGACTCATTGAGCCAAGTTTCTGTCAGAAACATGGCGTCAGGTTGTTTGTCTATGAGACATTCATAAATTTCTTATTTATGTTTAGTTAGCGACCTGCAGTTGTTAAGTAGGAACTTAAGTTTATGCTTTCTAGTAGATGTTTCCTTGTTCTGGGTCTGATTGAACAAGCAGTGTGAGCATGAAAGTGGGTCAGTCTCGGCGGTTAGCATGTGGCGGCAAGCTTCCAGGGTCATCAGCTCTAGATTCCTTAGTTTTTCAGCTGAGTATCTCAGAGGCTGACTGCTAAAGAAACTGGCAGGGGTTCCAGCCCCTGGCCCCGGCCAGATGCGGACGGGCACAGACGGGCTTGCCTTTGGCGCACCTTAGGTGCACCAGCGGCACGTCCGCGCCGCGGCCATTGAGAAGTAGACCGCCTCCGCGGGCATGGCCACAAACAACCCAATCCCAAGGCAGCGGGCATGGAGCTACCCGACTCGCCGCACCCTGCACTCGGTGTCAGGTGAGATCGCAAGGAGGGGCAGAGTGCGAAAAGCGCCTAAGGTAAGGTAAGGAAAAGTGGAGCTTGGCAACTCCAGCACTGTGGTGCCGCAAGGAAAACAAATACTACGGGAGCCAGTCACCTCTGAGCAATATGTGCTACAAGGAAATAAAAGTTATTTAAAAACAGTGCAATACAAAGATACAAAACACTCCTGCCCGAGTGATAGCACACTCAGGGGGTAGTGATAGCACAATACAATAAAGCGCTCCTACCGGAGGAGTGGAATCTGGCTGTCCGCGCCGTGGACATTGAGAAGTAGACCTCCTCCAGGGGCGTGGCCAGAAACATGCCAATCCCGAGGCAGCAGGCGTGGAGCGAGACGACTCGCTGTGCCCTGCACTCGGTGTCAGGTGAGATCACAAGGAGGGGCAGAGTGTGAAATGCGGCTAAGGTAAGGTAAGGAAAAGTGGAGCCAGGCAACTCCGGCACTGAGGTGCTACAAGGAAACCAAATACTGCGGGAGCCAGGCACCTCCCAGCAATATGTGCTACAAGGAAATAAAAGTTATTTAAAAACAGTGCAATACAAAGATACAAAACACTCCTGCCCGAGTGATAGCACACTCAGGGGACAGTGGGAACACAATACAATAAAGCGCTCCTACCAGAGGAGTGGAATTCAGCGCGTCTGCGCCACGGCCATTGAGAAGTAGACCACCTCAGGGGACGTGGCCAGAAACAAGCCAATCCCGAGGCAGCGGGTGTGGAGTGAGACGACTCGCAGTACCCTGTACTTGGTGTCAGGTGAGATCTCAAGGAGGGGCAGTGTGTGAAATGCAGCTAAGGTAAGGTAAGGAAAAGTGGAGCCAGGCAACTCCGGCACTGGGGTGCTACAAGGAAAACAAATACTACAGGAGCCAGGCATCTCCCAGCAATATGTGCTACAAGGAAATAAAAGTTATTTAAAAACAGTGCAATACAAAGATAGAAAACACTCCTGCCCGAGTGATAGCACACTCAGGGGGGAGTGGGAGCACAATACAATAAAGCGGTCCTACCGGAGGAGTGGAGTTTTGTTTTTGGGATCTTACAAATATCATGCAAATTTTATTTCTATAACAGAGGGCAAATCCCCTCCACCAAAAATAGTATTGCTGAATAGTGATTGACAGGGGAGAGTGCTATCAGTAATTTATTGGATATTAGCATTTTATTTTCTTTGGAACCTACCACTTATAGGTGTGTTTCACAACTAGCCACCATTGTAAATTTTCTTGAATGACAGCGGTTACCTATGTAAAGGACTTGAAAATCCTAGAGCCGAGAAGACTAGGTATTGGGATGTAAAAGTCCCTTGCATGCTGAGAAATGAGTACCCCCCTTCCTTGAGTGCCCTGGATACAAAGACGTCTGGATCGCTAGGGATATTTGGTGTCATGGGTGAACCCGGATTAAGCGTGTGCTCCATGACATAGGCCTATCATTTGGATTGCGGTCTTATTGAACATAGAGGGGCGCATAAAGAGCTACCCCCATAGTGGTGAAAGGCTACTGACTGTGCCAGGAGTTAAGTTGAACGAGCACAGTGATCGCAGCATATCGTGTAGTGATAAGTAGAAGAAGTAGAAGTGAACAGGCCTTTCTACCGGAGTCACTGGAGTGAGACCTACCAGCTCACTCATGTAAAGTTCTGCTGCTGTGTACACAACTCACACTTTGCCTCAAGTTAGTATGTAGCACTGTGCAGCTTGTTTGTATTGTATGCATGTGCTGGGTGTATGTTTGCCTTGAATGGTACAATGTATGTAAAATTCTGGGCTCCACTATGGGAAACCCAGGGCTGACTGGAGGAGCATGAGCAGGTAGAGAAATCCCCCAGACAGATTTGAGGATTGGTGCATTCTTGTGAGCTAGGTGAGACCTGCACTGGGGGAAAAAGAGCCAGGCTCCTCAATACACTTCAAAGGGTGCTCTCTGATTCAGGGAGATGTCAATAGAAAGAGGACTGGTACTGGTAAAGAGAATGGGGGCTGATGACAGAATCATAAAGAGCAGGTCTGAATCCCTGGAGTAATCTTTTGATGCACATATCACTGTCGGTGATATCCAGGTTTGATCTTCTAGACCCTCCAATGACCTGTATGATGGGACTATCGGATTTGGGATTGCTCCTGCTGCGACAGACTGATTTCTGGAGGAAGGGCAGAGCAGTGGGCAATTGAAAAGAAAGCAGACCCCTAACACAGACTTCAAAGACTCAGACCCTAAATCATATTTGGTGTTTGGAAATAGAATAGAAGAAGAGGAGCTCGAGGCCTCAAAATTTATAACTGTCAATCAGCCAGTGGGATGTGCAAGGTGGATAAGTGCTGCAGTTCCTCTTCTGTGACCAGGGCTGGAGGCTAAGGCCTGCCTATCTGCCAGCTTGGGGAGGGGACATCTCCAAGGGACATCCAAGACCCTCTGCCCCTGGCACCTGGAGCACCAGTACCTCCTGCCTGCTTACTAAGGTTCAATTCTGGGACCCCGTATGCCAGAGGTGGCCGCCATGATGTTATCCATGCTTAGCATCACTGCAGTGCTGATCGGGCTGTAGCCCATGTATGGAGTGAAGTCGGTGATCTCCAGTGCCAGGTGGGGCCACCGGAAAGGACTGTCACCTAGTTCAAGCTGTCATCGTAAGGAGAGGCGACCGTGGTGACCCGTGCTGGTCTGAGCTTGACTGAGGATCAGAACCAGAGCAACCTAACCCCCACCCATGGGAAGGATTAGGGGAGCTTACCATCTCACATAGGAAGCGCTGGGGACATCCAGCCACTTTCCCTGCAGAGCTGCATGCTACACACCAACAGCAGCGGCTGCTGCTCCCCATGGAGACTCTGGTTGCGCCATCCTTGCCAGAATGGGTAAAACTGATCGCAGGGCTGGAAGGCCCCAGGGGAACTTGAGCTACCACACTTTCAAATGTGATCAGAGTTGAGGTGGGACTCCTGAGATTTGAACTACTAGTGGGGCCTACCCTGAATGTCACATATAGTAAATGGGAGATAACCACTATGGCTAGTGAGAGGGCAGTGGGACTCTGGGACCTGCCCATTGAACGCTAGAGTCCTGATCTCAGGGATCTGTTTGTATTAATTGTGTATGCCATATTTCACTTTGTGTTTGTAGATATATACTCCTTTTGTCATAAAAGAAAGCATTTGACTCAGTCATTTTTTGCTGCTATTGGATGTATTTCGAGTTGTGGGCCTCTGTTCACACCCTGTGTCTGCCTCTCCCCCAAGAAGCCTTGGACTGCTTGACCTTCGCTGACACTGAGAGTCAAGTGCTGAAGGGGTACTTGGCCCAGTTACTCAAGACCCAAAGTAGGCCGTGCCCCAGGACATCAGCAATAAAAGACCTCAACCCCACGGTTTGGCTCAGTAGCTCCTGCTTGCCCCGAGTTCCTCTGAACAGGGTTCTGACACCAGGGAATAGCTTGAAATAGTTTGAGGTAAAGCCTTTTTTAATATTTCTCATTGATTTCCATTAATTAAGTGAGGTAATTTCATGACATAACATACATCGTAAAAGAAGAGCCATTTGAAAACATCTCCTAGGTGTATTCTACTCAAATCAGAAAATTCAATACATTTCCCCATCCCCAAAACTCAACCAATATCACTACATCTTCAGACTATATCTGAATGAGTTAGAGTGTAGGTATTTTCAACTGCTATTCACAAAAAGTGACAATGCTCAAAGTACATACTCAATCTAATACTCAAACTTCTTTAAATATACTGGTTCTTAAAGTGACAGGGCAGTAAAATTCCATGAACTCAAAAACCTTAACAGCACTAATTTCAATTCATGTAGAGATTTAAAGTGACAGTGTAAATCCGTATGTGATCCTAGGCTCCCATTTGGGGAGCTCAACATCTCAAAAAAGTGGCAGGGCAAACTTTTTAAAGAATTTTCCCCGCCACTCACAAGTTCTGTTTTTACCTTCTCTAAGTTATGAGAAAGATTGATTAGATCTTGCATTACACCAGGCTTCTCGTTGAGTGACCTTTCACATTTTAACCACCCATTCATCCACACTGAGGGAACCAGGAGATTTCCTGTGGATAGTGATCAATGAATGGGCTTGTAGCATGGTCGTAAATATTAAGTGCCTAATGCTTTATTACTCAAAAATCCTTAGCAGCACTAATATTAATTCATTTATACACTTAAAGTGACAGTGCTCATATAGCATATTATGGAATCTTAAACTCCTCTTTAAGGAGCATTGCCTAAAAAAAATGTGCCACTGCTCAGTATTTATAAACAATCGGCCTACAGCTAGCAGGACCAGTTTTCCCATTCTCTAAAATATGAGGATGATCGATTAAGTCTAGCGTAGTACCAGATTTCTCGTTGACTAACCTTTCATATTTTTGAAACCCACTCCTCCACGGTCAAGGGCACCAGGAGATTTCCAGTAGGAAGTGATCAGGGAACAGACTAGTAGTATGACCATAAACATAAAGTGCTTAGTTCCTTGCTGCTCTGGCCTTCTTGAATTTACTAGAATGATGGGTGGCACTTTCTGAGAGGGCCCAATAGGTAAAGCCTTGTCCACAAGCAACAAGCATGCAGTCCGCTATGTCCAACTGCACATATCCCAAAGCAGGGCTAGAGCTGCCTACTGCTTGAGGATCACTGCTTACTTTGATCTCCTCATTTTCTTTAAGGAAGATAAAGATCTAACCTCTGCATGAGGGACCTCTAATGAACTCGAACATCTGAGGAGGAACCAGATGACATGTTCGTGAGAATTCAACTGCAACTGAGTAGATCCATCAGTCACTTAGACGTTGCTCAACCCTGATCACCTCCATCAGATTGTTCCAGCAAACATGTAGGTGCAAGGCAAAGCAGAGGCTAAAGATGAAAATACATTGAGAAGGAGAGCTCAGAAGGGGTCAACAGACAGAAACAGAGGGGGTGAGAGAAGGAAGAAAAGAAATAAGAGAACAGAGAAAGAAGAAAAAAAAGACAGAAACTGATGTGCAGTGAGACAAAAGACATAGGGGAAAAGAGATGAAAGGAACTATCTGAGAGTCAGAAAAAGGCAACAAAAAACAGGTAGAGATTCAGAGATAGCGAGAAAGATAATGGGAGATGGAGGAAGAGTGGGAGAGCAAGATAAAGAGGGACAGAGAGCGAGAAAAAGAGTGAGAAAAGGAAAGAGGAAGAAGGAGAGACAGTGAGACAGAGAGAGTGAGAGAGAAAAAGAGAAAGAGAAATAAATGAAGGAATAGAGACAGAGATGGATTTTGTATGCCTGCAGCACCAATCATTTTGATCCTACAGGAGCTCCATTATATACTGGTTGCTTCAGGAAGTCAGCCACTGGACATAAGCATTGTGGCTGACTGCCAAGGCTCAACAGGAAGCGTGAAGTCTGCAGAGTTTCTTTTGGATGCCTGCAGTATCTCATCAGGATGCCTACAGGCGTTCAGTAGTGCACCTTCAGGAGTTCAGTTGGTTGCCTGCATGACCTTAGTGAGGTGGCACCAGGACGTCAATGGGGTCTTGAAACAGCTCCACTAGGATCTTTGAAGAGTGCCTGACAAAGCACTATTGGGTACTAGCTGAATACATGAGATGGATTCGCAAATCTATATGTATTTGGCCATGGGCTGACATTTAGCTTCACATAAGCACCAAGGCGATGATCTACGAAATGGAACTCCACTCAAAAATGGGCTGTTTACACAAACTCCTAGATGTAATTCCGATTTAAGACTGAACAAACCATTCTCACATCTCCCGCATCAATTTCTTGGGTGGTGCAAGGGCCAGATCTGCTGTCTTTGAAACTAGAAAATCAGATTAAAGTCTCAGGTCGGATAAACCAGCCGTACGCTGCAGGTAAGAGTGGTGGGGCGGTGGGGCCAGGTGAGGGGGGATTTCGAGAGACGACCACGAGGGAAAATTCATTATTTATTTAATTTTCCCTCGTGGTCATCTCTTGAAATCCTCCATCACCTGGCCCCACCGCTCTTACCTGCAGCGGCCGCGGCTGGGATCAACATCCTGTGATTCTGGGCAAATCACTTAATCTCTTTGTGCCTAAAAACAAAAATGTGACCTTGTGTAATGTGAAGTGCCCCCAAGCCTTCGTATATTTTATGCTTTTTTATGTGACATTGTGTAAGGTAAAGTACTCCAATACCTTCGTATATGTTACACTTTTTTAAGGCACAGGGAGATTAAGTTATTTGTCCAGAATCATAGGGTTTACCACGCCGTACTGGATCGTCCGAGGAGTACTCTCCGCGCTGCAGGAGAATTAGAACCGACAAGGACAGTAGTGGATATGGATAAGAAGAGTAAGAGTAATTGCGAGATATGACAATTTGACGGTTGGATTATTTGGAATTTGATTGAGAGCCCTGATGAAGTCAGTGATGAACACTCATCAATCTGACGAAACACGTGTTGGCTGTGGCTATTGAAGACTGTTGATGAAAGGCTGTGGCTTCTGAAGATGAGAGGCTGTGGCTTCTGAAGAAGTCTGATGAAAATAAATTGATCTGAAAATAAGAAGATTTGGACACACTTTTTTTCATACACTTGTTGGTTGCTCGGGACAATCTGTTGACTGTACAAGACTGGGTGTTCCCAGTTCTTATGTGTGGGCGATAGTGGCAGCCCTCTCCCTTGGAGTACCAAAACATTGATTATAGGCATTGACGGTGGGGGAATAGAGAAAAGTTTGCGCAAGTGGCCCTGCCAGGTTCTTGTTCAACTTCAGAATCTTAGGAGGTTGAGCTGAGTCCGGATTGGAGCCTGTTTCTCTAGTTACAGAATAGGCATCTCTATTTTCAAGGTCACATCGCCTCCCATTTTTAGGATTGAGTGGGCCATATTTAGTTCATTCTTTCACTTTGAATCTCCAGGTTTCACCATGTTCAGGACACACTAAAAGCCGATCTAACAAACCGCAGTAAACCCTATTTTTGAAGGTGTGTTAATTTTCAAGTTTTTGAATGTCGCCATTTATCTTTAAGGAAAGTTACCACTCACTGCACATCCATTATTTTTATAAAATGTAAATATGTGTGCTTGTGCTATCTGCTTTCGCGGCACCAGAGTGTTGCAAATTTGTCATAATCGGAAGCAAAACTTGTTTTTCTACTTAATTCAATAGCAACACATCAATTAGCAATTTATTAGCACGTCTTTTTGAGTTTAATTGAGTGTGGCCTCATTGGCGATGCATGAGATTCAAATTAGATTTTAGAAACACTCAATTTTAGCGCGTTATTAAATGCACTTGATCATGCTGTTAAAATGATCACTCAATTAGCAAAGTGTAGCTATTTGGGTATACAAAAACACCAACTATATATGTAAATTTAGAACAAAAGGTTGCCCTTTACTTTCGCTTGCTGTGGATATTGGATGCCAACTGTTTGCTACTAGTAAACTGGTGGAACATGATTGGCCCTATAGAAATGCAGATTCCATGCAACCCAAAGTTTTTTTAGGCCTTTGTTAAGTCTATAGAGTACAAGCATAAATACAGACCAGATTTAAAGAAAAACGCAGCCACTGCTAAGATTATTCATTGCGACAGATCCATTATGTTACTCAGTGAACAGAGTGACGTTCTCATGGGAATTTTGAAAACAAAATGTTTGAAGTGCGTTGAAATTCTTTTGGCAGGACATTTCAGTTGCTTGAGGCAGAACACTGTTCACAATCCGCACATTGTAAATTAAATAATAGCGATAGAAAACATGGGGGTTTTAGAAGACCGAGGAATCTCCAGTAGCAAAATCATTTACACATAGTCAAGTCACAACTTGTGGACTAATGTTCAGCAGTATTTGTAAGTATGTGGAGAAAACCTAACTGGGGTGCAACAGACCAATGTTCATTTATGGTGATTCATGGGCGAATTAAGGCAATTTAAGACTGAGTGCATCAAATGAAGATTTACATATTATTTCTCATGCACAACAGAGTACATTTTACACATTTAGATATTTACAATTTTAGGTGCGAGGACATTATGAGAGTTGCTCCGAATCGAATGATTTTTGTCAAATACTAGAGGTAGAATTAGAAATCATATCACCAGATTCCGAAGTCACCAACAAAGTCACTAGACTGCAGTGGTCATCTGGAGGTCTGATAAACTAGCAAACACCACGGCATATCTGCAGCTCCCCCGGCCCACTTTAAGCTAGCAGTTTCTCCTTTGGTCAGGACTAATCGTTCTATCAACAACAGATTTATTTTAATCCCATTCCCTAGATACATTGGAATTTTGACATCTAAATAGGGATAGATTAGAAAGACAGCCTAGTGCGATCTAGCTTCAGTCAAGGTGACTGTAGTCAAGAACTGGGGAAATTTCTGGTATTTATTTGCATAAGAAGAATACATCATTATTATTTTGTTTTTAACGTTGTCAGCAGCATCGGGCACAGTGATTCAAAACATAGATCCTCATAGACATTGGTGGACAATCCATGGTCTGCCAGGAGGGCAGAGGTCATGCTGCGACGGGCAGGGACAATAAGTGACAGTCGTCCTGTGGATGGGCCTCCAGCTCAAAGGTTTACATGTGTGAGGTCAGTGGGAGCTCTGCCAGTGTAAACCTGGTCCTCTCCCTGACTCTCAACAGTATGGGACAACTGCAACTTTACTAGGGCAGAGCACCACCAATGTACGATCTAGACCCCAATCCTTCAAACTCTAAATGAGGCTGATAGTGTTGTTAATACATCAATCAATAAAACCAGTAGTGGCACATCCATTCAACAGCTCTGTTCTTTCTTTTGTTATAAAAACAGTTTTTTAACCAGCAGTGTTGATTCATGTCACATTTGTGCCTTGACTTCTCATCAAGATTATTAATCAATGCACCTAGCAACATGGGTTGGGTTGTACTTCATTTGGAGTAATGCACACAGCTGTCTGTCTTAGAGTTGAGTAGGATTTCTAGGCTGCACTTCAATCTGTATCTGGCTTTTCATTCTTTATAGAAAGGTACTGACCAGTGAATTGGAGAGGGTCTTCACCCATTACATTCTTACTACAATTTGTATCGTTCCTTCAGGTCTCTACTAAAATGATGCTTGTAAACGACTATTTTTTGCTTATGTTTCTAATAAAAATGAAACACACAATTAGTTAGTAGTCATACCCAAACAAAACCGACTGGAACAACAAATATTTGATAAAGATGTCAGTTTCTTAATACCGTGCAGTTGCCTTTGGGACATCAAGAACCGGAAGGATAGTTTATAAATTTAATACAGCTGCAATCATATTGTATATCCAGTATTTGTAAAGAGTGAACAGCTACCCGAAGGCATCCCGGCGCTGGGGGCTGTCGGGAAGATTAAGCAAGCTATTGCCCAGAGTCACATGGTGCTGGGCTGACCTGACGCCGGTGATCGAACCGTGACCCCCAAATTCCAGCGTCAGTCGCCCTGGCCGCGGCACCACACCTCTTCCCCTATGTGTAAATCTGCATCCAAAATGGCAGCTGTTCTCTCATGTGTTCAGCCAATCTTAATGAATAACATGTCCCACTAACAAATTATACATTTTAAGGTTACAATTTGTAATAAAAAAAATCTCGACAGCCACATGCATTTAAAAATTCCAATCGAGCAATTTCCAAATGATGACCTTCATAAAAAGTCTTACTTTCTTAAAAAATAAATGTTGCAAGACCTATTCACCACAAGACCTTTTTTGAAATACTGATCTGTAGGAAAGAGTGAGCATGCTAGTAGGCAACGAGCCTGGCACCTGCACACTTTGTGTGAGCAGAGATTGCAGCTATAATGGGCTGAGTGGTCTCCTTCCTCATTTGCTTGCATATGTGTCAGAGTTAGAGATTCCAGTGATGGTATCAGTGGATAGGTGATGGGCTGATGGCAAGCTGACTGCTACAATAATACTTTGAAACTGCTGGAAGTGGTGGTGTCAGCGATCACTAGTTAACATACATCAAAACACTGGGCCACCTGATTAAGTACTATGGTGGTGTGTTGCTGCTATTGGATGTGAGCAGTGCCATTCTTTTTTCACTAAGTGTCCCACCAACAATGTGCAAGCCTTATCTTTCACTTTCCCTGTCTTTGGCATAGTTCTGGTTTTCTATGATGTTAAAGTGCCATTCCATCAGCCTGGAACTTTGCATTAGAGATGAGCAACTCTGGTGATCTTTTGTGGCCATCACCATTAATTAATACTGCAAATAGATAGAAGTTTCTTAGCAATTGGCCACAGCTGTACCATGAGAATTGTGCTGGGTGCAGGATGTGAGTGGTGATTGGATGAGGGTGGCAAATAGGAAACATTTAAATTAAAAGCATATATTTTTGGGGTGTTCGAACCCTGATTCTATAATGAAGAGATGCCTATTTCTCATCTGTTCATTATTCCATTATTCCATCATGTGGCTGGAAGTAAGTAATTCTGATTGCACAATATAGGCCAATGAATAAATCACAGGCAGTCAATGTTATAAGGGTATTCACTGTGAATATATTGAGTGTGAATTACTGATCTTGTGACTACACCAAGTCAATTAATAGCCTTGATCATCTCCCCAACTGTATGCTGTACCACTATGGGGGATTGTAGGAAGTTGGTAGAGGGTAGGAGCAAAACAAAAAGGCTCCAAAACTATGATGCCTCACAATCATGATTTAACAGAAGTCAGCTGTTTCTTAATATGTAAGTAGCATAGGGACAGTACGTTCCTCTTTTGGGATTGGAATTGCAGAAGTCAAGGCACACACTGCAGTCAGAATATGGGACAATACAAGTGTGGATAAAGAAGTCTACCCAATCAATGGAGCTGGCAGAAGTAAATGGAAGGCCCACTGTTTATCAGAACAATTAAAAAGGATACAATAAGTAGCATGTATGATACAAGTGCTAAGGGAGACGGATGGATTCTGTTCTCCAGCTGTCTGGCATCTCTAAATAGGTATCTCTCATTGGAGGAAAGTAACATTTTGGTGATGAATCACCATTTGTAACTTTCAACACTATTCATAGGAGTAAAGGCCTCTGCGAATGGGTTACTTTGTCAGAATGGTGACGGATAACCCATCCCCCGAAATATAAATCCCATAGGATGTAATGAGATTTATATTTCGGCGGATGAAATATCTGTCACCGTTGTGACAAAGTAACCCATATGCAGCGATCTAAATCAGGCCGTAAGACGACCATGCTGGTGATTGGGTGCTCAACAAAGCACATATCTTGGGTTTTGAACATAGCAATCTCTTAGGCAGAATACAGAGAATGCAAGTTATGGTCAGGAGAAAGTTAAGGGCCTCTCTACAGAGAATGAATGGGAAGAGGTGAGGGAGGAGTTATCCACTCTCCCAATAGGAAGGACTCATTAATCCATGCCTTTGTGAACTAATCCCCTACATGCTCACTCTGTTGAATAATGAATATCATCTTCCACTCAAAGAGGGATATGTCAGAGACATTTCCAAGAAGGTCAGATATAGGATTGATATTCTTGTCCAGCATGGCACATAAGCATATTACTATTTGCATTGTGCTGAGGTCACAGTAGATTGTAAATAACGTGTTTCCCTTGCCAACATTCAGCAACCAACATGTGAAATAAGTGAGCCAGATCACAACTGAAGTTCTGCAGTATAGGCTATGTAGGTGATGGGAGAACTTTGGAAAAGATGGAAGAGGCAATTTCAATGCTCTGTCTACTGATCCCAAGTGACTATATATGCAGGGAGAAGTGGTGGTGCAACCATATTTTGATAATCAACATTGCTGATGAAATAACCCAGTGTATTTTCAAGGAATATTGATAAAGTTCTACAAAGCTAAGTGGGATGAAGCAGTTTGTTAATTTTCTCCCTCATATGAAATAATAATCTGACATAAAACCTCCATCTAATGGCTGTAGACATTAGGGGGGGTGTTAGTTTTTTTTAGATTGGTCACAAAAATGAAATGATGTAACAGTGGAGGTCTCTATGTTTCCTGCAGAGTTGAGTTCTGCAAAGAAAGTAAACAGTTGGAAGGCCAGACAGATCTCTTTTTATTTGCAGACATGGCATCACCTCATGGTAAACATCTTCGTATTATTAATGTCTTTGCTTAAAATCAAAAATCAAAGGACTTCACAAATTGCAAACTAATTCAAAGATGTAAATAAAACCGTTAAATGACCAAATTATAACTGTTGGAAATGGCCCTTTTTGTAGGGTTATCCCAAAACCTTTTGCTTCTTCCTCCTTTGTTTTTCCTGACCCGTGGTCGTTGGCTATAGGACTCTGGGCACTTTTCCACTGCTGATCAGTGCTAAAGTGCATATGCTCTCTCTGTAAATTGTTATTATGATTGGTTATCCATGATTGGCTTATTTGTCTTACCAGTAGGTCCCTAGTAAAGTGCGCTGAGTGTGCCAGGGCTGGTGATTCAAATGCTACTAGTGGGCCTGCAGCACTGATTGTGCCACCCACAGGAGTAGACCTAAGATGGTGTCTCAGGCCTGCCATTGCAGTGCCTGTGCGCAGTTTGTGAACTGCCATGTTGTCCTGGCCAGTGTACCCACTTGCCAGGCCTAACCCTTCCCTTTTCTTACACATTAGACACCCCTATGGTAGGCCCAAGGTACCCCTCTGGGCAGGGTGCAGTGTATGTGAAAGATAGGACATGTAATAGTGTGGGTGACATGTCCTGATAGTGAAATACTGCCAATTTCGTTTTTCACTATTCGAAGGCTATCTTGCCCATAGGTTAACATGGGGAATGCTGTGTAACATGGTTACCTGTATATCTTCCCATAGCGGCAAGATAGAAATTTAAAGTCTGGTATCCCTGAACTCAGAATTTAATTACACATCTTTTAGTGAAGATGGTTTTTAAATTCTAAGTTTGGAAATAGCACTTTTAGAAAGTGGCTATTTCCTTGTTCAACCTTTCTGTGTGCCTCTGCCTGTTTGTGTATTGACTGTCTGGTTTGTGAGTGACAGGGGCTGGGGGTGGCTCCAGGAGAGGGGGTGAGTCAGCACTAGGCTGAATAGACCTATCTGCACATTGAGTGGTGGGAGGAGTTGCACCTGGGTCTGAATAGAGCTGGGCCTGCCTTCCACAATGCTGGCTCCACCTCCTGCAGTGCGTCTGATGGCCCTGGCCTCCCCTCACAAAGAAAGAAGACATGCACTGGCAGAGTGCACCTAGAACTGGTTTGGACTGGGTCCAGGACCCCTCACACATGGAGAACAAAGACTTTTGGGTTATAAAAGTAAGACCTGAAACCCCTGTAATTTAGACTACTTTTTGCCAACAAGAGGAATCCCTGCCAAGGAAGATCAGCTGAAGAGACTGGAAAGGAAGACTGCCCTTGCTGTGTGTTCTGGGGCTGACCTACAGTTTGCTGTTACTACTGAGGAAGGGGACAAGGGACTTTGCTGTGTGCTGTGTTCCCCCCACCTGCTTGAAGGAAGGACTTTGCTGTGTGCTGTGTCCTAAGAGTCTCCAAGGGCCTGAGGAGAGCTGGCCTCCTGTTAAAACTCAGGAACACAAAAGTTTACCCAAGACTACTTCTGCAATCAAGAGGAATCTCTGCCCAAGAAGATCAGCTGAAGAGACTGAGGAAGACTGCCCTTGCTGTGTGTTCTGGGGCTGACCTGCAGTCTGCTGTTTCCAACTGAAGGAGAGGAAAAGGGGGCTTTGCTGTGTGCTGTGCTCCCCCCACCTGCTTGAGGAAAAAGACTTTGCTGAGACCCCCATTTCTAACAATTACCAAGATGAGTAAATACGATCAATAGAAGAGATCATTTGTGGGAGAAAATAATGATCGGAGTCCTCAACCTTCTTCATGAGTTCTCAATGAAGTATCAAAAAGCTCATGCTCCTCGTAACTTCTGCTCAAATGTAGAATTAATTTCTGAATTTAAATCTTATTATCTATTGGTATAAATGCAATGACACACATTGTCTAAATTTCCTTAAAATACGTGACACAAATGTCAAAGATTCAAAATCCTAAAACCAATCAAAGTTGACCACAACACAATCATTTTGCACATAGCAGAACATTTGCCTTGTAAGTGTCCTGGAACATAATGGCACCAGTGGCCCTGACATACAGGAAAGTCCTAGGGAATTGAGTGATGATCCAATCATTATGTGTCCACGGTCTCTGTAACAACTAACCTGTCTTGCTTCTATTCAATGAGAAGATAGCAGACATTGTCTCAGTTTTGCAAAGGAATCAAGCATTGATTACCACTTAATTGACAGTAGTGAAGTGCAGGATACAGGAAAAGGAAAGAGAGAAAGAGTTGAAGGCAAAGGTGAGTAGGGGCGAAGCTTTGGATTGAGGAAGGAGGGGTAGGAAGTAAAAACTAGCAATATAATGATGTTCCTAAGAGCTTGTGATAATGTATTGGATATTTATAAGGAGAATGTAGTAGATACACTAATACGCAGCAGGAAAATATATGTTATGAATTGACAATTGAAAGGTGATGTATGAAGGACAATAAAGCAGGCTGAACAAAAGGGAGCTTTTAGAGAATGGTGGAAAGGCACTGCAAGAGTCTCATGCTATTAAGGCATGGGAGCTACAAGCAATCCGCTAAAGAGTCCAGGATAGAGGGAGAGTTTGCAGGAAAGGCAAATGTGGAAGTGTAGGAAATCTGCCTTTTATGCATTTTCACTTCACATTTGTTGACCCTTTCATGGATCCTGCTTTGCTGTTGTTATGACTGTATGAATTTTGACACTTTTATTCCTTGTGCGTGTTCTGATCCTGAAACTGTCCTGGAAATGTTCGTTCATCCAGTTGTTTTTTTAACTGTCTACAAATGCCACTATAAGTTTCCACAGAAAAATGCATCAGTGGTGTGGAATTTAAATCTTATATGGAGAATGAACTGTACATTTAGACCATCCACATATTTGACAAAAGAAATTGTCTTCAGGAAGCACCATTGTGCTCTGAGTGGGCTGCATTTTACATTTCAGGGACAAGTGCTGTTGTGATGTAGCTAAAAATATTTTTATATAATAGTTAAGTTACTTCTAAAGTGTGTCTTGTGAGTGTACCCGGCTGGGTTCAGAAATGTGGCATGCTAAACACTGGGAGCAATAGAACCTTAAAATGAACAATTGTCTAAAAGTTATTTTCACTGTATTGGTAACATTTTCCAGGAACAGGCTTAATTGAGATTACAACATTTTTCATATCTGAGCAAATGAAAATTCTAAAGCAATGATCAAAGTTTATTTTTCACCTAGTTTCAAATAATGTAATTCAACAGTGAAAGTAGATTTTAATAACTTTAGTGGAAAATACATTTTAAGAAATCATATTTTCTTCTGGCTGAGAGAAAAGCCATATTAGAACTTGTTTGTCTCTGAGCCATGCTTCAGAGTCCCAATACACAACCTTGATCGGCTGTTAAAGACCCTGCTATTGGATGACAATGGTTTGGCCTCATGGTCCACAAAAACAAGAGTATTGCAAAAAGGTGACCACTTAGCAGTGATTAGTCATCTAGGAGAAGGACAGGAATTGCTGGGGATTGCCTGCTGCATGTGTCACAACTGTGGGACTGAGCAAAGTTATCTTAGAACGTGTTTTGACCTAACCATGGTGTGTATTTTTTGTTGTTAGTGGCCCCTCTTCCACAAATGAATAATCCACTTTCTGACAGTAAGGAACGAAAAAGCGGAAGGAACAAGAAAGAAAGAGAAGGAAATCCTGAAGAATAAGGGGGATCAAATGGAAAATGTCAGAGCTGTAGCTGAGTTACAGGGTTGAAGTGTGGGAAGAAGAAATGTTAGCTAGAAGGAGAAGAGATTAGGGGGACCTGAAAAGAAAAGATACATTAAGAAGAAGCTTGCAGCACAGGGAAAGATGTTACCGGCATTGCAAGCTGAACTGTGTTGGAGTAATATGTGAGATGTACAAATATTATGAAGAGAGTGCAGACTGATTCTCAAAAAGTGACATGAAGGATGAGGGTGTCAGAAGACAGGAGAAGAGATATAGGGACATGGGATGTGGAACTAGGCTGTGGTGAGAGTGCCTCTTGCCGTATTGGCCTGTACGCTCCACATACGATGGCAGCTCACTCACAAAGCAGCATTTCAGAAATATGTGACTGCACTTTTGTAAATCAGGTGTCTTTAACACTGGTGTAAGTTACACATTTTTTCAAGTGTCCGTAAGCCGTTCGTATTGGAAAATCATGAGAGAGATTGGAAATAAAGAGACAAGAAAGACACAGGAAGGGAGTAGGGTCGATTTGTACATTATTTTACAGGGTGGTATTTGGTTTCAAATCCAGACCTACTGGATGGCCTATTTATACTAAAAAATCTAAAACAACCATTTAAAAAGGCGAGATCACGTAGGAGTGCAGATTCAAATGTTTATTCCAACTAAACTGATTCACCCGTCTGATTTATATCATGCAATTGCTCATTTCTGCATGTGATGTTTACGAGTTAAGGAAATAACTCCCTGAACATTGACGGTCTGCTTAGTGGTTCCCAGAAGAGCACAGGAACAGCAACATGTGGTGTTATAGAAGCGTGTAGGCCAGCGATTCATTGAAACATTTCTAATCCTGGTATATTTCCCATGATACATCATAGATTAAAATGGTGATTACTATGGGAAATCAGTCTCAGCAATCCCTCTGAATAGAAGTTGCAAGACAAAGACAACTAATATGCCAAATAAGGGCTTACAATCATAATGCAGCATAACAGTTTCATGTACTTTTTCTTCCTAAACTGAAAAGAAACCATCAGTGCCACATCTTTGAAGGTTTCTATTTTATTATATCAATGTGTAACAAATGCATGTTTGTTTGGAATAAGCTACAGAAACCCACTGACCTCAACTGGGACCTCAACTGGTTATTCATTCACATGTTTATATATGTTATGTTTGTGAATGTATTACCATAAAAATATGTCTTACTCTACTTAATTAATATGTTATAATAACTAAATTAACCTCTTAATTATACCTGGTTTTCACTCATTTAAACAGAGCAGTCTCTTCGGAATTTAGATCCGAATTTCTTTAACCTTTGTGCTTTTCCCAAGAGTTTTCAATAGCTTCAGCTTAATTGCATATTATCATTTAATAAATGATGATTTAACCTCTGGTTTGCTGTGCTAGTTTTTAACAAAGCTGCTCTGTATCTGCGTGACTTAGCACAAACTAACGACTGTGCAATGGAGTGCTGTACACAAGCGGAGTTTGCAGTAGTATGTTGTATAGACACAGGAGTGGTATGGAAAACAGTGTGCTGGCAAGCAACAGGATATAACAGCAGAGGGAAGTCTAGATGTGATTATCAATAATTAGAGTTGAGGGAGCATTAGAAAGGGAAAGAGAGTGGTAAATATCCTGGTTCACAGTTGTATTAAGGGAGAGTCAGATGACCAGGGGGGGTATTACACAAAGTCCCGAGAAGTGCAACAGGTGTGTGGCATGCTTTCTGTGCTGCCGGGGCACTTTGGCATTACAGAACGGTCTTCAGAGGCTTGAGGAGCCACTTCTAAAAAGCAGATCACGGTGGTGCTACATGGGCATGGCCCCATGCTATAAAAGCATGCAAATAGAGAAACACTTTGTCTCTGCAAGCGTAGAGGCAAAGGAGCTGTCAGAGGGTGTACAGACTGGGTGCCACAAGGTGGAGGTGCACAGTCTGTGTATGCCTGAAAGAAGGCTAAGGGGGGGTCCCATGAACCCACAAGACATCCCCCTGAAGGCATGTGTCTCACACACTGCACCCAGCTGCAGGGGGATCTCTGTCCTTTCAAAAGCAGGCTGTCTTCTAGGAAGACTGCTACTGGTGTTGAAAATATATTTTTTCAGTCCGCATGTCGGAATGTTGTGCTGACATATATGAGAAAGATATTTGAAAGCTTATGGAAGATGTGTTCTCATTTTAATTTTCTAGAGCTCTAACCTTAATATATATGACAAAATGGACACCCTCATTTAATTCATCCCTAAAGGAAATGCTTTCCGTTTAACACCTTTCATGCACTCAGGATGGTGTTCAGGTGTGCCACACTTTTGTTATAAGTACAGAATGTTAGTTCTCTAGTTGTTCATTAGAAAACTGTGGGAAGTTGCAGGAGAATATTTGGGAATCAACTGACAGGCTGCTGCTGTTGTTGGGAGTACATCTTTTACTCAGAACATCAGACTTTATTGTCACAATGCTGAGGAACCTGTGCTTAACCCTCTGGTAGCTTGGCACAAAGCAGTTGGGACTAACTTAGAGGCAATGTGTAAGGTATTTATGTAGTCCTTAAACAATATTTAAGTGAAAACACTACACAAGAAAAATCTCAAACCTATTTAGAAACATTGAGTGAATTTTAATAAATAAAATAACAGCAACATGACAAATTTCCAATAAGTAGAACCGGAGAGATTAATTTTTAGAATTTGAGTTAAAAAATAGTGCCAAAAAGCATAAAGCAACAAACCCAGCTATCTGGCTGCACTAGACTGGGTTAAAGCCAAAAGTCAAGGCCGGTTTAGAGCCTTGACAAGAGACCTTCCTATGAGGGGGGACTTTTTTCCCTTTAAATTTGGCCACCCAAAATATTTAAAAAAAGTGAGGCTTAAGATACTTGTTGCTGCCTGTAAGTTGTGGTATCAAATTAGACGGACATTTGGAATACAATACTATAGCAGTTCTGTGCCGATATGGAACTCCCCCAGTACTCCGGCATGTTTTCTATATAAGCTTGCAACTCCCCTGATTGAATGGGGAGTACACACATGGGGTCAAATTATAAAAGATAATCTACTAGTCCCCTGGGAGTCTCTGGCAAAAATCACGGGAGGTAACTTGTTGAAATTTAGGTATTACCAACTTGCAAGCTGGGCAAGGGGACTAGGCAAAGAAGGAAAAGGTAACTGCTATTGGGAGGACAAGATACAAAAAAGATCACTCCAATGAAAGGAAATCTCTGAGTGGTATTGGATGTTAGTCCAGGCTGGAGAGGAAGAGTTTAACTTGCATGCAGAGATCTGGTAAAGGGACCTGCAAAGTCTGGACGTGGAATCCTTATGACTAATATTGATGTACGGGTTGGATACAATGACCTAGTGCATCCTGGTGGCAAGTTAACTGTCTGACTTAGAAACGTTTATGGAGAAAAAGTGGTCATCGACGAGTTGTTGCTGGTGCAAGCTGCAGGCTGGATTAAAAGCGGGCCTCGTCAATGGAAGTTTGCTGAAGAGCAGGATCCCAGTGCAGTCATAGACAAAGGCGGGAAAGATTTGAGAAGGCGATGTCTAAAGTCTGTGCTCAGAAATGCCTCAACATTGATGGGCTGATGCTCAGTTTTGGTCCCATTGAAGCCTTCTCCCTACCGAATTAGACATTTTTCTAGAAGTCAGATTTCCTTCAGCTGGGCAAGCCAGCAAGCGGAGGCTGACCAATGATTTGATGGCTTCAGCTTTGAAGTTGGTCTCAGTCTCGCGACGACTCTCCATGCAGAACATTGGCAAAAAGTTTCTAAGTCCTACTTCTAGCAGTTGAGGAGTGGAGGAGTAAACTCTAATACCAGGTAAGGGTCCAGGACCTGGGTGGAACCACGTGGGAGTTAGAACTCACTCCATCACAGGCCAGCAGCAGAATCTAGGGCAGATCTAGTTGGAACTGTTCTGCTGAGCAGTTGCATAGAGAGAGAGAGGCTTCTGGAAACTTGTTGTGTCCCTGTAGCTCAATCAGGAGATCAGCCAACTGACCCTTGGAGTCACTTCTGGGGTCCTGGGTTCAAGCAAGCAGGCCTAGTCCTCCTTCAGGTTACTCAGTCAGCAGAACAGTCCTTCTGATTCTTCACAGGTCGAGGAGTGTTCTGAAGAGATGAATGGGGATCTACCTGTATGCCCAGTGCCACCCTGTGGGTAAAGGGCAAGCCTTTGTCCAACCCCTAAACTAGTTCTCATCAGTTCTTATATCCCCAGTGGGTTTGGTGCCATTCTGACTATCGAAACAAAGGAGAGGCAGGCCTAGGTGTGAGCTTCATTTGCCAGCAACAAAGAAGGATTCATTTGAAGCTCAGGAAGGAGCTGGGAACTTCCCACCCAGCCATCCTGTGAAGGAAGGTGCTACTCTCCCCACTGCCAGGGCCCTTTGACAACTGTTTGGGATCAATACATATTTCACCACAAGGGAGCCTTCAGAGGTCAGGTGACAATGTGACGCTAGCAGGAAGGCCATTTCCAAAATAATAATATAAAATTCGACTTGACCATTAAGCTGTATTTTGAATGACTATTAAAATGAGTCCTTGAACCATTTTTTTGAGCTGCTCCCTGTAAGAAATTGGGTTGTTGATTGACTGGGGTGTGAGCCCTGGTCAAGCAGCAACCACAGTCTTTGTCAGGGAAAGGCACAAGCAAATACCAAATAAACCTGGGCTCAACCCCCTGGTAGCTTGGCACAGAGCAGTCAGGCTTAACTTAGAGACTATGTGTAAAGTATTTGTGCAACACTTCAAACAGGAACACAGTGAAAACACACCGCAAAATGAGCCCACAGAAGAGTTAGAAAAACAGAGTAGTTTTTTAATAAATAAAACAATATCAAAATTAAAAAATCTAATTAATAGAACCAGGGATTGAATTTTCAAGTTCTTAAAGAAAATAGTGCCAAGAGGCGTAAAGCACTAACTGTGGATCTCTGATCACGCCAGACTGGGACAAAGTCACAAGTTCCGGCTGACCATGATGGATTGCGGGCCAGCTATAGGGACCCAGTTAGGCTCGCTGAACAGAGTACCTTAAATCCTGGATTGACCAGCGTGCGTGGATCTGCATCAAAGATGCATCACGCCGCCCAAGTGATGCATTGGTTCAAGGATTCCGTCAACGGGGCTTGCAATGCGAAGTCTGGCATTGAGGATGCGGTACGCAGTGTGGGCAATGCTTCAGTTCCAAAGAGCTGCATCTGGCATCATCGTCAAGGCTGCCGTTGATGCGAGGGCCTTTGCCAAAGATGCATTTTGCAGTGGCGGCTCTGGCGGCAATGCGGGCTGGGGTAGTGATGCAAGTCTTTGCGATGGGTCTAATCCACGAAGCAGAGGAGATGCGTCGGTTCCACAGGATCCACAGATCCTGGCAAAGCACCTTAAGACCACTTGCAAGGGTCCACGACTAGGGTGGCACTACTTGGCTGGGTAGGCTTACAGATGGCAGAGTCCAGGTGCAGAGGCAAGGTTGTTGGAAGCCTGTTATGCCTCTTAGGCTTCAGATTAGGAGGCCACCCAACTAGCCATTGGAGTCACTCTGGGTTCTGGGTTAAAGAGATGCACGTCCAGTCCTTCTCACCAAGGCAAGAGGGGAGCAGGCAGCAGATCAGCACAACAAAGCTTGAAGGGGACCAACTGAGTGGCTACTCCAATTGAACAGGAGAACATGAACATCAGGTGCAGGGTAGATGGCACTTCACTGTCTTGCCCACCCCCCTAACCTAATTCAGCCGATTGGGGATGGGTCTTCTCCAACCTGGCAGAAAAAATACAGCCACGCATCTAGTACATGGCCCCTTTGCTCCAACTGTATGGAAGGTAGAAAACAACTTTTTAACATCATGACATGGAACGTCAGAGGCATTTAAAAGACCTTCCAAAGTTTGGCTACAAATAAATTTCTGGAGAGGGCAGATCTCATCTGCGTGCAAGAAACATGGGCACTGACTCCAATCCCACTACCAGGATATGTGGACTTTCATTAACCCGCTAGGAAACCCAACTTATTCGGGAGGCCTTCGGGATGGCATCTCCATGTACGTTAAACACTTTCTAAAGCTGAGCTTTGCTGAATTAAAAGACACCTCCGACATGCTCCTAGCCGGCATCTTGAAAGGATTAAATAGCATGGCAGGTCCCCTATTCACACTAATAAATATCATATACTACAACCCCCAGGGCCCTCCGATAAGTTGGACCAATTAATCAACCATATCGGAAAAACTAATAGCACAGCACTGCTCCCTGGAAATCATCATTCTCTGAGACTTCAATATGCACCGTCTGGGAGAACTGAACACTCATGGCAGGGTCGCCGGTGGCACGGCGAGATTCAGCATCCTCATCCAGTCCAGACTTATAATCCAGGATCAGCACAATTTACACCTACACAGACGGGATCCGGGCCAGTCTACCCGCCCACTTGTAATAACCAAACTTCTATTGATTACATCTTTCTGAGCCAGCGCATTGGCAAAACCACGCTAAGCTACGTTGTGCTCAAGGAGATGAAAGCGACTACGCAGACTTGCTGCTCTGCTTGGATGTCACATCCAGAAAACGATATATCCTCTCGCCCCTCGGGAGCGCTAATGGCGAGGAACAGCACAGACGCCTGCATAGAATAAAATGGTCACAAACTACCACTAACAAATATGATATTTGGAAATATACTTGGGAAGGCTGGCCACCAGTGACGAACAGATCGGACACCATAGAGGCCTGGGAAAAGCTGGCACTAGAATTGGGCTCGTTGCTCTAAGGAAAGAGGCCTAAAATAAAAACAAATGCAAAAAGAACAATTGATGGACAGAATGCAAAACAATGTCATACATTCACCCCAGTACAGAGATCTGGGCCTAAATCCATCGTTTTTTTGCTCACCATGCCATTCCAGTTTGGACCCAGCCATAGGCAAATCAGTCTTGACCCTGCACGCAATGGGAACAGTCTAGCCCGAACTGCCAGGCCAGGTCCTCCCTGGACTGGAAACAAGCATCCTAGGACCGGTTTCGGGGTATCACCCCTCATCAGCCAGGATAGCTTGACTCAAGTGGCATGGAGAGCACGGGACCCACGTCTGGCATACCCGTCCCACTCGGGGTGACAAATGCAAAAAGAACAATTGATGGACAGAATGCAGAACAATGTTATACATTCACCCCAGTACAGAGATCTGGGCCTAAATCGATTGTTTTTTTGCTCACCATGCAATTCCAGTTTGGACCCAGCCATATGCAAATCAGTCTTGACCCTGCGCCCAATGGGAACAGTCCAGCCTGAACTGCCAGGCCAGGTCCTCCCTGGACTGGAAACAAGCATCCTAGGACTGGTTCGGAGTTTCACACCTCATCAACCAGGATAGCTCGACTGCAGTGGCATGGAGAGCACAGGACCCACGTCTGGGGATACCCGTCCCACTTGGGGTGACAAATGCAAAAAGAACAATTGATGAACATAATACAGAACAATGTCATACATTCACCCCAGTACAGAGATCTGGGCCTAGGATGCTTATTTCCGGTCCAGGAAGGACCTGGCTTGGCAGTTCGGGCTGGACTGTTCCCATGGGGCACAGGTTCAAGACTGATCTGCATTTGGCCAGGTCTAAACTGGGGTGGCATGGTGAGCAAAAGAATGATGGATTTAACCCAGATCTCTTGACTGGGGGCTGAATGTTTTGATTTGCTCTGCATTCCGTCCATCAATTGTGTGTCTTTTGCTTCCTCGCCCTAAAATAAAAACAGACACTATAATTGATACCCTTGGCACAGTCCCGGAGATCAAACAAAGTGTACTGTTATCAAAGACAAAACAAAGAGCACATAGGAAAATAAATAGTGAAACCTCAAAAAAGCAGTTAAACTTAGCAGCAAAGCAATACAAAAAACGTATTTGGGAATTCAAACGGAACGCACATGAGGAAAAATGGATAAAAATCTTTGAGCTGTTGGCACCCAGTAAAACCTGACAATTCTGGTAATACTTGAATAAACTAACCTTCTGTGCAACAAATAGAGGCAACTCAGTATCAGTCAAGACATGGGTTTCACATGTGGTCACTCTACACCAGTGATAAGGATAACATCTGCCCAAACGAACATGTCCTGCGGAGAACACCAGAAGAAATGGGAGCCTTGAAGTCACTTTACACCAGTGACCAGGACAACATCTGCCTAAACCAACATGCCTTGCGCAGAGCAGCAGAAGAAATGGCAGCCGAGGTGCCCATGTCTCCTGCAGCACATGCTAGCCCAAGTGAAGCCATGGTACATATCATCCTAAAAAGAATCAGAAGAGATGGCGCCCCAGGCCCAAATGGCCTGCCAGGCTCCCTATACAGGGAGGACATGAACTTTTGGCCAGCTACCCTCACACCATTATACACAGAATGTAGGCTCCTGGAGTGCCAGAATCATGGAGGAGCTGTCTACTGCAGCTTATATTCAAGAAAAGGGCAAACACCGACTCGAAAAACTACAGTATGATTGCCCTATTGGACATTGAGGGAACGGCTTATGATAGCAATCTCTTGTGGGAAGTAGTGGACTGGGCACAAACTGAAGGTCTCCTACCATACTACCAGACAGGGTTTTGATCAGGGGGCTCGACAGTTTACAACATCATAGCCCTCTCGTACCTAGCCCAGTAGACCAGATCTCCCCCCTCAGTCTTCGCCTGCATTCTTGACTACTCAGGAGCCTTTGATGGGGTAGTCCATAATATTACTACACGCTATTAGATCATAGTATTCTAACACCTGGGTAAGGATCAAACTCACCGGAGAGTCCGCCACAGAAACAATTGCTACAGACCGATGGCTAAAGCAAGGGTGCGTGCTGGCACCATTATTATTCAATCTATACACTGCAGACCTGGGCCCGTCGCTATGTGGAGCCTCTTTTGCAACTCCAAAAGTCGGAACCAAAAAATCCACCTGACGCAATACGCAGATGATCTCGTCCTTCTGGATCATACCAAAGTAGGCCTTTAAAAAGCTCTTAATGTATTGGCTAACTACAACCTCCAGAATGAGATGGTAGCCAATGCAAGTAAATCTAAAATAGTGATCTTTGGCAGCTACAGAAAAAAAGGCTCACCAAATGGCGTCTGTGAACACTCAACCTGGACTGTGTACCACGCTACAACTACCTGGGTGGCTGTGCGAAACACGCAGTCCCTTGCGCCACCTACAAAAAATTAGGTTGAAAGGGAAGATGGTCACCTACACCCTCTGTAAGCTAAATGCCGCTCTCAACAGTGCAACAACGATGGCTATACAATGGGAAATAAGGGCCAAACTCCTTCCGTCGGTCAACTACGCGCAGCAGGCATTCCCCGGCATGCTAGCTGAGGATCTGGAAAAACTACAATGGTCAGCTTACAATAAACTATTCCATCTTCCTTCCTGCACTAGAAACACCATGATCTGCATAGCATTTGACCTCACCCAACAAAAACTAGAAGGGCTCTGGCAAAATATTTTTACCTGGCAACCGCAGCATCAGACAATTCTATGAAGGGATTCATAAAAATCATATTCACGAGACTAAACAACCCGTGGTCTGAAAAACTCACTGAAGAAAAGGAATCCTTGCAACTGGCCACAGAGAACTGGGACCCAAACATCATAGATTATACAACTGTCGAAACAGCAATAAAAAAATAACTGAGCCTTCGGTCTCACACTTTCAACTTGGAATTTCTCCAGGCAAGGGACTTCCACGAAACTAAATACATCAACTCGCTGACATGATTTTACCGAGCTCTTTTGTATTTAGAATTGCTTCAACTTGACTGTTCTTCTGCCTTTTTTGTAATTATTTTAAGTAATTACACAAATAAATGTATTCATTCATTCATTTACAACAAAGCAGGAGCCAAGAAGAGTACAGTCCAGCAGAGTGGCAGTCTTTCAGCAGCACCGCAGACCTTCTTCCTGATAGAGTATCCACAGGTCCAGAAGTCTACTGAAGAGTTGGTGTCTGAAGACCAGTATTTATGCCCAGTTGTGCCTTCCCTGCCCTAGCTCCAGCCTAACTACAGGAAGTATGCAATCCTTTGAGTGGAGACAGGACACAGCCTATGTAGGTGTAAATGAGGCTATGCCCAGCTCCTCCCTCCCATCCTGCCAGTGATGGTACATCCAGGCACACCTAAGCTCCAATTGTGTGTGGCAGTGTAGGAGAAATACACAAAACCCAACTGCCAGCTACACCTAGTCACATGACCAGAGACAAGCTGCAGGCGCCAAATGGCTAAGGCAAGAAATGGTAACTTTCTAAAAGTAGCAGTAGCATTTTCAGAATTGTAATTTAAAATCCGACTTCACCATAAGTTAGGATATTAAATTAGGATTCCAGAGACACCAAACAGGAGCTGGTTATCGCTCCCATTTGGAAATTACACTTATTTAATAAAATAAGGTAACTCCAATCTTATCTTATTGGAGAGACAGGCCTTGCAGTAGTGAAAAACAAATGTAAGAGTTTTTCGCTACCACAGCATTTAAAACTTAAAAGTGCATGTCCTGCTTTTTAAATACATTGCACCCTGCCCTCTGGGATGTCCAGAGTTGACCCTAGGGGTCTTATAAGTATTAAAAAGGAAGGCTTGGGCCTGGTAACAGGTTTATTTTGCCAGGTTGAAATGGCAGTTTAAAACTGCAAACACAGGCTCTGCAATGGTAGGACTGAGACATGTTTATATTGAAGTGGGTGGCACAATCAGTGCTCCAGTCCCACTAGTAGCATTTAATTTACAGACCCTGGGCACATGTAGTGCCACTTTACAAGGGACTTATAAGTAAATTAAATGTACCAATTGGGGATAAGCCAACATTACCATGTTTAGAGGAGAGAGCACACGCACTTCAGCACTGGTTAGTGGTAGGTGGCAAAGTGTCCAGAGTCCTAAGGCCAACAAAAACGAGGTCAGAAAAAATTGAGAAGAAATGCAAAACATTGGGGGGAAGACCACTATAAGGCTGACAACTCTAACATTCCCAAACTGAATTTAACACTTATTGGTAGAGTGAAAAGTTACTTTGTAACCTCTTCACTGCAAGGACATGCAAAATATTAAATCTACATGTCCTACTTTTTGAATACAATGAACTCTATGAGCATTTAGGGCCTACATTAGGGGCATCTTATAAGTATTCAAAAAGAACGTTTAAGCCTGGCAAATAATTTTTTTGCTAAGTCGAAATGGCAGTTTAAAATGCCTACCCAGACTGCATGGGCAGGCACGGAGACATGTTTTAGAGGGCTACTTTAGTGAGTGGCACAAAGAGTTCTTCAGCCCACAGATAGTATTGAATTTAAAGGCCTTGGAATATGTAGTACCATATACTACAGACGTATAAGTAAATTAAAAGTGTCAATTGGGTACATGACAATTTTACCATGTTTAGGGTGAAGTGCACAAGCGCAGTATCACTGGTTAGCAGGAGTAAAAAAGTGAAAACCCTGTGTACAACAAAATCTGGGAGAATGACATGCAAAAGATAGTCATTCCCAACAAGTACATAGACAGAATGGACTTTGGGTCAGCCTCCTTCAGCCATTAGCTATAATGTGTTTTTTTTTTCAACGTTTGCGATTGCCATTGCTTGGTGTGACTGTCCATCAATAAATAGCATTTTGAAGATTGCTACATCGTTCCATGTCTGTTTCTATTAGGTTTATGTGATGGGGACAAAAAGTAGTACTTTTGTTAGACTGCAGATTCGACATTCAGCTTGAGATCCAGTGGGCACTCCTTGATGCATTTAGTTTGCTGAGGAAACCGCTTTTGATGTGCTCTTTAGGAAGTGCTTGCTATTTGGATGTCTTACCCCGACATTCTCAAACACCTAATGTGCTCATTTGTTTACTAAACTGTCATGATAACATATTGCATTGACAGCTTTTTTTGTTCACAAAGTAAAGCCATGCATACAGACTTTCTTAAAGCTGTAATGAAAATGAGTAAAACACTGTTCCTTTGTCAAACATATCTATGGTAAAATATATTCTGGTGTTTTACATTAATTTGCGGCTCTACCACCTCAAATTCCATCATCATAAGATTCTTCCTCGAGGCTACAACTTATCTCTGCCAGTGTCTTAAGGCAAGGGCCCCCTCCCAGCTTCCATATTCTTGTACCCAAGATATATTACTTAATTATAGGATTTCCTTTCAACGCAGCTCAGGCAACAAGTAAAGTCGCCTACTTTTTAGCAAACTCTTCACTAACAAGCAGAAAAAATGGCTTTGCAAATGCTTGTTTCCTTTTTGTGTTAATTTACTTTATTTTTCCTTCGCTTTGCTTCCTCTTACTCTTAATTTAGTTATCATCTGTAATGACTGCTACAGAACCTTAAGTTGACAATACACATTTATAATAAAGTAACCGTCATAAACACACATTACAATGATAAAATTCACTTACCAGGAAATCTAGATGTGCAATTTAGTGTCACAAATATTTCATTAGAAAATTTCGCTTAGTTCTGGTGTATAAGTGTGGTCACTGTAAATTGGGGTAAATGCAAGTGCTGGTTTCAGCTCAGTCATCAAAAAGAACACATGAAATTATGCTCTGGGAATATCAAAAGCAAGTTTTCTTATAATGTTATGACCATTCACCTTTGTACCATTTCGCCTTTAACAATGGCTCAATTACTGTACATTAATCATCAATTCACAAATTTTTATTTAAAAAAAAAAACTGTGTGGAAATGCCTTGGGATAACTCACTTTGAACTCCATGGGAGCGCACAACTTTCCACGTTTCCGAAGCAACTTCTTTAATATCGACTTGGTAGTGATGAATGGGTACGCCACCGTGTAAATCTGGCTTGTTGAAAGTTATCCTGGCAAATGCCTGTGACAGCTCTATGATCCTCAAACCATATGGACTGGATGGCACATCTACAAAATATTAGTGGAAAAGAGACAGTAAGATTGCCAACTGTAGACATAAATTCTTATTTAGTGCAGCCTTGACATACAAGTTAAGAGGTATAGCCTGGAACTGTGAGGTACATCAAGACATATGAAGTATCTGCAGCTTTGGGTACCTATAGAAAGATGAAGCCTGCAGCTTTTGGAGCCTCAAGTATGTGCATTGGTCCCCACTCTCTTACCACACATTTAGTTGAACGTTTGCATCAGTGTTTTATTTAGATTTACACATTGGTGTGAAACATTTCTTTTGTTAAACACTTAGGGCCTAATTTACAAGCCCAGTGCGCTGCTGGTGCATCACGTTTATTGACACACCAGCAGCGCCATGCACTTTCCCATATTTACAAGGCCATGTAAAGTCACCCTGGGTGACTTTTCATAGCCATGTAAATGTTTCCCTTTCATGCATAACTCTGCGTGAAAGGGGCATTCCATGGGTGTTCCCACGCAACATCTATGGAACCTGACGCATTCCCAGATTTACAAGGTTTTGTAAAGCTGGAAATGCGTCAGAATCCTACCCCTATCCAGGGGAGGCATGTGAGTGGCGCAAAGAGGTTAAATACTTTTATTTCTCCTCTTTCGTTCATCTTTCTATGCGTGCTGCATTCTGCAGCACACATGGAAAGAGGAAAATACATTTCATGATTGTTTTTGGGCAGGAAGGTGTCCCTTTCTGCACAAACACAATCATCCCCTCAGCGCAGGTACCCTTGCAACATTAAGCAAGGGTGTCTGCGTTGGCGCACTGCTGCTGTTTGTGTGCTGGCGCAGGGGAGAAGACAGAAATGCGCAATATCATGTAGATACAGCACATTCCTGCCCTTTTATTTTGATGCACAGCAGTGCAGCAGAAATGCTTGCCACGCTGCCGTGCATCAAAATATTGTAAATGAGGCCCTTAGGCCCATTATTGCAAGTGGCTCTGGAAATGGGGTGAGTCTTCCAGGGGTACTGGTCAGTGACGTAATGTAAAGTGATGGGGACCCACTGCAGAATGTGAGGAGGGGTCCGTGTCTGCCATATCTCACAGATATTCATTGACCATGGGCTAAATGGGGGCTCCCTCAATGGTTGGGGGCATGTCTGCACAGCAGGGGCTGTAGGCGCATGTGGAACACCCCTGGCACCGATACCTACAGGCTGAGACAAATCTGGTCCTTTACAAAATGGATTTGAGGGTCTACTAAGAAATATGGGATTACTGGGAAATCGGTAATTCAGGTCCAATTCTTGTGATAATTCCTAATTTAGGATAGACTTTCACTTAGAGATTTGGCTGCCGAAAACTCTGTGTTAAAGTAAAAAACGAGCAACTCCGATTTCGGCGTAACTGCTGTTTTAGTCGACAGTAAACACTTAGGGGCATATTTACAAGCCCCTTGCGCCACTTTTGCGTCACTTTTCCCATGTTAAAAGTGACGCAAAAGTGGCGCAAGGGGCTTGTAAATCTGCCCCTTAAACTTCACCAGCTGAATATTCTCGAGGGTTTTGCTCTAGCAAGGGTGCTTTAAGGGGACTGCGATTTATCCTTTTTCTCCCTGTACGCTCACACACCTTATACTGACTAATTACAATGCTGCAAACGCGTTCACAAGCTCGGCTATGTGAAATGTAATTATTGTTTCTCGGCTTACACTTGCATGTTACATCGCCATTAACAAATTTAACACATCAAAAAACCTACAATTACAATTTAAAGAAAAACAACCAACACCCATTCACTGATTCTCATGCAAATTATGGATTAATTGCCATCTGTCTTTGTAATATGAGCACAGTCTTCTTATGAGCCATCAAACTACCAATGACAAGTACAACCGTCCCCGTTGTCTACAGCTTTCTGTAATTACACAAGAAGGTAAAAAATTGTCCAAGTTGAATAATTGTAGCTTGGTTACTTGCAGGACTCATGGAAACGGCTCATCACTCTGCTATAGCTATGAAACATTTGTTTTATAGTTTAAGATTTCTACAATAATGTGATACAAAACTAACTATTAAACCTATCAATAAACTACTATTCAACCATGCACTGATGAGTTTACAGGCTGGACTTTCCCTTTAAGCTAATGCAACATCTGGCAAGACGACTCGTGTTAAATGCTCACTGCTGGCATCTGCTGCGAAGTATGGCTCACATGCCCTAGCAAGACCTAGTAAATCCTCAATCCTTCAGAGGCTGGTGATTTGAGTACTCTTACATTGAGAAATAGCAACACCTGTTAATTACAGTAATTAGAAGTGACACTTGAACTGTGGTGTGCTATCTAAATACCACTTTATTGTTAAGAAGAGCAAGATTGCATAAACCAGTGAATACAACTCCTTGGTGTCACACAACAGTGTGTTTTGTGTCAAGTCTGTCATAATTTCAAGACACAAAAATACTAAAACTACATTGAAGGGAATGGAAGGAATGGTTGTCCCTGTGGGACACTGGTATCCAGGCAGCAGGGTTCAAAAGTGAATGGCTGTAAGGAGACAATGTGATTCTAGTTTGAGAGTGAAACCCTTCTCAAACAGCAACCACAGTTCTTCTCATGGTGAAGTATTTGTGCAACACTTCAAACAGTAACACAGTGAAAAGCCACCACAAAAGGAGCCAAAACAGAGTTAGAAAAATAGAGTAATGTTCAATAAAGTAGACCAACACTTGGCAGGGTAGACTCACAAATGGCATTGTCCAGGTGCAGAAGCAAGGTTGTTGGAGCCTTCTGTCCCTGAGGCTCAAGTCAGGAGGCCAGCCAACTAGCCCTTGGAGTCACTTTGGGGTTCTGGGTTCAAGAGATGCCGGTCCATGTCCTTCTCACCCAGACAGTGTAGCAGGCAGCAGCAGAGCAAGGCAGAAGCCCAGCAGAGTGCAGTCCAGAAGAGTGGAAGCCCTTCAGCAGCACAGCAGTCTTTCTTCCTGGCAGAATATCCATAGGTACGGAAGGGTACTGAAGTGGAGGTATTTGAGGTCCAGTGTTTAAACCCAGTTGTTCATTTGAAGTGAGGGAGACACTTCTAGAGTTTTCCCTTCAAAGTCCCCATGCATCCTACCTACCCTGTCCTGGCTCCAGGCTAACTACAGGGGGTATGCAACCCTTTGTGAAAGTGAGGATGCAGCCTATTCAAGTGTAAGTTGGGGTTGTGTCCAGCGCCTCCCTCCCATCCTGCCAGTGATGGCCCATCCATGCACACCTAAGCTCCTTCTTGTATGTGGCTGTCTAGGACGAATACACAAAGCTCAACTGTCAGCTACATCCAGTCATGTTACTGAGGTACAGGCTACAAGCACTAAAGGTAAGAAAATGACGAATTTCTAAAAGTGGTATATTCTAAACTGTAATTTAAAATGTGACTGCTCCATAAGTTAGGATTTTTCATTACAATTCCAAAGACAGCAAATATGTCCTGGGCACCTGCTCCCATTTGAAAATTACAGCTTATTACATTTAATAAGGGAACTCCAATGTTAGTCTATGGGAGAGGTTGGCCTTGCAGTAGTCATAAACAGCCGCGGTCTGTGCAGGTAAGAGCGGTGGGGCCCAGTGGGGGGGGGGGGTTGGGGGGGAATTTCGAAATACAACCACAAGAGGAAATTAATTATTTATTTAATTTTCCCTCGCGATCGTATGTTGAAATACACCCCCACCCAGCCCCACCGCTCTTACCTGCATGGGCTGCGGCTGGTGATAAACTAATTTAAGAGTTTTTCACTAACAGTACATGCAAAACTAAAAAGTACATGTCCTACTTTTTAAATATATATTGCACCCTACCTTCTGGGTTTTCCAGGGTCTACCCTAGAGGTGACATAAGTATTAAAAAGGAAGATTTTGTAATTGTCCAAAGGTTTATTTTGCCAAGTGGACATGGCAGTTAAAACTGCACACCCAGGCTGCAATGGCAGGCCCGAGATATGTTTAAAGTGCTACGTAAGTGGGTGGCACAATATGTGCTGCAGGCCTACTTGTAGCATTTAATTTCCAGGCCCTGGGTACATGTAGTACCACTTTACTAGGGACTTATAAGTAATTTAAATATGCCAATTGGGGATAAGCCAATGTTACCATGTTTACAGAGTGAGCACATGCACTTTAGTACTGGCTAGCAGTGATAAAGTGTGCAGAGTCCTAAGGCCAATAAAGACAAGATCAGCCCAAAAATGGAGTAGGAAGGCAAAGAACTTTGTGGAAGGCCAGTCTAAGGGTTACATGTCTAACATGTGTCCCTCACAGCTGAAAGTGGGGAGAACTACCCAACCTCTTGGGAGTTCTTATCAACTAAGGCGGGAGAACCTGGATAGGCCATCAGCACTGCCATGGTCTGACCCAGAATGGTGTTCCAGGTAAAGTCCATTCCCTTGAGTGATATAGACCACCTCATCTGCATGAGCCACCTGAGGGGCCTGTGGTCTGCCTGAAGCTAGAAGTGAGTCCCAAACAGTTATGTCTTAGCTTCTTCAGTGCCCAGACTACAGCCAATACCTCCCTTTCAATTGCACTTCACCTCTGTTCCAGTGAAAGTTATAGTCTTTTAATAAAGGCTGCTGGTTGGACTAGGCCCTCCTCATTTAATTGTGCTGAGACAGCCCCTATGCCTTGCCCTGAAGTGTCTGTCTGCACTATGAAACCCTTAGAGAAGTCAGGAGCCTTTAGTACAGGTGCTGTACATATGGCCTCCTGAAGGGTACCAAAGGCTTTCTGGCAGGCTCTGTCCAGATCCCCTTTCAGGGCTGCTTCTTTGAAGTTAGCTCTGTTAAGGGGGCAACAATGGTGCCATATCCCTTATCAAACCTCCCACAGTATCCTGTGGGGCCTCACTTCAGTCTGTGTTTTAGGGGGTTGCTAGGCCAGTATAGTTTAAATCTTGGCCTGTCAGGGCTGCACCTTGCCCCCGCCCACCATGTGGCCTAGATTCACCATGGAATTCTTCCCTATCTAGCACTTACTGTCCTTGATAGTCAGGCCTGCCTGCTGCAGGGCCTGAAGTACCTTTTGGAGTTTATACATGATTTTCTCCCAGCTGGAACTGTAGACAACTATGTTGTCCAGGCAGAATGCACAGAATGCCTCTTTCCCTGGCAGGACCCTGTTGACCGAGCTCTGAAAGGTGGCAGGGGCATTCTTTAACCCAAACGGAATCACCCTAAACTAGAAGTGGCCCTCTGGGTTAAGAATGCAGACCTCTCATTTGCCCCTTCAGTCAGAGCAATCTGCCAGTTACCTGATGTCATATAAAATGTGCTGAGAAATTTGGCAACGCTCCAGCCTGTCTAGGAGCTCATCGGCTCGGGGATGGGCTGTCCATCAGTTATTGTGACTGAATTAAGACCCCTATAATCCACACAGAACCTAAGTTCTGGAGTGGCACCTGGTGGAGCAGCCTTGGATAATAGCACCACAGGGCTGGACCAGGGACTGTTGGCAGGTTCAATCTCCCCTAATGACAGAATCTTGGCGACCTTCTTCTTAATACTGGCTCTCACCTTGTTTGGCAGCCTTTACTTCTTAACAGGCAGACTGTTTCCAGTGTCTATGTCATGGACACACAGGTGTGTGAGTCCAGGAGTGAGGTAGAACAGGGAGGAAAACCGGCCCAGCAACTGGCTACAGTCACTTTGCTGTTCTGGGGTCAGGGTAGTGGCAAGTTTCACACTCTCCACTGACCCATTGTGCTCTTGGGTGGTATGAAGGTCAGGGAGAGGCTTGCTTTCCTCTTACACTCCCTAATCTGTCACTAAGAGCATTCTTACTTTAGACCTCCCAAAGTGTGGTTTCAGGCGGTTCATGTGGGGCACCCTTAAGGGGCTTCCGCTGGTTTGAGATCCACCAAGTAGGTAGACTCCCCCTTCCACTCTTCCACCTCATATGGACCTGTCCAATGGTCCTGAAGAGCACTGGGCTCTACAGGCTCCATAAATCACACCTTCTGGCCAGGTTAAAACTCTACCGGACTGGCCTCCTGATCATACAAGAGCTTAATAACTTCTTGACTTGCCTCAACATTGCTTTAAGCCTTCTTCCAGAAGTGGTGCATTTGGTTGCGGATGGCCAACATGTAGCTGCCCATATCCCAAGGAGGCTTCTTGGGAGCTTGCTCCCACCCCTCTCTCATAAGGCTCACAAGGCTAAGAGGTCTCCTAGCAGGGTGGCCATAGAAGAGTTCAAAGGGGCAAAACCCAACCCCCTTCTCTGGCACCTCCCTGTAGAAAGCATGACAGGACGATTTCCCATGTACACCTCATTGGCTCAGGTAGGCCCATTATCATGCCCATTACGGTCTTGTTGAATCTTTCTACAAGAATATTTGGGGGTGATAGGGCATGGGGAACTTTTCAGTTACCCCACACTCATCAGACATGAAGTTGGTGCCTCTGTCAGACACTACCTCTTTGGGGAACAACACAAGGGTAAACATCTTCAGCAGGGCCCTGGCCACCTCAGTTGCAATCACTGACCTCAGAGGGATGGCCTCTGGGTAGTGAGCGGTGTGGCCTGCCAAGACCTATTTGCATCTACCAGTATTTCTTATTTGATCCGCCATAGAAACTAGGATCGATTCTGACCCTCTGAGTGATGAGAAGCAGCCTGTGTTTTTGAAAGGCTGTTGGTTTTTCAGTACAAGTCAGCACTGAAATGCATGCCACGTTTTCAAGGTTGGCCAGGAAAGGTCCATATCCGAGATAGGCCTGATAAGTACAGGTCTGTCACAAATAGGCCTTTAAAAGGGTTTTATTGGCATGTGGCATGGAACGGGTGCAATTGAATGGTCATCATGGTGTCACAGCAATCGCCTTAATGTAGGGTTTCCATGAAAATTGAGACATAGGTCAGCTGGTGATCCCAGAACTTGGTGTGTTGCACTACTGCTTAAAAGGATTGATCTGACTTTGCTGACAATGTTTTTAAAATGCTTCCTTTGGTGGTACACGTTTGTGCTTCTGCTTGAGGGATGATGTGAGTTCTTAGCATCTTGAGTTGAGGAGATTATTTCACTCTGGCTTTTCCCATGAAATTCGAAACCAGCACCTTGCAGAGCATTTGTGAGAGAGTTGTTTCATTTAAACAAGCTGGTGGGTTCTTAAACTCAGAGATAATTGTCAACAAACTCCTTTCCAGGTCATGATGCAAAGGTGATATGAGAGGAGTAGAAATGTTTTTTTCTTTTTTACTAGATGATCTGTGGATGTGTAATACATGGGTATATTGATTTGTACTGTCCTTGGATAAGTATATTCTCCATCTCAGTTTGACTGCTTCGTGGCTTTAGTATTGCTAGCTCCTAGGTGAACCATTTTGCAGATCAATTGCTTGGTGAGTGTAGATATTTTTTGTTTAAGATAATCATTTCTAAAGCTTTTTCAGCGTTTAGTTGTATTGTCCCCTGTTAGAAGTTCTGTCACTTTTAAACTCGTCCAAGCATGATCAGTATGTCCTGAAGAAAATTGTCATCTGGAGGATTGGTATTTTGGTACCAGAATACTTAAAGGAAATGGAAAATTGTTGTTCCATGTCCAGGGCAGATATTTGAAGGTGGTTACATTGCCGGTGTTGTAAAAAATTGTGTGATGTGTGCCCTGCAGAATACATTAGGCTGGTCTTGAGTAGTGCCACTTGTCCTCACAAGTGTGAGTAGTTTACAGACAGTGTTCAAAGCATGGTCTTTGCCTTTTCAACAGAAAATTGCATGTTCACACTGAACAACTCTCGAGAAGATAGCAAATGAATCAGGACTCTATTTCACTGGCTTGCCAGGGTGATTGTGATATCAAGAAGATCCCATGTTTTATGATAACGCTGGAGTGATGCTCTCTCTGAAGAATATTATTTTCTTGGGACAATGCTACAATAATAACATTTCTCACTAAACAAAATGTCATGGTCCCTTCAGTTATTGACACTTCTTCTCTATTACAGGCACAGGACACTGATGCACAACTCAGAGATTCAAAGATCGCTACTTAGGTACTGCCAATTTGAAAACACAATTTTCATAGCCTTAAAAGAGAAGCAGACTGAGAGTACTGCTTCTGTGAACCATCTGTTTATCCTAACGCATGCAGGATGTATTTGGTTTTTGTCAATTCTAGCTTTATAAGACATTAATTCCCTAAAGTGGGCTACTGAAAGAAAGCAGGGAAGCATGTAAAAAAATATTTATTTATATGCAATTGCATTCATTTCCATGCTTAACTCTTCACAACTAGGGAAATTATACTTCAAAGGCTTTTAATACTAATTTTGCATGCATAGTTTGAATAGCTTTAATTGTTCACATTTCTTTACACCCACACTCATTATTGCCTGATTTTTAAAAAGTGCTAAATATCAAAGATTTTAACATTTCTTTCTTTTTTAGGTTTTAATGCTATTTTAATTCACAAAACATTGGGATACAGCAATAAAGGGAAAGGAAAGAAAGCGTTAACATGTGAATGTGAGAATAAGGTATTGTTTCAACTTAAACATTTTTAAAAAAATCCACACTCAGAAATCTTTAAAAGATTACCTCATTTTAAAATAAGCAACAGGAAATATTATAAGAAAATTCAGCCATGGGGAATGATAGTTTAAAAAGATATTCACGCATGCCAAACGGAATAAAAGAGGGCAGGACATTAAGCAACAGAAAAGAATCAAAACGTGGAATTCCCAGAACCAACTACTGAATGTAAGCAAAGCTTTAACGTTCTTGTAATTTTTTTTTTGTTCTTGAGCCCTTCCTGCAGAGGGTGATGAGCAATCTGGTTATCAGGGAGAAAAGATGTCCCTTACCTTGCTAAAACCATGGCCTTTATCAACAAAATGATTTTCACTATGACCAGCCAAGAACCATCCATCCCAGAAATACTTACAGAATAGAGAAACTACCAGTTGGTCTAGGGATTTAAAACTAACCTAACAAAATCAGAGGGAATCAACCATAACACACCATAACAATGATGTACACTACAATCTGAGACATGGTTCAAATGTGTTAAAAAAGACAGGGCATGTGCAGAGATAATTATAGCTTAATCCCTGTCTGAAACACTCAGCAGGAACATGTCAAGAGTCACACGTCTAGTAAAGACAGAGGTATCCAATTGGCAATCACACAAGATTTCATGGCTGTATGAACAGCAGCAGTGTAATAGACTAAAATTACTTCATCTTTTCTCTGCACTGCCGCTAAAAATCCTGAAAGTCACATTCAGATGTTATAAAACCTATGCATGAACTATATTTCAAAGGGAAAAAGTATGACACTGGGCTTCAAGCATGGAACACTTCCTTCTAAAAAAGGGGGGCTTCGATATACCTCACCAATTTAAAGACGTCCAAGCAGCCCACTTATGATACCTGTTGAAAGCAGTCCCATAAGACACACTGAAGGAATGGTGTTATTTTGGTCATATCCTGGCAAGAATATCCCTTTGGGAAGTTGTTGGCTATCCAAAAAGAGCCCAGCTGATCAGTACTAACTGTACCTGAACTGGACCCTGTTGGTGGCCTCTGCTGGAGATAGTCCTGACCTGCAAAAGCTGTTCCTGAGGTACTGGGACCCTTGGCTGAGTCTAAATGGACTTCTCCTAACAACCTGGATCTTAGAATCTTTTTGGACTTGAAGACATCCGGAGAACCGAGACAAACCTGCCAAGCCGAACAGCTCAAGGCAGGTTGACACTGTTCTGATAAAGCAGGTTTCCCCGCTCGTTGCTTCTCCGCAGCAGCAAATCTGATTCAGCAGCGCCTTGCTAATAATGTATCTTACCTTGTGGAGCCATCTTTGGATATAGCACACATCCTTGCCCAGCTGGAGGATTCCATGATCTAACAAAGAAACTAAGGGCCTTATTTATATGCTTGCGGACGGTGTTAGTACCATCGCCATGGCAGTGTTTTTTACTCCCGCCATGATGAGATGTCCTCCGGGCCAGCAGAGAACACTTGTACTTACAGGAACCGCAGTGACTGTGCAATGAAAGTGAGCCTTGGTATTCTGTCAACATGATGGAGACACATGCACCCTTCCATTTTCTTTTCTTATTTTCAAAAACAAAATTCCAAAGCAGAATTTAGTTTTTGTAAATAAAAAAGCAAAGACCCTCCCCATGGGAGTTTTCTCCCATACCATAGGGGTCATTGAAAAGTTTTAACTCTGACATATCAGCACATTTTAGGTGGCGGTTTGTAAAGGTAAACACTGGCTATGTGTCGGCTCACTCTAAATTGGATAGGCAGACACATTTTCAAACCTCTGTCGACCCTTACTCTGTCAAGGCATCGAAATGGGGTTGTAGGTGCAGAGACGGAGTAGCCTCTGCCATCTAAATACTGAAGGTTGTGGAACCTTCAGGTTGGCGGAAAGGAAACTCTGTCATGGTTGCAATGGAGTACCCTTTCTGCCAACATTAAATCAGGCCATATGTTTGAAAGTAAATCTTGACCAGGCAAAGGTACCAAAAGTATCTGGCAGGCTAGAGGACTTCCCTGGGCAAAAAATTTGAATTTCTCCTGCTCATAGCTTTTCTCTCACACAACAGTTACTTCACCATGGCCATATCCAAAGCCTATCTGACATCGTGGCGCACTCATCAGATACAGTTTGCTGCTTTCACCATTTGAAGATTTCTGACTTCCAGAAAAAATAGACTGGGTCCTCAGTTAAAACCTCCTACTGGGATGAACCTGGTTGGCGTGCCCGACATTCGCATCATTACGGTTAGCCTGAAATCGTGCCTAGGTCCCTGGTTCGATTCTCATACATTATGCATGAGTCTTCCTGGAAGCACAGCAGGACTAACAGTAGGATTACCATCTCCTGTATAATATCTCTGTATAAAGTTCAGGCCCAACGTCATCCTTTAGGCCGACACAGTAACACAGCAAGGTAGGACCCCTGGAGAGACATATGGGTATATATACAGCACATCTTGCTTAGGAAGATAGAGGAGACCGTGACTTCCCGGCTGACACACTGACCAGAGACGCTGAGGTTCCTGCATGCAGACACTCCAGCTAGCAGTGGTCTAACATCCCTCGCGGGGTGTCCAACTCGAGACCAGGACGGGGTCCCATATTCTCTAAACTCCCAGGTAATGGGGTGGACTAGATCCTGGAGGCATTCTTGGCATAACACCTACATAGATGCTAGGTACATTTAGGTACATCTAGTTAGGGTGACATCGTAGGAGTACACACTTTCTTATCATGTGTTTTATGTACTTGTATATATTCATGATTTCTGCAAGATGGTAGAACTATACCATCCCTTTACTTTCATAGTACTGCTAATCATATATCTCTGCTAGTGTCTAATGGTTATTGCAGCTCATCTATTCTACACTAGAATAACAACTGTTCAATAAATTCTTATTGAAAACGCCCAGCCTGTTTAATCTGTGTATCTCTCTGAGACAAACTAAGTGAGCACGAGTGACTGAGCGAAAGGTAGTATATTGTTTCCACGATCCTGGGGGATCAGGGTTGTCATGTTCTGAGGTTGCCAAGAACTATTCTCTCCCCGATAAGAGGATAAGATATAAAGAGCTTTAATCCATAGGCACCAACCCAACAGCCGTCAGACGCTTACTGCCCACCAACTGTTTCCACCTCGAATCTCCATGCCCGGTCATTCTAAGTGACCTAGTAGTAGTGCTAGAATGGCCAGGCTATGAAATTCTATAACTTTACAACAGACTCATACATCCCAGACTCATGCCATCTCTGCAATTTCTAAAATATTGATGGAAACAAAGGAGAACACATGTTTTCCGTTCCAAAAACAATGGGAAAACTTGGCAATCACTCTAGATGATGAACAATGGGATCAGATATAGTTAAGCCACCTCACACCCCACATATTATGTAAAATGCATACCACAGGTCCGGGCACATGTTTGAGAGGAAGTGGTGAAAAAGTAACATCTTGTAAGACTGCCTGTACCTACGTGACTGTTGGAATTCTGCACTGAATAATGATTGCAAAATATCCAGATAATATTTAGCCAGATGCACTTCTGTGATATTGTTAGGGGCACACTCAGAGAATTTCAATTCACTTTAAAATGCTAAAGGGAAAATAATCTCCTTCTTGCTCTCACCAGAAAACAGGCAATTCTTTCACTCTGGGGGCAAAATTGAAAGCCAGGAGTTCATCTGTGATTGTTTTATATATGGTTCCTTCTCAGGATGGAAAAACTGGCTTGTGAAATACAGGAGAATGAGAAATAATATATGAGACTTTGGAAACCAGTTATTCCGTTTCTGGCACAGGATTTCCCCAGTTTTACTTGTCCAAATTGACTACAAATCCTCTGGCTGAAAGACACACTGTACTCAGAAAATGTGTCTCGAGAGAGGCAGGTAACAAGTTTTGCTAAGAAATTTGATGAGACGTAATTAGGTTACAATATCAACTTCCACACTGTGGTTCTTTGGTTGTAAGGTAGAGGGTGTTTATACCTAAGGTTTAAATTAAAGTGTTATGAGAAATAACAATACAAATTGAAGTTAATTTATTTTAGTTTATTATAAAGCTACTAAGCTTAAGCACCATTCAGATAGCTTAGTCAGATGTTTATAACAGCGCTTATCAAAGAACTTGGGAAAGCAGGACAAAAGGTTGATTCTGCTGTGCCAGGAAAGGACATTAGAAGCTGTCAAGGACTGTTTTGTGAGGGAGATGGAAATTTCAGGGAGTCCCTAGAAAATGTACCATGAGGAGGAGAAGCGCATAGCGAGAAGATGGAAGTTTAGCGGCAGGAAAATCAAATGATTTAAATTAAGAAGGAACATTCAACAGATGGTGGAACCCAGACAAAACTTGGAAATAGACTGTAGGGGACAATCAGGTCTATACATCTGAACAAGAGAGGTGACATAAAGAAGGGCCAGATCTTTGACACATTTCAGGACAATGTACAAGAAGTAGATTTGGAAATGACAGGAAAAAGGTGAGCCATCCAAGAGAGAATGTGAAACACAAATACAGCTAATACTGTTGGAAGTTTCATTTTAACTTAACTAGCGACTCAATCTGTTGTGGTCTCTTCCATCATGGCATCTTTAGCATGTTGCTATGGCCTTGGAATATTACCATGTTGTAAGAAATTGAGTTATTGGTTGAGGGCGGTGGAAGCCCCACTCAGGCAACAACCCCAATTCTTGCCGGGGGAACCACAAAAGTCACAAAATTAACCTGTGCTGAAGCCTCCGGTAGCTCAGGACAAAGCAGTAATCCTTAAGATAGAGGCAATGTGTAAAGTATTTATGCAGTGCGCAAACAGTAATCTTAATAAAAATACAATGAAACTAGAACAACAAAAATCAAACCAGTAGAAACGGAGATATTGACTTTTCAAGTTTTTAGTAAAAATAGCGACTAAAGCACAAAGTGTTGACTGTGGTTTTCTGGACGCACCGAACAAGGACTATGTTAAAAGTTCAGGCTGATAGCGGGGAGAGTGGGCCGGATACAGGGACCATGTTTGTCCCATTGAGGGTTGTGTCTTATATCTTTTATTCCAGTCTTTGCGTCCCTCTTCATCATTTCTGATCAGGAGCTGCTAGGTTCTGCAATGGGAAATCCTGTGCCGAATTCCATCTTGCTCCATCGACCCTGATCAAGAGCTGCAAGGGCTGTGATGCAACGTCCTGTGTCGAGTTGTGTCATGCTGCATTGGTTCTGATGAGGCAGTCAATCAGGAGCTGCAAGGGGGTGGGATCCAAGGTTCTGCATTGTGCTGTTGGATTTGAAGGCAGCCACAGTTAGGCAGGGAGGAGTACACTCTTTTGCCAGCTAAGGTTCTGGGACCTGGGAGGAACCTCTTAGGGATCAAGACTCACTCAAGGCAGAGGCTAGAAGCAGGGCTCAGGCAGTTCTAGTTGCAGGTCCAGGCAGGTCCGGTGCACCAGGTCAGCTGGGCAGTGCAGGGAGGTCGCTTAAGCTTGTTGTGTCCATGTAACTCACACAGGAGGCCAGCTAACTGACCATTAGAGTCATGCTCGGTAGCCTGGGATGAAGTCAAGCAGATCCAGTCTGCCTTCTCAGACAGCAAGGCAGTCCTTCAGCAGCAGGGTAGTCCTTCTTCTGTAACTTTTACAGGTCCAGGAGAGGTCTCACACGTGGCTCTGGAGGTCAAATATTTATATTTGGTGGCAGACTTTGTGTGGAAGGACTTCCTGTCCTACCCCCGCATCTGATTCTGGAAAGTTCTTCCCCTTCACCTGCCATGGCTTGAAACTGTCTAGGGTGACAAAAGACTTGGCAGGCCTGGTGCAGAAGGCAAAGCTCTTTCAAGTGTTAGTGGGGCTGGGTACAGCCCCTCCCCAGTCATCCTGTCAGGATGGTCCACCTTGTCCACACCTAAGCCCCTTTTGGATTACTGTCTGGAAGCAATACACAAACTCCAACAGCAGAGCCCTTCCCAGCTATGTGACCGAGGACACTGGCAGAAGGCACAAATGGTTAGGAGAAGAAAATACCAATTTTCCAAAAGTGGCATTTTGAGAATTGTGACTTAAAATCCAACTTCACCATTAAAGAGGGTTTTAAGTTACAATTCATTTGAGTGAAAACAGCATATCCCTTTCTGCTCCCAGTCCACAGGCAGTATAAAATAAATGCATTTAGTGCTCGTCAATGGAAGATATAGGTCTTGCAACAATGCAGAACGAAATTAGGAGCTTTCCCCTACCAGAACATGTAAAACATATGTAGACGTGCCCTACTTTTTAAATATAATGCATCATCTCCTATGAGCACCTTAGAGGTGACTATTAAGTATTAAAAAGGAAGGTTTAGGCCTGACAAAATATATATTTTGCCAGGTTGAAATGGCAGTTTAAAACTGGCTGCAATGGCAGACCTGGAACATGTTTTAAAAGGCTACTTTGACGGGTGGCACCATAGTGCTGCAGGCCAACTATTGTGATTTGATTTACAGTCTCGGGGTACATGTAGTACCATTTATTAGGGACTTACAAGTAAAATAAATTTGTAAATTTGGTGTAGGACAATTTCATCATGTTGTACGGAGACAGTACAATCACTTTAGTACTGGCTGGCAGTGGAAAAGTGCACAGAGTACTACAACTGATAATAATGAATTCAGCAAAACAGGAGGGGTGAAAGCAAAAGGTTTTGGGTTAATACCATGCCAAGGATGTTAGGTCTAACACAAGTCCTAAAGAAATGCTGAGAGATTTTTGTGTTCCAGAGTGACGTTGTGGCTGAATCCTCTACTACCTGCTTCTTGGAGTCTATCTACTATTCATATTTTAAAACTCTTGCCTTACCTCCTAAAACTGGAACTGCTGATTATCTTTGTTTAGAAACTTAGGATGCACAGAATGTAACTCTGGTGACGAGCGACTTGAGAAGGGGCAGACTCATGTGAAATGCCACCAACCCCTATTTGAAGACTCAAAAGTTGCTGTTCAGCTGACAAAATGCCTGTACCAGGTTCTCCTGAAGGTAACAGCTGCTGGGATGTACCTTGTAGTTACTGTATCGTTATATTTTGGTATTATCAAGTGTGGAAATTGTTTGGCCGCAAGCGTGAAAACCGTTGGGAGGTTTGTGTACGGATCCATCTCACTTTGCATTGTGTTGATTAATACAGTGAGGTTCCCATGTCAAAAAATCGTGAATGTGCTCTGCGACCTTGACATACTTGAGTAATGCCGTGGCACCACACATCGAGGATGTTATACATCCATGCATGAGTTTTGTAGGCTATCTTGATAACTACATGTATCACAGATTGAGGCAATGAGATTGAAGGAGCGCAAGGATACATGTGGTGTCTTATACTGAAAAAAGAAGTAAATGATTTGTAAGTTGAACACTTAAGGAACCCACATACCTTTCATAGTGGAAACACTGAGGTACAAAAGTTATGAATAACTTATTATGTGGCATACATACCAAATACTGATTTGAATGGGTAGTGCTTACCAAAATCTAAATGTGAGTAAATATTGAAATACTGAAGAATAGACAAATTATAACATTGCAGATAGACCATATCATTGACCCCTTAAGTGCTGATTCTCTCCTCCTCCTACCTGAGTACTTTTCTGATGTATGGGGGCTGTTTGCACATAAGCCTTCCAAACATTTTTTCACTTATTTTGGCAATGTTGGTAGCTGCGATATCTGGGCCTGGGATCAGCCGGCACCCCGGGAAACCTACCTACCCCATACATTTCTGTAAACCACTTGTGGTGACTGTGCGCAGTAGAATAAGGAAACCCGCTCCCGTGCCAGCACACAACAGTAGCGCTGGGCAGGTGGAGAGCCTACCAGGACCACGAATGCTGTGGGACTCTATTGTGGCTCGCAACATGAATACGGGAGATACTCCACTTCAGGCTGTGGCAACCAGTAAAAAAGAAAAAGTGTGATACTGGGTGCCTTGATTTTTGTTTAGGTAAAAGAAAGAACAAAGGAAGCAAGTCCACAACACATTAAAGGGGCTTGAGAGAATTGCCCCATAATGCTTCCGAGCTCCCTCAAAAATATGCATAGTGATTGAAGTTGTACCCTAGGTATGACAGGGGCACCAGCAATAGTTGGAAACCACTGCAGGGGCTTCATGGAGATCGACAGAACCACTTAGGGTGTGTTAGGTCACTTTTTTGCCTGTGAACCCAACACTCCCAGGTAAAAGAAAACGTGACCATGGAAATATTTTGCTTTGTTTTTAAGCATTCCGTGTTGATATTCTAAGGTGTAAGAACCATTATTAGGAGGTCTTGTGGTTGATAGCAGACAGGTACAGGTAGTGAAAATACACATACAATTCATTTTGTTGAATATTCTAAACTTCATTGACATGCCTACTGTTGATAGTAAATGATTTCACATATTGTTTAAGGTCATTAAAAAGGGGCACTACTCTGAAATGTTGATTTGCATTGGCTTTGGGGTTTTTATTTTGTCTTTTAATGTTGTAGTGACCCCCTGACAAAAGTAGACATCTTGACTTTTTAATTGACTTGACTTTTAATTTAATGTACCCCATTGTTGTGTCACACTCATGAGGAAGTATAGTGTTTTCAGGGTTCAGGGCTTTCAAGTGCACAGACCATTAGAGATGTGTCCAGCTCAGGGGATCTAGCATACATTTAGGGGTTTACCGGATCTGTTGGGGATTTTATTTAGAGTGTTTTACCACAGATATTTTTACTGGTCATTTTCTATACTTTTATTATTTTGGTGTAGTATTTAGTAGTGTGTGGAAAAAAGTGATTCTTCTTTTTAAAAGAAAAAAGCACTGTCTGGACAGCAAATTGTTGAGTTTTTTTTTTTGCCCTGCTGAGTTCTAAGTCCCTAGTCCATGCAACCTCCCGCAAATAAGCCTTGGACTGCTCAGAATTGCTTCTCTGAGAGTCAAGTGCTAAAAAGGGTACTAGCTTCTCAGTTGGGGTATCTGCAATCAGGCCCCAAGACAGCAGCGGTAGAAGGCATCAGTTTTTACAACTGGGGCCCAGTATGCCCAGTCTGCCTTTGGACTCTCCGACCAAGATTTATTGCAACTATTAAACATCAAATTGAGCAAATATTGCAAAAGATGGCCAACCAAAGTAAAAGGCTAGTGGCCCACTGTCAAATATGACAGAAAAATGCTGAAAATGAATGATCTGGTACTATCATTTCTGGCAACGTCTTTTGGCATATTTTGAGATTTTTTCTGGGTTTATGTGGAATAAGGGGGGTGGGGGGTTTCTGCAAGTGTTTTACCATAATTTCCCTGGTAGCAAAATTCAATCAGAGACATTAGGTTCCTTCTGCAATGTGCAAAACCTGTATAGTATTATCAGACCATCTCCTATTCATTTATAGACCTGCCATTCTTTTAATGGTGCTGGAGGAAAAACGGCTTGGTGTTCCAACTATTTGCCATCTGATATTTAATATGGGAATTAATTTTTGCACCTAATATAAAAATATGTCCTATAGTTGTATCCCATCATGTGAATTCCATATATTAGTATGGCCATGGTCTCTAATTCAGACAGTCTAACAAATAAAGGACACCAATATGCAGAAACATCTGATGATCTCTCTCTCTCTCTCTCTTTCGCTCTCTCTCTCTCTCTTTCTCTCTCTCTCTCACACACACACACGCACACACAATAATCACTGTAAATCTTAGTAAATGTATAATTATGCATCTACTCACCCCCAAATAATTTTTCAAAAAGTAATGTTCAACAATAAACGAACGACATACCCAGGTGGGAGATAAACTATTTAAATACTACAAACGAAACAGAAAGGCAAAAAGAAATGAAAATCAACTTTGCAAACAAATTAGTTCAGCAAGCAAATGCGTTCCACATTGCAGACATATCACAACAGCATACAGACCCCCTTGTTCTTATTTAACTGCCCACTAGAATATTAGAAAAAAAACTTGCACCAGCATTTCAAATTTCAAACCAAAACCAGAACACTGCTCCCAATGGACATTGGTGGTGCACTGCGCCTGTGAAAAAAAAGATGTATGTCGTAGAAAGTCAAATCCACCTGGCACTCACAGCTCCTGATTTAGAGTTAGGTGTTACTGTAACATCTTTTAATTCTCGGAGGGAATGTGAAAATAGCGTAGAATTCAAAGGTCTAGATTTACTCCACAATGTTAACCTTGCTGTGCAAGAGGATCCTAGAAATAAGTGTAATCTTCACAGATGTGTGAAGACAGTTATTATGTCCTACAAGCAGAGTAATTCTAATAGGCACATGCAGCACCATACATGTAAACAAACAATGCATCCAGTTATCATACCCTACAAACTACAATACGTAACTGTGCACATTGGATACATTGGGGAATATTTACTAACATGTGATGCAATACAGCACAGCAAGGGAAGTGGCTCTGCTGTGTTGCATGAAAGGGAGAGAAAAGAACTGCACCATATTTACAAAGATATGCCACAGATCTGCTCTCTCCTAGCACTGGCACACTTGTGGCTGCCTAACGCCAAACCAGGCACCCTTGCCTCATGTCTCAAGGTGCCTGTGTTGTGGTCAGGGCAAATTGTTTTTTTATGCTATTTCCTCTTTGTATGTGTGCTTCAGGAACAAAATGAGGAGATATAAAGATATTTATTTTCTTAATGCCCATGTTTGCAAGTATTTCTAAATATGGGTTTGCATCAAAATACACGCAAGAATGCACAGGAACGTCCATACACCACCCATGTAAAGCCTACCTGATGCAAGGTAATGCAAGGAGAGTGGCTTTGTAAATCCCAAAATAGATTGTGCCTAAGGGCTCGCCAAAAAAAATGATGCAACCCCAAAGCAAAATCTTAGTAAACCTGGTCCACTGTTGATGCTTAGACATTTTGCACCAGCAAACAGACCAGCTTTAATTCTGCCCATGTCCAATTATTATGCAACATTTAGAGTTTCACTGAGATCTTTAAACAAAAATCCAGTCCCCGTGTCTTCCTCAAGAAATTTAAGGAGCCAATACATCTGCTGAGTGTAGAGTCTCAGCTACAGATGTGCCTCATGCTGCACAGGATGGCAATAAATAGATTACATCCTAATTCACAAATGCATGCAGGTATTCCATATCAAGGCTGCTGCCAAAACTGAGTGACAGCAGCTGCTAGAACACACTACTCCATCACTAAAGAATGGGTAGCCCGAGGCTGAATTGTGCACTGCTGAGATGTAGATATTTATGTAGTGCACAAATATGGCTAGGCTCAAACTGTTTCTGCCAAACAATGTCAGACAATGTATTGTCCTTCACATGCTCAAGCATCTAGTAGATCATCCTCTCTGGGTCATGCTAAAGCCCTTGCAGTGATTCACATTCCTGCTTTGTCCTATTCATTGGTAACTACTAATGATCATGATACGCATTTTCTCCATTTTACTTAACTGAGCAGCCTCCCCATATGGATTAATCTGATTCATTTTTTCTGTAGCCCCATCTACTCCCCATTGCCAACGTGTCTGTCAGTTTTGTGTATCTGTGCTACTATCCATCTCATGGACCCAACCCATGGGAGTCTTCTACGGGCAGTAGCAATCTAGCACTTGCAGTAGGTTGTGTGACCTGGTAATCATTAGATGGTCTCTGTTGTTACACTGTATTCTGTGAGCGTTATAATTCATCCTCCTTTCTACTATCCGCATCTTGTATGACATACTGTTCTTCAACATGTAGAGACACACCAGACTCCCATATCCCACAATCTCTGGCCTAGCATGATCAATGCTCACCACAGTCACAATGTGTGATAGTCCTTCACCATATGAAATGCTTCCAATTCTAGATTTACCTCGAATTGCTGATGTTTCATGTGCAATAGGTAAAAAGTAACCTTACTTAGGGCCTCATTTATGGAAACTGGTGTTGGGCAGTGCCGCAAGTCTTCTTGCTGTGCTGCACTATGCCCATGTGAAAGGGCAGGAATACACTGTGTTTATGAAATATGCTGCATTCCTGTCCTTTCTCACTGCGCTGGCACACAATTTGCTGCCTAGCACCAACACAGGCACCCTTGCATCATGGTGCAAGGGCGTTGCATGGAGGATTGTTTTTGTGCAGGACGGGGCATCTTCCTGCACACAAAAAATCCCGAGAGGCATTATCCTCTTTCCATGTGTGCTGCAGAATGCATCACACATGGAAAGAGGAAAAACGATCCTTAAAATCTTTATTCAGGAGGAAGGTCAAGCTTGTGCTTCAAAGGTATGGATTCGTTAGTTTCTTCGAAAAAATATTAATCCTATTTCTTCCTTCAATATGTTTTAATCAATTGCTTGTATTCCCTGTATGGCCCTGTCTTTTTATAGTAATGGGATGGGACTCCCACTGTTAAGTCTGAGCGTCTGGAAGCTTCATTGATTTTCCTACAAGGATCCATATTCACCCTCTAAAGTGTGTGCTTCCTTTCAGTCGGCTGTGCCGCTGCCATTGCTGTTCGTTCAGTTAGAGCTTTAAAGAGAATGAGCTCCAACTGAATGAACACCGACGGCTTTATTTTGTTCAACGTAAAGATCATTGCTCACTCATTTTGGGGAGCCATTTTTTCACTTAAGATTCACCTGCAATCAGATCTTTTAAAACAAAGAGTAACATTTGAATATAAAAAGTGAGTGGAATTTTGTGTATATAAATATGCATGTGCAATTTATTAAACCACACCCTAGTTTCCTTTTTTTCGAATTTCTATTGTGCACTCGAACACAAATGTTACAACAATAATAATGCATTCAAATATTGATTCTTAGACGTAAGACCGAGTAATAAAGTCAAGCCAAGTATATTTTCATGAAATGTACCTGAATTTTAGTGATTTACCTACTAAACAATTAAACAGAAAGTTCATCTTAAGTGCCCATATCCCTAGCATATGAAATAAATGTCACACGGATATACCGCTCTCACTAGCTCAACATGTGTAGTCTTATTGAAGTCCTTTTAAATGAGTATTCATATTTCTAGGGTGGGCGGAAAGAGAATTCTAATCACAAATCCTCTTTCACAGAACGTTTCCACCGCTAAGTATCATTTACATGCCAATTTACATTCACAATTACCACATGTCGATTCACTAAACTAGAAATTATGTATTTTGCAACTCTCCTGAAAATCCATGAATGCAACAAAAAGTGTAATTCTTGGATTACAATTTAATCTACTTACTTTCTTACATGTACTATTTTTTGGATCGAATGCAACAACCTAATAGCAATTCAACTGATTGGAGCACACCCACGTGTTTAACTTTCAACATATTTCAATCACTATAATTAAAAAAAGTGAAGTTACATTCCATGTTTTCTTTATGAACGCTTTTTATGTTGTGGCCATTTGTAAGTAGTACACATGTTACTGCCCTATGGACAGCATGTGTGACTGAAATTTAAGACTATCTGCCATCAGCCACAGCCCTTGCGGTAAGAGCAGTGGGGCCGGGTGGGGAGGGGGGGGGGGGTAGGTATTTCGACGGACGATGATGAGGGAAAATCATTTATCTATTTAATTTTCCCTCGTCATAGTCCATCAAAATCCGCCCCCCACCCCCACAGGCCTTGGCTTTCTGCCATTATGTGGTGAGTTGGGTTTACTGATACCAATCTCTGCTAGCCTTATGCCCCAACTGTTTCCTCAAATCACTGAATAAACCTCTGCTTATTGCCTGAGACTTAGATCACTTGTTTCAATTGAAACACTTGTGGACGATCTTGACTTTTTTTTAATTTACTTTACATTTCCAATGTTCAAGTTAGAATTTCGTGTCACTCATAGCGGTGAATTAATGTATCTATTTTTCAATTACAACTTTAGCTAACGTTGCTCGCACCTCTTCAGTGGCACTGTATCTTGACAGAGCAGACATGATTATCTACAACATGCAGTGGTGTAAACAAACCTAATAAGGTGAATCAAAATCAGTACCTAGCATGGTATAAAACCCATCAGTTTATAGAGCTGAAATGAAGAACTGAATGAATGGTGTGGGCAAATATCCCTTAAAAACCAGCTATGATTTGACATGTTATTTTTCTCCTTTTAATCAATGCTATAACTGAGTATTACGATACAGAAACAAAGACGAGAGAGTCATCTGAAGCATAAGGTAAACCTTCGGTCAACCATATGAGGTACGCTGTGTGAAGAAGAATAACCTGCATTTCCTGAATGTCTCATGTAGGGGACATAAAATCAGTTGAATGGCATGAGGTTAAGTACCATTTGAGTGTGTGCAACACTAATGGGAAAACAAGTGACCCAAGTGGACCATTGATCCCTGCCCTATCTGGCACTCACTGGCCTTCATAGTCAGGCACTTCTCTGAGGTGGCACAGGGGGTCCTCCCAGCTAGCTAATTTTTTCCTAGATTGAGCATATGTAGGACTAGCTCTGACTGTATATATAGGGTTACTTACGTGGGATATTTTTTAGATATTATGTGCACAATTACTAAACTAGTAAACTCGAGTGCAGTGCCATTGACATTTGTCCCAAGTCAATTATGAGGCGGCGTAGAACAGTGTCTTATGACAGGATTCGTATATTGTATTGTTTTTTAGAGTTCATGTTTTTTTATTTTTCATAAAGCAAAACTGTTGTGTGAAGTATTTTCATGCCATGTCAAATGATATCAGTATGGCATATTTGAGCAGCAAGACTTGCACTTGTTGAGTTGAACTGTAAAAAAGGACAAAAAGGTGGGAGTCAGTAATTAGCGTGGCTAATATTGTCCCGAAGTTAAAAGCAATAAGACTATTAGTATCAGCTTGCCCCTTAGCTACTGGCCCCCAAACAGTCGCAATTCATACTAGGAGCACTCATTTGCTTGCCACTGTGTGCCAGCTCCACCCTTTTTCTAGTTGTCCTAGAAAAGTAAGAAAAATAGGCAAAACCCTCTGTTTATATTTCCAGCTGCTCTGCATCATTTGAGTTTACATTCTCCCCATCAAAGTGATCAACAATGACGGCTATTGCCCGGCAGATGCGAAAATCCTGCTTTTCTGAGTGGCAGCTGCATACCAGGACAGACCGATAGCAATATCAGCACACTGCCACAAAAAGGTTAATAATCTCAACCACAGTGTGCTGCTATCACCACTCATTTTTCTTAAGGGAAAGTAAACCTATATAGATGCACAAAATCAGAAAAAGGATGAGGAGTTTAGAGGACTTCAGGACAAGATGTAGAATAAATAAAACACAGCAAAACACCACAAGAACTGCAACCTGGGAGTTTTAGGATGCTTCATGAGTCGGCCCAAAGCGGTAGCTATTGCCCATAACTGATTTATTTTGATTATCTGTCTTTGCCCAAAGTTCAACTGAGGAGACACATTAAAAAAATGGGCCCAAACACAAACATTTTCATTAGGCTTCCTATTGGAGTAGCATCATTTTGGCAACATCCTTTTACGTTTGGCTAGGCCACATGTATATTTACATTTGGCCTTATGTACTCGTGTGCTGCAATAATACAAATGAGATATGGTGCAACAAAGATGTAGAAAGTGCATCTATTGTGTGTTTTGACGGGAAACAGCCTTTACAACGAAAGCGTTACAACGCATGCCATTACAACGCATGTTGTTACAACGTGAAAGGCTTGTTGCAGGGGGTAGAAGGTGTTGGAGTTAACTCCAACACCTTCCCTACTGTTGCACACACTGGAGTTGGAATAGTAAATTATACTATTCCGACTTCCAGCGCACCCCCGGCAGCAAGTCGGGGTAAAGGTATGCGTTGTAACAGCATGTGTTGTAATGGCATGCGTTGTAACGTCATACAACCGTTTTGACGTATATGTGTGTGCAAATTAATGTTTTTCCTTTTCAGAGACATCTGGATTGCTGATATTAATCTTCCATAGGTTTAGATTGCAAGGAGGTGCGCTAAAATTCTTTTAATGCAGAGCATTCGCCAGGGATTAGTGAGGATGAATCATGTGTGTGTTCAATGCTTTCTTTATAAATTGTGACTGGTTGTTTTTGTTTAATAAAAAAGTATTGGTATATTGTGCCACATTTAAGAGTGCAGTATGAAATAGTTTATTCCTTTAGTAAAGATTTCATTTTTCGGATTATATGTAGGTTGTAGAATTAATATGCATTTAAAGAAAAATGTTAAGTTAGCATGATTGTGGGCCTTAAGCTAACAGTCGAGACATTTAATACTAACGTGAAAATTGTTTTTCTGCATATTTTTCTCCTCTGCAGGTGCAGACCAAAGGCATTTGTTAATTAGCAAAAAGCACATTGTATTTCAGAGATTGTGAGGTGAGGAAGAACCGGCAAAATCAAATAATTTTAATGAAGAACAAAGGGGGTGCTACCAGTTGTAACTATCAGACGAAGGGAGGAATCCAAGGACACCTTGGAAGTGTAGCCTGGAATATGGGAGTAGTGTCCAAGGCACCAAGGGCCAGATGCATCAAAAAATGTTTTGCGATTCCCTAATTGCGAATCTTCGCGATTCGCAATTAGAGAATCGCAAAACGGCATGCATGAAAGTGTGCAGTACACTTTCTGCGATTCCTAAGGAGTCGCAAATGACCTACCTCATGAATATCAATGAGGTAGGTTGCAATTTGCAACCCCTAGGAATCGCAAAAATCACAGGGATAGTGGCCTGATGAGATGACCACCATGTCTGTGATTGCTTTTAAATAAAGCAATCATTTTTTTTGTAAAGAAGCCCGTATTCCTTAAAGGAAAACGAGTTGCTTTACAAAAAGAAAAATGAAAAGTTTTCTTTTCATTTTTTAAGAGCAGGCAGTGGGCCGTGGGACCACTGCCTGCTCTTAAAAATGTTTTTACAAACATTCACAAAGGGGAAGGGGTCCCTTGGGGACCCCTTCCCATTTGCGAATGTCTTACCACCTACTTGAAGTAGGTGGTAATATGCGAATGTTTTGCGACCACATTCACGGTCACAAAACATTCATGCATACTGTATGCTATTTGGAAGGGATGCCCTAAACACGCCCCTTCCAAATAGCGAATCCCAAACCCATTTTGCGATTCGGTAACAGGTTACCAAATCGCAAAATTGGGTTTGATGCATCGCAAAAGCATTTTTTGCAATCGCAAACTGCCCGATTCTGCGAATCGGCCCGTTTGCGAGGAGAAAAATGCTTGTTGCATCTGGCCTCTAGTTCTTTTTTTGGGACGTGGAAAAGTACTGTGATATGTATGAGGACATATTTCTCAAATGTTCTTTGTGAATTTTAATTAGTGAACCCACCTTGGGTTTAGTCAGATTCCCTTTAGACTTGGAGAGGTACAGACCGCTCTTATCATCTCAACTTTGTGTGACTTCATGCTATACATGACTCTTTACCTATAGAACGTCTAAAGAGGTACTGATGCTGGCATGTGTACTTGCTTCCTTGATTCAATAGGGTTTCCCCTATCCTTAGTTTAGTGTGGGGCTTAGTATATGCTGCAAATCTTTTCCATGTATGCAGACAAGGATCAAAACCAATTGTCTAGTCATCAAATCATTTTCCTTATTTTCTGTATCGCAGTAATGAGATCCTTAAATGTTCTTTGCTGTTGAGGACTAATATTGTCCATCGTATTGGTCTTCCTTTATTCAGTTTGTACTTTTACAGTATGTTCTTGAGATTGATTTATATTAGTCTGGCTTTGAGTTTGTAATGAACCTTTTAACTTCAAGTTACTGATTCAGACTGTTATTCTGAGGTCCTAATGATCACACTGTACTTTGAGATTTAAGTTGTTGTTAACCTCTTTTCCTCTCAGGCTACAATTGATGGAGCAAGGACTCACAATGAGACTTGCTCATAAGAAATCTTCTCACAGTAGTAATTAATTTGTACTAAAACCTTGTAATGTCATTATTAATAATGTGCAAACATTACATTTATCCGAGAGACGCTTGCCTATGTGTTTTTCGCTAATAAGTAATCCTTGTCTAATCCAAAATGGCCGCTAAAGCGCGGGAACTCAACTGCGCATGTGTCAACCATATCACGTGGTATGACGTCTTTCTTTGCTTGGAGGGAATCTTTGCTTCTGCGCAGTGTATGCTAAAATGGCTGCTTTATGTTCTCACATGCTAAAGCCTTCGCGTTGCTGCAATTAATAATGTGGTATTCTAACGCTACTAATGCGGGATAGATATTATAATTAAATGGGAATAGAGTAGAAGTAGGGGGTATACAGTGAAAACATTTATTTTTGATTTTAATATGTTTCTTTTTTTATTTCTATTAGTTCATAAATTGGGCCTGGGTTAACTGAACAGCAGCTCAAGAGCCATGGACCTGCGCATGCGCTCTGAAACTAACAAGACAAAGCAATGAAGTCAACTTGGAAGATGTCCAAGGACATGACCCGCTGATCACCTTCACTGTACATCTGAGATGTCCTACCAATTGAAACAAATTGTATACACTTTATATTAAAATTTGTCGTGAGACGGGTGGGAAATAAAGCAAATGTATTAAATGTGAGGGGCGTTATTTTAAAACAATGGGCTTAAAGAAATTGAACTAAATTGTCATGGTGTGAGGATCAACCCCCTGTCCCTGTCCAATCAGAAGTAGTGGGCCCATAATTTTGAAACATTAATGGGAGGTACCTGGGTGTAGAAGGGTATAATAGATATAGAATTAGCTAATTAGAGAGGCTAGGCTCTTAGACTCAGATGCTGACACAGAACGAGCTGATCGATTGCAGACTGAACCGCTGTCCAGAGAGGTCCTGAGGTGGGGGCGGCGGATTCCATTAGAAAGAAGACACGGAAGAATCGAGGAGGAACGAAGTGTCAGAGAGGGGAACGACGCAGGCGTCGTTGATAGAGAGGTCACCTGTCCTGTCTTGAACCTGGTCCGGAGGTCTTTGGTCTTCATCCTTTTGGGACCCATCTTTCCAACTCCTTGGCAAAGGGGTTTGGTTTTCACACCTTTAGGTAACTATAAATGCGTAATCTTTAGTTGTACTGCTGTCTCTATCTTCTCTTTTTCTGAGGGACCGTCATTGTGATTAATAGGTGATATTATAGTGTATTTTCTCCTTGATATGCGATTAAGTGCCATGTGGCTTGTAAATTACTCTGCTAAATAATTTAGATAAACATTTTAAAACTTCCCGAGTCAGTGGTTATTTCAGGTGTTTTATGAAATTGCATTTGTATGATCTCATTTTTTATTCCCAATTATCAAAGGTCGATTGGTAAGTCATTACTCTTCAATCAGGAAAGGTAATTGGTAGCAGGGAGTTTGATAAAGAGTACAACTGATTCCCACCAGTGGTGTTTATTAGTTAGCGTGAATGAATGGGCCCAGGTGAGTATTTTGTGTATGAATGCTTGTTGCTAGTAACCCGCTGGATCAGTTTTCTGGTAGCAGAGGATGGTTTTACTTTGTTAATTGGGTAATGAGAATTTTATTTTTATGAACTAACATCCGTTTGTTTAAAAGTTTTGTTTTATGTTGTCTAGAATCCCCGGGGAATTTGAATAGCGGATGGTAAGTGGAAGCCATACTGCAGTGAGGTTATCTGTCAGGCAGAAATAGTACAGAAAAGTTAAGCAGGGCTATCAGTACTTGTTAGGGACTCTGTGCGTGTGAGTGACAGCAAAGGAATTCGCTGGTGAAAATTTGATGTTATACCACCTAGAAAGGGTAACATTGAAGAAGTAGCAGGTATTTCCGAAGCTTATATGAAGAGTAAACGGAAGGGTTTTACTTGCAGTGTATGTTAGTAAACGGAAGGGTTTTTACTAAGAATTGAGAGAAATCTATCTTTTCCAATTTAGAGAAACTGGCACGATAGCGAATGTTTTATGTTGTTACTGAATGTTAATAAGAAGCGTTGAAAGTTTTGCGTACGATTTTTGTAAAGGGAGGGTCAGCTGTCGGAGTAAAAGCTGACGCCACAAACGCCGCGCTGGGATTGGTCAACACAGCGGGCGTGGAGTGAGCTTGTAAAAGAGGGGTCGGTAGACAGGAGTAATACTGACGTCACAGGTGCCGCGCTGGGATTGGTTGAAACAGCGAGGGACAGAGAAGCGCAGATTGTAAAGGAAGGGTCATCAGACAAACATCACAGAAAAGCCGTGCTAGGATTGGCCCCGAGACAAATGTTAGCTGAAATTTGATTGGTTGTCAGCATAGAAGTCGAAATTATAGTGGACAGTGTATATTATATGTGGAAACGCGATCCGACTTTAATAGGAACACGTCCAGACAGGAGATTCCTAGGTTTTGCCGAATATAATTCAATAAATAGATATTTACCCAAAATGTACGGAGAAAAGAGAAAAATTTCATTTTTACAAAAGATTAAAAACTATTTTAAGAAGGATAAGCCAATCAAAACTAGGGAAGGAATTATCATTCCACCAGCAAAAACGCCCGCCTCATTCATGATGATGGAGAGGGGTTATCATACTTGCGTCTGGTTAGAAAATTGGATAGAATATACCAAGGATGACGGAATATTAGCTTTCCCAGAGAATGGTACTTTCAATGGGAGAATTCTTCAAAATTTAAGAATAAGAATGAATGAATTAGAACCCAGACCAAGATTAACGCAATACGAAGCCCTAGAAGAGTGGGAAACAGAGGCATTTGAACGTGATAGACCCAGAAGCAATAGGGGTTATAGGGGATTTTTCCCTAGACACCAAAATGAGATGAAAGAAAGTCAGATGAAACAGTGGAGAAGAGCAATGCTTACCGAGGGTTTGTATCCAGTATTCATGGCAGATGAGCCATTAGGGAGCAAATGCAAAGAAAAGACAAAACACATGACAGGGTTTGGAGAATCCGAAGATGAATTTATGGAAGAAATATTAAAGAATCCTCCACCATACCAAGAAGGGCTGGGTGGTTGTACCCCAAGTGCACCAATTTTGAGAACACCATTAGAACCTCAAGTACTGCATAATCCACCAGTTAATAGGGTACTTCAGGATAAGGAAAGAGAGGCCTTAGACAGAAATAGAGCAGAATTGATACAGAAAATAACACAGTTGAATGTACATCCTGATTCCCTGACCATACCTGTAACCTTTGGTCCCGTGGTCCCTTTATATGGTGACAAAATAAATTGTCCGAAACCTCTAGTTATGCCTACACATGTGGACATTCCTAAACATGAAGCTGTAATAATTGATGATCATATCAGTGATTGTGAATCTATGATTTCACTAATGGATTTACCTATTCGACACTCTGTAAATAGCACCCCCAGAAGAGTCACACCTGGTTGCTCAAAGGATGTGAATATAATAACATCGTCAGGAACTAAGAGTGCAACAGTAGTAACCCCAGAAGATTTAGAAACATGGGCACAAGGAATAGACAGACAAAGTTCACCCCCAAAGATTTTGGACATTTATAAATTAAAAGTCGAGTTAGAAGAAATGATAGCAGGCAATGTAGGAGTGGATCGTTTAAATACCTACAGTGAAGAAGAACTATTGTTCGTATGTAGGAGCATAACAAGAAATGTAAAGATATTCCATGAAAAGTTAACGGATTTGGCCTCAGAAATGGGAATTGAAATAAGAAAGTCAAAAGTATTACAGAAACCATATAGAGCAGATTTTACTGACAAAGATTTAGAGAATATGAATGCATCTGGTAGGAAATTACAAGTGAAAGAATTAATGTCAGTATTACAGAAATGGGGAGAACTGGATAAATGGAAAACTAGATGGACAAAGAAAAAGGAAGAGGCACGATACAGTAGAACGACTTCTGAGTATTTATTGAAAGAAACAGGAAAAGTAGAACAGATGTACCCGATGCTGGAGGTTCCAGGAGGAGGTTATGTTCATGTCCCATGGAGCAGGCAAGACATTTTGTCATTTACAAATGATTTTCCAAAATTGAGAGAAAAACCAATTGAATGGTACAAGCAGGTTGAGAGGTTTGTGAAAGTTTCAAAGGTATTGTTAAAGGATTTGGATGGTTTGTTTGACATAGTGGTACCTGCCGATTTATGGACAGATTGTAAAATTACAATCGACTGGCCTAGTGAAGAGTATCCTAGAGATGCAAAGACAGGTGCTCCATCAAATGATGTGATGAAAAAGTATCACCAGGTAATAACTTATTTGAAAGGGAAAATACCACCAAAAGAAACAGATTGGGTGAAAATAGACAGGACTACTCAAGAGGCAAATGAATCGGTACACGCCTACTACGAACGTCTATTAAGCAGTACAGTGGTTTTGAAGATATTGGAGACAAAAATATGAGTCAGTTTGTCTATCGATTTGTTTATGGTCTAAAACCAGAGATTTGTCAGATGATTAAGCAACACATGTTATGTTGGTAGGGAAAACCTATCGATGACATTTTGAAATATGCTAAATATTGTGGAAATGATATTGAAGACAGACACAAGAAACTACAAGAAAAGGTGATGTGAGCTCAAGTGAAAATGGCTGAACGACAAGGAATTAATCTGGATAATCCAACAGATAGTCAGGGAAAAGAATCTGGAATGAATGGTGACACAGGGAATGGTGGAAAAGTGAGAGGACGAATGAGTAGAGAAGAGGCTAAAAAGAAATTTCCTTGTCATGGATGCGGAAAGTTGGGACGTTGGAAGAACGAATGTAAAAAGATTCAAAATAATAATGGCCCAAATCATAATTTAAATCCACTGATGCAGAATGACTCACAGCAGGGTGTAAATCCTCAGAGTCAGTTGCCACCTGCCCCTATACAGGGTAATGTAAGCAGAGCAAAGCACGGTACGGACGTCAGATATCAAGGAGGAAGTGGTAAGAATGAATATGGAACTTCACAGTTTCTTTTACAGGATGAATTTAATCCCTATAATTATCAATGACGGTGCCTAGGAGAGGGGGAGAAGGAGTGCGTACTTGGCGCATCCTTGCCGGTAGATCAGTCAGGTCCATATGTTGAAGGGAAAGTAAAAGGTAATGATATCACTTTTCTTTTGGACACTGGTGCTACCCGTTCTGCTGTAAGAACAGCAGACATCCCAGACCTCCCTCTCTCTGGAGAAGCTATCCAAGTTGTAGGTGTAGCAAATCAAAAGATCAAAACACCCCTTACTGAGCCCATGGAAGTAAGAATAGGAAATTTCCGAGAAATGCACCAATTTGTGGTGTGTGATTCCAGTCCAGTAAATTTACTGGGCAGAGATTTACTGTGCAAAATGAATTGCACTATTTTGTGCACACCAGATGGTGTTACAATACAGACCCCGGATGAAGATCATGTTTATAAGTTCATGATAGCCAAACAAGGTACGGAAGTAGATGAGATGTTCTCCTTGATAACCAAAGATGAATTACCAGAAGAATTAAGGAATAAAGTGAGCTCTAAGGTATGGGTTTTACTGGGAAAGAAGTAGGACTTATGGCAAAAATAGATCCAGTAAAGATCACTGTAAAAGAAGGCGCAATTTTCCCAAATACCAGACAGTACAAAATGAGTGCAGAAGTAAAAGCAGGAGTTACTGAAGAAATTGGCAGAATGGTGAAACAAGGCATATTAAAAGAAGTTCTGAGTAGCCCTTGTAGTTCGCCAATTATGGGTTTGAAAAAGCCTAGTGGAAAATATAGGATCGTTCAGGATTTGCGGAAAATTAATAAAATAGTGGTACCTTGTTGTCCTATAGTACCAAATCCTGCAGTGATACTATACCAGATACCATGGGATGCAGAATGGTTTACCGTGATTGATCTGTGCCAAGCATTTTTCTCAATACCATTGCATCCAGATAGCCAATATCTGTTTTCATTTAAATTTGAAAACGATGTCTATGTGTGGAATCGTGTTCCTCAAGGGTACACAGAAAGTCCCTCCATTTTTAATCAAATCCTGAAAAAGTGTCTAGAAAAACTAGTACTGCCCAGGAGCTCCATCCTGGTGCAGTACATAGACGACTTATTGGTAGCGTCAAGAACTCATGACGATTGTGTCGCAGATTCAATTGCAATACTCAACCATTTGGCTGAGGAAGGACACAAAGTGTCACCTGAGAAGTTACAGTTCTGTACAAAGGCAGTTAAATATTTGGGACACCAAATTGAAAAGGGAAAAAGAAGAATAACGTCTGATAGAATAAAATTAATCAAGCAAATGAAAATGCCAGTAACACAAAGAGAAGTGAGAATGTTTCTTGGAATAGTAGGATACTGCCGACAATGGATTATAGGGTTTTCACTACTAGCAAAGCCTTTAATTCAGCTAACCAAAAAGAAAGCAAAAGACCCAGTTGAATGGGATGATGAAAGTGCCGGTGCATTTGTAAAACTAAGAAATGCTTTGTGTGAGGCACCAGCCCTGGGCATGCCTGACTATACAAAAGAATTCACACTGTTTTGCTATGAAAGAGAAAATTGTGCACTTTCAGTGCTAACCCAAAGACATGGACTAGACAGGCGTCCTATAGCATATTTTTCTGCTACATTGGACCCAGTGGCTGCAGCATTTCCAGGCTGTTTAAAATCAGTTGCTGCTACCTGTATGATCATTGAACAAAGTGAGTCAATAGTAATGGGATATCCTGTTAAAGTGTTTGTCCCACATGCAGTTGTGATCCTGTTGACAAGAACTAGAACTCAGCATCTCACACCTAGTCGGATGACAAAATATGAGCGAATAATTCTAGGAGCTGAAAATGTGACCATAGCTAGGTGCACAGTTGTAAATCCTGCTACATTATTGCCAGATCAATGTTGTGAAGAAGTTAAGGACGATCCAGAACATGACTGTTTACAGATCACAGAGTTGTGAACCAAACCTCGTCCTGACATACAGGAAATGCCCCTAAAGAACCCAGAAAGGGAGATGTTTGTGGACGGCTCATGCCTAAGGCATGAGGATGGCAAATTGAGTGCAGCCTATGCTGTATGTGAACTTTCTGGAATAGTCGAAGCATCCTATTTACCAGGAGTCAAATCTGCACAAGTAGCTGAATTGATTGCTTTAATCAAAGCCTCCAAAACTGGGAAAAATCTAAAAGTAACCATATTTACGGACAGTCAATATGGGTACAGGGTTGTGCATGATTTTGGCCAACTGCGGATGCAGAGGGATTTCATGACTTCTTCAGGATCCCCAATCAAAAATGGGCAGTTTGTAAAAGAATTATTGGAGGCAATACAATCACCAAAAGAATTGGCAGTGGTGAAATGTGCCGCACACCAGTCAGGAGATGACTGGGTGGTAGCCGGTAACAGATACGCAGACCTAGTTGCTCAACACTGTGCCAGAAACAGATTGGCAGTAAACAGAAAAGTTGAAAGGATGGGAATCAGCTGCCAACTTATGCTATGTTCAACACCTGAAACATGGAATGATGTGAAAAGATTACAAGATGATGCTGAGGAGAGTGAAAGAGATGTTTGGATAAAAATAGGGTGTACCCGAAGAACAGATGATGATGTATGGGTATATTCAGATGGCAGACCAGTCATGCCCGACTGCTTGATTTCACAAATGGCCAGAATGTATCACGGAGACACACATATAGGGAGAGATGCCATGATTAGACTTTTCAGACAAAGTTGGTACAATCCAAAGTTTAGGGATGCAGCAGAGAGTCTTTGCCAGAGGTGTTTAACTTGCCAAATGAATAATCCAGGAAGGAGAACAGTAATTGGTTTGGGAAAAATTGGAAAGGCTGAGGGTCCCTTTGTGAGGTTGCAGTTAGATTTCATTCAGTTACCACCATGTAAAGGACTGAAATATGTACTTGTCATAGTGTGTCTGTTTTCAAGGTGGGTGGAAGCTTACCCTACTAGAAGGAATGACAGCATTACAGTCGCAAAACTATTGCTACGAGAACTCATTCCTAGGTTCGGTTTCCCAGTAACTTTAGAATCAGATAGAGGAAGTCACTTCAATAATGATGTAATTCGAATAATCTGTGAAGCATTTAAAATTGAACAAAAATTGCACTGTGCGTACCGCCCAGAGGCTTCTGGAGTGGTTGAACAAATAAATGGCACAATAAAATCAAGATTGTCAAAAATGTGTGCATCTACATCGTTAGATTGGCCAGATGCATTGCCTCTTGTCTTAATGGGACTCAGAAGCATTCCTGATAGAAATACAGGATTGAGTCCACATGAAATCATCATGGGAAGAGCAATGAGACAAGCCCATGTACCTGGAAATAAACTGCTGAACATAACTGATGATATGGCTCTAGATTATTGCAAGGCATTGGCTGACCTCGTGCGTTCTGTCTCTCACCAGGTTGGAGAAGACGCAGTTTCCAGGCAGCCTGAACAAGAGCATGATCTGAGCCCCGGAGACTGGGTGGTAGTGAAGCATCACACCAGAGAAACGTGTTTATCACCCAGGTGGGGCGAATCTTGCCAGGTTATATTGGTTACGAACACAGCAGTGAAATGCGCAGGATTACCTAATTAGATTCATGTAAGCCACACCAAAAGGGTGCCAGCTCCTGAAGGAAAAGATCCTCAGTCAGCATCAATAGCTGAGGAAGCTGAAGGTTGGCCAGCTGAAGAATCCCAAGTGATAGATTCGGGAGAAGCTGAAGAAGAACAACCGAGCATAAGTCAGGACTGGATACCAGTGGTTGAGATACCAGAAGTTTCCAACAAAACAAGAAGTTGAACTAGATTAGAGGAAATTAGTGAGGACCAGATAGGTGAAGAAGAAGCAGCTCAGGATAAGGAAACTGAAACAATAAGAGAACCTGAGCAGGCCCAGATAGGGAAAGGAAATTGGGCTCAAATTGACAACGAAACAGCAAATTTTGAGCAGGGACAGACAGGTTTAGAAGAACGCGGTCAGGCTGCAGAAGTACAAAGTGCAATAAGCCCTGATCAGAACCAGTTAGAACAAGAAAAACACGTTCAGGGAGAAGAAAACCAAGAAAACATCGAGCAAGAAAGCATCAAGCACGAAGACGTAAATCCTGAACAGGGTCAGTTAGTAGAAACTCACACTCAAGCAACTGAAGAAACAAAAACAAGACCTGAAAAGAGCAAATAGAAGAGGAAACTGAAAACGAGGAAAACCAATTTGTGCCACACCTTGAAAATATAAGAATTTTTGGAAAAGACTCAGAAGGTGAAGATACAGTGCAAACGAAGAAAGTCAGAAAAGGTGATCATTGGCCTAGTGTCATTAAAAGAGTGAAATACCACATAGTAACAAGAAGTGAAGATCCAGAACAAGTAAATGAAGTAACAAGCTTATCTGGACAAACAAGTGGAACTGAAAAACGAAAAAGCAAAAGATTGAAACTTGTGAACAATAAGTTTAAGGGTCCTGATTGGACTTATATAATCCTTGAAGACTACGAGAGTTCAGAGTCAAGTGAAAGTGGTGACGAAGGAACAAGTGCAGAACTGACCTATGAAAAAGAAGTGAAACCTCCTTGATAAATTAAAGTCTTGAAAGAAAAAGAAAAGAAGAAAATTCTTCTTTGTCAAAAATGGCTGACGACAGAGTTTCTGGGAGACCGAAACAAAAATGTTGTAAAAGATGCTGTGCTATATGCATATGTAGTCTGGTAGTGGTGCTCATAGTGTGGTTAGTTGTGATTGTAGCAATTCCTTACCTTATGATAATGGACAAAAAGAATAATAACGATACTAAGGTAAGGATAGATAACTTAAAAAGTGATAGAGTAGAATTAGAAGCAGAGGATGAACCGGATTATCATCACGTTGTAACAGATAACAATACTAGTTTAAATGTTTTCACTAAATTATTGTTTCAGTACGTAGATACAATGGAAGTTAGTGACTGTTATGTCTGTATAAAGTTACCTGAATCAGTAGCAGAAGGTTTAACATATCATCATTTGACTTTAACTTATGGCATATCATGTAGTGTACTAACTAGTTTATTTTATAGAACAGGAAAACTTCAGTATTATTATTCAAATATAGATGTGATATTTTCAGAGGTTCCTATTCGAAAGAATCTGAACCCAGTGCTTAGTAGTCAAGATGCACAATTTATGGGAGAATTTTTCTTAACAATGAAATCGATAGACATAACACATGCACATAGAAGCAATCTAACATGTTCATTACGTGAAGAAGAAAAGATATTTTTGAACTTAGTTGAGAATAGAAGACATAATTTTCAAAAGAAAGCGTCTGAGCATAAAGCTCATCTTCCACCTTGGGCTGAGAAAGAGGGTATTTACACACCTGGCAAAGCTCAAGCTGCTATGGCTCTGGATTTTGTAAAGACAGGGAAAATTTGTCTTCATAGGTTAAAGACTGATTATAACAATATTTTCATCGGTACCAGTGCATGTGAACATAATTTCTTAATTCTTGGAGGTTGGGGACTAAAAGGAGGAACAGATTCAGTTTTTCCGGGAATTTATTATGTGTGTGGCCATAAGGCTTACTTTAGGCTTCCTGCACGGTGGTATGGAAGTTGTTATTTTGGAATAGTTTTTCCAAAGGTATACCACGTAAAAAGAAACACTGGGAGCAATGAAAATAATAGTGAATTAACACGTAGTAAAAGAGCTAGTTTTTCAGAAATTGTAGGGGATATATTTGGTGCATTGATACCTTCAGTGGGAGTAATTTTGAACTCAAGGAGAATATGTAAATTATCTACAGTGGTTGATCGTTTATAAACGGATACTGCTGGAGGATTTCTAATGATTAATGCGGAAATGGTTGCGATTGGATCTATGGTTATGCAAAATCGACTTGCTCTTGATATAATATTAGCAAAAGAGGGCGGAGTCTGTAAATTATTGAAAACGAAACATTGTTGCACGTATATTCCTGACAAAAGTGCAGAAATCGGAACATATATAAAGAATATAACAAAACTTGAGAATGAACTGAAACCACTGGAAGTTGATAGTGTATGGGAAAGATTGACAAATAGCATTGCGTCAATTGGTACCTGGTTTACTAATGTAGGAAAAGGACTTATAGGTCAAATATTAGTACCCTTAGTAGGGATAGCAATAATAGTATTGTCAATAATGATATGGTGCAAATCTTGTAGAAAGAACGAAACATATAGAGTGACAGGAAAGGGCAAGAAACGGAAATTTGATTAAATTGAATTAGATCTGAAAAGTGAAATATACAAGAAACTGAAAGGAGAGGATAAAAATTGAAAATGTAAAAGTGAAAGTGTAACCGAAATATGCTTGAAGTTGGCATCTGGTTGTGGGTAGTTTTGATGGCTCAGAAACGCTATCAGAGAGGGGATTGATGGAGCAAGGACTCACAATGAGACTTGCTCGTAAGAAATCTTCTCACAGTAGTAAGTAATTTGTACTAAAACCTTGTAATGTCATTATTAATAATGTGCAAACATTACATTTATCCGAGAGACGCTTGCCTATGTGTTTTTCGCTAATAAGTAATCCTTGTCTAATCCAAAATGGCCGCTAAAGCGCGGGAACTCAACTGCGCATGTGTCAACCATATCACGTGGTATGACGTCTTTCTTTGCTTGGAGGGAATCTTTGCTTCTGCGCAGTGTATGCTAAAATGGCTGCTTTATGTTCTCACATGCTAAAGCCTTCGCGTTGCTGCAATTAATAATGTGGTATTCTAACGCTACTAATGCGGGATAGATATTATAATTAAATGGGAATAGAGTAGAAGTAGGGGGTATACAGTGAAAACATTTATTTTTGATTTTAATGTTTCTTTTTTGATTTCTATTAGTTCGTAAATTGGGCCTGGGTTAACTGAACAGCAGCTCAAGAGCCATGGACCTGCGCATGCGCTCTGAAACTAACAAGACAAAGCGATGAAGTCAACTTGGAAGATGTCCAAGGACATGACCCGCTGATCACCTTCACTGTACATCTGAGATGTCTTACCAATTGAAACAAATTGTATACACTTTATATTAAAATTTGTCGTGAGACGGGTGGGAAATAAAGCAAATGTATTAAATGTGAGGGGCGTTATTTTAAAACAATGGGCTTAAAGAAATTGAACTAAATTGTCATGGTGTGAGGATCAACCCCTGTCCCTGTCCAATCAGAAGTAGTGGGCCCATAATTTTGAAACATTAATGGGAGGTACCTGGGTGTAGAAGGGTATAATAGATATAGAATTAGCTAATTAGAGAGGCTAGGCACTTAGACTCAGATGCTGACACAGAACGAGCTGATCGATTGCAGACTGAACCGCTGTCCATAGAGGTCCTGAGGTGGGGGCGGCGGATTCCATTAGAAAGAAGACACAGAAGAATCGAGGAGGAACGAAGTGTCAGAGAGGGGATCGACGCAGGCGTCGTTGATAGAGAGGTCACCTGTCCTGTCTTGAACCTGGTCCGGAGGTCTTTGGTCTTCATCCTTTTGGGACCCATCTTTCCAACTCCTTGGCCAAGGGTTTTGGTTTTCACACCTTTAGGTAACTATAAATGCGTAATCTTTAGTTGTACTGCTGTCTCTATCTTCTCTTTTTCTGAGGGACCGTCATTGTGATTAATAGGTGATATTATAGTGTATTTCCTCCTTGATATGCGATTAAGTGCCATGTGGCTTGTAAATTACTCTACTAAATAATTTAGATAAACATTTTAAAACTTCCCGAGTCAGTGGTTATTTCAGGTGTTTTATGAAATTGCATTTGTATGATCTCATTTTTTATTCCCAATTATCAAAGGTCCATTGGTAAGTCATTACTCTTCAATCAGGAAAGGTAATTGGTAGCAGGGAGTTTGATAAAGAGTACAACTGATTCCCACCAGCGGTGTTTATTAGTTAGCGTGAATGAATGGGCCCAGGTGAGTATTTTGTGTATGAATGCTTGTTGCTAGTAACCCGCTGGATCACTATCAAGGTCTATTGAGCAGAATCAAATTGGAAGAAATGGCCCAGAGCTGTCTCACTACTGTAGGGTTCCTTGAATTCAAGAGTGAGCTACGAGTAAACCAGTAGATTGCTTAGTGTACTTCTGAAATGCATGAGTAAGTGAATCATACTACAAGAGAAAAGTACACATACTATTACACCAATCTTGTTAATCAGGCGCAGAGTGTTTCAGCATAGCATTGCAAATTTTTTATACTTTTTTAAATGGAGGGTGCAGTTTTTTCCTTTTTCCAGTGCTCTATGCTCTGCATTTTCTTGAAAGTCATCTTTTTCAGAGTAGTATTCAGCCTACTATTCTGTTGCTGGATATGGTGGCATTGTGAGTGTGTGCAGTAACTTTGTATCTCAATAGTTAAGAAAGTAGGGGCCAGATTTACCATTCTTTCGCGCAGCGCAACAAGCCACCTTGCTACACTGTGCTGTGTGACAGGGCAGGAATGCACCGTATTTACCATTATACGATGCATTCCTACCCTTTCTTAGCGCTGCCGCACATTTGCTGCCAAGCGCCAATGGTAGGCACCCTTACGTCATGGTGCAAGGGTGCCTGCGGTAAGGGTGCCTGCGTTGTAGGCAGGATTGTTATAGTGCAGGAAGGGACACCTTCCTGCACAAAACACATCCTGAGAGGCATTTTCCTCTTTCTATGTTTGCTTCGGAATGCAGCACACATAGAAAGAGGAAAAGGAGGAGAAATAAATATATTTCTCCTCGTTACTCATCACCTGGGGAGGCATAGCATTTTGACTCATTCCTAGGTCTACCACTAATGGTTAAATCTGGGAATGCACCAAAATACATGGGTGTATGGGTGGGAATACCCTTGCGCCGTCCATGGAATGCCTCCCTGACCCAGAGGAATGTAAGGCAGTGATTTGCTATGCCTTGGGTTACTCTAGATTTATCAAGCCATGCAGGGCCATGCAAGGTGGCCTTGCGTGGCTTGAGAAATCTCACTTAGTTTTTGTGTCGCACTTGCGCTCCCTTGCATGACGCAAGGGCGACACAAAACCTTGATAAACCTGACCCGGGGTACTCAGTTAAGTGTTTGCAAAAAGAAAAAATAAACACTGGATTCTTATGCCACTAATTGCAACTGCAAAATTAGTCTTAGATACAGGAAAACATATGGATGATAATCCACTCAGAAGCCATTTACCCTGCAAACACAATAAAACCCTTGATTACATGATGTTTTACAAGTTCATTTAGACAAATATTGTACTTACCAGCCAAGGCAAGAGTATATTCCTGATACCGAGTGCCTATTCTGTTTGTAGCAGTACAGTTGTAACGCCCAAAGTCATTATCAGATAGAGGTGTTATCTGGAAAAAAACATAGGACACTCCATTGAACCAGAGCTGTGGGACTAATGTAGCAGCAAAGAATTCATGAAACGTCTTGTCTCCAGTGGCACTGATCTTCACAAGCGACTTATCAGTCATGCTGCCACAGGATCTACCTTTACTGTAGGTATTTTACTAAATGCGATTACAAACAGGAAACATGATTACCGACTGTTACTTTTGATTCAGAGATGGTTCGTAGGAAAGAACACCGATGATTATTACAATGTCAAAAACCCACCTATTTGGAATTCTTTTAAATTGTGACTATTTTGTTGCAAAACGCAGACAGAAGGAGACAGATTTCAATATTTGTTCTAAGAGTTATGCATTACTGAACTGTTTTATAACGCACAACAATGCCAACAGCATATAGTCTAGGTGATTCCAGGGTAAACAGAATTGTCCTTAGTTTTCAATTTTTAGTAAAGAACGCAAAGCAAATGTTCGGATGGTTTCTATGTGCTCTGAAATTTGGAAGCTGGGAACTAAGATATGGCACACTGCCTCAGCAGTGACTCTGGCAGCATGTGTGGATGGGGACAATGCACTGTATCACAGCAAAATACCCTGTTGCCAGTGCAGGTGCACATCTGGGAACAGAGCATTAGGGAAAGAGGGAGCTGCTGAAACCACCAGTCCATCTTTCACTGTAGGAGGCAATTGGTCTTCATTTCAAAGAGGAACAGAGAACCCTCTGCAGGCGGTGCAAAGAGTGACTGCACCCGCTTGAAGGTGGATGGATGCCTGTTGTGGTTATCAGACCCACATTACCCCATCACAAGCTGCACCCTCAGTTGTGCACTGACTGTATGTCACATCCATGTGGCTCACTGTCACTGCACCTCCTGTCTATCTCAACAGCAAATATTCCCTCAGTTGTATGTGACTACCATGCAAATGAGGGAATGCCACCTTCAAATCACTCCAGTGCACACTTAGTTCAAAGGGCTCGCCTAATTTTGGTTAAGTTGGTTAAGGTGGAAAGCCTGCATTACAGGACTTGTGTACTGAAGAAGTCCAATAGCTAAAAAGCCATATTTACTTTTCTCCATTGCACAGTGCACAAACACAATGCACATGGCCCACCTAACAGGAATCCTGTGGCTGGGGTGTAGTCAAAGATGTTTCTCTCTGGGAAAATATAACTGAAAATGTAGTCTCAGTAGTGGATGGTGCCAAGTCATTTTAGGGTCTATTTACAAACTGTATTTTGTAGTATGTTGGTAGTAGTACAGCAGTTTTACTAACGTGCTACAAAATGCTATTCACATTGCTACATGAGGAGGTTTACTCTTCCGTCTCTCCTATCTTTTCTATGTGGAGATTTCTTCCCAGACTGCAGAGATCTCCACAGTCATAAGTATATATTTTTGTAGTAAATGTAGGAGTGGCGGAGGTGAGTGACTGAAGAATGGCGATTACTTACTAATGATGGAGAACTGTTAGAGGAGAGGGAGAAAGGAGGAGTTAAGGGAGGCATAGGGAGGGATTTTAGAGAGGACATGCACCCATCCCCAAAAGAGTAAGACCATTGCTATTTACTGCCCTTCTATATTTACTACAGTGAAAAGGGACCCAAAACAGTTGAAAATATACTCCAGCTCAGAGCTGGAGTACGTCCAGCATCAAACATAGCCAACCACTTGTACTGCAATACACTCCCATAGAAAATAATGGAGGTAAGAACTTTAAATAAAACCCAACAGGAATCAATGTAAAAATGAATAAAAACTGTTTAAAAATTTAAATAAATTGTTTTTATTATGTAAGAGGTTTCACAATAAAACATAATTATTAATTGTTTGTAAAATATTAACCTTTTTTAAAAGTAAAAATTATTACAAAAGTAAAATTGATTAAAATAATTAAATGACTGTTGAATAATTCTATAGATCACCTTCACCAAATTTAAATACAGAATGTTTGTTTTATATATAGGTGGGGATGTTTTTTAATTAAAGTTCAGAAAAATGATTTCATTAAACGTTTAATTTTAAAATATTTACATTTGTACATTAAAATTAAGTTTTGTCAGAATTTAAAATATGCAAAATTAATTAACATACCTATTTAACTTAAAAATATTTCCTCATTTCATTTAAGTTTAATAAACTTTTAAAAATGTTCCTATACTTAATCATACAGAGATCTCTCCCTGATTGCGGCATTCATGTTTTAACCATGCAGGCCTTTACCACGTCACCTTTACAACACATATGCCATTGCCTTTACTTCACATTGTAAGTACAGTTAAGGTACGTATATGTACGCACACACATATGAGAGCAAAAAGGTCCCACGTCAGCTCTCAGCCCCAAGAGCAGCACGTGTCTAAACCAACAAACTCCAGACTCCAGGAGTAAAATCATGCGCACTCCCAGAAGGTAAATGCTTCAAGGTTTATTGAGCAGTACGCTCAATGTGTTTCAACACCAAAGTGTCTTGATCACGAGTCAATAGCAAAACGAGAAAACAGACGTAAATAGTGACGCTGGTAAATAAATACAAACAAACAACAATACAGTGCTTGTGACTGTGGGCGCCATCTTCAAATGTCATAATAACATTAAATTAAGTGTTTTCCCAACAATTATTATTAAATAAACAAATATAAATCAGCCCTCCTCCCCTTTTTTATTAATTTGGCCCGGTGGGATGAGATCCCTGGGGCCTAATAAGCCTCGGGAGGGGGTCTGCTCTTTAATTATATTTGGCCCCTGGGGGATGGGGTCCCCGGGACATAATAAGGCTGTGAGAGGGGACAGTGCGAGCTTCCTCCTTTTTTGTTGCATTTGGCACCGGGGGATGCGGACCCTGGGACCTATTAAGGCTTAGGAAGGGGACTGAATGCTCTCCTCCCCTGTTTAATTTTATTTGGCCTGGGGGATGGAATCCCAGGGCCTTTTAAGGCTTGGGGAGGGGGGCCACATGGCCTCCCTTCCCTTTTTATTAGAACTGGCCCCAGAGCCAGTTAAGGGTTGGGGAGGGGGGGGTTGCATGCCCCTCCCCTTAATATATATATTTTGATGGGGTCCCAGGGACATGAAGGCCAACCCTACGCTGCACATTCCAAAGGCTGTGTGCAGCATGGGGTTGGTTGACTCTGGGTGGGTTGGCCACAGGGCCTGGCAACAGGACAGGTTCTGAGGAGAACCTCTCACAGTGAACAGCCAAAGGTTGTGCACTGTGTGGTGTTGGCTACCTCCGGGTGGGGTGGCCAACCTCGCGGCATGGAGTTGGCTTCCCTGCAAAGGACGTGTGCAGCGGGAGGCTTGGCTTCATGTATGGCAATAAAATATTACTCTACTTGAAAAAAAACTAGAAATTCACAAAAAAAACGAAGGTTATAGTAACATTATAGTTAGGTGAAATGTTCAGTAATGACATAACTTTTTAAACTCAATAACCACAGAAATTCACCAATTTAATGTTCAAAAACACTTTGGGCGAGATGTACGACGCTTGCATTTTGCGACTCGCAAATTGCGTCGCTTTGCGACTTGCAATTTGCGAGTCGCAAAATGCATTGTACAACAGTGTTACAGACACTGTTAGCGATTCCCAATGGGGTCACAAATTGCATGCCTCATCAATATTCATAAGGCAAGCGCAATTTGCGACCCCATTGGGAATGAATAGCACTCCCAGGGATGGTGGCCTGCTGGGGTCAGCAGACCACCATGTCTGGGACTGCTTTTTACATAAAGCAGGTTTTTTTTTTTTAATGTAGCCCGTTTTCCTTAAAGGAAAACGGGATGCATATAAAATAGAAAAATGAAACTTTTCAGTTTCATTTTTTAAGGGCAGGCAGTGGTCCCTGAGACCACTGCCTGCTCTTAAAAAATATTTTCGCACCCTTCACAAAGGGGAAGGGCATGAGTTATAGTTACCTTAGGGCACAAGATATACTTACTTGAGATAACTGTGCATTGTGGATACTTTCCAGAAGATCTCTTCAGTGTGCTAGTGATTCTGCATTTTACCACTGCTAACTAATGCTTAAGTGCTAGTGCTCACGTCCTAAAACATGGTAAAATTGGCTTACACCTGATTGCCATATTTAATTTACTTAGCAGCCCCTAGTAAAGTGGTATAAATATACCAAGGGCATGTAAGTGAGCCTGCAGCACTTATTGTGCGAGCTACTTAAGTAGCACTTTATAACGTGTCTCAGGCCTGCCATTACAGCTTGCCAGCAGTTTTGAACTGCCAATTCGACTTGGCAAAATAACCTATTTGCTGAGCCTAAATGTCCCTTTTAATACATATGTCACCGCTAAGTTAGACCCTAAACAGCCTATAGGGCAGGGTGCATTGTAATTACAAAGTTGTACATGAACCTTTAAGTTTTACCTGTCCTGGTAGTAAAAAATGAATAAATTAGTTTTTCAATGCTATCAGGTCTACCTCTCCAATTGGATAACATTGGGTTATCTTGTTACATTTAATAAGTGCTAACTTTTGATTGGGAGAAGGTATGAAAGTCATGTTGGATATCTGAGAAATTGTAATTTAAAATCCCCTGCAATGGTAAAGTCGGATTTGAAGTCACAATTCTGCAAATGGCACTTTTAGAAACTTAGCATTTTCTTGTCCTAACCATTTGGAGCTTGCAGCCTGTTTCTAGGTCACATGACTAGGTGAGAGTCACAGTAGGACTTTGTATATTCCTCTTAGACAGCCACACAATTGAGAGAATACGTATGGCTGAATATGCCATCCCAGGCAGGTTGGGGGGTTGAATCTGTGTACAGCCCCACTTACACACCAATAGGCTGGGACCTGCTCAAACACAAGACCTTCACACAAGCCTTTTGTGCTGTAACCAGGCTTGAGCCAGGGCAGGGAGGCAGGAAATTCCAGACACTTCTGTGGGGTAAGCATTCAGACGTTTCCTCCTCTTCAAAGGAGGAATCAGGTATAAAAATGGGACCCTTAGACCCACTCTTCAGATCACTCCTGGACCTATCGAAGGACTACCAGAATACAGCCTGCTGCTGTAACCTGCTGTTACTCCAGAAGGACTGCATTGCTGCATCAAAATGGACTGCGTTGCTGCCTGAAGCCTGCTCTGAGGACTGCAGTTCTGCCCTGCTGTTTGAGCCGGCTCTTCTCCTATAACCTAGGGCTTCCAGAAGTGACTCAATGGGCTAGATGGCTTGCCTGCTGATCAGAGCCTCAGGGACAGAAAAGGTCCCAACCATCTTGAACCTGCACCTGAATCAAGCCTGAGTGAGTCCTGATCCTCCAACTGGCTCCACTCAAGGTCTGGACCCTTGGATGTTGTGCAAAAGGTGCCCCGATAGCCTAAATCCAAAACCTGGGACTCAAAACTTTTTGGGCCAAAAAGTGCTCTGAGAACCTAAAGAAGACAATGACTAACCTGCTCGTCAATCCACCCAAGGTGCTTCTCTGGTCAGCCTGACTTTGCTGCAGCTCCCACTACATTCTTCTCTGCAGCAGCAAATCCTGTTCAGTGGCTCCTTGCAAAAGGGGTATCAGACCATGTGGAGCTATCATCAGCTACAACCTGCAGCTCCTTCCTACTGGAGATTTTCGACTTCCAAAAAAGTGACTAAGCGCCTGGTTTGGATCTTGGCAGGACTTCCGTGGTGGCATTTACAAGTACTCCATCAAGCTGCCAGATACCTGCCCGCCCTATTTAGATGTGGGCTGGCTGATCCTCTGTCCGCGTTCACAGTGTTTTCCATTGCATAAGCGGCTCACCATCATTGACATGGCGGACTCCTCTGCTGGCTAACATTACTCCATAGCTATTAGGGTGGAGGGAATGTGCTGAGCCTATATAGATTTCAGTAACTGTTGCCGTTCAGCTTGTAGTTCTCCGCAGATTCACAGTAAGTGTAGTACACTTTCCTTGGCTTCCCCCATAAGTGGCATGTTGTCTGACCAGAAGATTGTTTCCAAGGGGGAAAGTGTGGCAATGATGGTAAAATGCCCATTCGGAAATGAAGGTATTTTTCTTTCTTCCTCCTATTGAAACTCACGCCTAGATAAGGTTGCGGAGAGGGCGTGACGTAGCTATGCACAACAAACCATCCATGGGCTCTTTCTGTGAGTGCTGCCTTATCTTCAACTAGGGATAGTCTTTTCACTGACTTATTTACAATTTGTTTAAAACAATAAGACCCTGAGGCCGCAAAAAAGGGCCTCCAAGCCCAGGCGATCTATTGATGCTAACAAATAGCTCATAGCTGCGCAATCCCTCTTTAGGTGTATTTCGTTCCATAGGTGGGAGTACAGTGTTCCTGCTTCGGCCTTTTTAATCCTGTACCAGCTCTTGACATAAGCTCCTTTGCAGGCTATTTCTTGGCTTTGTAGGCCGAATTCCAGCCTTATCTGAGCTGGCGAGACATACTTGGGTAGGTTAAATATCATCCTGGCTGCTCTTGAGACAGTACTATCTAGAATAGCCGCGGCTCTTCCCCTCAGGCACTTGCTCCCATAAGTGATTGCCGGAATGAGCTTTGCTTGTCAGACTTGTAGAAGTGGGATAAAGCTTGGGCCGGCAGTTTTATGTTTAATAGATTTTATTGCTACCGCAATCGAGTTGCCTCTTCTTTTGATGGCTTCTTTTTGTAAGTTGAATGTGCCTTTCTTGTCTATTATTACTCCTAAGTACTGTATTGGTCAACTACTTCTATTGTTGAGTCGGCCAAATGCCAGCAGTACTTGGAGGTTTCCTTTTTCGGATGTATCCTCATTACCTTAGTTTTGTTGTGGTTGATGGTTAGACCATTGGTTACTGAATATCGACTGGTTGTGTCTAATAAGTGTTGAAGGCCAATGGGGGTTCGACTAACCAGCACGAGGTCATCTGCATACATGAGGTTGGAGAGTAGGAGCCCTCCCATCTTTGGCGCGTGCGAATTACACATGTCCAATTCTGTCGATAGGTCAGACATATACAAATTGAAGAGCGTCGGCGCCAGGACGCACCCCTGTTTAAGCCCCATGGTTGTTGGGATTTTCCTGGACAGGAACTTTCCATCTCCTAGCTTAACTTGGACCCACGTATTAGCTGGTTTAGGATGGCAGATTGTATTTTCTTATCCTTGAGTTTGCCCCAAAGTTTGCTCCTGTCGATTTTGTCGAAAGCTGACAAATAGTCGATAAAACACATGAATAGGGGGTATTTTGCTAATTTGGCCCCATCTACCAAAAGGGACAGGGCAAGTATATTCGTAGTCGTTCCCATGCCCTTGCAAAAGCCTGTTTGACTGATGGGTATAACTGATTTTTCGTCTGTCCAGGCGATAAGGTCTTCCAGAAGGAGGCCAGCATAATATTTTGCTTCGATATCAATTAAGGCTACAAGCCTGTAGCTATTTGCTGAGTTCTTGTCCCCTTTCTTGAATATTGGGGATATGATTGACCCCCTCCAGGAGTCCGGGATGATGTCTCCTCCTGCGATTTGTGCGAACAGCGGTAGGAATATAAAAGCCCAGTATTTCGGGTCTTTTTTGAATGGGATTGGTGGAATCCCGTTGGGGCCCGGGACACCCTCCCGCCTGACTTTAACTATCCTGTTCTTAATCTGGAGCGTTGTAAATGAAAGATGATCATTTCCTGGTGGGACGTTTAGATTGGAAGTGATTGCCTCAGGAATATTGCGGGACCTCTGCTTCTGTGCTGAATTAAAATGATGGAGCAGGTGCGAGGCCCAAGCTTCCTCTGTCAGGTGTGAGTTGATTCTTTGAACATTCGGGTTGGCTAGGTTATTTATTGTGCGCCAGAATCTTGCGCTGTTGTTTGACTTTGTATCGTGTAATAGTCTAGCCCACAGGTTTTCATCCGATTCCCTTTTTACCTGCCAGATTGCTTTTTTCTTTTTCGCTTTTAGTTGCGTTAGCTCCCTTTGTATGATAGGATCCTGACCTGTACGCCGAAGCCTGTGTAATGTTTTATTTATTGCTTTTTTGAGCATGTGGAGATTTGAATTATTAGTAATAAAAAAGTGGTTCTCTGGACGGTCTAATGAACCGGTTGTCGTTGAAGCTGGAAGAGCACTCACCATGTGCATTACTCCTAGTTTTTTAATCAAGTGTTCCCAATGTGTTATCACATTTGTGTCAGTCTCTTCCCATTGTTCCCATAATGACTTTGCTGAGGCCAGTAGTTCTTCTGGATGATTGGACTCAGGGTCTTCAACAGGCTGATCTGGTAGTAATCTAGATATTCTTGTAGAGATTTCCTGTGGCAGATGGTCACTTTGATCTTGGGTCCCTAGCTGGAAGCCTGTAATCATGCTGAAGAATGATAAAGATGCAAAGGAATAATCTATTAGCGTGCTTGAGGTTGCGCTGTGAAATATTGCCGCCGGGGGCTGGTCTCCCAAGAAGTGCCCATTTAGTGCCACAAAGCTTAGGTATCCAGATCCTTGACGAAGTTCTTAGCAAGTGCTGATTGTTGCTTCTTGGTGCTCAGCTCCTGACAAGGGATATTCCAGGCGGTATGTTGTTCCTCAAGTAGCTCGTCCCTTTTCTGTGGCCCCATTAAATGCATATTAAAGTCACCTATCAGCAGTAGATTGGACGTTGGTTCTTCTGAGAGTAGCCTAGTTATTTCTGCCCCAACCATTTTGACTCCTTTGATTTTGTCACGAGGATGTATGTAGATGTTTAGGAATAGTATTTGTTGTTTGGTGTTGCCATCCCGTATATTCACTCTAAGTGCTTTAATTGCATTTATGGGAGATGTGAAGGTGTCAACGTCTTTGGTCGCTGTTATTGTTTTTATTGATGAGTAAATTGTTAAACCGCCCTTTAAATGACCAAATCTAGAGCCTTTCACTGCAGAGGTATGATGGGTTTTGAAACCAAGTAAATGGAAGGGTACTTCTAGCCATGTCTCTTGTAGCGAGATAAGGTCGAAGCCTTGAAAGTAGTCCAGAAGGTTTTTATCCGATGTTTTGTTACCCAGACCGTTTATATTCCAGGAGCAGATTCGTAGGTGGTGATCGCCTGGTGGTGTCTGTTTTGTCCTGAGTCAAGTACTCTCATTTTGTTGATTTATCGTCCTTGCTAGCCAAGTCCAGTCGTCCGATCTAATTGCTTGGTGCTGATCTATCCTTTCTGCTGGACGTGCGTCCATGCTGCGGGCGCCTTTAAGCACACATTGTGGTTGTGTGCTCGCTGGTGCAGGAGCTGGAATTGCTCACTCTCTCTTATTTGCAATCAGTGGATCCGGATAGCCAGGCCTTTGGTAGAGTAGTATTTTTATTCCCCATGCTTTTAATTGGGGTTCTTCGTCCAGATATGGTGGGGGGGTCCCACAGGTATCCTTGGTGTTGGAAACGGGGTTACCGAGACCGTTATGGTAGCATGGCGCAAAGCGGGGAAAGGCACGCGAAGGCAATGTGTAAGGCAGTTGTGCAGCACACTCTCACATTAACTCAGAAATGCGACGCAATAACCGGACACCACACCAGGCTTGTATAAGTAAAAATCAGGTTCCTTTATCTTGACCAAGATGGCATTCAATTATGCAAATTATACATTACATGCTCTTAACTATTCCACACTCTTTTAAAAAGACACTCAACAGTTCCTTTTAAAAACACAGCACCCCTAATGATTCAGGTGCACTACAAATGAGGGCCTATAACATGCACAACACTTTTCAGGTGTTAACAACTATGCATCAGGCCTCGGTACTCTGTACAGCCTATGGTACCCTAGGCAGGAGGGAATCCTACAGGGAACCCCTCAACATGTCCAGCAGCTGGGGGCTACCAAAAGGGGGACTCCTTTATCTCCCGGGGAGGCTACTCTATAGTAGGTGCTTGGCCTTGGGTATTATGGCAATATAGGCCCCCTCCCTCTGTAATCCCTCTTCAAGGGTGGCCCCCGGCCCCAGGGGCTTAACCTAGAGCCCTAGGGGCCTCCTGGGCTCACCTGCGGTGTTGTGGCTGGCTGTGGGGCCTTACGGCGCTTCTTCTCTGGCCCGGCCCTCTGTGGTGGGGGCGGGGCCCGGCGCGAGTCTCGCGGCCCTCCGGCCGGTGCTGATTTATTTCTCGAGGCTCTTGTGCCTCTCGCGTGGTGGTTCCCTTTGTTGGGGGCCGGTATGCCCCTCCTCCGGCCCCCGTGGAGTCCAGGGAGTGAGTGGGGACTTGGTGCGGGAGCCGGCGGTCCTGCCAGTCGGCTCCGGCGTCCCGAGAGGTGAGGAGGTCCTTCCTTACCTCCCGGCGTGCTGGGCGGAGGCGGGCTCTTCACGGCGCCCAATCCGGGCGCGGCGGCGATTCTTCGCGGGGCTCCCGTTGGCAGTGGAGCCCCGGGGACGTCCTCCCGATTGGCTCCGGCTGAGCCAATCGCGTCGCGGCCTTCTCTTCCTCCGGGGGCTCCCGATGACAGTGGAGCCCCTCTGACGTCGATGTTCGGCTCTGCTGGGCCAATCACGTCGCGGCTTCTGGTGGTTGCCAGGCGACGCCCTCTTCTCCGGCGATTGGCTTTGGCGGGCCAATCCCGTCGCGGCCTTTTCGGGGCGCGACCTGTGACGCGGTCAGCGTCCCGGGCCCTCGGCGACAGCGTCCACGGGCCGGGAGGCCGCAGCAGGCCTCAGTTCACTTCACGCGGCCCACGGGGCTGCGGCGGCGATATTCTTGGCCGCGCTGGCAGCGGCGGGGGTCTCGGGCCCGGCGGTGACTTTGGGGATTTCGGTGAGGGCGCGGACGGCGCCCCTCACCACAGCTATGAATAGGGGCGAGATCTCCCGGCCTCAGTTCCCTTCTTCAAGCGGCGGCGGCCGCGGCGGTGATCCGGTCACCAGGTCAGTGACCAAAAGGGGGTCAAGTTCTCTCCACACTTGGGGGTTGCAGCGCAGGCGCGCTGACAGCCTTATTCACAGGCTGTGTAAGGGTGGTTCTTGGGGGACAGTCCAGCTGTCTGTATAGGTGGATAGGGGTGGAGGCCTAGCGCTTAGGACGCAGCGCTTCGCCTCCTGATCCCCTCTTACTGGGTTTCACTTTCTAGTCCTGAAGGTCTTGGATGCAGCAAAGTCTCTTTATGAACAGGGGGGTTGTGAGTTGGTGATTCCTGGAGGGTTGTATGTTCCTCCTGGCACGCTGGAGATGGTTCCCTGGGTCCCCTCACACTGGGCAAGATCAGTGGGTGGTGGGCGTTCCTCATCTATCTTACGGCAGCAGGGCCTTGACCCTGTCAGCGGCAGTAGTGTAGGTCTCCCCCTAGGCCCTAAAGTCTGTACTCCAGCGCAGGTTCTCCCAGGTTCAGCGGTGCCTCAACCTAACTAACTCCAGGTTTTCCCTCCAAGCCTCTTATACCCCTAGGTCAGGTGACCCTCCCAAAGGCGGCAAAGTGTAACTCCTCCCACAGCCCGGAAGGTTCTGGAACCTTCCACCTACCTAGCTATGGGGCCCAGAGGCGGGGACGGGATGGCTACTGTATCCCTCGTCCCAGCCTGACTCTGGCTACTAGCGTGTATGTGTGGAAGGCCCTCTGCAGTAGCAGGGGCCTATGGCAGCCATCTTTGGTGAGAGAGCACCTGCACCTCAGCACTGACCAGCAGTGGCAAGGCGCCCGGAGACCTAGGTCCAGTAAAAATATGGTGGCAAAAATGAGGCGCAGAAAGGGAAAAAACAGGGTAAGACCACCCTAGGGCTGACAGGTCTAACACACGTCCCCCAGCCGAAAGAGGGGAGAGCTTCCCAACCTCTAGGGAGTTCTCTTCACTAAGGCGGAAAAACCGGGAGAGACCGTCAGCGTTGGCGTGGTCTACACCGGGTCGATGTTCCACCCGAAAGTCCATCCCCTGGAGGGAAATGGACCATCTCAACAATTTGGGATTTTCGCCTCTCATCTGCATGAGCCAGCGAAGGGGTCTGTGGTCGGTCTGGACCAAGAAGTGACAACCAAAAAGGTATGGCCTCAACTTCTTCACCGCCCAAACCACAGCAAAGGCTTCCCGCTCGATGGTACTCCACCGCTGTTCCCGGGGAGTAGTCGTCGGGAGATAAAGGCCACTGGCTGGTCTTGGCCATCGTCATTCAGCTGCGAGAGCACAGCTCCTATGCCATGCTCAGAAGCGTCTGTCTGCACGATGAATTCCCGGCCGAAGTCGGGGGTCCGGAGCACCGGTGCGGTGCACATGGCACGTTTAAGAGTCTCAAAGGCATCTTGGCAGGCAGCCGTCCAGATTACTCTGCGTGGCTGTTTCTTGGAAGTCAATTCCGTCAATGGGCCCACGATGGTTCCATATCCCTTGACGAACCGGCGGTAGTATCCCGTGAGGCCGAGAAAAGCTCGGACCTCTGTTTGGGTCTTGGGGGCTCCCAGGCCATGATGGTCTCAATCTTGGCTTGGAGGGGTTGCACCTTACCTCCGCCCACCAGATGTCCCAGGTACACGACAGATCCCTGTCCAATCTGGCACTTGCTGGCCTTGATGGTTAGACCAGCCCTTTGCAAAGCCTGCAGCACCTCCTGGAGATGCTGCAGATGGTCTTCCCAGCTGCTACTGAAGACAGCTATGTCATCCAGGTAGGCAGCAGAGAAGGCCTCTAGGCCAGACAGCACCTGGTTCACCAACCGCTGGAAAGTGGCGGGAGCATTTTTCAACCCGAAGGGCATCACCTGGAATTGAAAGTGGCCCTCGGGGGTGGAGAACGCAGTCTTCTCCCTTGCTCCTTCCGCCATGGCGATCTGCCAATATCCTGATGTTAAATCAATGGTACTCAAATACCGGGCTGCTCCCAGCCGGTCAATGAGCTCATCCGCCCGAGGGATCGGGTGAGCGTCGGTCTTGGTGACCGAATTGAGTCCACGATAATCCACACAGAACCGAAGTTCTGGTGTGGTGCCCGAGGGGCCGCTTTCGGCACCAACACTACCGGACTAGCCCAAGGGCTACTGGAAGGCTCAATCACCCCCAGTTCTAGCATCTTTACCACCTCACTCTGGATACTAGCCTTGACCTTATCGGACAGCCGGTAAGACTTGTTCTTCACTGGCGGACTGTCCCCTGTGTCCACATCATGGGTACACAGGTGCGTGATTCCAGGCGTGAGGGAAAACAACGAGGCGTACTGCCCCAAGACCTGGCGGCAGTCCCTCTGTTGCTCTGGGGTCAAGGATGGGGCGAGGACCACTCCCTCTACCGAACCATCCTTCTCGTGGACCGCCAGAAGGTCTGGCAGAGGCTCACTCTCTTCCTCCTCACTCCCATCCGTTATCATCAAGAGAGTGAGCTCGGAACGCTCCTGGTGTGGCTTCAGGCGGTTGACGTGGAGCACCCTGTGGGGTTGACGGGGGTCTTCATGTCGACGACATACGTGGTCTGGCCTTTTCGTTCTAAGATCTCAAACGGCCCAGTCCATCGGTCCTGGAGGGCGCTAAGCTCTCCTGGCTCCATGACCCACACCTTCTGTCCAGCGTCTAACTCTACCGTCCGCGCGTTCCGGTCATACCATTGCTTCATGACGGCCTGACTTGCCTCTAAGTTGTCCGAGGCCTCCTTCCACAGCTTGGCCACTTGGCTGCGGAACGCCAGCATATAGCTGACCACATCACGGGAAGCTTCGAGGAAGACTTCTCCCACCCTCTTTGACAAGACTGAGGGCCCCCGAACGGGGTGGCCATAGAGCAGCTCAAAGGGGCTGAAACCGACCCCTTCTGCGGCACCTCTCGGTAGGAGAAGAGCAGACAGGGTAAGAGGACGTCCCACTTTCTTCTCAAGTCCTCGGGTAGGCTCCTGATCATCCCCTTCAAGGTTTTGTTGAAGCGCTCCACGAGCCCGTTCGTCTGGGGGTGGTAAGGAGTGGAGAACCGGTAGGTCACTCCACACTCCTTCCACATGGCCTGCATGTAGGCCGACATGAAATTCGTGCCCCTATCTGACACCACGACCTTGGGGAATCCCACTCGGGTAAAAATCCCCATGAGGGCCCGCGCCACCACCGGTGCTGTGATGGTCCTCAGAGGGATTGCCTCTGGGTACCGGGTGGCGTGGTCTACTAGCACCAAAATGAACCTATGCCCAGCTGAAGTCGGCGGATCCAACGGCCCGACAATGTCAATCCCCACTCGCTCAAAGGGGTATCGACCACTGGGAGAGGTTCTAGAGGGACCTTCACCTTAGTCCCTGTCTTGCCGCTTGCTTGGCAAGTGGTGCAGGTCTTGCAATAAGTGTCAGAAGTGACGCGCATCCTGGGCCAGTAAAAATGTGGGACCAAGCGCGCAAACGTCTTGTCCTGGCCCAGGTGTCCTGCTAGTGGTATCTCATGCGCCAACTCTAGCAGAAAGGCTCGGTGGCATTGGGGGACCACCACGGCCCTTGAGGACCCATGCACCGGAGCCTTAGGCTCACTGTAGAGGAGACCATCCTCCCAGTAGACATGGTAATTACCAGTCTCTGTTCCAGCTGCTTGGGCGTCGGCCTGTTGCCGTATGCCAACAAGCGTAGGGCACTCCCTCTGTGCCCGGCAAAATTCTTCCCGGGTAGGCCCTCCTTCCACCTGCCACTCTGCAGGGGTCGGCAGGTCCCCCACGGGAAAACCAACCACCTCAGCGGACTCCGGGGTCACCTCCGCGGGCTCCCCATCCATCTCACCGGGTGTTTCCTCCCGGACATCTCCTCGTCCAGCAGTGGGCTGGGCCCTTCTTTCAGGCTCCAACCCGGGCTGAGTTCCTTGTCGGGCAGCCATGGACCGCGTGATAACGCAAGTCCATCCTGGTAACCCCAACATCTCAGCATGGGCATTGAACTCTACCTCTCTCCAGGCAGTATGTTCTAAATCGTTGCCCAGCAGACAGTCAACTGGCATGGCAGGGCTCACCGCAACCTTCATCAGACCTGACACTCCTCCCCACTCAAAGGGAACTTGGGCCACGGGGTAATGACCCAGGCTATTATCAGCCATCACTACTGGGTGGAACTCCTCAGGAATCACCTGCTCTGGGGACACCAGCTGACGTTTCACCATTGTCATACTGGCACCTGTGTCCCTCAGAGCCTCCACCTCCTCCCCGTTCACCAGGACCCTCTGCCGATACTTGGCAGTGTTCTCGGGTACCTGCACCCTTGGGATGATCTCCCTATCCCCCAGGGAAACTAAGGTCAAGCCTGTCCACTCACCTCCCCTACCTAGGGACAACTCCTCCCCAAGCGCTACACTGGCCACCCCGGGGTCTTACCTCCTGTGGGGGCTGGGGCTCTCTTGCGACACTGGGCATCCCCCTTGTAGTGTCCAACCTCCCCGCACTCGTAGCACCGGACAGTTCTGGGCTGCTGACTCCTGTCAGGGTAAGTGGGTTTCTGGTATCCAGATTGGGATGGGAAACCTACCCCTCTCCCAGGCGGTCTATTTTGGGGACCTTTAAAGAACTCCCTCTTTTATCTCCCCCTCTTTCTTCTGGGGGAACACCTGTCCACCCTTCGGGGGATCCGCCCGGCTCCCTTGTGGGACACCCTAGTGCTGACCCACGTGTCTGCCTCCTCTGCAAGCTCCCTTGGGTTGGTCAGCTTGCGGTCCACCAAGTACTGGCGCAGCTCCGGAAAACATTTCTCGAGGAGGTGCTCTCTCAAAAATAGGTCGTACAGCCCAGTGTAATTGTCAACCTCGCTGCCACGCACCCAACCCTCTAATGCCTTCCGGGCATAATCATAAAAATCTACCCAGTTTTGTGTGGTGAGCTTGTGGCTGTTGCGAAACTTTTGGCGGTACTTCTCAGGGGTGAGGCCAAACTTCCTGAGCAGGGCCTCCCTCATGATAGGGTAGTTGGTTCGATCCCCTTTTCTAAGGTTAGCAGTGTGTCCCTGACTAGTGGAGGTATGTATCTATAAAGTCCTCCTCCCCAGTAGCTCTCAGGAACTCTATGGGCCACCAAAGCTACCTCGTACGCCGTCAACCACTTATCTATGTCATCACCCACACTAAAGCTGGCCATCACCTCCCTGGGTAGGTAAAATTTGGGCTCCTGTGGAACCCCAGTAGGTACGCTGCCACCATTTCCTTTGCCTTCCATTTCCATTTGCAAGGCTCGGAGCTCCAGTTCTTTCAGGCTAAGCTCATGTACAAGCCTTCTTTCCTCCATGGCTAGCCTTCCCTGTTCTCGCTCCCTTTCCATCTTAGCCAATTCTAATGTCAATTGCCTTTGCTGCCTTCTGTCCTCGAATTCCTCTGGTGACACACTCCCCCTGACGCACTACTGCCTGCCCTGGAACGTCTTCCTGGCAACACATTCTCGCTGACGTCAATGTTCAGTAGGCTCAGTTCTCCTGGGTCGTCTGTCTCCCTCTGCTCCTCCTCCTCCCCTCTTCCCTCCGGGTGGGCCATGACCCATGCCCTCAAAGCCTTCTGAAGTACCTCCTTCCTGGCACCTCGCTTGACGGCCACCCCCTCTCTAGGCAGAACTCCTTGAGCTGGTTCACCGTGTACCTCTCTAGGTCGGCTAGCTCAAACTCCATCCTCCTAGGTGGGGTCCCAGACAACTTAAGGAAGGGGTCCTAAATGGAAGGCAGCAGGTCTTAACACAGGACTAATACAACTGGCAATTTACAATAGAATTCCTCCTACTTATTATTTTCCTAGGTGTCCAATTGCGGCGCACACTGAGTCACTGTAGGGTGCTGCACAAATACCAGTCCTTATCCCACCGCTGAACACCAATGTTGGAAACGGGGTTACCGAGACCGTTATGGTAGCATGGCGCAAAGCGGGGAAAGGCACGCGAAGGCAATGTGTAAGGCAGTTGTGCAGCACACTCTCACATTAACTCAGAAATGCGACGCAATAACCGGACACCACACCAGGCTTGTATAAGTAAAAATCAGGTTCCTTTATCTTGACCAAGATGGCATTCAATTATGCAAATTATACATTACATGCTCTTAACTATTCCACACTCTTTTAAAAAGACACTCAACAGTTCCTTTTAAAAACACAGCACCCCTAATGATTCAGGTGCACTACAAATGAGGGCCTATAACATGCACAACACTTTTCAGGTGTTAACAACTATGCATCAGGCCTCGGTACTCTGTACAGCCTATGGTACCCTAGGCAGGAGGGAATCCTACAGGGAACCCCTCAACATGTCCAGCAGCTGGGGGCTACCAAAAGGGGGACTCCTTTATCTCCCCGGGAGGCTACTCTATAGTAGGTGCTTGGCCTTGGGTATTATGGCAATATAGGCCCCTCCCTCTGTAATCCCTCTTCAAGGGTGGCCCCTGGCCCCAGGGGCTTAACCTAGAGCCCTAGGGGCCTCCTGGGCTCACCTGCGGTGTTGTGGCTGGCTGTGGGGCCTTACGGCGCTTCTTCTCTGGCCCGGCCCTCTGTAGTGGGGGCGGGGCCCGGCGCGAGTCTCGCGGCCCTCCGGCCGGTGCTGATTTATTTCTCGAGGCTCTTGTGCCTCTCGCGTGGTGGTTCCCTTTGTTGGGGGGCCGGTATGCCCCTCCTCCGGCCCCCGTGGAGTCCAGGGAGTGAGTGGGGACTTGGTGCGGGAGCCGGCGGTCCTGCCAGTCGGCTCCGGCGTCCCGAGAGGTGAGGAGGTCCTTCCTTACCTCCCGGCGTGCTGGGCGGAGGCGGGCTCTTCACGGCGCCCAATCCGGGCGCGGCGGCGATTCTTCGCGGGGCTCCCGTTGGCAGTGGAGCCCCGGGGACGTCCTCCCGATTGGCTCCGGCTGAGCCAATCGCGTCGCGGCCTTCTCTTCCTCCGGGGGCTCCCGATGACAGTGGAGCCCCTCTGACGTCGATGTTCGGCTCTGCTGGGCCAATCACGTCGCGGCTTCTGGTGGTTGCCAGGCGACGCCCTCTTCTCCGGCGATTGGCTTTGGCGGGCCAATCCCGTCGCGGCCTTTTCGGGGCGCGACCTGTGACGCGGTCAGCGTCCCCGGCCCTCGGCGACAGCGTCCACGGGCCGGGAGGCCGCAGCAGGCCTCAGTTCACTTCACGCGGCCCACGGGGCTGCGGCGGCGATATTCTTGGCCGCGCTGGCAGCGGCGGGGTCTCGGGCCCGGCGGTGACTTTTGGGGATTTCGGTGAGGGCGCGGACGGCGCCCTCACCACAGCTATGAATAGGGGCGAGATCTCCCGGCCTCAGTTCCCTTCTTCAAGCGGCGGCGGCCGCGGCGGTGATCCGGTCACCAGGTCAGTGACTGTTAGAAATAGGATCTCTGGTTGGCTAAGGCTTGCGCCAAAGCCAGGCAGAGACCACCACTCTAGTCAGGGCAAGGGAGTTACACGCCGACGATAACCCCTGCTCACCCCTTGGTAGCTTGGCACGAGCAGTCAGGCTTATCCCGGAGGCAATGTGTAAAGCGCTTGCGCAATACCCACTCAGCAGCAACACACTAGGCACACCACAAAAGGAGACTCCACACAAGGTTATATAAAAATAGCCTTTGTATTATAAAAACACATTAGAATATAATCACACAAGGTACACTGTGCCAACTGGCACTAGGCAGTATTTACAGGGGACTATATACAGGACCGGGCCAATCGGGCCACGGTCAGAACCATCCGAACAGGTAAGTAAAATGTAAACCACAACCAGTAATCACTGGTACCTAAGCATTATATCACATTAGACATAAAACATATTAGGCCCACCTCATCAGCATAAATCCCATTACGCAATAGGCCTCACTAGCCCAGATCAAGTGCACACCGCACCTTCCCAACTGACCCCAGGCCAACTGGCCTCTTCTCTGGGCTCAAAAGCCCTATGTCCCGCAAAAGTCAGGGCTGGCTGCACATGCAGCGAAGTCAGAGTGCGCAATTGCGCAAGCTAAACGTGGCAGCTGCCCACTACTTGCTGGGCAGCTGTGAAAATGAACACGGGCACCAGCGTGCCCCCTGAGCCCCTCTCTGGGACTCGCAATTTAAAAGGAACCTGTCCCCCAAGGTTGCAGCGGCCTGCGCTCTCGCAGGGCAGCTGGGAATGGCACGGGCACCACTGTGCCTTGTGAGCCCCACTGGGACTCCACCACAAAGAATATGCCCACTGTCAGGCGGGGCAGCTGTGGCAAGGAAACTGGCACTAACGTGCCTCTCAGCCCCACTCCGGGACTTCTACAATAATGCCCCCAAAAAGGAAATCAGCACGGGCACCTCAGGGCCCCAGGGAGCATCCACGCGGCTCCAGGCACCGACAATGTGCCTCGGGGAGCCCCACTCGGGGGACTCTTAGAAACCAATGTTGCCCCACGTTGCAGCTGCCCACTGACAGACGGGGCAGCTGGAGAAAACAAATACCACTCCCCCTGGTGCCTCGCGAGCACCAACAAAACGAAAACGGCCTCAGCCCCACTCACCGGGCTCTCTGGTGCCGCTCCTCTTCCCGCGCCGGCTCCACAACACGCGGGGCTCTCTCTGCTCATGAGAGCCCCGCCTCTACTTGGGCACAGGCGCCGAGGGTCCTCCTCACGTCACCTCTTCCCGGCTCTGCAGGCAAGGCTCCCCCGGTCTTCCTGACAGACGCGGGGTCGGACCACACGCGGGGCTCCCTCCGGTACACGGGGGCCTTGCCTTCCTTGGTCAGACTTCCTTTGGCCACAGGAGCGCGGGGTAGGCTCCCGTCTGCTTCCTGCTTCTTCCTTTGGGCACCGGAGCGCGGGGTAGGCTCCCGTCTGCTTCTGGCTTCTTGCGGAGCGCCCTGCCCACAACCAGGCCGCCCTGCCTGGCTTCCGGGTCGCCGCGGGCAGCGCGGCGGCCCTCTATGTTCTCGGTGGCGGCGGCCTCATGCAGGGGGCACAGATCGGCGGGGTGGGCTCCCGATCCGGTTTTAAAAGTATAACTACGCGGGGTGGGCACCCGCGAAACAGCACAAATACGGGGGAATCTCCACGCCGGGGATTCCCTTCTAAAATGATCGCAGCTCCGTGCTGCAACTAAAATTAGAAGCGCTGCTCCTACGCTGCAGAGAGCAAAGCGCTCTTCAAAAATAAAAGCCAAGCGCTCCCAAGGCGCTAGAATCAAAGTCCGGGGAAAGCCCTTCAGGAGAAAGGGGGCAAAGGCTGGGCCCAGGCAGGCCAGCACACAGGGCCCTCCAGCAGGGAGGCAGTCCCTCGTGGCGGTTCCTCCTGGAACCCAGCAACAGCAACAAGCCCCCAGTCACAAGAACAGCAGAACATTTTTTATGGGGTCACAGCCCCTTCTTTTATACACCTTTTCCTTTGTCTAAAGGTGCAGGGTTTAGGGAAAAACCAGATGCAACTGGTTTGGGGGAGCTTTGGAGCACTTTGTTTTGCTCAGCTCCTCTCTCCTTTCACAGGACAGGCTAGGGACATCAGACGCACCACAGGGGGTGGAGCCAGCATTGTGGAGGGAAGGCACAGCCCTATTCAGGTCCCAGGTGCAACTCCTCCCTCCCATCTAGATGCAGATCTCCCTATTCACCACTGCGCTGACTCACCCTGCCCCTCCTGGAGCCACACACACCTCCCAGCCCCTGTCACTCACAAAGCCAGACATGCAATTCACATCAGGCAGGCAGACACAGAGCACACATAAATGCCAACTTCTAAAAGTGGCATTTCTACACCAGTCATAATAAATCTGCGCACACCATTGCGCAGCATTTATTCTCACGAGTTCGCACATACTAAACTCGCCCCTGCACTCCTCTCACACCAGGAATTACCATGGACACCCATATCCCCCATGCATTCCTATGGGAGGGCAAGCCAATCTCACCACACGCACTCAGAGTGCGCCCGCACTTTACACTGGGACACAGTGCTAAAGTGCGCAGAGGCCTAAAACCACCAACACTACACAGGGAAAAGGCTAGGAGATAGGCAAAAGTTTAGGGGTGAACCTGCCAAAAGGGCCAAGTCCAACACAACCCCCTTCCAGCCAAAACGCAGGGCAGACCAATCACCACCGTGATGGGCTTCCCTGCTTGGGGCGATAGAACACGGACGCGGGCCCGCAACTGCAGGGACACCCTCCTGTTCTACGCCACGGTGAACCCATGTGGTTCCTTCTGAAAAAGCTGTCCGGAGCAACTGGGCTACCCCACTGGTACTCCCTAGCTGTCCGCGGCCAGGACCAGGCCCTAGGCCATCCAGATGCCACTGGTCCTTGCCCATCCACAGAGTGGGGGTAGTAACCCCTGGCACATAGTAGCCATTCTCCACTCTTCCCCTCATCAGGGCAGGTCTAGACTGCCACTGATCCTCCAGCCTAGGGTCGGCACCCTCAGGCGGACCAGAAGTCACGGGTGAGGCTCTCCTCCCCTACCTCTTCTTCTAGGGCTCCGCACTCTCCTCCTTGGAGAGGCACCCTCAGAACACAACTCTCCCACCAGTTCAGGACCTCTCTCCAAAAACTGGTCTCCCAACCTAGGGTTTAACCCCTCAGGTTGCCCCGGGGTCAGAGGCGAGGACTCCCTCCCTCTGCACCCCCTTCCAGAGTCCTGCACCCTCCCAACTGGAGCGGTACCCCTGGAAGATGAACTGGTCAGGACACTGGTTACAGATGTCCTTTCCTCCAGATCAGGCGGATCCTGAACCTGGCCTCCCAACCTTGGGGCTGAACCCCACGGCTGAGCATTTGCCTGGCACACCAGGACTTCCGGGGGCGCACACAGCAGCCCCCGAGGGTAACACATGGCTCATGTGTTGCGTGACAGTCTGCGTGGCGCAGACCTCCCGACCCCTGTCCATCTGACAGTGCGCAGAGATCCCCCACGACAGAAGTGGTGTCACCATGGTCACTTCTAGGAGACTCAGCCCTTCTGGCTGGCCCCTGACCCACTGGTTCTTCCACTGGGGAACACATCCCCCTCTCACCCCTCAATCCGGACTTCTGTACCCTCCCAACTGGAGCGGCACTGCCAGACACCAGAACCACTGGAGCTCTATTTACAGACGCTCCAGGTTCTCCAGACACTAGAAGATCCTCCTCAAATGGACTAACAGGACAGCCTAGGCTCCCAACCTGGTGTTCCCTGAAGAAACCATCCAGGTTCTGAGACTGGGTTTCGGGCACCTGGGGACACTCAGTCCCACACTCACTCCTACTCCACTGAGACAGGACGTGAGCCCCTACACCCCTCCCACTACACTGGGACCCAGCTGGGCTACTCTGAACCTCTTCCCCAATACAGGACTGGAAGATACCTGAACCATTACTTTCAGAATCACTCCCCAATGCCTCATCAGAACCTTGGGCCTCCACCCAGAGGTCTGCCTCTCGTGTAAACTCCCATAGTTCAGAAAACCCACCCTCCAACAGGTGTTGGCGCAACCCCGGCAAACAACAACTGAGCAGGTGCTCTCTGAGAACCAGATCGAACAGTCCTTCAAAATCCTGTTCCGTGTTAACCGTTACCCAATCAGCCAGTGCATCATTACATTCATCCGAAAAATCCGCCCAAGACTGGTGAGACAGTTTCCTACTGCCCCTGAACTTCAACCTGTACTCCTCTTCTCTGAAACAAGGTACCATATTTTGGGAACTGGGACTTCCTGCACTGGACTGTATATTGCTGCCACCACTGGACTCCACCCTCACTGGGGAATCCAGAAAACTACAACTGCACTCAGGGGATAATCTACCCTCCCGAGCTAATTTCTCCCTGGCGAAGGCCCTCTCAGCCTCCGCCATCCTCTCCTGCGCTAAGACCCTCTCGGTCTCTAGCTTTGTCTCCTCCATACTCAGCTGCGCTAGCTCCCTGGTATGCTCTAACCTGAGCTTCTCCAAAGCCAGCTGATGCTCCCTTTCTTCCCTCCTATCCACCCACTCCTCTGGGGACAGGGAAAGGGATGGGGCACTGCCCCCGACACTGGACCCAGCAAGGGACTCCCTATCTATGGGGTCCTCACTATCTACTGGCGTCCCTGTCCTGTCACTTTCTTCCTCCTCTTCAGACTCCTCAGGGCCCCCTCAGACCCACCACCCTCTTGGCGTGCGGCCAGGGCCCTCTTCTCCTCATTGCGCTCACAGTCCCATTCATCCTTTTGCCATTGGATCAGGTTGTCCCTCAGTTTTGACTGGGTGTCTGACCCACTCACTGCTATGTCTCTCTCCTCACAGAACTCCACCAACTCCCCCATACTGTATCTAAAGAGACCACAAAAATCAAAAGCAGACTCCATTTTGGCAGGACGCTCAGGGACACGTGCAACACAGGAGACCTAGGTTTCTGAGCTGAAGCAAGAGTACACAATTTACAAATGACACTTTTAGGAGAAGAATTAAAACAAAACTCAGAACAATAATCCCCACACACGTGATTATCTAAATGTAGAGTTTGTAGTGCAACCAGTTGTCGCTGTGGTACTGCGCAAACGCAAGTCCAATCCTCACCGCTGACAACCAACGTTAGAAATGGGATCTCTGGTTGGCTAAGGCTTGCGCCAAAGCCAGGCAGAGACCACCACTCTAGTCAGGGCAAGGGAGTTACACGCCGACGATAACCCCTGCTCACCCCCTTGGTAGCTTGGCACGAGCAGTCAGGCTTATCCCGGAGGCAATGTGTAAAGCGCTTGCGCAATACCCACTCAGCAGCAACACACTAGGCACACCACAAAAGGAGACTCCACACAAGGTTATATAAAAATAGCCTTTGTATTATAAAAACACATTAGAATATAATCACACAAGGTACACTGTGCCAACTGGCACTAGGCAGTATTTACAGGGGACTATATACAGGACCGGGCCAATCGGGCCACGGTCAGAACCATCCGAACAGGTAAGTAAAATGTAAACCACAACCAGTAATCACTGGTACCTAAGCATTATATCACATTAGACATAAAACATATTAGGCCCACCTCATCAGCATAAATCCCATTACGCAATAGGCCTCACTAGCCCAGATCAAGTGCACACCGCACCTTCCCAACTGACCCCAGGCCAACTGGCCTCTTCTCTGGGCTCAAAAGCCCTATGTCCCGCAAAAGTCAGGGCTGGCTGCACATGCAGCGAAGTCAGAGTGCGCAATTGCGCAAGCTAAACGTGGCAGCTGCCCACTACTTGCTGGGCAGCTGTGAAAATGAACACGGGCACCAGCGTGCCCCCTGAGCCCCTCTCTGGGACTCGCAATTTAAAAGGAACCTGTCCCCCAAGGTTGCAGCGGCCTGCGCTCTCGCAGGGCAGCTGGGAATGGCACGGGCACCACTGTGCCTTGTGAGCCCCACTGGGACTCCACCACAAAGAATATGCCCACTGTCAGGCGGGGCAGCTGTGGCAAGGAAACTGGCACTAACGTGCCTCTCAGCCCCACTCCGGGACTTCTACAATAATGCCCCCAAAAAGGAAATCAGCACGGGCACCTCAGGGCCCCAGGGAGCATCCACGCGGCTCCAGGCACCGACAATGTGCCTCGGGGAGCCCCACTCGGGGGACTCTTAGAAACCAATGTTGCCCCACGTTGCAGCTGCCCACTGACAGACGGGGCAGCTGGAGAAAACAAATACCACTCCCCCTGGTGCCTCGCGAGCACCAACAAAACGAAAACGGCCTCAGCCCCACTCACCGGGCTCTCTGGTGCCGCTCCTCTTCCCGCGCCGGCTCCACAACACGCGGGGCTCTCTCTGCTCATGAGAGCCCCGCCTCTACTTGGGCACAGGCGCCGAGGGTCCTCCTCACGTCACCTCTTCCCGGCTCTGCAGGCAAGGCTCCCCCGGTCTTCCTGACAGACGCGGGGTCGGACCACACGCGGGGCTCCCTCCGGTACACGGGGGCCTTGCCTTCCTTGGTCAGACTTCCTTTGGCCACAGGAGCGCGGGGTAGGCTCCCGTCTGCTTCCTGCTTCTTCCTTTGGGCACCGGAGCGCGGGGTAGGCTCCCGTCTGCTTCCGGCTTCTTGCGGAGCGCCCTGCCCACAACCAGGCCGCCCTGCCTGGCTTCCGGGTCGCCGCGGGCAGCGCGGCGGCCCTCTATGTTCTCGGTGGCGGCGGCCTCACGCAGGGGGCACAGATCGGCGGGGTGGGCTCCCGATCCGGTTTTAAAAGTATAACTACGCGGGGTGGGCACCCGCGAAACAGCACAAATACGGGGGAATCTCCACGCCGGGGATTCCCTTCTAAAATGATCGCAGCTCCGTGCTGCAACTAAAATTAGAAGCGCTGCTCCTACGCTGCAGAGAGCAAAGCGCTCTTCAAAAATAAAAGCCAAGCGCTCCCAAGGCGCTAGAATCAAAGTCCGGGGAAAGCCCTTCAGGAGAAAGGGGGCAAAGGCTGGGCCCAGGCAGGCCAGCACACAGGGCCCTCCAGCAGGGAGGCAGTCCCTCGTGGCGGTTCCTCCTGGAACCCAGCAACAGCAACAAGCCCCCAGTCACAAGAACAGCAGAACATTTTTTATGGGGTCACAGCCCCTTCTTTTATACACCTTTTCCTTTGTCTAAAGGTGCAGGGTTTAGGGAAAAACCAGATGCAACTGGTTTGGGGGAGCTTTGGAGCACTTTGTTTTGCTCAGCTCCTCTCTCCTTTCACAGGACAGGCTAGGGACATCAGACGCACCACAGGGGGTGGAGCCAGCATTGTGGAGGGAAGGCACAGCCCTATTCAGGTCCCAGGTGCAACTCCTCCCTCCCATCTAGATGCAGATCTCCCTATTCACCACTGCGCTGACTCACCCTGCCCCTCCTGGAGCCACACACACCTCCCAGCCCCTGTCACTCACAAAGCCAGACATGCAATTCACATCAGGCAGGCAGACACAGAGCACACATAAATGCCAACTTCTAAAAGTGGCATTTCTACACCAGTCATAATAAATCTGCGCACACCATTGCGCAGCATTTATTCTCACGAGTTCGCACATACTAAACTCGCCCCTGCACTCCTCTCACACCAGGAATTACCATGGACACCCATATCCCCCATGCATTCCTATGGGAGGGCAAGCCAATCTCACCACACGCACTCAGAGTGCGCCCGCACTTTACACTGGGACACAGTGCTAAAGTGCGCAGAGGCCTAAAACCACCAACACTACACAGGGAAAAGGCTAGGAGATAGGCAAAAAGTTTAGGGGTGAACCTGCCAAAAGGGCCAAGTCCAACAGTGACCAAAAGGGGGGGGTCAAGTTCTCTCCACACTTGGGGGTTGCAGCGCAGGCGCGCTGACAGCCTTATTCACAGGCTGTGTAAGGGTGGTTCTTGGGGGACAGTCCAGCTGTCTGTATAGGTGGATAGGGGGTGGAGGCCTAGCGCTTAGGACGCAGCGCTTCGCCTCCTGATCCCCTCTTACTGGGTTTCACTTTCTAGTCCTGAAGGTCTTGGATGCAGCAAAGTCTCTTTATGAACAGGGGGGGTTGTGAGTTGGTGATTCCTGGAGGGTTGTATGTTCCTCCTGGCACGCTGGAGATGGTTCCCTGGGTCCCCTCACACTGGGCAAGATCAGTGGGTGGTGGGCGTTCCTCATCTATCTTACGGCAGCAGGGCCTTGACCCTGTCAGCGGCAGTAGTGTAGGTCTCCCCTAGGCCCTAAAGTCTGTACTCCAGCGCAGGTTCTCCCAGGTTCAGCGGTGCCTCAACCTAACTAACTCCAGGTTTTCCCTCCAAGCCTCTTATACCCCTAGGTCAGGTGACCCTCCCAAAGGCGGCAAAGTGTAACTCCTCCCACAGCCCGGAAGGTTCTGGAACCTTCCACCTACCTAGCTATGGGGCCCAGAGGCGGGGACGGGATGGCTACTGTATCCCTCGTCCCAGCCTGACTCTGGCTACTAGCGTGTATGTGTGGAAGGCCCTCTGCAGTAGCAGGGGCCTATGGCAGCCATCTTTGGTGAGAGAGCACCTGCACCTCAGCACTGACCAGCAGTGGCAAGGCGCCCGGAGACCTAGGTCCAGTAAAAATATGGTGGCAAAAATGAGGCGCAGAAAGGGAAAAAAACAGGGTAAGACCACCCTAGGGCTGACAGGTCTAACACTTGGTATCACAGGTGGATCCTCAAATCCATGGCAAAATGTTAAAAAAAAGGGGGAACTTAAACCCCGGGGACCACCACCTCCATGGGGTTTATTTTATCATTTAATTAATGGAGGGGGCCTCTTGGACCCTCTCCTAGCCCCAGGGACTGCCACCTCCCCAGGGGCTTTGTAGGTACTAATGTGGGGGAGCCACGTGGAGCATCCTGCAGCCCCGGGGCCTGCCACCTCCCCGGGACAATGACTTTTAACATTTGGGGGGCCGCACGGAACCCCCCCAGCCTGGGGACCACCACGTCTCTGGGGCAAAAAAGAATTTGGGGGGGCTGGACACGCATCCCCCCTCCATGACCCCTACATGGCCCTGGGGACTGCCACCCCCAAGGCAGGCTTCAGCAATGGCCCGGGTGCCCTCCCTCAGGATATTGCAGTTTGCTTTGGCTTTGTGGGACAAGTGCTCTGCTTTCAGCAAGCAAGAGAAGAAAATGCTCTTGCTTGCTGAAAGCAGAGCAGGTGTCTGTTTCCCTGCCCACTGTGAAGTTAGCAGGGAAACAGACACATTGCTTTGGGATCAAGGGAGCTGCATGTTAGCAGTAATCTGGATTTCAAAGCAATGCTGGCTCCCGCAAGAGGCAGGGACCCGGCAGAGACTGTGGGGGCCTTGATGCTCCCCCTGCAGTCCACATTTTGAATGTGGGTACCCTTGGTGGGACCAGATTACCCACACTACGGGCCGGGCCCCGCAGATGGGGTCCCCGGGGCCACAATTGGGCCAGGAGGGGGGAAATGCAGACCTCCCTCCCTTTTTAATTTTTTTTTATTTTTTTAAATGAAGCAGGCCCCGGGGCATGGCGTCCCCAGGGCTGAAAATGGCCAGGGAGGGGTAGCCCTCAGCCCCCCTCCCTTTGTATTTTATAAAAAGAATAAGTAAAGACTGCGCCCCAGGAGATTGGTTCCCTGGGGCCGAAATTGACCCTTGAGGGGGGCCGCACAGCCCCCCTCCCTTTCTTTTTTATAATTTTTTTTTTAAACGGTCAGGCCCCAGGGGATGGGGTCCGCAGACCCCAAAATGGTCCAGGGAAGAGGGGCCACATGGCTCCCCTTCCTAAAATGTAAAAAATTAAAAATAAAAAGCTGGCAACCTGCCAGAGGCCCCAACTCCTTTCTCTACCACTCTGCAAAGTGCCTCCTTGCGTGCTGCTGGTTGGTGGATGAAGTCCCCTTGGCTGCTGATGTCCCTTAGGGGCCAACAATATCTCCTGTTACCTCCAGTAAGCCCCACACAGTGGGATTGCTGAGAGGTGGTCGGAGGCCTTGCCCCCTTTCTCCACCACTCTGCAAACATGCCTCTCAGCACACTGCTGGTGGGGGAATGAGGTCCCCTTGCCTACTGTGTGCCTCAGGACTAAAGAGGACCTCATCACCCAAGCAGTAGTGCGCCAATAGGGGCGTTTGCAGAGTGGTGGAGAAAGGGGGCGTGACTTCTGATGCACTATCAGCAATCCAGCTGTGTGGGACTTGCTGGTGGTAATAGGAGGGGTAGTTGGCCCAATAGCCAAGGGGACTTCATCCCTCTACAGTAATGTGCCAGAAGGCACGTTTGCAGAGTGGTAGAGAAAGACTTGCTGGTGGTAATAGGAGGGGTAGTTGGCTCAATAGCCAAGGGGACTTCATCCCTCTACAGTAATGTGCCAGGAGGCACGTTTGCAGAGTGGTAGAGAAAGGGGCCATGGCCTCCTACCAGGTCTCAGCAACCATGCTATGTGGGACTTACTAGAGGAAACAGTAGGGGTAGTTGGCCCCCAAGGATGTCCTTGGGAGCCAACTACCTCTCATGTTGCCTCCAGCAAGTCCCACACAGCAGGATTGCTGTGACGTGGTCAAAGGCCATGCCCCCTTTCTCCACTACTCTGCAAACATGGCTCAAGGTCCACCACTGGTTGGGAGATGAAGTCCATTTAACTTCTGCAGGACTTTGGGGGGCAGGAAGCCCTCCTGGAACCTCCTGTAAGTCCTACACATGAGGATTCCTGAGAGCCGGTCGGAGGCCCAGCCCACTTTCTCCACCACTCTGCAAACGTGACTACTTGTTACAAAACCATGGAAATTCACTGAAAAAAACAAAGGTTACAGGGACGTTATAGTTAGGCTCAGGTGTCACTCGTACAAAACCACAGAAATTCAGCCACTGTATTTAGTGAGATAACTATAACTCGCACCCTGCAATGCACTGCTTACGAAACCTCACATATTACATCACACATGACATGGTCAGTGACATCACAGATGACATCACCGATGACATCTCAAATGACATTATTGATGACATCATCCACAGAATCTCTGACACATCCAATCACACCCCCATATAACATTTCTTACACCCACTCCAACTACCACACTACTATTCTCAAACCCATTCACATTCACATACCAGTACTTACACAGCCACTCACTGATTCATATATCAACACACACATCTACTCACTCACCCATACATCCACTCATACACCCACTCACTCACTAATACAGACACTGTCATATCCACTCATACACCCATACAGCCACTCACAGACAGAGTCAGTTACCCATAGAGCTACTCAGACACCTACTCACTCAACATACACTCAATCACACAACCACTTACTAGCCCATACAGTTACACACACGCTCACTCACTTACTCATACTGACACAACCACACACTCACCCATATAGCCACTCTCACATTCACTCACTCACCCATACAGTCACTCACAAACCCCATACTCTCACCTATATTGCCTTTCACATACCCAGTTACTCACCCATATACCACTGACTCACCCACTCACTCATCCATACAGGCAGTCACACATACCCACACCCACCTACACAGATACTCAGACACCTGTAGAGGTATTCAGTCAACCAGTCACTCACCCATACAGAAACTCACACACTGATACAACCACTTAGACACCAACTGATAGACAGATACAAACCTCCACACAACCAGTCACTCACCCATACATTCACTGAGAAATCTAATTACTCACTTATACAGCTAGTCATGCACCCACTGAAACATCCAGTCAGGCACTCATACACCCACTGATTCACAAATATAACTTGGCATATATAAATATTTAACACTCAAACTATTTTTAAAATCTCTCACAGTCACTGGTTGATGTCATCATTGATGTCATTTGAGAAGCCATCAGTGATGTCACTAACCATATCATGAGTGATGTGATATGTGAGGTCATAAGCAGTGCATTGCGGGTTTGCGAGTTATAGTTAGCACACTAATTATTACAGCTGAATTTCTCTGGTTTTGTATGAGTGACACCAGATCCTTACTATAACGTCCCTGTAACCTATGGTTTTTTCAATGAATATATACACATTTATACATTAAGCATATATATAGTTTAGAGATTATGGAAAGTTATTAATTATTTGATGATAAACTTTTTGATAAAAAAAACATTATTCTAATATGTACAGAACTTTAAACTAGAATTATTAAAAATTCAACAGAAATTATATTGTTAGTAGGAGTGGGTAATTGTATTTTCAATTAAGTGTTTTAAAAGGGCATGGATGCCTTTATGGTTTGATACTACTAAAACTACTCATCATCATTAAAGTCTCAAAGTTTGACCTATTACAATAAATAAGAAAGAGAAAGAGCAACATTGGTCAAAGCATAACTATCGTTTTGAAACTGCAACTTAGTTTGTTTCTCAGATACATATAACACTCTGTAAATGCGAAACAAACATGAACATGGGTAAATCAAGACTGCCTGGAAGTGAACTTTGCAAATCAAAGGAAACATCAAATTGAATCGGGTAAGAAAACAACATTACTCTCATTGCATATGGTTGGTATCCCCTACAGACTAGATGTTACTAGTCTAATGAACTTTTTTAAATGAAGATGACAGTTTAGCCTTTCAGGAAACAGGACAGTGAATGTTATTGAATAAAATGACACCAACACAAATAAAAATTCAATCAGTAGAGTTTTAATTGTTTACAATTCTTTTAGTGCAACTAGAACCTACAAAATCAAAGCCCCAATCATAAGTATCCGGTTGCTGGAGACCGGGGCAAAGTCAAAAGTTGAGGGTGACTGTGATGGATTACGAGTTAGATAAACAAGATGGATCGGGCCCTGACGCGTCTTACCTTCAGACGTGGAAGAAATTTTGAAGAAAAGTTCCTTAGAAGGGCGACTTCAGTATGGCAAGGCAGAGGACGACGTCTAAGGAGGTGTTTTAGTCTTCAGGAAGCCGCTTGATGGAGTCACAGTGACGAATACTACCTTCAAACTTTTTTGGAAGTCTAAGATCTCAAGTGGAACGAAGTTGCAGGCTGTAGCAGAGGAGGGTTCCAAAAGGCTGGAAATCTTTGCCAAGAGGTCCCACTGAATAGAATTTGATGCTGCAGAGACCAGCGTAGTGGGAGTTACCGCGAAGTCAAGCTAACTGGCTATGCACCTTGGCAAGATCAGCTGGCAGGTTGGTCCTGGTCTTCCATAGATTCTTCGGGCACATTTTGGTGAGAAATTTTCTAAGCCTACATTTTTAGGGTTAGGCAGGAGCAGTACCTCTAACACAACTTCCATGAGTCCAGGACCTGGGGGCACCACCTGGAGGTTAGGACTCAGCCAGTCTGGGTCCAGGAGCAGGTTTAAGATGGTGGAAGCCTGGTAAGTCCATTTGGCTTTGAACAGGATGCCAGTGAACTAGGCCTTGGAGTCACTCTGGTGCACGTGAAGGAGCAGGGCTCAAGCAACAAGGCAGGCCTCTGTGGGGTCAAGGCAGGCTTCAGGCAACAAATCAGTCCTCCTAAGAGCAGCAAAGCAGACTTGTGGAGTACACAGCAGTTCACAGCAGCAGGCAGTTCTTTGAGAGTCTTTCCACAGTTCCAGAAAGTGAACTGAAGAGTTGGTCTGAGGGTCCTCTTTGTGTGTCGGCAGAGCACAGCCTATTCAGTTGCAAGTGGGGCTGTGCCCAGTTCCTCCAGGACAGGTGCAGGGTTCTATGGGGCAGATGTATCAAGCATTTATGCTTTCGCAAACGGGCAGATTCACAGAATCTGCCCGTTTGCGAACGTAAAAATTGCTTTTCCGATGCAGCAAACCTAATTTTGCGATTCGGTAACCTGTTACGGAATCGCAAAATGGGTTTGTGATTCGGTATTAGGAACAGGCGTGTTTAGGGCATCCCTTCCTAATACCGAATCACATCGGTATGTATGAATGTTTTGTGACCGCAATTGCGGTTGCAAAACATTCGCAGTTTACCACCTACTTCAAGTAGATGGTAACCCATTCGCAAATGAGAAGGGATCCCCAAAGGACCTCTTCCCCTTTGTGAATGTTTGTAAAACTATTTTGAAGAGCAGGCAGTGGTCCCACGGACAACTGCCTGCTCTTAAAAAATGAAAAGAAAACTTTTCATTTTTCGTTTTGTAAAGCATCTCGTTTTCCTTTAAGGATAACAGGCTGCCTTACAAAAAAAAAGATAGCTTTATTGAAAAGCAATCGCGGACATGGTGGTCTGCTGATCTCAGCAGGCCACCATCCCCCTGATTTTTGCGATTCCTAGGGGGTCGCAAATTGCGACCTACCTCATTAATATTCATTAGGTAGGTCATTTGCGACCCCGAAGAATCGCAAAAGGAGTACTATACACCTTTATACATTGCATTTTGCGATTTCCTAATTGTGAATCCTTGTGATTCACAATTAGGGAATCGCAAAATGCTAGCTACATACATCTGGCCCCAAGTCTCTGCAGCTTGTTATGCCCCTGTAACTCACACAGGAAGGCAACCAACTAACCCTTGGAGTCACTTCAGGTAATCCTGGGTTCAGTTCAAGGATATGGTCCAATGCTCCTTCAAGCAGCAAGGCGGGCATCTGGGGGTCCAGACAGTCTTTCTGAAGTCTTCTACAGGTACAGGAGTATACTGAAGTGGTATCCTCAGGGGCCAATATTTATACCTGCTGCCAGCTTTTGAAGTGGGAGACAGCTTATGCTACACCCACATCTGGTTCTGGAAAGTTCTTCTCTTCCCCTGCCAAGGCTTCAAAAAGTTTGGAGTGACTAAAGACTTGTGTCAGGTTCTTTTGTATGTACTGGTGGATAGCCCTCTGACATGTAAGTGGGCCAAGGACTAGCTCCACCCTCAGCCATCCAGCCTACACCCAGGCCCCTTTGTCTGACTATCTGGTAGGAACACACAAACCCTAACAGCAGAGGCATTCACAGTCAAGTGACACTGGCAGAGGTACACAAATGGTTAGGGGAGGAAAATACCAACTTACTAAAAGGGACACTTTTAGAATTGTGACTTAGAATCTGACTTTATCTACAAAGAGGATTTTAAATTACAATTAATTTGAGTCTAAACATGAGATGCCTACCTGCTCCACATCAAAACTTAGCACTTAATTTATGTAATAAGGTAACCCAATGTTGGAGAGGTAGGCCTTACAGTATTGAAAAACTCATTTAGGAGTTTTTCACTACCAGAACACATAAAACTTAAATCCAAATATCCTGCTTTTTAAATACAATCTACCCCACTCTATGGGTCTTTAGAGCCTACCTTAGGGGTGACTTGTATGTATTAAAAAGGAAGGGTTAGGCATGGCAAAAGGTTTATTTTGCCACATCAAAATAACAGTTTAAAACTGCTCTACAGGCTGTAGTGGCAGGGCTGAGACAGGTTTTAAAGGGGCCCAATCAGTGCTGCAGGCCAACTAGTAGTATCAAACTTACAGGACCTTGACACCATGTACTACCATTTACTAGGGACTTACAAGTAAAATTAAACGTGCCAATCAGATATTGGCCAATTTTACCATGTTTTAAGGAGAGAGCCAAAACACTTTAGAACTGGTTAGCAGTGGTAAAGTACACAGAGTTCTAGTGCCAACAAAAATGCATTCAGAAAACAGGAGGGTTGAAGGCAAAACGTTTGGAGAATGACCGAACCAAGGATATCAGGTCTAACATAAAAGCTGGAGAAACATACATAAAAATGTCATTATGCGTGACATCACTCAATTGGATAATTCCATGGTGAGCATAATCAATATTTACACACTGCAAAAGACAGCGGAAGGTTTCTGCAAACTTTGGAATGCACTCAGACACAATATATGTACCAAATGAAACAAAAGTCTGTATTCTCAGTTGTGGGGATTGCAACTGCAAAATGGGAAAGTGGGGAACTATTTCCGATGATAATGCTGAGTTGAACTCTGCCCTTGGCATTTCTTCAGTCAAACAACAATTCACAAAGATAGATTGTAGGAAAATTCATCTTTTTGTTTGTTGAACCCTAGTTTTTCTGGACTGAGGCTGCTGGTGTTTTTACCCTGTCACTATGACACTGTTAACCAGGGCCTAGTAATTGTGCTCTGAGCCCTAAAACAAGTTGAAATGAGCTGCGCTGCTTATTTGGCATAATTCACTTACCTATAAGTCCTTAGGGGCACATGCATCAAAGGTTTTTGCGATCGCAAACGGTGCGATTCGCAAAAATCGGCCATTTGCGATTGCAAATTGGCCTTTGGAGATGCATGAAAGTGTTTCCTATGCGCAATTTAAGAATTCGCAATTATTTGCGAATTCCTAAATTGCGATTGCATTTAAGGAATCGCAATTTGCGATTCCTTAAATGCAATGCTAGAAGCACTTTCAAATAGCGATTTCGCTATTTGGGACCGCAAATTACAGACAAATCAAACTTGTCTGTAATTTGCAAAAACTTTGAAAAATGCACTAAAATGCATTTTTAAAGTTTTAGATTACACACACACATGCCCTTGGGGCATGTGTGTGCACAACATGGGTGCACATCACAATTTCAGGGTGCAACAGGGTGTCCTTTTGACACCCCTGCACCCTTGAATTGCATGCGCAATTTGCGAGTACCTATTGGTATTCGCAAATAGCGCTCGCATATTCCCATTCATTCCTATGGGCCTGTAGGCCCATAGGAATGAATGGGAAGCCATTCCTTATTTGCGACTCGCAATTTGCGAGTCGCAAATAAGGAATGTGAAGGAATCGCTATTATTATAGCGATTCCTACATGCATAGGCTTTTGCGATTCCTTAATTGCGATTCCTTAATAATCGCAATTAAGGAATCGCAAAAGCCTACCTTGATGCATGTGCCCCTTAGTGTATAGTACAAAAATATATCAATGTTCTGCAAATTAAATGTCACTATTGGACTGCAGCACATATTGAGCTACTACTAAAGTGAGAATTAGAATCATGTCTCCAGGACTGCCCCTGCAGCCTGGATATGCAGTCTTAACACTGACAATTCTACCTTGCAAAATAAAACATGTCAGGCCTAAATCTTTCTTTTTAATACTTATAAGTCCCCCTAAGTTAGGTCCTAAATGCCCATAGAGTAAGGTGCATGGTTGTATATGGTAGGGCATGTATATTTTATGTTTTACGTGTCTTCCCATTGAAACCCCAATTGGTTTTTCACCGTGGCAAGGCTGACTCCCCATAGGAAAGCACTGGGTTACAGTATACACCTTATTATGCGTTAGGTCAGTTTGGGAGTAGCTATAAAAATTATTAAAAATCTCATTTTAATTGTAATTGTAAATCAAACCTAATGGAAAAGTTAGTTTTATATTACTATTTTCAAAATGACACTTTTAGAAAATTGTCAATTTCCTGTCTGAGTCAAATGTGCCTTTTTGCCATTGTTCAGTATTACAGCAAACAAATGATGGACGGAATGCTGACAATGCAAACATTCTCCCCCAGTCAAAAGATCTGGGTTAAATCCATCGTTCTTTTGCCCACTACGCCACCTCAGTTTGGACCCAGCCATATGCAAATCAGTCTTGACCCTGTGCCTCAAGGGAACAGTCCAGACCGAACTGCCAGGCCAGGTCCTCCCTGGACCGGAAACAAGCATTCTGGGACTGGTTTCAGGGTATGTCACCCTTCTTCAGCCAGGCTAGCTTGAATCCAGTGGCACAGTGAGCAAGGGACCCACGTCTGGGCATACCCATCCCACTTAGGGCGAAAAGTGTTACAGCAAACAAATGATGGACGGACTGCTGACAATGCAAACATTCTCCCCAAGTCAAAAGATCTGGGTTAAATCCATCGTTCTTTTTCCCACTACGCCACCCCAGTTTGGACCCAGCCATATGCAAATCAGTCTTGACCCTGTGCCCCATGGGAACAGTCCAGACCGAACTGCCAGGCCAGGTCCACCCTGGACCGGAAACAAGCATCCTGGGACCGGTTTCAGGGTATGTCACCATTCTTCAGCCAGGCTAGCTTGAATCCAGTGGCACAGTGAGCAAGGGACCCACGTCTGGGCATACCCATCCAAATAAGGGCGAAAAGTGTTACAGCAAACAAATGATGGACGGAATGCTGACAATGCAAGCATTCTCCCCCAGTCAAAAGATCTGGGTTAAATCCATCGTTTTTTTGCCCACTACGCCACCCCAGTTTGGACCCAGCCAAATGCAAATCAGTCATGACCCTGTGCCCCATGGGAACAATCCAGACCAAACTGCCAGGCCAGGTCCTCCCTGGACCGGAAACAAGCATCCTGGGACTGGTTTCAGGGTATGTCACCCTTCTTCATCCAGGCTAGCTTGAATCCAGTGGCACAGTGAGCAAGGGACCCACGTCTGGGTATTCCCATCCCACTTAGGGTGAAAAGTGTTACAGCTAAAAATGATGGACGCAATGCTGACAATGCAAATATTCTCCCCCAGTCAAAAGATCTGGGTTAAATCGATCGTTCTTTTGCCCACTACGCCACCCCAGTTTGGACCCAGCCATATGCAAATCAGTCTTGACCCTGTGCCCCATGGTAACAGTCTAGACCGAACTGCCAGGCAAGGTCCTCCCTGGACCGGAAACATGCATCCTGGGACCGGTTTCAGGGTATGTCACCCTTCTTCAGCCAGGCTAGCTTGAATCCAGTGGCACAGTGAGCAAGGGACCCACGTCTGGGCATACCCATCCCACTTAGGGCGAAAAGTGTTACAGCAAACAAATGATGGACGGAATGCTGACAATGCAAACATTCTCCCCCAGTCAAAAGATCTGGGTTAAATCCATCGTTCTTTTGCCCACTACGCCACCCCAGTTTGGACCCAGCCAAATGCAAATCAGTCATGACCCTGTGCCCCATGGGAACAATCCAGACCAAACTGCCAGGCCAGGTCCTCCCTGGACCGGAAACAAGCATCCTGGGACTGGTTTCAGGGTATGTCACCCTTCTTCATCCAGGCTAGCTTGAATCCAGTGGCACAGTGAGCAAGGGACCCACGTCTGGGTATTCCCATCCCACTTAGGGTGAAAAGTGTTACAGCTAAAAAATGATGGACGCAATGCTGACAATGCAAATATTCTCCCCCAGTCAAAAGATCTGGGTTAAATCGATCGTTCTTTTGCCCACTACGCCACCCCAGTTTGGACCCAGCCATATGCAAATCAGTCTTGACCCTGTGCCCCATGGTAACAGTCCAGACCGAACTGCCAGGCAAGGTCCTCCCTGGACCGGAAACATGCATCCTGGGACCGGTTTCAGGGTATGTCACCCTTCTTCAGCCAGGCTAGCTTGAATCCAGTGGCACAGTGAGCAAGGGACCCACGTCTGGGCATACCCATCCCACTTAGGGCGAAAAGTGTTACAGCAAACAAATGATGGACGGAATGCTGACAATGCAAACATTCTCCCCCAGTCAAAAGAGCTGGGTTAAATCCATCGTTCTTTTGCCCACTACGCCACCCCAGTTTGGACCCAGCCATATGCAAATCAGTCTTGACCCTGTGCCCCATGGGAACAGTCCAGACCGAACTGCCAGGCCAGGTCCTCCCTGGACCGGAAATAAGCATCCTGGGACCAGTTTCAGGGTATGTCACTCTTCTTCAGCCTGGCTAGCTTGAATCCAGTGGCACAGTGAGCAAGAGACCCACGTCTGGACAAACCCATCCCACTTAGAGCGAAAAATGTTACAGCAAACAAATGATGGATGGAATGCTGACAATGCAAACATTCTCCCCCAGTCAAAAGATCTGGGTTAAATCCATCGTTCTTTTGCCCACTACGCCACCCCAGTTTGGACCCAGACATATGCAAATCAGTCTTGACCCTGTGCCCCATGGGAACAGTCCAGACCGAACTGCCAGGCCAGGTCCTCCCTGGACCGGAATCAAGCATCCTGGGACCGGTTTCAGGGTATGTCACCCTTCTTCAGCCAGGCTAGCTTGAATCCAGTGGCACAGTGAGCAAGGGACCCACGTCTGGGCATACGAATCCCACTTAGGGCGAAAAGTGTTACAGCAAACAAATGATGGACGGAATGCTGACAATGCAAACATTCTCCACCAGTCAAAAGATCTGGGATAAATCCATCGTTCTTTTGCCCACTACGCCACCCCAGTTTGGACCCAGCCATATGCAAATCAGTCTTGACTAACCCTGGGCAAAGCACTACGCTACGCTCGCGTAGTTTGCGAAGTTTGAGCTACTTTGCACTACGCGAATTGCACGTAGCACAGTGCAAACACGCGTAGCATAGCGTAGCGTAGTGCAGTGGTCATTTTTTGCTTGCTCGCGGTCCTCAACGTCAAGTTGGCGACCGCGAGCAAGCAAAATGACATCCCGGCGAGACTTTTTCCTCGTTCGCGAACAGCAACATTGCTGATCGCGAGCGTGGAAAATAAACCTCCCGGCGAGATTCTCAATGCGGGGAGGTCAAGTTTCTCATTTCGAGTGGTCGCGTATGCTCGCGACCGCTCGCGATGAGAAACTACCAGTCCGCATTGAGAAAGCTGCCGCTCGAGTAAAAATCTACTCGAGCGGCAGTAAAAGACAGCTCGCACTGTGCAAGATGCCGTTTTCAATGATTGCACAGTGCGGACAAGCATCCGGCACTGTGCAATCATCGCGAACAGCGCACTACGCAGTTCGCATAGTGCAACGCGTAGCTCGCGTAGTGCGAAGTGCACTTCGTGTAGCTTCGCGTAGCGCTACTTCGCGAACTACGCCCAGGGTTAGTCTTGAGCCTGTGCCCCATGGGAACAGTCCAGACCAAACTGCCAGGCCAGGTCCTCCCTGGACCGGAACCAAGCATCCTGGGACTGGTTTCAGGGAATTTCACCCTTCTTCAGCCTGGCTAGCTTGAATCCAGTGGCACAGTGAGCAAGAGACCCACGTCTGGACAAACCCATCCCACTTAGAGCGAAAAATGTTACAGCAAACAAATGATGGACGGAATGCTGACAATGCAAACATTCTCCCCCAGTCAAAAGATCTGGGTTAAATCCATCGTTCTTTTGCCCACTACGCCACCCCAGTTTGGACCCATACATATGCAAATCAGTCTTGACCCTGTGCCCCATGGGATCAGTCCAGACCGAACTGCCAGGCCAGGTCCTCCCTGGACCGGAAAACAAGCATCCTGGGACTGGTTTCAGGGTATGTCACCCTTCTTCAGCCAGGCTAGCTTGAATCCAGTGGCACAGTGAGCAAGGGACCCACGTCTGGGCATACCCATCCCACTTAGGGCAAAAAGTGTTACAGCAAACAAATGATGGACGGAATGCTGACAATGCAAACATTCTCCCCCAGTCAAAAGATCTGGGTTAAATCCATTGTTCTTTTGCCCACTACGCCACCCCAGTTTGGACCCAGCCATATGCAAATCAGTCTTGACCCTGTGCCCCATGGGAACAGTCCAGACCGAACTGCCATGCCAGGTCCTCCCTGGACCAGAAACAAGCATCCTGGGACCGGTTTCAGGGTATGTCACCCTTCTTCAGCCAGGCTAGCTTGAATCCAGTGGCACAGTGAGCAAGGGACCCACGTCTGGGCATACCCATCCCACTTAGGGCGAAAAGTGTTACAGCAAACAAATGATTGACGGAATGCTGACAATGCAAACATTCTCCCCCAGTCAAAAGATCTGGGTTAAATCCATCGTTCTTTTGCCCTCTACGCCACCCCAGTTTGGACCCAGCTATGTGCAAATCAGTCTTGACCCTGTGCCCCATGGGAACAGTCCAGACCGAACTGCCAGGCCAGATCCTCCCTGGACTGGAAACAAGCATCCTGGGACCGGTTTCAGGGTATGTCACCCTTCTTCAGCCAGGCTAGCTTGAATCCAGTGGCACAGTGAGCAAGGGACCCACGTCTGGGCATACCCATCCCACTTAGGGCGAAAAGTGTTACAGCAAACAAATGATGGACGGAATGCTGACAATGCAAACATTCTCCCCCAGTCAAAAGATGTGGGTTAAATCCATCGTTCTTTTGCCCACTACGCCACCCCAGTTTGGACCCAGCCATATGCAAATCAGTCTTGACCCTGTGCCCCATGGGAACAGTCCAGACCGAACTGCCAGGCCAGGTCCTCCCTGGACCGGAAACAAGCATTCTGGGACCAGTTTCAGGGTATGTCACCCTTCTTCAGCCAGGCTAGCTTGAATCCAGTGGCACAGTGAGCAAGGGACCCACGTCTGGGCATACCCATCCCACTTAGAGCGAAAAGTGTTACAGCAAACAAATGATGGACGGAATGCTGACAATGCAAACATTCTCCCCCAGTCAAAAGATCTGGGTTAAATCCATTGTTCTTTTGCCCACTATGCCACCCCAGTTTGGACCCAGCCATATGCAAATCAGTCTTGACCCTGTGCCCCATGGGAACAGTCCAGACCGAACTGCCAGGCCAGGTCCTCCCTGGACCGGAAACAAGCATCCTGGGACCGTTTCAGGGTATGTCACCCTTCTTCAGCCAGGCTAGCTTGAATCCAGTGGCACAGTGAGCAAGGGACCCACGTCTGGGCATACCCATCCCACTTAGGGCGAAAAGTGTTACAGCAAACAAATGATGGACGGAATGCAAAGTTGGTATCAGTACCAGCCATAAAAAAAGCTTCATGGGGTGGAAGAAGCTTTATAGCTTGTGCAGCAAAAGCCTGGAATGATCTTCCCTTCTACTTGAGAAACTCCACTGATCTGCTACTTTTTAGGAAGCAACTGAAAACATGGCTTTTTAATCTATAACTTGTGTTTATATCTTAATGCCCAGAGGAAAGCAGTTAGCGCCAGGACACCCTTGGGTAACCGTTTACGCTTTAGAAATACCAATAACATAACATAACATAACATAACAATTTAAACATTCTGTAGGAAAATTCCTCTTTTTGTTTGTTGAACCCTAGTTTTTCTGGACTGAGGCTGCTGGTGTTTTTACCCTGTCACAGGGACACTGTTAACCAGGGCCTAGTAATTGTGCTCTGAGGCCTAAAACATGTTGAAATGAGCTGCGCTGCTTATTTGGCATAATTCACTTACCTATAAGTCCTTAGTGTATAGTATACAAAAGTATATCAATGTTCTGCAAATTAAATGTCACTATTGGACTGCAGCACATATTGAGCTACTACTAAAGTGAGAATTAGAATCATGTCTCCAGGCCTGCCCCTGCAGCCTGGATATGCAGTCTTAACACTGACAATTCTACCTTGCAAAATAAAACATGTCAGGCCTAAATCTTTCTTTTTAATACTTATAAGTCCCCCTAAGTTAGGTCCTAAATGCCCATAGAGTAAGGTGCATGGTTGTATATGGTAGGGCATGTATATTTTATGTTTTACGTGTCTTCCCATTGAAACCCCAATTCGTTTTTCATCGTTGCAAGGCTGACACCCCATAGGAAAGCACTGGGTTACAGTATACACCTTATTATGCGTTAGGTCAGTTTGGGAGTAGCTAGAATTTTTTTTTAAAATCTCATTTTAATTGTAATTGTAAATCAGACCTAATGGTAAAGTTAGTTTTATATTACTATTTTGAAAATGACACTTTTACAAAATTGTCAATTTCCTGTCTGAGTCAAATGTGCCTTTTTGCCATTGTTCAGTGTCACCCAGCAGTTAAATGGCTCTTTGATTAGGTGTAAAGTAGCTCCTAGATCTGAAACAAAGAGAGCGGGGTTGACCTTCCCCTGACAGGATGGCCATATGGACTGTGTCCAGAAACTTAACTAACTTCAGAGGATGCCTACCCTCTCAGAGGCATACATAGCTCTCTATTGAGCCGGTCCTCTCAATTGTCCTGCTAGCCAGCAAGGCACCAGTCCCAGTGGGAGAGAAATTTCCCCAGAACCAGTTTTGAATGACCACAAGAGAGGGTTTGCCCATTATCATAGCCACAACTCTGGGTGGGCACAGGGAGCGCTACACGGAGGAAGAAAGGTTCTGCCATCTTGGTTTTAGTTAGAAAAGGCCAATGTAGGATAGTTTACAGTAAAAGAAGAAAGATCTATTCAGCAAACATTTTCCTAAAACCAGTGGTGTAAAACAAGGCTACCTATGTGCACCCCTTCTGTTCTCAGTGTACAGCAATGAGCTCTACACTGAGACCCTCAAAAGATGTACCTGCTATAAAGGGTTTCCAAATTGCTGTCCTAATATACACGGATGATTCCATCTTGATTGTATACACTCTGAAGGGCTTACTAGTCTACCTATTTGCCATTGGCAAAAACTGTAGTGTTTGAAGATAAATACAATGAAAACAAAAACCATGGTGATTGGGAAGACCAATGAAAACCAAGAAAGGGTTTCTGATTGGTATTATGAAGCTGGAAGGAGTAAAGTCGCTCACATATCTTGGACTGACCATCATATAAACTCTCATGGAAAACTCATATTAACACAGCCATATAGAAGTCAGAAACCTCTCTAGACTTCATTCGTAGACAAGCCCATACCCATATAAACATGTTTTCTCCACACATCGATGAAGTGTGTCAGGCAAAGATCAGTAATAAAATCTCATATGGGACAGAGCTTTGAGGCCTGGATAGAAATGCAAACAAAATAGGCTGCAACAAAAGGAAATTCTGGAAGACTCTAATGATGCTACCAAAGGTTTCCTCTCCATTGTCTTGGAATCAGATATTGGCTACTCCTCGATCCTGCATAGGAGCTAAATGCCACCAATAAAATTGAAAATACTCAGGTTTGCCGACTCCAATTTGATTGACAAAGACTGGAAAGGACACCTAAATCAAAGCCCGAAGTTGGACTTTGCAATCAGCTAGGAAAAAGAATCAGACTGCCTTGGGCTACATTGAAATCTGACTCAATCTAGCTGGAGGATCAATCACTTAAAAAGTTAAATGCGAGTAAAAAGAAACAATTATTGAACTTTGAAATGCAAAAAAAGCTCAAAACCCTTGAAACCTTATGCTTCTCAGGTCATGCCGAGCTTTAGAATTCTTGCAAGCATGCGTAATCATACATGGTCAAATTAACTGACTACAGAGAGACAATGCTGAACTATGAATCTAGGAGTGGGGAGCTTTCCTTCAAGGATCAACTAAAAAAGAAACCTAGTGCCAACACGTCTATCCATATATGAAGATAAATAAAAGAATTGGAACACTTTCTAGAGAACTGCTAAGTTTACAAGAAGATTAGTGATAACACCATTAAATCACTTATGGAAAAAGAAGAATTAGAGAGCAATGAGCAGTGTAGTTTAGTCCTATTAAGCAAAATCTAGGAGAAATTAACAAAATTTATGGGAAGATATTTGGTGAAGAGCTGGAATATAAGAGATGGAATGAAGTAACTTCTCTGTTGAGATAAATCTGCATTTGGCTTTGGACAAAATGAAAGCAAATGTAAGACTGTGAATGAATTATGAACGACTATAGTTCTATTTTATTTTACCCATGAAACTCACCCCGAAATTGATTTGACTTAATTACGCTTGATTCACATGTTCTTTGATTACATTTTTTTAAATTGCTTTTGAAGTGACATGTACTATGCTGAAAGTACCTCTTAAATTAAATGTTAAAATTCATCATCATTAAAGAACATTAGTAGTTTAGTACAATAATGACTCTGGAATCTGCTATTATAATGGCTGTGCAACCATAATATTGGAACATATGGTGCTAGCCTTGACTATATTACAGTATTAGTCAAAAATACCTTTATAGCTAATGGCAATTAAAGACCAGTGCATACTTGCATGAATATTGTATTTAGAAACATGAACCCTGCCTTACTATGTCTGAATTAAAACCAAATGCCAGATTTGAGATCAGAATAACCACTTGGCTTAGAGGACACCAGACATAGACGTTTTGTGTATTAATGAGTTGTCCTCTAAAATGATGGATCAGTGTTCAATCTACCAAAGGTACTAAGTGAGGATTGCATTTTAATGTTTCTTAAGTAATGAGGTACGTCAAGTGCCTTTTAAGTGATCTTGTCCCGGGGTTACATATTAGGTAGTACAGGAAAAGAAGACTGATGTAAGTGGGTTTTCAGCTATGTGGCTGACACTTTCTACTTTTATGAAGACAAAAACATAGAAGAGGTTGGTACAATATAAACTACTAACTTCCCCAGCATGCATGCATAGGCTACATTGCATAAAAGGTGAAGGCACATTGCAAAGAATCTCGTAAGATTGAAATAACACTCTTTGGTCTCCTTTATTTTCAGTTAATTTTGTTATTGAATTGAAAAGATAATATCAGATCTCAGAGCTACTTTCTCTCTGATTATTCATTAAAATGAACAGAGCACTAAATTGTTTCTTATCCACAGAGAACTTCTTGCAGTGCAGGAGCATAAGCTTCTCAATACTGCTCTGTTATCTAGCTGCTTTTCTGTTTTGATTCTGCTGGTATTATCTTCGAACATACCAATGATTTAGTTCTTCAGATCCACTATGCCCTTTTCCTATCTGTTATTCACCATAGACAGCACGTTTTACTGTGATTTTCAAAATTACTTACCCTTGCTAAGAGCCATGCCCTTTAAAATGTCAGCAGCAAGAACAAAAAAGCTGGTAGTGCGTTTAACTGGTAGATTGCGCTTAGGTTGCGCTTTCATGTGCCATGCTGACATTCTCTGCTGTAATGTCTGATTTACACAAAGTGTTGTTGATTGTTTGACCCTGAGTCACACATAACGTTATGTATGTCGTTCTTTGTTAGACAAGGCATGCTTTGATTTGTATTTTAAAGTTGGCTGAAGTTGGTTTAAGCATTTAACAAGCACCATGGTGCAAGGATGCCAGCAGTGGATGCAGGATTGTGTTTGTGCAGAAAGGGGCACCTTCCTAAACAAAATCAATCCTACGAGGTGTTTTCCCTCTTTCTATGTGTGCTTCTGCAGCACACATAGAAAGAGGGAAAACAAGGAGAAATAAAGATATTTCTCCTCATTATGCCTCACCTCAGGAGGCATAAGAATTTGGTGCTTCCCTAGACTTACATGATTTTGTAAATCTGGGGCAGCGTCAAAATCCATGGGTGTTGCATGGGAAAATCCACTGCAACACCCATGGAACACCTACCGGGTGCAGAGTAAGGCAATGCAGTGATTCGCGCTGCGTTGCCTTACTCACAATTTATGAGGCCACTCAAAGCCACGCAGGGTGGGTTTGTGTGGCTTCATAAATCTGATTCAGAGCACTGCGTCTCACATGTACCACTTTACTTGGTGCAAAAGTGACACAGTGCTCTCATAAACAAGCCTCCCAATATCACTGTCATAGGACAGTCAGTCAGTCAAGAATACTTTATTTGGACTCTAAAAGAGCCATAAAAAGTTGTACACACATATTTTCATTTAAAAACAGCAAGTCCACATGCACAAAATTTACAAATTTTAAAATGATCAGTATCTGCTACGTATCTTAAAAACAGTAAAAAGATAATTTAAAATACAATATGTGATCTCAGTTGTTCCTAGGGAGAGTAAAAACTCCATTGCCAGTTTGTAATTTATAATCCTGCCGAAAGTAATAGAGGGCAAATAAACTGTTTCCTCTGGGGGGCTATAAAATCTACAGAAGAGAATAAAGTGCGTAGTGCTTTGAGGTGAGCAGTTATCACACGGACAAACAGGGAGTGAAGCAAACCACGAGCCTTGGATAGGAAAAGCAGCTAAAAAATGTACAGTTTTTAAGCGCAACCTTGTCATCAGAAATGTCCTTCTTTCAAGTCAATTTGTAAGTACAGGGCAGGTTCTCTTTGTAGTTGTGAGAGGCGCACTGGCTGACCAGTCACACTACATGTGTAGGGCCAGCCCGGGCTAAAAAAGTGACTTTATAGTGACAGGTGATACATTGTTTAACATGTCGGGGTTTGTATAATATTCTGGAACACCCATTTTGGCAAAACTCTTTTTGACATACCTAAGCCAAGGGATGTCTAAGCTATTATTCAACTTCATGCAGTCTGTCAATATTGTTCTGCAGAGGGCAGCCTCTGGGTTCTTCCAGGTTTTTAACCAGAGCAACAGCGGTTGGATCGCTATGTAGTCTTTCAAATAACTCAAACCAACTTCCTCATGACAAAAAGAAACAGCAGAACTCTGGGGGATGGAGAGAAGTCTTCTTAAAAACGTATTCTCTACTATTTGGAGGGATTTACAATTTACATGTCCCCACAACACAGCCCCAAAGGTTACTACAGAAAGGCTTTTACTCTTATAAATACATAAGATCTCCTTAGTTGGTTTATGTCCCAGTCTTTTAGCAAATCTAAAAATAGCATCGATAGATTTCTGAAATTGCATAATTCTAATATTTAGAACGTGTTACCAATTAAAATCAGCATCAAAAGGTACCCCCAAATAAGTAAAATGTGGAACTTTCTCAATTTCTTCGCCCCCCAATAAACTTTTTCTTGTTTTGGCTTTTTTTGGGCTGCATTTCATAATAAATGATTTTGTACGATTTACTTTTAGCCCTAGATCGTTCATAAAATCATTAAATGAATCTAACAACACTTGTAGGCCATTAGCTGTCCTCGCTATCAGGACAGCGTCATCTGCATATAGGAGAACGGGGATTTGGCACATATTACATTTTGGGATGTCTTTTCCCACCTTACATAGTTGGTCTCCCAGCCCGTTAATATATAGTAAAAAGAGGAATGGTGCCAGGACACAGCCCTTTCTTACCCCTATATCAGAGGGGAATTCTTCAGTCAAATCTCCCTGATTATTATAGCGTACTGAGGCTGAGGTGTGTTCGTGGAGCCTACTAAGCAAGGTGATAATTGCTCCTTTGATCCCCATTTTTAACATTATGGACCATAGTTGGCTGTGATTCACTGTGTCAAAGGCACAGGTTAGGTCCATAAACGCTAAAGGAACACAACCATTTTGGGCTTTGGTGTACTTTTGAACAATTGAAGCCAGATTTAAAGATTGTTCCACGGTTCCAAGTCCTGGACGGAATCCAAATTGATAGATTGAAAGCGCCTGATGTTCCAGTGCCTAAACTTCTAATTTAGCCAAAATTACCCTGCCCAATATTTTAACTGAACTATCGAGCAGTGAGATTGGGCGATAAAAATAGGGTTTGGTTTTATCCCCCTTTTTAAAAATCGGCACTATAATGGCTTTTTGCCAGGTCTGGACTAGGGGGACCACTATTGCAGCTTTTAAAACATTTGTAATCAATGGGGCCCAGAAATCTGGTAAATACTTATATAGGTCCACAGGGATTCTATCCAGTCCCGGGTCTTTCTCTGGGCGACTGTTTTCTATAGCTAAAAGTTCCTCACTCACCTTTATTGAGTTGCTAAGGGCGCGGACAGATCCTATATCACAAGGAATTTCTATGGCCAACGATACATTGACTGACCTCGGCTCTGGGGAAAAAATTTCAAAAAAATGGTTCACCCAAGTTTCAGCTGGAACTATGGTGTCTATTTTAGTCGTTTCATCGCCAGACATAGAAACTGAGTTAATCACCTCCCAGAAAGCACAGGAGTCTTTTAAGGTCAATGCGATTTTTAGATCTTCCCAGGCCTTATCCTTCAGGAACAGTTTCCTTTCCCCAATTGCCTTTTTATAACCCTTCCTTGCTTTTATTATTTTGTCCTTATTTCTCTGGATCTTTTTTAATGCCACCCATAGCTCCTTATGTGCTTCAGAGCAGATCTTATTGAACCACCTTGGGTGTTCAGGGGCTTTTCTACTACGTTTAGTTAATTTATCTGCCATGATGCAATTAAGGTTTGTGTAGGACACTATGATGTTCTCTGGAGGGGCGGAATCTGAGAGTACTGTCTCTATATGTGCCTCTTTTATTTGTTATAAGTTCTTTAAGAAAGGCCGCCTTGTCAACCTTTCCCCATTTAATACTAAGGCCATTATTTCTATTATATAATGCCCTATGTTGTATTTTCTTGTGGTTTTTCTTTTACCGCAGGTAGGTTTAGGGTTAGAACAATGGGGTTATGGTCGCTCATACAACTTGCCTTAATTAACTACACATCCCTTAAAAAATTGCACTAGATCTTTGCTAATTAAAATATGATCAATAGTTGAAGATGATAAGGGACCTACATATGTTGGGATCGGGGGGTGATAGCCACATCCAAGTCTTGTGCAAATTTCATACCCTTAGCAGTGGTAACTCTATTCAAAGTATCCCCATACGGCATATGTTTAAAATGGTTCAGGGGCTGATCCCTCTCATCACAGATGCCGCAGGATTCCTGAACCCTAGGATCACAAGTTCCTATATTAAAATCCCCCACCCAAATTATTTGCAGATCCCTTCTATGTTTTTTCTGGACCTAAGTTATCATTTCCTCTAAGTCATCTACAATGTTTGTCACAGTGGGATCAAAAATATTATAATAGAAATTAATTAAAAGCAGATCAAATGACTTTGACGTAATAATTAAAAGCAACTGATAGTATTGAGATTCATACAGTTCTCTTATTGAGATGTCTGTCAATGCCACTGATATGAAAGTGACCAAGCCCCCTTTCACTCTGCCTGCTCTGGAAGGGACAGCTGGTATATAATAGGAGGCAAAACCATCAACATGCAAAGAGTCCACTGTCCAGGTCTCTTGGCAACAAACAATATGATATTGGTCAAACAAAGTTCTCCTGTCAGGATTATCGATCTTGGACCGAAGACCCGCAATGTTCCATGAGACAATACTAAGACCCTCTTGTCACGAGTTAGACGCGGGGTGATTTGATGTCGATAATACAGTCAAATCCTCTTGTAAAGTTTCTTTGCCCTCTAAGTCCAGTAACTGTCAGTCTTGTGCATCCAATTCTGATAGGACTTCAAATCTGTTTGAAAGTGGGAGACAATTTGCTGGTCTCAGAAAGGCGCATTTATCTATTTTAGGATCAGGTTGCAATAAGCTATTTACATGACCTATCAATGTACGAGCTTTTGGTTGGTAAAAGAAGCCTAAGGGCTGTGCTCTAACACCTTCATCATAGGTAAAATGTTTTGCGAGGCTTTGAAGGAGATTTTTGACCAAGCACGGGTTCCTAAAGTTGACAATCATACAGTCCCCATGGGATGACTTCGGTGCTGGTCCCACCCAGTTGACTCTTTGTGTAGAGATTATTTCCCTGGATAGATCGTGAGTCCAATTTGATTTTCTTTTCAGCCAAAAGGAAACCTTGTTTACCAGGAAACCATGAGATTCATATTTGGTCTGCTGTGGTGGGGGGGCATTTTCCAAGACTATTATATAAGGGGTACACTCTGGTGGAATATGAGGACGTATATTATTTTGGTTTCTTTGATTTATGACACTGAAACCCTTGGGTACCCTGTGATATGTGTCCCGCATATCTCGCACCGTTTGTATATCCAGAGGCATCCCAGATGGACATAATATGTCAGGCTTCATAATTAATTTGTGTTTTAACTCTTGTCTCTGTGGGTTAGTATGTACTTTGTTTGTAGGGCAAGGATTTACCCCTTGGAATAGGAATAAGTGTTGATCATATGTGAAAAGTTTAATAGGTCAGATTAGCTACAATTTAGGGCCCGGTATACAAAACAGTGATCGCAAAATGCTGGTGGTAAATTGCGACCTGCATTTTTCAGAACAATTTTGAACTTTGCAAACCAACCTATGTACCAATAAGTTGGTTTGCAAAATTCTCATTTGCAGTGGGTGCCTATCCACTACGAATGAGTTCCCTAACCGTATAAAGGAACTCGGTTTTGGCCTTGTTCCTCTATATGGTTATGGAACCGCTTGGTGACTTGCAATATCCCTATCATGTGTGGCAGGGGGTACTTTATCCCTTATATAATACATTCCTTACTTATGTCATACTTGCTACCTTAACAGTTCATGAATGGGAAATTGTCATCACATCGATTTCCACCACTAATTTAGGCGGAGACCATAATCTACTAAATCTCTTCATATAGGCATGTCCTTTATTTGTAGTGCCTGTTGATTAATTCATGCTTTGACTACTCAGAGAAGGCAAACTGTAATTATAGCACAGACTGTCTGCTTAAAATTATTAAGAATATAATTGTCATTGTCAGAACCAAGCATAATGATTTGTACTGTCAAAACCAGATCTAGATCAGGTATATTGCTGGAAAGGTGCCCGTTCTGCGTGGTCACCTCAAAAATTTAGCATTTTTGCTGAAGGCTATTTTTGCCGAATATAGAACTCCCTGCTAACCAGCGGTAAAGTGCTTTAAACATGGTGAAATTGGCATACCACTAATTGGCATATTTAACATACCTATAAGTCATTAATAAATGATGCCCAAAAAACAGCCATTGCTGTTAAGTTAAATGTCACCAGTGGGCTGCAGCACTCATTGTGCCACTCACTGTAGTGACTATGCAAACATAACTGCAGGTCTGCCACAAGAAGCCTGGCTGTGCAGGGTTAAACTGCAAATTTGACCTTTCTAAATAACCCCTTTTGACAGACCTAAAGTCCTCCTTTTAAATATTCATAAGTCACCCATTAGTATGCCTTAATGCCGTTAAGACAAGGCATGGCAATTAAAAGTAGGGCATGTAAGGGTTAATGTTAAACATGCCCTTACAGTATTAGCACCTCAAAGCTATTTTCACTTTAGCAGGGTTGGCTGTCCCGTAGGAAAGCATTGGGGTGCAATATTAAATACTAATAATGTATCTCTGGAATAGGGCTGGCTAGAGAAATAACTAAACAACTATTTCTAATAGCTATTAAAAATCCAATTCAAGGGAGAAGTCAAATTGTTTCTAAATATTTTGTAAACATGGCTTTTAAAAAACTCACCCTTGCCCTGTCTGAAATCCCACAAAGAGAATTCTGCATTTTGCTCTTCCACTTTGGCCAACCAGTAATTAGCATTTAAATAGGCATGAATGAGTTGTGAATTTGCTCCCAGGAGCAAAACAATAAGCTGATCTGAATGGGCCAAGACCTGAACAGAATATGCAGCGGGCTGGGAGGATCCTTTTTGATTTTAAGGATCAGGTTCTGCCAGAATGTCACGTCCTGCTTGACAGGTCTGCTGGGGCTTTTCATATGACATTTGTGGCACACTCCAAAGGAGAGAAAAAGAATGTCAAAGCAATCTGTGTATCTATTGTCTAATTGTTGAAAGCTCAGCTTCTTTCTGTACAAACAGCATCTTTGAAGATGTTGTTTGTGCAGGCATTGCATCAAACACAATTTTGGTGTTAGATGCAGGCGAACACTTGGATTACCATAGTACATTTCCCACACCCCCTCTCAAGTTAGAGTGGCCAAAGACTTCGGCCATCTTGAAAATGCCCAAACTGGGTAGGGTTCGTCCTGAGAACCTTGACCCTATTGGTTAGGGTGTCCCCAGAGGTCATTCATTCCCAAAAGCTTGTGCCAGGCATAAATGTGGCATATCCAGGCACCCATTAAAGAACACACCTGGACATGAGGATGATCAAAAGAGGCATGTGCCTGCTGTTTGCAACCTAACAGGAACACTGAAGGATTGGACCTGCTCTCTCTCTTGTACCCAGGACAAACAAATGGACTCCAAGGGTCATAAGGCTGACCTGCTATTCAAGCTACTGGGATACAACAAGTTACCAGAGACCTTTCCTGTAATTACCTGTCCTGTGCCTGCCACCCAGTGAGTCTCTAAGTGCTTCCCCTGAGGTCCTGGGGGCTTTACAAGTGTACTCCTGTGGTCAGTTGGCGCTTGCCTAAAAATTACACCAAGGTCCCGGGCTACTGTGACCACTGGCTTTTATTGGCACTTTACATTTCTTGGTGGTAGTTCTACTTAGATCTTTAAACATTTGTATTCCTTGTTCCCTTTTTGGATTTTTGTCATTTTGCATTTCATCTTTATTATTGTTTTACTACTTCATAAATACTTTACACATTGGCTCTAAGTTAAGTCTATCTGCTCTGTGCCACACCCACCAGGAAATTGAGCTCAGGTTTACTTAGTGACTTCAGTTGTTCACTTTAACAAGGATGAAGATTGTTACTTCAGGTGGGTATTTAACTTCCTCAACCTAATTTCTTATATGTATGTTCAACCCTTTCTATAATATTGACCCAGAATTCATATAATTTGCAAACCTTGCAAACATAAGAACTTCATCAGAGTTAGCCAGTAAGTAGTTGAATTTGTACATTTCCCTCATCTGTATAATTTCAATTAAGTATAGTACAAACAATTAACCACCTTAAACTGCTACATCTTTAATCTAGTATTTTTAAAAGTCACATAAGGTGATAAGCATGCACACAAAATCTCCTTTGTAGTGAATTCCCTTCCAAGTTTCTGCACCCATTTACCTGCAATTTTCATAATTCCATACTGCAACATTTTAGTCAGAATACCGTAGATTTCCCTTATGGGTATTTTAACATGCTGGCCATTCAGAATTTATAATAATTCTAACTGTGCAACACAAATATCTTCTGGGAGAACGTTCATAAAATAATCGAGCATCTACAAATATTTAAAGGAACTGTTTTGATAAAGAGCATATCTTTTGTTCAAATCATCAAAATGTGCAACATTTTTCATCAGCATAAAGGTGCCCACATGATTGGCACCACTTTGTTCCCGTATTTTGCTCATTTCATCATAAAAAAGATGATGGTCTGCCCTGTTTAGTGATTTATTTGCTTTATCCCTGTCTCCTTTCAGGAATGAATCCAAACTTTCTGAATGGATTTTACAATCTTAAAGTACACCCATGTATAATAATTAGGCTCCAAAATCTTGAACAGAAATCTATTTGCGTCAATTTGTGACATGATGTGGGTAAACAGTGGGTTACCCTCCACATCAGTAAGTAACAAATAACGAATATGTAATCACATTGCTGCTAAATGATATTTAAAATCTGGAAGTGCTCATACGCGTGTCAGCAAAGGGAGCAAAATATATTGTATGGTATATCCACAGATAAAACTATTAATGGCAGAATCAATTAAAGAGAAAAAAACATTAGGGAGGCTAAGAGGTATTGCTCAAAACAAGTATAAACATTTGGGTAATACATTTATTTTGATCACGTTATAGCACCTGGGGCCAATGTTTCATATCATCATGATTAATTAATTTAATCTGACCCACAGCTGCACATATTGTTACTTTCAAGGAAGTTACCATATTAACTAACCAGGGGTCACCATCTGCATGTTCATATTTCAAAATAATTTGCTTTTTCATTTCATTCAATTTGTCTCCAAAGAGGGTGCCAAACTTTCCAGCTTGATTCTCCATTATTCCTATTGCCTTCATTGCATTGGTTGAATAAACTGTGATATCATCTGCATATGCGGAGAGTTTAACATCATTATCATTAATAGATCATGGTAAGATTAACTGACCATCCAGTAGAGTTAGTATAAATGGTTCCAGATACAAGGCAAATAGCAATGGAGATATGGGACACAATTTAGGTGATTTTAGAATAGATCTTTCCATCCGAATTAATAAGTGATATCAGGCGGTATGAACCACACTCTTCCATTGGATTCCATTTCTGTAACAATACTGCTATGTGAATGTTATCCATGGACTACCTTTACCTATACCATCTTCCATATTTTGAATGATTTGTATAAAAACAGGTATGAAAGGTTTGGGATAAATCTTATAAAATTCCATCTGAGTCGAATCTTCTGTGGCTTTTCCACTGGGAAGGAGCTCAATGGCCTCAGTAGGTTCCTACAAAGTTATCGTCCCTCTAAATTAGATAAGTGATCTTTGCCTAAATACGGAATTCGTATTTGTGCTAGATACTGCTCTATATCTGGATCTGAATTTACTACATCTTCAATGTACAATGTATGATAAAACTGCATTGTTCCAGAATATCCCTACTCTGTGTGTATACATTCCCATGTATGTCTTTTATACTTGTAATGGTCATCCGTTTTCCCCTTTCCTTGATCATGTACGCAAGTTTTCTTACCTACTCACTCTTCGTATTCAACTTCTTTACTCTTCTTTTTCATGAATGTAGCTGCTGTTTTCTCTCTAAGACCTCTCCCAATCTGAGCCTGCATAGCCTGTAACACATAACTCCCTCTCATCCAGTCTTTTTTCTTGAACCTTGAGTGAGTGTGTAATTTCCAGTGACCTGACTGCCTGGTTATCCAATTGTTTTTTTCCTCTCATAAGCGGCATAATTATTTGAGAGTCCCTGAATGCTAGCCACAAAAGAATTCCAAAACACTGACATTGGTGCTGACTTCCAATTTATCTTAAAGATTCCCTCTATATATTTATGCATCTGTTGCTGAAATCCTACATTAAAACAAACATCGTACGGCCAAAGGTACATCAACTACTAATAACCTCTCCCTTATTACACATAATTTATGCAATCCATTGATTATGTTCCGATAAAATTATTGTGCCTAACTTCACTTGAGATCTAGTTATCTAGCATTTAGATACAAACATTATATCAATGTCTGAATGTTGCTATTGGAAAGGAGGATAATAAGTGTAATCACTCTCCGAGCCCTTTAAAACTCTCAATAAAGAACCTATTACTCTGTGCACTTGAGCTAAGCTAGGTAGAGCATAGAGTAGCCCGAACCTTCAACATGCAAGGTACACTTTTGGAATTATATGCATCGATTCTGTAGTCTAATATACACAATTAAAATACCAGTTGATGTCCCTAACAGCCAGCTAATTCTAAAGACAAAAAATTGGATAATCCTAGCTCATCAGTATTTGGACAATTTATGGCACCTATAACTATTTGCATTCCATTAATTTGAACTTGTCCCAATGCCCAATTCTCACTTCTGTCTGCAGAAGCTTACAAAACTGCAACCCTATTAGAAATATTACAATTGATCATAATTGCAACACTATGCGTATGCCTCTGGTGAATAGCGCACACAATGAGAATTTAGCTTGACTAAGGCAAGAAAATACATAGCTTGATAATGATATGGGTCACCAATAAACATTCATTATTCACCTTTCTCATATTTAGCTCTTCATTTATTAGCTGCCTCTTCTTTGGATAATTCATACTATGTAAATTTCAACTAGAGTTACTTAAAAGAGACATCTTAGTACAAACATAATTATTTTCCCAACCGGTAAAGCTTGCAAGTAATTTTGATTAATTTGCATTGACTTTAACTAACAAACCACTTCATCCTACCTTTTAAAGCAATTCTCTTTCCTCCCCCAACATTTCCCTTTTACCAAACCCCATCCATCTCCCATCTCCTCTCCAATCACCCCCAAGCCAAACCAAACTGCACCCTACACCTAGAACATCTCCCAGCCCCCTTCTCTCTACCTCCCCCTACTTTCCAGCTGCCACAGAGCAACCCTTGTTCATATGTGGATGTGACCATTGACAGCTTGACAAACTAGCGAGCCTGCATTACGCAGTTCACCATGATATTCATATTTGTATTAACCCTCCACCTATTTGACTTTGCTTACCCTATTCCACATCACTGAGCCCACAGGACTGATCCTTATTTAACCTGACCGCCTTAATGATATCTTTGGCTGCTATAACAGTACTGCACATATAAATATGGCCATGTGAAATTATCTTTAGGTGAACTGGCACCTGTATATACACATGTGCTCAAGTTTCCTGAAAGGCCGGGATGAGTGAACACATTTGTCGGCATTGTTCCACAGTTAGATAACTGAAATCAGTGAGAACAAAGTACAGGCTTCTCACAGTGACTGGTAAGGAGGACCGGCTCAAGAAAAGATTGCTTGTCACAGCAAACATTTCCCAATGTACACTAATACAGTTCTAGGGAGTAAACCACTAACCTCAGCTATTCTACATGGATGACGATCATCACACTGTATTTGCAAATCCATATCCAAATCTTCTAGACCTGGCAAAGACGTTTTGAATAGGTATACTATGAATTTCTGTGTATCACTACGGAGAGGCACCTGCCTGCCGTGTGGGCGGAGGAGTCGGACTGGGAGCTCACTACAGAGGGTCGCTCTGAGTGCTGCGGTCTCCCCCCTCCTCTGGGTGGGCTGAACTGCTGTTCATTGTCAAGGTTGGAGTGGGCCCTGCTGCTGCTCATGGACACGCTCATGTGGCCTGGCCTAGCAGCTGGAGAGGACGTGCTGAAGCCCTGCAGCGCTCTGGCCCCTTCCTCCATCGATGGAGCTGTGGCCCTCAGGACCCAACCCAAGAAGCGCTGTGGGCCTCTCTGGGCTGTGAGATGACGGTGGTGCCACCTGGGCGGTCCTGCTGCTGTGAGGTGTCCTGAGATGACTGGTTCTGGGACCTGGCTTGAGATGGTCAGAGTCCTGGGCCTATACCGGTAATCCAGGCGACAACAACTCCGAAACTTGAGGACTTATTGAGGTGGGGGCCACTTACCTGCATTTCCCTTATCCTGGGAGCTGCACCTCTGGGGCGATATTTTCCTCCGTTTGTGTTTGGCCCGCCAGACTTCCTGGTTATCTGGTGAGTGCGGAGATCCAGGTCGGACTGGTGGTGGAGGCAGCAGTGGTACAGCAGAGCCCCCAACACTTCTTCAATTATCCTTGGAACACTTGGGACAGTGAATTTTGATAACCTGTCCATAATGTGTGCTGGGGCTGCATGACTGGCCCCCCCTTTTCTATTAGAACTAGATCTGGTGTGAGCCCTGACCCTCTGTCGCACCTGCGGGCTTGTTGGAACCGTAACATTTCCTGGAGCCCACTGGTGAGTGGGAGTGATGCTCACTTATGGACTGCCAGGATGGGAACTGGTGCTACCCTCCCTCCTGCAAATAGATGGCTTGTCTCTTGACCTGAACCTTTGATGTGGCTTGATTGAAACTAATCTTGGTGTCCCTGACCTACTCAATCTACAGCCTACTGCCCTGCTCTACACGGTTGGGTGCTGCTGCTTCCAATGCCGAGCTGGGTACTGGCCAGACCTGATACCGCAAGATACCTCCCAGTTGACCTCTCTTGCACTTTGGACTACAAATAGTTCTAAAAAGGGTGAATAATGCTGCTTTTTGGTGAGATCCGCAACACGACTGCCCTGCCACCTACACATGTCGCAGTACTGCAGTGGATGGCCGTGTGCTCGCTGTCAGCAGTGCCTGTGCCAACATCATGGTGAAGGACAAGAACACCCTCCCGATGACCTCGCAGACTCATATGGAGCAACTGACCACTGGGTCAGTGGGTAGTCATCCTGGAGGTGCAAGTGTTGGGACCAGTGGCACATCACCAACTGGGGACCTCACCACTGTCCTTCAGGCCACTCAAACGCCACAGACAGCAGTCAAAACCAAAATTGGGAAGGTGTGTATGGATGTGGCACTGCTCTGTCAGGGCCTCAGGAATGCTACAGCCCAGATTTCGGAGGCCAAACCTGGATTTCTGTAGTGGAGGATCAGGTCACATCCCTTAAGAACCCAGTCACTGCCCTTCTTGCATGGGTGTTGGAGCTGCACCGCTGAGCAGAGGATGATGAGAACTGGGTCAGTCGCAATAATGTGCAAGTGATTAGTATCCCTGAGGGGGCCGAGCCTCAGCAGCTTGCAAACTTCCTGGAGGCCTGGATTAAGTCCTGGATGCCCGCGGACCGCCTGTCCTCCTGGTTTGCTATCGAGACAGCTCATCGCGGGCTGACTCCTAGGCCTTCTCCAGGCGCCCCTCCACAACCCATGATTGTGAGAATTCTACCCTTCAGAGACAGAGATGTGAACCCACAAGAGACCCGCTCCAGGTCTGTCCTTCGCTGGGAGGATACAACATTTCTCCTTTTTTCCCGACTACATTCAATAAGTACAGCAGCAGCACCACTCGTATATTGAGGAAAAACAGAAGCTGAGAGCTATGGGCCTCCAGTATCTTCTCCTGTTTCTGTCCAGGCTCCGTGTGCTCCATGACAATAACTCTCACTTCTTTGAGACTCTGGAGTCAGCGTGGGTGTGGCTTATGGAGGAGCAACCTCTTCATGCTACAGTGGAGAAAGTACCCTGAGAGGTGCGAACTCAAGGACATCACAACCACAAAATCATCACTCCAGCAGGAGACGTTGTGATGGCCACTCCGCATCATCCCCCAAGTCCCCTTCAGTACGGGACCTCTCTCCTTCTTGCAGATAGAGAGATCCTCCCTGGTGTAGCAGCCCCCTCACCTGCTGAAAATCTGGTGGACACAGATATTTCTCAGAATCCAACAAAATGATACCCAGGTCTCTCCAAATTCAGGGGACTCAAATTATTGAATACTGTTTTACATATTCTGATGGCAATTAATGCTCTGTTATCTGCTGGAGGTCTAGCTTCCATTGTTTCCCCTTGTTGAATTTTTCTTTCTCCTCTCTTAAGTTTTCTTTTTTAGTGTGGCAGATGCTTCTGGGATGGAAGTATGGGGTGGGGAGGAAGATGGGGTGGGGATTCTGTATGACATTATTGTTGCCTCATTTGTTGTTTTTGATGTATTATATTGTATGGCTTATGCCCTTGTTCATGTATTGACACACACTCACACTTATCGCTGTGCTTTGCATGACACAGATAGGCCTACACTTATGCACAGCGAACCTGCACTCCTGCCCTCATGTTGTAGGGGTTACATCCCCTCCTCTCTAATGCACCACACTCTGTCCTCAAATGTAAATATTCTACTGGACAGTGTGAAACGCACCACAGTCCTTGCCTTCACCCAACGATACCTCACTGTGATTCTTTTACTTCAAGAAACACAACTTCTGGGTAACCAATGCCCTTTTCTGGCACGTAGGGGTGCAACAGGGTGTTTCGCTCTGGACACATGCACGGGACCTGTGGAGTGGTCACCCAGTTGCGGTGATCTTTTCCACTATCGGTCTCTCGCGAGGTCTGTGATCCCCAGTGTTGTTTCCTGGCACTCACTGGGATGCTTGAGGGCCAGACAATTATTCTGGTGAGTGTTTACACCCCACCTGCAGCCCATGCCATCTTTCTGCTCGACCTGTCTAAGGCCCTACTAGATCTTCCATCAGGACTAACAGTAACAGATGGCGACTTCAACGTGGCTCCAATCCCTGAATTTGATGTCTTAGGACCCCCATTGTCTTCCCGACGCTGCGGTGCCCGTTGTCTCACCGACTGGGCCACTGCCCTTGGTCTTTGTGATGTTTGGAGGATTTGGCATCCTAGACGCCAACAATACATTCATACATCGGCAGTACATCACTCTCATTCACTTATCAACCTGGTCTTTTTAACTACCCCTGACTGTAGTGCAATTTCTAACATTCAGATTTTCGCATGTGGCATCTCTGATCATGCTCCTATCCTTCTTCATCTCGGTTCCCCCAGGGAAAGCCTGCCACCCATGTGGCACCTTAACACCTGGTACCTACAATACAAAAAATATGTTCAGACCTTGAGAAAGGAACTGCAGGCATATTTTCTTAATAATGAAAGCTCAGTCATCACTTTTGGCACCTTATTGTTGGCACCCTGTGGGCCACCAGTAAAGCCACTATGTGAGGGGTTGCCAGGGAGCGTATCCAAGTACAGAAAAAGGCAAGTTCTCTTCATATCATGCAATTGGCAGAATGTGCCCTCTGTTTGGAGAAGGCTCTCGAGACAAGCCCTAGCGGAGATACTTAGCCACCTCCCGGGATTGTTTAGACTGGCAAGACGCTATACCCATCCGCAGGCTTTGTTTGAAGTATCTGGGCATCTGCATTACTCTACATCCTAAGCTTAGTGGTCCCTTAATGTGGAACCCCTGATGTGGAGAGCCAAGGATTACCTTCTTAAGTGGCAATCTCTTCCACTGAATGTTATGGGCTGTATCGATCCCAATAAAATGATGATCCTGCCACGATTTCTTTACATCTTTAAAAATACCTCAGAAGTGGTTACAAACCATGGATGGGGTGGCGATCCGCTTCCTCTGGCATGCCGCAAGGGCCCGTCTTGCATTCACCCATTGCCTGCGCGGCACTTATGATGGTAGGCTGGGGATGACTAACCTCCATCTCTACTATTTGGAGTCACATCTCCTGGTGATTCATGATTGGTTCAAAGGGGGTTGGTTGGATTCTGCTTACAGTTTGGAAATAGACTTGCTGGGATTCCCACCAAATACTGTCCATCCTATATGGCTCGCCCATTCCTGATTCTACACCCACAGTGACCAAGGAAGCCCTGCAAGCCTGGAGAACCACCCTGCGACATATTCAATGGGATGCCACACTTACGCGGCAAACACCTCTCTGGCATGGTACCTGGCTGCGAGAAGTGATGTCTTTCAGGGCTTTGGAAGATGGGATCTTATCGGGACATCCCAATAGGGAGATGTCTGGACAGGGTCACACATGCGCTCTTACCAGTAACTTCAAATTACATATACACTATTCCATACACAGTTTTACAAATATCTTCAACTGCGACAAGCTCTACATTCACAGTTCTCACAGATTGACTCACTTCCTGCATTTAGCTCCCTAGAGGCTAAGCTCTTGATGGGCCCTTGAGGCAATGTTGGAATCTCCAGCATCTATAATTCTTTGATTGTAAATACCCCAGGCCCTCTGGACCCTCACAGAGCCCACTGGGAAAATTGGGTGGGACCTCTTGAAGACAAGGACTGGTGTGATGCATTAATGGCACAGAGGGTAAACACAATTTCCTCTAGACTGCGATTGATTCAGAATTACTATTTCCATACTGCCTACCTCACCCCAGCTAGGCTTCACTGAGCAGGACAGCTTCCCTGATTTTTATCATGTAGTCTAGCTATGCCCCATAATACAAATGTTCTGGACCATGGTGGTGGAGGGGCTGTCTGAGGTGGTGGGTTGGGAGGTCCCCTACTCCCATTTAATGCTTCTTCTGGGTGATCATGAGGACTCTGGAGGCGCGTTAGCCGACCATTCTTTGTTTGGGACAGCCCTGATGCTTTGCCAAACGCAACATAGCTGCCAGATGGAAATTCCCTTCTCCTGCCACTCTTTCCCAATGGCACCGAGGTGTGGACTGGTGTGCACAGCAGAAAAGACTAGTCTATGAGGCCAGGTATTGTCCCCATAAACACGACCGAATATGGGGGAAATTCTATGTTCTTGACTGAGGGTGATGGGAGTGCGGATATCGCTGATCTGTAATAATGTTTCATCTCAATCTAGTGCCACTATCTCAAGATTCTGCCTTGCATTTTCCTCTGTTCGTAAATTTGACTGCAAAAAATTAATAAAATATGTTTTTTCAAACAAAAAAAGTAGCCCTTTAAACAAGTCTCAGGTCTGCCATTGAAGCCTGTTTGTGCCATTTTAAACTGTCATTTCGACCTGGCAAAATAATCCTTTTGCCAGGCCCAAACATTCCTTTATAATACATATAAGTCCCCTCTAGGATAGGCCCTGCTTAACCGAGTGGGAAAGTTACTGTGCATTTTGAAAGTTGGACATGTACTTTTAAGTTTTACATGTCCTGGTAGTGAAAAACTCCTAAAGCCATTTTTCACTACTGTAAGGCCTACCTCTCCTATAGAATAACATGGGAGTCACCTTATTCTATTTAATAAGTGAACATTTTCAAACGCAAGCTGGCAACCTGTTCATGTTTATTGTCTTTGGAACTGTAATGAAAAGTCCTCTATCATGGTGAAGTTGGATTTTACATACAATTTTGAAAATGCCACTTTTAGTAAGTTGGCATTTTCCTGCATTAGCCATTTAGTGCTTGTAGCATGCCTCTGGGTCACAGGACTGGGTGTAACTGGCAGTTGGGCTTTGTGTATTCCTCCTAGAAAGACACACACAATATAGAGATTAGGTGTGCCTGGATGGGCCATCACTGGCAGGAAGGGAGGGGGCACAGTCCCACTTATTCTTCAATTGGCTGTGTCCAGCCTCCACACAAAGTGCTGCATGCATTTAGTCAGGAGCCAGGGATGGCAAGAAGCCTGTGCATATCAAAGAGAAATTCTAGAAGCTTCTTCCATCTTCCAGAGGAAGGGCACCAGGTATAAATATTAGACCTCAGACACATCCTCCTCAGTGCACTTCTGGACCTGTGAATACTCTGCCAGAAAGAAGGAACGCAGTGCTGCAAGGACTGCCACTCTGCTGGACTGCTGCCCTGCTGTGCTGACCTGCTGCCTGCTGTCCACTTGGCTTGGTGAGAAGTACTGGACCTGTTGGGCCCAGGACTTGAAAGTGACTCCAAGGACTATTTGGCTGGCCTCCTGACTATAGCCTCAGAGACAGAAGGCTCCATCAACCTTGACCCCAGCACCTGGACTCTCCCATCTGTGAGTCCTACCCTGCCAAGTGGTGCTACCCCAGTTCTGGATCCTTGGAAGTGGGCCTGAAGGTGCTCTTCTAGCCCATCTGTGGGACCATCAGAACTTAGGCATCCCCTATGCTGCACGGCATAATGCCGAGCCGAACGATGCATCGCATCTTCTGTGAGGGTTCTCTCGACACAATGACTCTGCATAGACCTTGCTGCCTGCATCAAAACTGCCACTTGTGCGCAGCTTTCCAGACACAGGCCTTCACATTGCAAATTCTTTGTCAACGTCAGCCTTGACGACGACACAGGTTGTCGAATTGCAGCCTCAGAGTTCCTCAGAACCAGTGCATCGCCTTGACTGCAAGATGCATCCTCGACGTCGGGTTTCGTATCATAAGCCATCATTGACAGAATCCTCGATGATGATGCAGCTCCTCAGAACCAGGACCTAAGGTACTCTTGTTCAGCTGACCCAACTGGGTCTCTGTAGCCAGCCGGCACTCCAACGCAGTCTGCTCTTTACTTTATCTCAGTCCAGCGCGACCAGATGATTACAGTTGGGGCTTTGTGCTTTTTGGTGCTATTTTTACCAACATCTTTAAACATGCATCTCTGGCGACAGGATTTGTGTTGTTTTGGTCTTGTTTTATTTATTAAACATTACTCTATTCTTCTAAACTTGGGTTGGATCCTTTTGTGATGTGTTTTCACTGTGTTACTATTGGAGGTGTTGCAAAATACTTTACACATTGACTCCAAGTTAACCCTGACTGGTCTGTGCCAAGCTATTGAGGGGTTGGGAACAGTTTAATTTAGGGTTTGTGGCTTCAAACAAACAAGGATTGTGGTTTCTGCTTGAGTAGGGTTTCACCCCCCCTCAACCAGTAACCCAATTTCATACTGACTACTGCTCCTTAATGAAGTGGGTATGTTTATCCATCACATGTAGCTCTAGTTGAAGCCTCCTCGGTCTCTGCAGTCAGTAGCTCTAGATCCATTATCCTTTCAGATACTGATTTAATGATTTGCTTGTTGAGTTATGGCTTGTGCCATCTCAGCCTCCTTATAATCAGTATTGGACTCTGGGGTAAGGTCATAACTTCTGGAGGGGCTCCTACCTGCTGGAGGGGATGGATGTAACTCCTTCTCCCACCAAGGATGGGTGCTCATTATCAGTAGTCTGATCTACAGACATTTGATCATTCACAACCATTTCAACCCCAGTCTTTCCAATGTTATGTTATAGAGCACACTAATACTCAGAGGCGTCTAGGCAATACACCCAATCACAATTAGCTCACCTACTTCCATCTGACTCTTTTTCAAAGTTTGGTGGAATATAGGAGGGATGACATGAATAACCTCAGACTTTTCCCTGATCTCCCTTGACCCTGTCCTACTCACTGTCTGTGTTAGAATGTTATGGCCTGTTTTCTTCCCCAGGGTTTCCTATTGCCTATTACACGTGACTACTGATTTCTACTGCTTTTACCCATTTGTATGTGCTCTATCATGCTTTCTTCCAATCTGATCTTAATCTTCTAGGCACCCTCTTTGTTGCTTACTGAGGGTTTGTGTGCACATGTTATTATTTTCTTCTTGACCCCTTTACCTCCTCAATACAGGTTGTCTCATGGGACATCTGTGAATTGGAGGACACTTGTTCCCTCTCGGCTCCTTCCTCTATACCACTCGCAGTCTCTGTATTCGATAGACACTTACTTTTTGTAAGTTGCATATTCCCAACACTTGTATTACCCAAAGCAGGATTCTGCACCTCTTTCCTTTACTTTTCAGAAGCCTGTACAATCTGAGGCTGTTTTCCTGCTCTCTTCTACTGTACACTGATCTCTTCTTGGCTGCTTGTTTCCTCTGCTGAGCAGCCATTTGTTATACTGGCACTTCCATGCTTCTGTCATGGGCATGCTCTGTTTGTTGACCTTCTCTGCAGGTGAGTGGGACATCAGGGAGAATTATTGATGCACAGTGTAATTCTCACTGTGCAGAGTTGGCTCTGTGATACCTCCCTGTTCTAGGATCATCAGGAGGTTTTTACCCTTTTCAAATAGAAGACAGTCTTCCCAGTCTGCATGACCAGCAAGCAAACATAAAGTGCCATCATCCATCTCAGAAGGGCCTATGTGTTCCCCCCCATGCTATCTGCTTTGATACTCCCACAGCCTTATCAGATTCCAGAGTGTCAGCAGACAGAGCACCCAAGTAAAATTTGACCACCATTACTCTTGCTATTGTTGCTTGGTTATTCTTGTTTTTTCCTTTATTATCATTTAGGGCCAAATTACGAGATTTTGGTGGAACGGTGTCACAGCGGTTCCCCCTGTGGGGCCCTTTAAAAGGCGGTGGTGCCTTTTAAAAAGGCACTGCAATGGGAACAACGCACAACAAGGTTCCTGCACGGCATGGACTCGTAAGTCCATGCTGTGCAAGTACCTATGTGCATTCAAACAGGGGGGCACATGTAATGCCCTCCTATGTGCATCCACACATATCTGAGGCACAGTGGGGCCCTGTAGGGCCCCCTTTGTTTCCTCTGCGCCAGGCTGGCTGAGAGGAAACTTGTAATATGCTTGACGGGACCATGGCGGTCTGCCAACAATATTGTGGCCTCTGACCGCCACTCCTATGCCAGAGAGCGGCTGTTCCCTGATGGAGTCGCCGGTGCTAGTGCGGTCTGACTGATCGAGTCGTATTCCGGTGGTCGGACCTTAATTGTGGTGGTGGCTGGATTCGCCACTGCCACGCCACCACGAGTCTGGTGGTCCAAGGGCTGCCAGATTTGTAATGTGGCCCTTAGTCGTTTGGGCAATTGCCTCATCATTTTGTTAATAGTTTTTATACTAGTGCCTGGAGCTCTTACCCCTGTTGAGGAGTGCTTCTGTCCTGTCAAATAAGATGCAGACTCACAAGTTTTAGCAACAGCAGCACGCCTTCCTCCAAGGCATACTCTCCTTGTAGCTACCATACTGTTCCTTTTCACCCCAGATTTGCAAAAGACCAAGATCAAATTCTTTGCATTAGAGAAACGTTCTTAGTGCTTGTATTCATAATTGTTCCATCAAGTCTTCAACCTATGCCGCATCCTCTAGGTCAGAAGCTTTGCTGGGGGATAGGATAAGTGAGGTCAGACAGTCCTCACAGACCAGGCACCATTTTGTCCAACTCAACAATGTCCAAAATGTATTTTCGTTGACTAGGTTTAGGCTACATTCTCCTGAAACAGTCCTATGTGAAATGAAACCTAATCTGTTAAGTTCTATCTTTATATTTGAAAATGCTAACAAAATAAATCATGGATGCTTTTCAATCAGTTTGCTAAATCAGATTTACGATATCATTGCAGAAAAGTAACTTTGTAAAAATATACTTCAGCCTACCTGACCAAAAACTTGTGTAGAACCAGTTTTAACAGTTTTTAAATTTTTCTCATCTCCAGAGGCACATTACTCATCCCTGGTTGTAGATAATAACCCTACTCTCAAGAGGACAATGGTTTGGACTCTGATACCAGAATGGCATGGAAATTGTCAAAAACTGTCCACTTAGCAAGGATTAGCCATATAGGAAGGGACAGGAGCAGTTGTAAGAACAAAGATCATTCTTAAAACTATCTCTTTTGAGTTAGAGATATCACATGCGGCAGAGAGGTTCTGTTCCCTTTCATCCCCACACTGCCACCAACCCCAGCAGGAGGGAGAATAGGTTTGGTCCCTGAGAGATTGGAGGCTATGTTATGTCATATCATGTCACGCCATGTCATGTTATGTTCAATTGTACAATGCACAACTCATCCTCGAGGGTATCCTGGCACTGAAGCAGGAGATATATGGGCCGAGCCAGGGTCAGAGCTAGGGGAAGAGCCAGGCCTTCAGCTTCTTGTGGAATTCAAGAGCTGAGAAGTCATTTCTGGCATTTCCTGGAGGGATGGGTACAGGTAATCTATGGGCATTTACTAATATATATCATTGGTAAACACAACAAAAACTGGGGGAAAAAATGCTAATGGGAGTTATGGTTACTTGCCATAATTGATTACTTGTTCATGTAATAACAAAAACTTTAAAATGTCTTGGAAAGAATTCAGTTACCTAGATCTTACAGTTAATATTTTTTAAAATAAAACAGCTGTACTCACAAATTTGTTTGGCTAAGTAGTGATAACAATGTACTCTTATTAACTTCACTTGTGACATCACAATGACATCAACATCTACATCAAAAGTCAATTCACACATTACTTCATGAGTGACATCATGTATGACAGCCTCAAATACATCTTGCAAACCGGGGAAATACTGCCCTTTTCTGTTCATAAGCTCTGCAGGACCAGATGTAGGCAGGGGTACTGCTTGCAGCCGGAAAAAAATAGTATTCTTAGGTTATTTTATTTGTTGTGAGCACGGCCTTTATTAACAACTTAATTTCAGTCAGGGCATCTTGTTCTTGACTGCTGTACTTCTGTTTTACAATAACAATCAATATCTCTCAAAATATAGGGTACTGAAAAGTGTAAATATAGCATCATTTCTTCTATGTATAATATCTGCAAATGATTGACATCTCTGCTATTATCGGTGAGCATACCTCTTATTTTTTAAGGTAAGTGCATTTGTTGCATATGTATTCTCTGCAAGAAACAAACGATGATGCTGGCAGTATTCACTACAACAGGTTTTCATAAATACTTAATCTCTGTAAGTTCATGAAGTTACTTACAGGTGTACCCCATGCTTACAACCATATTTGCTTGTTTTTAGTACATTTTCCAAACGCTTAGTGACATTGTTTAACTGCTGCTTGATAGGTTCCCCACCTGAGGAAGGGTGGAACCTCTGACAGCTTATGGCAGCTGTAGCACATTTCCATCAGAGGCAGCAGATCTAGCATCTGGATATACTGGTCAGTTGCCTGTTGACCTGCCTTCTGTTTTGTATCAGAATGTCTTTCACAGAAATGGGCTGATAGGAAGTGGTGATAGTCACTGTTTCAAGCCATCCTTCATGTTTTTTGTTTTTTGTCTGGGGCATCTAACACTTGTACTGAAGCCCATGGTTCAAGCTCAGGTTTCTCACAACTCTCCGACATCACTGAAGGCTCGTGATAGGCTTGCAGAAGAAAGGAGATTGGGGCGCTATGAAATGCGACATGTACACCTTGACTTGAATTTTCGTTTGCATTCTGAGATTATTGCTCTTGTTTTGTACGACAAGCAATGTAACTAAAAGTCCATTGGTCCAAAGAAAAGATATGTCTGGATAAACTATTCATTCCTTACCTGAGTCAAATAGTAAGTCCTATAAGGAAGGAGGGGTTAAAAAGCCATATTTTATATGAAACTACATAAATCTAGGGTTTCAAACTTCTGTATGCTCAATCGACTATTTGGTGATTTGCGGTATCCTTACAATGTACATTTGGGGTACATGATCCAAGCACTTTAATAAGAAATAAAAAGATACCTCTGAATGCTCTGGGCTGTGAGTGACATGAAGATGTGGCTAGTCCATGGTTTGATATAGCATTTCTCTTAAAATGTTCTGCTGGTGGTCTTGATTATCTCCATTGATGGCTAAGAATTGAGTGGTTTGATTGTCAACATGAATAGGTAAGCCTTTAAAAGTTATGAGTTGTTCTTAAGCATGTGTGGCATAGGATAAGAAGGATGTAGGAAGGGTGAGGACAGTCAATAGACAATATGTGATTCTTGTCAGAATTAGATGAAACCAAGTTATCCACAAAGCAGATAAAATGTATGGTACACCTTTTTTGAAATGTTTACAGCTTCATGGAGAGTGGCAATACATTTCAGATAACATTGTATTTTTAGAAACATTCTAGCAAATCTTTTCAGATTGGGAGGATGGATGTCCAGTATGCTCAGAGTAACAGATCATTGATGTTTTCATTAGTAAATGGGGTTTATAAATCCCTCCATGTCCACGCTTCAGGTAGTCTGGAGTATAGCAATTAAGGAAGTTATACATAATACAGAATGTTGGACAATGTGTTTGCTCTTTGCTAGGCTTCCATTGGAGTAGTGTGGGGCCATAGTAATGTACTTATTATGCCATAAAACATATATGAGTAGATCAATATGATTTTTGATGCCTAGTGGCAAAAGTAAAAGAAACAATTGATGGACGGAATGCTGGACAATGCAAACATTCACCCCCAGTCACAAGGATCTGGGTTAAATCCATCATTCAACACTCCGTCCATCATCCCCTTTGGTTTTGCTATGTTCGCCCTAAGTTGGCAGGGTATGCCCAGACGTGGGTCCCTTGCTCACTTTGCCACTGGATTCAAGATAGCCTGGCTGATGATGGCTGTAAGCCAGAAACCGGTCCCAGGATGCTTGTTTCCGGTCCAGGGAAGACATGGCTTGGCAGTTCGGGCTGGACTGTTTCCATGATGATGGATTAAACCCAGATCAGTTGACTGGGGGTGAGTGTTTGCAATGTTCAACACTCCGTCCATCATCCCCTTTGGTTTTGCTATGTTCGCCCTAAGTTGGCAGGGTATGCCCAGACGTGGGTCCCTTGCTCACTTTGCCACTGGATTCAAGATAGCCTGGCTGATGACGGCTGTAAGCCAGAAACCGGTCCCAGGATGCTTGTTTACGGTCCAGGTAAGACATGGCTTGGCAGTTCGGGCTGGACTGTTTCCATGAGGCACAGGGTCAGACTGATTTGCATATGGCCATGTCTGAACTGGGGTGGCGGAGTGAGCTAAAGAATGATGAAACCCAGATCAGTTGACTGGGGGTGAGTGTTTGCAATGTTCAACACTCCGTCCATCATCCCCTTTGGTTTTGCTATGTTCGCCCTAAGTTGGCAGGGTATGCCCAGACGTGGGTCCCTTGCTCACTTTGCCACTGGATTCAAGATAGCCTGGCTGATGACGGCTGTAAGCCAGAAACCGGTCCCAGGATGCTTGTTTCCGGTCCAGGGAAGACATGGCTTGGCAGTTCGGGCTGGACTGTTTCCATGAGGCACAGGGTCAGACCGATTTGCATATGGCCATGTCTGAACTGGGGTGGCGGAGTGAGCTAAAGAATGATGATGGATTAAATAAACCCAGATCAGTTGACTGGGGGTGAGTGTTTGCAATGTTCAACACTCCGTCCATCATCCCCTTTGGTTTTGCTACGTTCGCCCTAAGTTGGCAGGGTATGCCCAGACGTGGGTCCCTTGCTCACTTTGCCACTGGATTCAAGATAGCCTGGCTGATGACGGCTGTAAGCCAGAAACCGGTCCCAGGATGCTTGTTTCCGGTCCAGGGAAGACATGGCTTGGCAGTTCGGGCTGGACTGTTTCCATGAGGCACAGGGTCAGACTGATTTGCATATGGCCATGTCTGAACTGGGGTGGCGGAGTGAGCTAAAGAATGATGATGGATTAAACCCAGATCAGTTGACTGGGGGTGAGTGTTTGCAATGTTCAACACTCCGTCCATCATCCCCTTTGGTTTTCCTAGTGGCAAAAGTGGCAAAAGAAATGACATTACAGCAATTACCACAGCAATCATGGTATGAATAGTAAGATTAATAATACGGTGTAAAACAGACAGAGGTGATAGAAGGCAATAATATTCACACAAGGAATCAAGTTGCGTTGGTATACATAATGGCTTGCAAGATCTAAACCTTCTGAACATGTATTGGGGGAAAACTCAAAGTTTCTGGCCAGGCAAATGGACATGGTAAAGGGCCCCAAAGGCCTATCAGGATGGTCGCTAGATTTTTCTACCCACCACAAACTGAAATGCTTCCAAAAATATATACATTCTTGGACAAATAGACACACAGACACATGTTCACACACACATACGTATATAATTCCAAACATTGTTTTATAAGACGAAAGTTTGATAGTGTTACCTATCATAAGGGCCAGGTACTAACTATAGGAAGGAGTACTCATATAGAGTTGCTCATTATGCAACTTCATTGTAAGGATACACTGCTGTGTGCATCTCACCTTGTGATCACACACTTGATAAAAATATCCAAACTTATGGTGCTGATGAACCAGGCAAGATCAGCTTTTCTTTTTATTCCCATTATAGGAACTTTTCTTGGTGGATCATAGTGTGTTAAGGAGGTTGTAGGTTTTGGAGGGGGTACAAGCACAATGGGTCCTGAGACCCCTCTCAGAGGGAGGTGCAGTTAGGGGCTGCTGCTCTGTCAAGCAAGGAATCGCTGCCCCCTCCAAAGTAAGGACAGGCTCTGTCCTCAGTGAAACACTAATCAGAGGTTTACATTTGCCTTCTGTGTTTCAGAGCTTCACTCACTCTAGCACATGCTCTAAGATTGAAAGTTAGCACATTCCCTAGACAGAACATTTGCGTAACAGCTGCTGCTTTCTGAGCACCTGTAATATTCTTTATCAGGATTTGAACACCACCAAATTCAAAAAAATAATTTGAATTACATTTTATTCATATTAGCAGGGACAAGACTCTCAGCTGTGATACCAAGACAAATGTTGGAACTACAGACTATCAGCATTACTAACTACGAGCATTGATCTGTCTGACCCACGATATTGTGCTATTGTAATTGTAATACTACTACTACAAAAATATTTGTAATAAGAATAATACAGCGCTTTTACTTTACTAATGGTTCTAATTGTACTGTAGACATATTTTCGACATAAAAATGTATTTAAGTTCCTCTTACTACATCACCCGGCTGTTTCACTTGAGATTTTGAACCAAAGAGGACACCTAATTTGAGAATAAAAATGAAATAAAATACATAGACGCGCTAGGAAAGCTGATATTTAAAACATGGCTTATTATGGCGCCTTCAAAGAAGTGGCAGAAATCTGCCTAAAAAAATGCCTGTGTGTGTGCGTGTGTGAATGTGTGTGTGGGTATTATATCTGTAGAAGGTGAACTGTGTAGAAATCGTAGGTAGGAGTATTGCAAAGTAAATTATATACATTTACTTAAAAAGTACCGACTCAAAAGGCACTAGAAAACATAGGTTTGAGATCAATTGCAGCTGTTAGAACACATAGGCCATCACACTCCGAGTGCTAGCCTGGGTGCAAAATCTAAGTACAGTTTGGGTGGGGCTCCGCATGTTACAGGAGCCCTATCATTAAGAGCTAGAGCCCTATCATTAAGCGCTGCTCTGGCAGTGCAGAGTCGAGCTTTTGTTTTCTGCCATTAAGGTATCTGAAGTACATACACAGAGGTTGAACTTTCTCTCAGTTAATGTGTGGACATTAAATAGAAAATTTTTTTTTTTTGCTGCTACTTGGCGCATGCACCGCTGGAAGCCGAGGAGCCGCGAGCATGTGTGCCCACGTGGATGACCTGAAGGCAGCAAAGTCCATTTACGATTTCTCAGCCAGAAACTGATGTAAATGAAGTGTCCCTGGATAAATACTGTGTTTCAAAGAGGATGACTGGAAGGCAGCCAAGTCCATATGAGTTCTCAACCAGAGAAATAGATAGAAATGAGGTGTTCCTGGAAAAATACTGCAGTCAGCCTGGAATGCATAAAGGACAGCTTGGAGAGTCTCCCACAAAAGGACAACTTTTTCTGAATTTTTCTGCTCTTTTCGCTCCTTTGCTGCCACTGGTCTCGGGAGGACTGCTACTACCAGCCTGCCCTGCTCTCAACGGCGCCCGGCGCCCAGCAAACTGTGTCATCTTCCAGCGCCTGCAGGCGCTACAAATTGGGCCGCGGATCTCGCTCTTTTCGCTCCCTTGCTGCCACTGGTCTCGGGAGGACTGCTACTACCAGCCTGCCCTGCTCTCAACGGCGCCCGGCGCCCAGCAACTGTGTCATCTTCCAGCGCCTGGAGGCGCTACAAATTAGGCCGCGGGATCCCGCAGCGCGGGACGCGCGCGGGCTTGCCTGGGCCAAGGGCGGGCCCGTCTGCGCCCGTCCAAGACCGGATGAGGCTGGGCTGGGCACCTTCCCTTGGTTTTTTCTTTTTTTTCATTTTCATTTTTTGAACTGGACCCTCCTATGTGGCCGTGTTTTGCTCAATTTATACAGAAGATTAGGAAACACTCAAGGGTGGTCTACTACCAGCCACAGTGAGGTTGCTACCAGGACCAATCGTAAGTGCAACTCGAATCTTACTTCTAGCTGCTTTTGTGTTTTATATATTTTGCTCGAATTCTTTCCCTGTAACCCCAGTATAAAAACCTAGTGGGGTATATATTTGTCCAGCCGGGCGGTAACACAAGCGATCTCAGGGGTCTCGGTCACGTGTCTAGAAAATCAGCTAGTAATGGGGAAGCGCACAACAAATGCAATATGCCATGCACCACCACAGCTTATACCCCCTTCCCTTCCGCAGACATCTATTGACAGGATGCTTCAAAGGGCCATAGAAGTGGTGGCCACTGAGATAGAACTCATAGAACGCAGACTGTCATTGACCTCGGACCTCCAACAAATCTGCACTGCCACGGTCCGCCTACCGCACAAAGCGGATTAGAACGTTCACTTGAACCGTTGCCACAGATTCTGACACCAGAGGTGGGCACTGGAACAGTTCCCAAAGTATCCACAAGGAGGAGGGGTGTCACCAAGGGTGTAGTCAAGTCTAGCAATACAAAGCAGCCCACGATGCCCACGAAGCCCACGAAGCCCACGAAGGTAGGGGTTAAGCGAAAGAAGACAAATGATGGAACCCCGGAGTACACGGGAGATGGGTCGGATCAGACTGCGCCTGAGGGGCCAAACCAGCATGTGGACTTGTCACCACCAGCTTGGGTGGCTCCCTTGCTGGAAATTCTACGAGGCCAAATTAGAGACATTTTGAGAGAGGAACTTGCCAACGTACACGCACGTCTGGATAAACTCTCTAACCTATGTACCAGCAACGCTGAAAAAATGCCTATTTCTTCAACATCGGTTAGAGAGAGTAGAACTGTGTTTGGAGACCCCACAGAACCTGGAACTGTTGAGAACAGAGAAAGGACAAATGCACCTTGTGGGGCTCTTACTGCCATCCCAGCGGAGGCAAGCACAAGGCCAGCTATGGGCCACAAACCTGGGGTCAGGGCACCTGCAACTGAGGGTACATTGGAAAAAACTACTGGCAATGCGGGGCCGACTAGATCGAGAGGCTGGGCAGGGTCAGACCTACCAACAATTAACCTTCCCCCAGCCTCAACCCCTTATGTTATTGTTCTTACTGGAGTTCCAGTTCTAAAAGATGGTCAGAATGAAACCCAATTTGAGTTAAAAAACAAATGCTTGCACTTGCTCGCTAGACACTGTCAATTTAACTATGCTAATGCTGTCGAAATACTTATGACACGCAGGGTGAGCTGGGTGGGTAACAGGCCCAAAGACGTTAGTGGGGACTGTGTTATGGTTAACTTTAGGAACCCACGTATCGTACAACATCTATTGCATCTGAGCCATTGCCTCCCAACCACAGGTTCCGCCATCAGACTTCTTCCGCTCACCCACTTTTATACTTTTGAATCCACTTTCGACAGCAGGGTCGACTCCAGACACAGACAAAATGACTGGCGCCAGAACCAGCCAATGGTGGGACAGGGTGCTATACAACTGAGACCTCATACCTTCAACCTGCCCCTGGCAAATAGATTTGGGGTTTTGGAAGAAGTCGACTGACTTATGGCTGAGCAGGCACCCTGGACGGTATGTGTGAGTGATCCCATAGCGGAAAGGGTCCCGGATTCTAAGAACATGCAACTTAGCTCTCCCGATAAGGACCCCATCTTGAGCACTGTAACTGTCCATCCCGGTCTTGTTGCCCACCCCAAACCGCTCAAGGTTCTACTAGTAACCCCCAGTCCTAAACTTACCACAACCATACAGGATGCACATTCTCTTTCCCCCATACATCCCCATGCTCCTATTTGTTCCCATGGCATCTCAGAAAACTCTGGTAACCTGGTCAGGGGGATAAACTCAGTGGTAACCATTGATTCTCTGAATAAGTACCACACAATGCTATTAGAAACAGAAGGTCATCTAGTGAACGTTGCCCAGGGAGGCACTCTAGTCAATCCTAGTGCATTGAACAATCTTAAGGTTGTATCTTGGAATGTGGCAGGCCTCAAAAGCAAACTAGACTTCCCTGACTGGGGGGGGGGGGTTCGTGGATACCTGTGACATTTGTATGTTCCAGGAATCCTGGTCAACTGAGGAACCTACTCGCATGGGCTTTGCTTCATTTTACATACCTGCAGTAACCAGGGTACAGGGTAGACCCTCAGGCGGGCTCTGCACGTGGGTTGGGTGTCATTTAGGATGTACGATCACTCCAGTGGTGCACCATTCCCCAGACATACTGTGCCTCATACTGACTTTCACTCCAGAGTTCAAAATTGCCCTAATTAACATTTATTTGAGGCCAGTGAAGACTGGCCAAGAATCACCAACCCTAGATCAACTTGACAGTCTGCTATCTGGCCTCTCAAATAATGCTTTAGTAGTGCTGGGTGGCAACCTAAATTGCCAATTTGAACCATTGAAAGACCTAACTAGTACACCTGTTACAGAGGAGGACGAGCTGTGGGCTATCCCTGCGACCAATATCTCTCCAATTAGGGCTTGGACACCTCTGGCACTGCAAATCTAAGCACTTACCTTAAAGCATTCTTTGCGAGCCTGTAATGGTCGCTTCAGCTCAGACTCCCCCGGGAACCATACCTATAACAGAGTTGGCCATTCATCCATCCTGGATTATATCCTAATTGAAACCAGGTTGTGGGCCCTGGTCAAGGACTTCACTGTCCGGCCGCGCCACGATAGTGACCATAATGCTTTAACACTTGCTTTTACTTTGCCAATGATCAGGGACAAATCAGCAGAATCATCTGCTACTGACCAAAGACTGACACTAACTAACAATAGGCGGAAAGTCAGGTGGGCATGGCTAGAAAAATCACACAAAAAAATAGCCCTCCTATTTGAAGCCATTATTCCCAACCTTGAGGCCATGACAGAGCTTGTGAAGTATGGAGACCTCGCTCCCTCCCTTGCAGAGGTTGCAAAAATTAATGAGTTCACTACCTCTAAGCTGGAGGAGGTGTTTTGGACAGTGTGTACCAGGGGTTGTGGGAGGAAGCCGAAGCAGTCTTGGTTTAATGATAGTTGTCGGGCGGCAAAAAAGGCATTGATAGAGGCCATAAAATCCAAATGTAACACCGCAGTAAAATCAGCAAGGTCCCTCTACAAAACCACCATTGTATCTGCTAAAACCACATGGGAAATGGATCAATAGGATAGTTTGAAACTGGCTCTGGAGTCTAAAGATATGAAAACATTCTGGAGTATCATATCTACAGGCAGTAACAAAGGACAGGCGGCCCTCGAGCCAAACATAGCGGCCGATAGTTGGAAAGAGCATTTCCTGGCCCTCTATGCCTCATATGCTGCTGAGGCTAGCAGCCAGACACCAGCAAATTCAACTCCCTCGGTGTCTGAGACAGCTATTCCCGAGATCGCTCTGGCAGAAGTCACTAAAGCCCTAAGCAGAATAGTTCCTGGTAAGGCTGCTGGCCTGGACAAGATACCAGGGGATCTGTACCGGGCAGAACCCAAGATCTGGGGTCCTTATTTCTGGGTGGTCTTTAATGCCATTTTGCAGGGAATGGCGCTTCCTGCGACCTGGCTAGGTGCTGAGATCCTTCCGGTATATAAAAAGGGATCACCGTTATTACCTACAAACTACAGACCGATCAGTTTGATCGATGTCTCACAAAAAGTATTTGCCAGGATTCTATTAGATCGCTTGCAATCCTGGTTGGAGGAACAAAAGATCTTTACCCCTTTGCAGGCCGGTTTTAGAGAAAAAACATCAACAATAGACCAGATTTTCAGGCTTCAACTTCTTTACTGGAAAACAGTACATCTAGAAGGAGGTAGCCTGTATCTGGTCTTTGTGGATCTCAAGAGTGCATTTGACCTGGTACCCAGAGATGCTCTGTGGAGGGTTCTGAGTGAACTAGGACTTCCCCTTTATCTTTTAGATATATTGAGAAGGTTACACAATGGAAACTATGCCCAAATTAGAATGGGAAAAATGGGGAACTTACGCAGCCCATCCCTGTAAACAGGGGAGTAAGACAGGGATGTGTGCTCGCCCCTACTCTGTTCTGCATCTACATAAACGGACTGGTAAGTGCGCTGAGAGAATGTAAGGACATAGACGCCCCCAAATTAGCGCACAAGCAAATCCCGGCCATGAGGTTTGCAGACGATACTCTACTCCTCTAAAGTCCCCCATGGGTATTCAGAGAATTTTAGACGGGTTCTGTGAGTTTTGTAGGTCTAGGGGGTTGGAGATCAACATTCAAAAAACAAAATTTATGGTCTTCAACCCTAACAAATCAACCCGCCACAGCCCATGTATGAATGGTATTCCCCTGGAGCGGGTATCTGCATTTGACTACCTGGGCCTTACACTTACTGAAAACATGACCTGGGGGCCTCAAATAGACAAGTCAAATCTCAAACTGACCCAGACCGCAGGTGGCATGGCCAAGTTCTTTAGAAAGTCGTTCCATAAACCGGTAAGCCCTGTTATGGAGATTTATAAAACCCAGGTTAGGAGTGCTGCCCTATATGGGGCTGAACTCTGGGGGCATTCTAACCTTAGACCTATTGTTAAAACCGAGAACAACTTTTTTAGGCAACTATTCAGATTACCGGTAAGTTCCCCTTTGATTCCACTGCGTATGGATCTAGGGGTGAGACCCATCGCAGAGGAAATTGGCTGCAGGCCTCTACTCATTTGGCGGCGCCTCTCGGTGACACCGGAACTGGCCGAGTATAGATCCGAGCTCTTAGAAATTTTGAGATTCCCCGGCATAGGAAAGCTGCCATGGTTTGCACATATTAGGGAAGGTCTCTGTGCAATTGGCCGAAACAACCTTTGGGATAATCCAGACACAGCATGTTTGAGAACCTCGCGAAAACAACTAAGTACTAGTTACTGGGGTGGAAAACTTGATAAACTTCACGAAGATTCTACCACTGGTTCTCTCACATCACACTTTCTGGATGTGAAGGTCACGTACAATTTGGAGCCATGCCTAGATGAAATTCGTCCGGCATTAGCCAGGAAACTGTATGTGCAGTTTCGGCATGGCTGCCTCCCTTGCGTGCTTTCATCAACAAATGGTCTAGTGGCACCTCACTAGGGTGCCCAGCATGTAGCTCGGGTGAGGAGTCTGATTCCATGTTTTCTTCTTTTGCCAGGGATACCATACAATTAGACACAGATGGCTGATCCAGTTGTGCAGAAACCTTGGTACAACACATTGCAAAGAAGCATTCAGGCTCCTAAAATATAACGGATCACTGACAGAATATCGAGGAGCAGAATATCGAGCTGCCAGATTATCGATGAGAAAATATCGAGTGACAGAATATCGAATTCCTATCTACAAACAGGTAAGTACAAAAATATTGAATCCTAAATATCGTTGTAAATAATATAGTTTGCTAAAATGTCGACTTTTTAAAATGTCTTAAAAGTAATATAAAATTAACTAAATATTAAATATAATTAAGTAAAACATACTTAAAAATTATTAAAAAACGTTAAAATTAATAAATAATACATGTAATGTAAAAAAACCATGCATTTTTATTTTTTATTATATATATTAACTTAATAATATTAAAAATAATGAATATTTTTAATTATAAAATGTAAAAACATAATTTAAAATATAATTACATATATATATAAATAAACCTATAACATTAATATTAAAAAATTCAATCTAATAAGGTTAAAACATTAAAATAAATATATATTTTTTAAATTATATTTTACACTACATTAAATATAACAATACTAAATAAGTTACATAGCGTAAAGGATAAAATTACTATTTCCACTCCAACAAGTGGTACAGTAGGGAAAGTGTTGGATAGCGGGTGGATAAAAATTACTATTCCCACTCCAGCGAGTGGAACAGTAGAGAAAATGTTGGATAGTGGGTGGGTAAAAATTACTATTCCCACTCCAGTGAGTGCAACAGTAGGGAAAGTGTTGGATAGCGGGTGGGTAAAAATAACTATTCCCACTCCAGTGAGTGCAACAGTAGGAAAAGTGTTGGATAGCGAGTGGGAATAATGTACTATTCCAACTCCACCGAGTGTAACAGTAGGGAAAGTGTTGGATAGCGGGAGGGTAAAAATTACTATTCCCACTACAGTGAGTGCAACAGTAGGGAAAGTGTTGGATAGTGGGTGGGTAAAAATTACTATTCCCACTCCAGTGAGTGCAACAGTAGGGAAAGTGTTGGATAGCGGGAGGGTAAAAATTACTATTCCCACTCCAGTGAGTGCAACAGTAGGGAAAGTGTTGGATAGCGGGTGGGTCAAAATTACTATTCCCACTCCAGTGAGTGCAACAGTAGGGAAAGTGTTGTATAGCGGGAGGGTAAAAATTACTATTCCCACTCCAGTGAGTGCACCAGTAGGGAAAGTGTTGGATAGCGGGTGGGTAAAAATTACTATTCCCACTCCAGTGAGTGCAACAGTAGGGAAAGTGTTGGATAGTGGGAGGGTAAAAATTACTATTCCAACTCCAGCGAATGCAACAGTAGGGAAAGTGTTGGATAGCGGGTGGGAATTTTTCAAAATTAATTTACCTCCCACCATTTCCCCCTATAAACGTCACCTACAATATTGTAAAATATTAATAAATTAACATATTTAATCAACAATGAATTAATTAACTAATAACAATTAACAATAAAATTAATAACCATCAAATCTAAATTAATTCACACAAGTAACACTATAAAATAACTTTTAATAAATATTATATAAAAAATATAAAAAATTACATTAAAATTAAATTACTTCCCACCCTACTCCCCTATCAACCCTCAACCTGCTCATAAAAAAGTACACAATTAACATATCTGCAAATTAATAATTAATAATTAATATCTAATTAATTACTAATTCATTAAAAAAATAACACAATTAACATAATTACCAATTAATTATTGATTGTTAGCGATCAATTTATAATTAATTAATACATTAATTAACTTAATTAACAGTATAAATTATTAAATACTAAATTATTAATTAATAAAATAATTAATTAATTAATTTCGATTAAATTACTTCCCACCCTATTCCCCTATAAACCCACAACCGCTACTGAATTAAATTACGCAAAAAGTAATTAACATATAATTAATTAATTCTAAAAATATATATTATAATTAAATTACTTCTCACCCTATTCCCCTATAAACCCACAACCCGCTACGGAATTAAAGTACGCAAAAATTAATTAACATAAAATTCATTACTTTAAAAAAATTCAAACACACATTACAAAATATATACATACTTTTAACACAAATACTAACATACAAAACACTAAAAAAAAAATCGATAATATTAACAACGATATTTTGACAATCGATATTACTAACTTCGATATTATTAAAATCGATATTTCTTACCTGCATGTCGATATTCTTAAACACTATATTTTTGCAAGTCGATATCCTGTCCACTCGATATTAAGTACTCGATATTTTGTCCATTCGATATTTTTAATTCGATATTATGACTAGTTACCAATATAACACCGAACTCCATATTGTTTATGCGGTCTCACGTTTTCTAAGTTCAATGTGGTGGGCAAGGACGAATTTTCTTAAAGTGTAAAATAAGGATTGGGCAATGTGATTGACCTTCTCACTGTTTTTAAACTTAAGAATCATTTTAACTTAAAATTGTTTTAACCCTGTTTTTTAACTTTTTTTATTGTTTTAGCCAAGTTTGTATTAATCTGTGTTTGTTCTTTTATGGTGTATAAACCGAAATAAAGAAATATATGATGATGATGATGATGATTAAATAGAACAATCCGGAAACAGAAAGGGACAAGCTGTACTCAGTGTTTTCATGCATTAACTTGATGAAATTCTGAGTTTTATGGACTTTGGACACCTCAAACAACAAAAAAAAAAAACAGGAACGTGGCTCTGTGCTGAGCTAGCGCAGCTCATCATGATACCGACTCAGGTGCACAATTGCGCAGATTTAGAGTTTCTGTCCTTGCAGTGGGGGATAAAATGCAAATCAACTCCTACCTTTCTGAGGTGTTTAAAAAAAGGGGAATTTGTGATGCTTGCCTATTACATGCATGTGTCAGGTTTTTCCTGCTAAAAATCTTGCAGGAAAAAGCATCTTGCACCTAGGCTGCGTTCAAGGTTTGCATGTTCGGGATCCATGCAGGATTAGCATCTGAGCTGTGATCATGGATAAAGGGCCTGATGTATCATTCTCATTCGCCAACGAAGTGTCTGCAATTAACTCAACAACTGGTTTGCGGATGGAAATGCAATTTGTGATGTAACCTATATACTACTAGGTCGTATCACAAATCAGCCTGACTATTGAATATACAATAGGCAGACTACAATTTGCATCCCCCTGTGCAGGTGCATTAATGGAGACCTGCAAGGGACAGCAGACTTCCATTTCTGCATTTGCTTTCGTAAATGGGATTTTTTTTCCATCTGCCGATGTCAGTTAAAAGCCTTGAGTGATGTTTTAAAAAAATCATGTTTGGGAAGAAATCAGGGGAGCAGGCAGTGGTCCTCTGGACATGATTCTTGAAGGGAAAGTTCCCCAAGGATCCATCTTGTCCTTTGCGAAATAGTTACCACCAAAAGTTGCGGTTGGTAATTCCTCAATGGTTTGTAACCTCTGTAGGGTGGAGTTGCCTTTTGCCTGCCCCCTCATTTTGGTGATTCGGTACGGATTGCAAAAGTCCATGAGATAGAGTTTTCTGACCCGTAAAAGCGCTTTTGTACTTTAAGAAAAGCCTTACAGAGTTTGCAGACACTGTAATTTTGTGAATCGAAGGGTTTCCGACCACAACTTTGTATATCATGCTCCAAGTGCCTTGTGAATAAATGTCAGGAAAGGATATTCCAGTTTTGGGAACACCCTCAAATTCCAGCAGGGTTTGCTGATATGTACTACTCACAAGTGACTCTGGGACATTGCAGATTCTGAGAGCGGCGTAGCAATGCCCTGTACATTGTAAACATACCTGGGTTCACATAAAATATGCATTGGAATCAGAAGTGGTGTTGAGCAAACATGACACATTGAATTTTTCACGTGATTCTCTTTCTGCTCTTGAGATAAACTGAATAATTGTTTTTTGTTCTAACCCAGTAGTTCAACATGAATCATGGCTTTCTGCAGCACAGAAAGTTTAATGAAATGACCTCGACCAGTGAGCCAGAAATGCGCACTTTTAGATTTCCACATCACATTTTAATCTTACCTCTAATAGCATTTTAGTTTCAAGGCCATACGTTTTTTTATTGGTGGAATTATTTGCTGGTAATGCTAATTTTCCTCGCTTCCACGAAATTGATGCTGGCGGATTAGATGCCACATCACAGCTGATGTTAATTGGATTTCCTTCCCAAGAATAATATGTTGTTTGATTTGAGACAAACTTTGGTGCATCTGAAAGAAAAAGAAACAAGTTTGTGATTTCAGACGCTTGGACTGAAACGCCACCCTGACATATTTACATTCTGATGTCTTAGTCAACACCATAACATTCCGACTTGAGTCCTTTTTGCAATAATGTCAAACTGGAGATGCCCAATCCGAAATTATGGTTCGCTGTTCTAAGTACCGACTTTTAATAAAAATGCAACTATAACTTACAATAAAAACATAAGCACCCTCCAGCTACTGCCATCAATTATATCATGCCAAGAATATTGTCATAAAAATGGCAACGGTTGATTTTTCTTCTGTATTTTGTATAAACATGCTTTACTGTCATTTCTTTCAACAGTCAACTGGAAAACCCCAAATCCAAAAGAAAACAGTCAACATAATTCCAAACATTATCAGATCTTTAGTTCTTTGGAAGGAATAAACTTTACTTTATTTCAATAATGAGAACGCCCCACTCATGTGCATCACTTTGGGAGATGAGGCATATAAAGACTCAAAATATGCAAAGCACCAATTGATACTTTTGATAGCTAACACCTCTCAGCTGTCATATCACAATGTGTTTCTTAGCCATGACCAATAAAAAGGATTAAATCTTGTGATCAATTTTATCTTTGTGTGGCTAGGCCTGCCCCAGCATCTTGGTGCAAAGCCCAAAGGAGCCAAAAATGCATTCCACAAGTCAGTCGCGGCTCCTGGAGGGAGTGCTGCGGGGCGGCGGGGCGGGGCGGGTGAGGGGCAGGGTGGGGGGTAGTAAACTCCGGCATACGGCTGAACGGAGGTAAGTACAGAAATAAATAAATAAAACAAATTTCATTGCGCGCGCTGCAACGCCAAATGGCGATGCGGTGCGCGCAATGTAATTCGTTTTATTTATTTATTTCTGTACTTACCTCCGTTCGGCCATATGCCGGAGTTTACTACCCCCCACCCTGCCACTCCCCCGCCCCGCCCCGCCCCGCCCCACCGCCCCGCAGCACTCCCTCCAGGAGCCGCGACTGCCAAAAGTGTTGGATGGGGGGAGACACTACCATCCCATGTAAAAAAAATCAGTCTATGCCAGGTATATTTACAACACCTGTCCATGCGTCTAATGTAGGACGGTAGGTTTCAAGTATATTTGGTATCTGAATTTTTAACTGTTTGATTGATCAGTTTGAAAATGCAATCGCATGATAGTATCATGTTACTCCCAATTATTAGAGTAACACTCAGTAGACTTCCTAAGGACCTGAAGAAAAAGGCAACTCTTTCAGATAAAAGGAAAACTAGTATGTATCTCTCACCCATCTCTTAATGCTATGCTCATGAGATTAAGGCCATTAGGAGTCAGATAAACCTTTCAGAATATTTCTGATCTACAGGTAAAACTGCAAAGTCCAGTGCCAAACCCTAAAATCAGTAACCACACAAGTATTGGTATTTTACAACAGATGAGTATGCATTATGAGCTATTATCCTACTCTTAATATAAGATTTTTTGTGATGATTAATAGAAAATAAGTGTAAAAATGAATAAAAGGGAGATCCCTAAATACATCCCAATCATATTTCGTTACACATCCCTAATATATCAGTCTAATCCCTTTCTAAATTATAACTCTCTGTTATACTGTATAGTTAATTTAGGATGTTTATCCTAAGATAGGTACAGACCTCCAAACCTTTATGGAATAAGGCCTGAAGTCAGAGATTCGTCTCTCAGCATCCCTCAAACGAAAAGACAATCTGCTTCACCCCACCCCATTTAGAAGTGTATTTTATATCTTTTTCTTGCATGGTAGTGCTGGAGTGTGAATTCTTGTATCGCAAAGGTTGGGTATAATCTTCGTACAACCCCCGCCATTGGTCATATGGACCTTTGTTACTCGACGAGGAGAGTGGGTAAGGAGCTATCATTTACATTAATTTCCATAGATAGTGAAGACCAACAGGAACTTCAGAGGAAACTACAAAGAGAAGAGAAGTTAGTTTAAGGGGATTTATATATTATTAATCCAAAGCACTAGTTCAGTAAGAATTAAATTATTATTCATTATTACTACAGATTCAAATGATCTAGAAGTCGATATTGTAAAATAAGGTAAAGCAGAACATTAGCAAGAATTGCAAATAGAATGCAAAATATGCAACAGGTGGGTTTAATAAAGGAATCCACTAATCTAAATTAAGTAAGGATAGATCAGGAAAGGCCATTTAGTAAGGCAATTAAGATAAGGTGTCAGCTTCAGAAAACTAAATGAAGGTTTCTGATGAGAAAATTGTAATGCTTGGGCATGAAGCATTTGCACTGAAGCAGTGTAGATTAACAGAGTCGAGAAGGGTCTTCTCAGTTCCAAGTCAGCAAGCATCCCCGGGGTTTGCTTCTAACTAGTATAAGAAACATACGCTATTATAATATTTAAAAAACCACTAGTACCAACATTTCAGCCTGTTCAGACAATTGTGAACCAATCATTATCCTTCAAGCTCTGGGGGAAAGTAAACTCTGATATTTTTCAGACTTTGGTGCATACATGACTACTTCCTTGAGTTATTATACTGGAAAGAATCTCAGTTCAGACAGCTCTTCCCACCAGTCGCACTTCCTGGCATCTTCTCCCCCTCCCAGTGAGAACTTCACTATCAGTCGCTAATACACAACAAATCCCTATTCAGTAGCTAACAGAAGGCTTCTGGAAAAACACAGCATCTGCTGTGGGAAGAAAAAAAGGTGACACATACTGTGCAAAACAAGCACAAAAATATGTGAGCAGACCTCCTAGCCATTAAACATGTAAAGTCGACATTCAAAATGGGATTAATATTTTGCTAACCTAATTCATTACAACAAGTTAACTCATGTGTTGCTTATAATAGCTGAGTGTGGTTATCTACTACAAATTATATGGCAAATATGCACGTTATTTAACATTGCAAAATGCACTTTGTTAATGAACGCATTACATTTTTGCTAATGAAGAATTACGCTCCATCAGTAGTGTCTGGAGCGAGGGAGGTTCTGCTTTTGATCAACTTTTGCTTCATTACACTGAATTGTAATCAATTTGTTTAGATTTCAGGAAACATGCAGAAGCTGCTGCTATTGCACCTTTTAGTTAATCTAATATGGAACTGAGCAAGGCAATTTATAGATTTGGGGCCACCGCGAAAGCAAGTTGCTGAAGAACATGGCAAAATCCCTTAGTAGCATGAGTTACAGAAAAATGCATGATGATTTTAAAACCCTGAAATGCCCAGATTAGTATTAAGGAGATCTGTCCTCTAGGCCTGAAAAGGCCCGAAACTACTTTCATGTGGTCCAATGTGCTCTATACACAAACAATATTCATGTTAACATGCATCTACTTCTGTGTTGCATATTACATCACATATACATTTTATAAACGGTATGCCATTAGCTTCTTCACATGAGCAAATGCCCTATTGCAGTCTGTGTCCGTAAGGTCATCTGAAAAGTACATGCACTATTTCACCCTAGTTTTCAGTAGATCACATCCATGTAGGCCTAATGTACTTTATTCAATGTTCATATGGGTCTGCGTCCCTCCAAAACCTCCGTTGTGCAAATAGAGTCTGTGATTCCCACATCATTTTATAGAACTCCTGTTAACAAGTGCTTCAGACAACTTTCACCATTTTCAGATGCTGTATAAGTTGCCCCAAACCATTCCCAAAAATTCTTGAAATGACATTATGCACCCCTAACACAAAAATCCCCCATAGCCTTGAATTCATTTTTCCACTTGAAAACATCCAAGTCTGTTGCTACTAAACTGAAGTTTGACCTCCACCATAGAGGAACATTGTGAATAAATGGGGTCTCATAATATACTGTCTAACCCATTTCCACAATTTTCCTGCCAATCACAACAAATGAGGAATGCAATGATCTTTATAACTGCCCTTGAAAATTGCCATTCTCATGGAATACAAACATAGAAAATCTACAATCAGGGTTACTAGCGGGTAGCATTCAAAATCGAATCGTTGACTTATCTATACATTTCAGAGTTTTTGTCTTGATTCTGTTATGGTGTTATAGGAGCTACCCACAGCAAGCAGATGAGTGAGCTATGCAGGTATTTAAATGTGTGTTTTGGATTGAAATAACAACCTTTACCAATCTTATCAGACAGAATATCTAGTATGTGCCACTATGAATATTTCATAACTGCTGCAACTGCAATATTTACCATAACCCATGCATCGCTTTTGGATTATAAAGCAAAAGGAAATACATTCACTGCACATTGCTGAGATCATATTTATATATAGAGATATAGAAGTAATACACACTGTGACAAAGGTCACCTAATTATGTGTTCTGCTTTCTCTGACCTCTGTGAGACTCCAGTTATGCTCAGCCGACATTAGATAGTCTAGCATGTTATTGGTTTGAGCAATATGATTGAAATATTTGACAAAATACTAATGAAACACAACAGGGTAAAAAAAGAGCACCAAAAAGAAATGTGTTTCTCACCCTAGATGAGTCAAATGTACATTCTATCATTTGATTACTTTCAATAGAGGTTTTTCATAGCAAGAATGCAGCTTTAAGTACTTTTTCTGCTACAAATGGAGTGGGCATTTATTGAGAAAATAGGATTGTATCAATATTGATATCATCTCATATATAATGAACTAGAAACCACTTTCTGGGATCCTTTGCATGTTTGCATTTGCTATGAAGGTAAAACATTATTTTTTCACCTCATAAAAATTATGAGTGTTATTTAGAGCATGTTGAGTGGCTCACCAGACCACCAGGTTGGCCGTTGTCTCCACCTTCCCAGCAGAGGAACATTTGCCGTGCTTAGTGATACCCACCTCTCAGATGGGAATATTACTGCCTTCAGTGTATTTGCCGCTGGACCACTCTTATGAAGGGAATGAAGCTTTGTTTAGCAGGAGTCAGGTTTGATGTGACCACTCTTCAAATGTTTTGGTTTTTCAACAATAAACTCCCAAAGCAAGAGTTTATTCTTGAAAAATACAAAATCCATGATCCCGATATACAAGCTCATTGCTCCCTGCTCATGTGTGTCATTGAACAATTTCTCTACTTGTGATTCTCATGCTTGGCCTGTTGGTACTGGGCAGGGCAATCTACAAATGTGTGCTCTTTGTTAAAATGATGTGATGACCATAACTATGGACCAGGAAAACTACCAATTTTCAAGGTGGGAGCACTGCCAATTAACAGCATACTCATACTCCACCAAACTCTAAATGACTCTTTATTTAATTTCTGTACTCCCAATTGAAGCCTTGCCTCAAAAATGATAGATTATGGGTACATGTAAAATTATACCATAAGTAAGAGTATATTAACAGGTATTTCCTGCACAAACATTACTTAGTGGCTTTTATTGTGTGGGGATACTCAGTATTACAAATTTGGCTCCAAGTCCATCTCTGCTATGTCAAATGCATAGGTTCTTCTGCAACTTCAAAAATAGGACAAGTCTAATTTTCATGATGGCATGTCTAGTGACAAGCATAGAAATCATGATTGGCACATTGGATGATCCCATAAGAGTTGCCCATAACAACACATGAATCAGTCAAAGATGACAAACAGGGAGGCGGTGAATGTAGAATTGCTAGGAAGCTAATTGTACCAACATTGAAAACATTAAAATATTATTCTATTAAGTCGTATAGCACAAATAAAAATAGAAACATATGAAGTGATCCACACATTAACAATAATACAACTCTTCCTGTATAAAAATGTAACTCTAAAGTTGCTCCAATAAACCAAAACCCTTTTGTTTACAGTAGTTGCTACTTGTCAGAGTTGTGTCACACTCCCTAGCCTCAAAATCCACATCTTAAAAACTGAAAAGAAATCCTACTAAAGATTTGTGTATGCATTTTGATATTGTGAAACATGAAAAAAGGAGTAACATAAGAAGTTGCATCACCAAGGTATGCTGTTTTTTATAGAGATTCTTTTTTATAGTAAAATTGTTCATCTGACCTAAAGCACATTGAGTTTAATCAATCCACTAAAGGTAAACACTTTCTAAAGCTTGTTTTCAATGATTGTTGTTTATGTTGTGAGTTTTAAAAGCTAGAGACAATTTGAATAGAACTGGAATTGCATTTATTGCCGAGTATAAGGCACTTCTAAAGTTTGTTTTCAATTATTAAAGGTTTTTGAAGCAAGCAACAATTTATTTTAAACAGATGGTGCATTTGTTGCTGAGCATACAGATACCCTCGTCTCAAGTAGTATTTACAGTTTCAGTCTGATTGGTATGGCTGTCTAGTCAGCAGATTGAAAACATTGTGGAAGAAAATATAGTCTTTCTTTCTAATTGTTGGATCAAATCGATTTTTTTAAACACCTTTTAAGAATATTCAAGCTTTTCAAGTGAACAGTAGTAATGAATGCTCTAAGGATGACAAGTATCAAAGGGCAAATGTTGATTATCTCAACTGAGTCCCTTGCTCTTCAGTGAAGGAATGACTGAATCCCGCCTCAGAGGTTTAGTAATTATTTCTAATGATAACTAAGCAGATGGTACAATGGAGAGTGTAGCTTTGACAATCCACAGCTTTTCTTACCTTTCAGAAAATTCATAATGAGTAATGATCATTCCAATTTACGACTTGATGTCATTTGGCAAACCAGCTGGATACCTTCACTGTACATGTAAAGGCTATTGAAAAGCTAGGGCTCTGGACAGATGATAAACTCTCATTTACTAACAGGTTATCATTAGTATATCTTTGGCCATGCCAAATTAACCTGCTCGAGAATACACCCAGAAGACTGCAGCCAGAAAGATGCTTGGTGCCTCTTGATTTGCTCTTTCCCATCCTCTTCTTAGGAAATTACCTTGTGTCCCAATCTGAGCACAGATTTAGTTCAAATGTTTGTACACAGTTCACTAGTCCCTGTACGAACATGCAACTTATTTTATGAGTAAACATGTAAAAAGATATATTCCCATGTGAACTCTTTGTCCTTCAACAGCTAATATACAGAGTATTCTGAGATTTAATAAAAACAGAATAGGTGGTCTGGCCTTCATTTTGGGCTACTAAAATTTAGTAATACTGTGCCTGAAGTTCTCTGCTCCATCTTATGTCATAGGACATTCAGAAAGTTACTAAAACATGTTAATTCTTGCAAGCATTTTACTTTATGTGAAGTCATTTCCCTCAGTTCAAGTGCCAAGAAGCCTCTGGTTAGTCAATGAGCACTTAACAATAAAACACATTACATAAAATAACAAAGGAAGATGTGCACAACAGGTATTACAGAGGTGCACGTTATTTGGACACCTGACTCCTTTAAAATTGAGAATCACATATTCCATGTTTTGCGGTCATAACTGTTACAGAAGTTCACCTGCGCCAAAGGTTCCATCTTTCCAGGCTCCTCTCCGAGGAGGGAAAGACTGATTAGTCCAGATTGGCATAATTTCCAGTCTGTATTAAAGTGCTATGCACTGATTGACAGGGAACTTTACCTCAACTTCCCATCTTTGTGTATAAAACTCAGAGGCAACCTGTAATTCTAACTTTGCTTGCATAAGCGCTGCGGATGAAGGTGCATTCTGGAGTGTGGAGCTGGCAAACTGCCCATTTCCTCCTAGCCAGGAATAAGCCTATTGTCCATGCAAGAGCTACATTTCCTTCATCTGTTGCTGCTGGCCTTGTCCTGCATTGATGCCCACTATCTATTCAGCAAGAAAGAGAGTTTGAACCCACTACACCGCTCACCATAAGACAGAGGAGGCTGCAGACAAATTCATCAAAGCATGTAAATGGGGGCTGTTCTCTCACAGCTTAACAATGAGGGTTTATATCAACCTGTAACCTTCATCAGCAGGAGGTTACTAACCCAGGGGGAACAGAGGTGAAGTGCAATAGAAAGGGAGACATTTGCAGTGGTCTGGGCCCTGAGGAAGTTCAGACAATACTTGTTTGGGACTTCCTTCCAAGTTCACATAGATCACAGACCTTTCAGATGGTGAATGCAAATGCAGGGTGAGAACCCAACACTGTTGAGATAGTTCATCTCCCTAGAGGGAATGCACTTTACGGTGGAACATCGCCCTGGGAGTGACCACGCATATGGTGATCGTCTTTCCAGGGGTTTTTGCCTTAGCATTGAAAACTCCCATGAAGGAAGGTATTTACTGCTGAGGGAACCCATGTTACACCTGATATCCGTGGCATGATGTTCCCCCAGAATGTTTGCCTTCACTCCTAATGGAGGACTGGTTTTTGTTGGCTTTAGGACTCTGTGCACTTTCCCCTACTAACCAGTGGTAAGGTGTGTATGCCCTCTCCCTTAAACATGGTAAAATTGGCATTTACCCGATTGGCACATTTAATTTACTTATAGGACACTAATAAATGGTACTGCCTCTACCCAGGGCCCATAAATTAAATAATGCCAGTGGGATGCAGCACTTGTTGTGCCACCGACTAAAGTAGCACTTTAAAACATGTCTCAGGCCTACCACTGCAGCCCGTTGTGAAGTTTTAAACTGCCATTTTGTACTATCCTGCCTTTATTGTTATTTATCATATGCTGTACCAGTGGAATGTTCCTGTGATGATGTGTTATGGAATCTTGGGAGCTTGTCACAGAAAGTCACAGTTGACAGGGGTTATTTTATTTTCTCTCTTCTTCCCTATTTCTTGCTTGTGTTCAGTTTTCCTTCTGATGTCTATTCCTCTTTTGTCATCTGTGGATTCTGAACTCCTCTATTGCTGTCAGTATTTTCTTTGTTCTCTATCTGGTTTCACCCTAGTGTTGTTCTGGTGCTATGCCTTACCTCCTCGCATGCCTGCTGGGCCAGCTGCCGTTGTTAGGGGATAGTCATTTGTGCTTTCGCGTTTGTCTTCTTTCTTGTTGTTTTCTTTCGCTGTGTTCTTCTTTTCTTTTCTGTTGTTTTTTTTACAGAAGGGAGGATGGATCATATTTATCTGCTTTCCTCGCCTGCTCACCCGTTGTTTCCTCACTTTTTCATCTGTTGTTTCTTCTGTTTCTCTTCTATCTTCATGTTCCCACCTTGTTGCCTTCTTCTCTTTATTGTCTATCAGGTTTCTGATTCCTTCTTTTTCTTTTCTCAATTTTAGTAGTTTTTTCTGTTAACCATATGGAAGAAAAGGGGATATGTAGTATCCTGTCTTTATTGTTATTTATCATATGCTCTACCAGTGGAATGTTCCTGTGATGATGCGTTATGGAATCTTGGGAGCTTGTCACAGAAAGTCACAGTTGACAGGGGCTGAGCAGCAGGTGGCTGCTCCTGGTGGGGCTAGTCCTGAGCTGAACTACAGAACATGTAACCAACTTCAATAAAGTCTCCTGAACTACAACAACCAGCCTGAACTCAGTTACTACACATTTTGACCTGGCAAAATAAACCTTTAGCAAGGCCTAAACCTTCATTTTTATTTACTTGGAAGTCAACCCTAAGATAGGCCCTGAAGGCTCATAGGGAAGGGTACCTGGTATTTAAAAAGAAGGATATGTTTATTTACGTTTTACATGTCCTAACAGTAAAAAACTCCTAAAATTAATTTTTCACTGTAGCAACGCTATCTCTTCCATTGACTAATACTGTGCTACCATATCACACTAAATAGGGGATAACTTCAGACTGGGAACAGATAGAGGAATGGTTCTCCCACTCATTTGAATTGTAATTTGAAATTCTCTTTAATGGTAAAGTCGAGTTTTAAGTTACTATTCTAAAACTGCCACTTTTAGAAAGTTGGCATTACTGCTACCTAAACAAAAAGAGCCTTTTTGCCAGTGTGCTGGGTCACATGACTGTGACTGTGAATAGCTCTCCTGGGGCGATTTCTGTATTCCTTCTAGACATGGAGACAAAGGGGGCCTGGGCATCACAGGACTAGGTCTTCCTGACAGGATGGCTGGTGAGCAGTTGGGCCCTGATTAACCTGCAAAAAACCCTGCCTGTAGTACACACAAAGGAACCTGACACCAGGCCTGCCCTTGCATTTGTCCCCCAAGACAGAATGGAGCCAAATCCAGGAGAAGGGGACGACTGGGCAGAAGTAGTTTGGGAGTAGGCCAGGGATTGCCCCCACACACAATCTGGCACTAGGTATAAATGTTCACCTTTATAACCTCTCATCAGAACACTCCTGAACCTATGGAGGATTCAGAAGGACTGCCCTGCTGTCTGAAGAAGGAAGACTGGACTTGCTACCTTTGAACCCAGGACCTCCAGAATTCACTCCAAGGGTTAGTTGGCTGTCCTCCTGTTTGAGCTTTATGGACACTACAAACGTCCAGAGGGGTTGTATGACAGAGGCATGAATGGCTAAACCATGTGTTCCTCTACCACGCAGCCCGAACTGCGAATGTCTGAACCACTCATTCCTTAACCACACATGTCTTTACCATGCATGTCATTACCACACATTTTCATGGTAAAGGCTTGATTGGTATAGGCTTGTGTGGTAAAGATCCCACCCTGTGACATCTGGCATTAGCCCAAATAGTTACTCCGACCCCCCTGAGTCCTAAAAAGTACCCTGAACCCACCCTGAACCCTAAAAACTTACCCAACCCCCCTCCCGAGCCCTAAAAATGTCTCCAAACTTCCCTGAGCCCTAAAAAGCCCCCCCCAAGACCTAACAACTACCATGACACCCTGACCCCTAAAAGTACCCGACCCCACCCTGACCCCTAAAAACTAATCCGTACCCTAAAAACTACCCCAACCAACCCGAGCCCTAAAAACAACCCCAGCCCTTAAAAACGAACCCCCCCCCAAAACCCGACCCCAGCCCTACATACCTAACTGAGTCCTCTCTCGATCCTTCCTGTTTCTGGGCCTGCCCATCTCAGCATCTAGACCGCGCATATGCCTTAACCACGAAATGCGTGATTAAGGCAAGCATGGTTGCGCTTGCGTGGGAATAGCATGTGTGGCTCTGCCAACATTGTTCAGGCTGATTCCCTTCCAGAGGCCTTGCCTGCAACAACCTAACTGGCAGAACAAACTGGACCTGCCAGCGCTCTGTTGCTGGCCTCTGTTGAGTGAGTCCTGATCCCCAAGAGGTACTCCACTGGTCCTGGACCCTTGGTTGGAATCTGAGTGAACTCCTTCTACCTCAAAAACAAACTAAATAGGAAAATCCAGATGTTTCGGGATCTTTGCGACCTCAAGCGGGCTCCTCATGTCAACAACAATAGCCTTTTCTCCTGCCAACATGAAGTTCAAATGGTGACCTGCTCTCCGCACCAAACAGCGACCACCCACATCTCCTGCCAACACGAAGCTCTAGCAACAACTCCTTCTTTTGCTAACAATGATCTAATTGTGATTCCTGCCCAAGCAAAGCTCTAGCTGAGACTCTTCAAGTGGACTTGGACAATGAAAAAATAAACTCTTCGCCCGGACAAACCTGGTCCCTGTATTTGAACCATGCTCAACTGTGGTCAGCCTGAACTTGTGATTTTGACTCGGATCCGTGCCACCAGATACCCACGAGAGGAGCTTTGTGCTTATTGCCGCTATTTTCGGCTAAAACGTTAAAAAATATTTACTCCAATTCTACTGATTGGAATTTTGTCATTCTGGTGTCATTTTATTTATTACATTTTACTCTATTTTTTAATTTGGTTTGGGATTTTTCCTGTGTGTTTTTTCACTTTATTACTGTTTGAGTACTGCATGAAAACTTTAAACATTGCCTCTAATTTAAGCATGACTGTTTTGTGCCAAGCTACCAGGGGCTTTAGTACAGGTATATAATATGACTTTGTGGTTCACCCTGACAAGGATTGTGTTTATTACTTTACAGAGGCTCTCATCCCTCACAACTTAAACCAACTTTATTACACTACCATAATAGTCTGTGGAGGACTCCAAGTACTTGCTGATGGAAAGGGGGTTGGGGGGAGGGTTTCCAGTGTGTGATATTAAATGCAGATTATGTGCAGACATACATAGCCTGGCTCTCTTGTATATCATTCAATATATTTTTAATTGCAGAGCTAATTTTTGTAGTGAATGCAATTTTTCTAAGCAGCATATGAATTGTAAATTGTGGTGATGAACCAGAGGTGGGTGAGCCACTAAAGCTTCAAGCTAGGCTCGAGCCTGGCTCTAGCTTACCTCAAGTTCCTCTTGCACCCTTGAGCACAAATAGAGTGTAGCTTTAATGCGTCTTTTGTATTAACTGAAAACCAATGTATTAATATTTGTAATAAAACAGGAGAGAGAACCATTTAGTGGCCGAGTTGCATAATTTGAAACCAGAAAGCCTGGGATGAATCCCAGTTGTCCCGCTGACCAAAGTCTGTGATCCTACACAAATGTATCATTTCACTTTGCCACCTTTTTCTTCATTATAAGATATTAGAACACCTTGAAATCTGTGAGTTCATCATGTGCATAGTAAAAAAAAAACTCCTGTACTTGATTCAAGAGACTATAATTTTGCTCAATGTATATAATAAGAATCCCAGACAACTACAGGATGTTCATTACAAATTTTGCCTCGTACATAACGAATGGCAGGTGGACAGGAAAGTCTGTAAATTCATGTTTAAAAAATAATCCCTTTTAATAAATGTCTCTCGGTGATGTGATATATTCTGGTGTACTAAGGTGAAAGGCTTCCGCATGTTAAAGAAATACACTTTAAAAATGTTTTTGAGAATTTATCATATTTTTACATTATGTTTGTTGCATGATATATATGCCAAACGTGTTCATGGCTCGGTAGGAGCACGGGCTTTTAGAGCCAAGCCAGTCCCATGGCTCCGCTCTCGTTGGTAATTTTTCGACTCCCTCGCCTCTATGATGTACAAGAAAAAAATTCCAATTACCAAGGTCTGAATAAAAAAGTGTGTGCTTTGTGTATGTGTGCATGAGGATACTGCAGGGGGTCAGGAAAAAAAGCCCCCGTGCATGGCCTAAATCTGAAAAGGAAAACAACTCCCTTCGATTCAAATCTTAGATCTTCACGACTGCAATTATTACTTGTTTGCATAATAAACGAAACTAAGTGGAATTTGACGTTTTCCAAAAACGTTACCATTATTGCGGTGATAAATCAGTCGTTGGTGCTAAACATACATTTTGCAGTATAAAAGATCATAAAACTGGTCCCAAAAGTCTTGCGAAGTTCCAGTTTATCGTGAAATTTTGTAGTTATACTGGGGCATATTCACAAGGAGTTATCGCCGCGTTAGCGGCACTTTTCTGCCTCTAATGCGGCGATATTTTTATCGCCGTATTACCAAGCTGTCGCTAACAGCCGTTAGCGACAGCTTTCTGGCGATAGTGGCCGCATCCAGCATCGCCAACAATGTTAGTGATTACTATCACTAATGATATGCAATGTAGGCGTTCCCGTGCAAAAACGCACGCTAACCCCATTTCGCGATATTCACAACGATCGCACGGACCGGCGATACGTTAAAAAAACAGCCGCTAAGGCCCGTTAGCTGCCGGGACTTAAGACCAGAAAATAGCTGGTCTTAAAAATGGAGACAACACTTGGGGCCTCATCTCAGCAGGTTTTGGTGCTGGACAGCGCTGCAAGCAATGTTGCAGCGCTGCCCTGCGACAAAACTACAGTGCAGGAATGTGCACCATCAACAAGATAGTGCGCATTCCTGGGCCCCAGTCATGAAAAGTGTTGCAGCGCTGCGACAAGACAGCGTTGCAACAATTCTCACTACGCCCTTCTTGTGACAGAATGGATGCGCTGTATTCACTGGACAGCGCTACATGACACAAGTAATGACAGATACGTCTGGAATCCTGACGTATCTGTCTGCGCTAAAGTCACGCATTGTTGCAGTCGTGTCACAACCATGACGCAACTCCATCAATGCATGGGGCGAGCTTATCCCTGTGGCACTGTGTCACCCTCATGCCTGCCATCAGGCAGGCGGAAGGTACTGACGCAGTGCCGTTCATGAGGGGTGCCCAAATGTCGGCGCTGTTGGAGATCCATCGGTGGTAGTTGCGTGCTGCGGTGTCATTGTTTGGAAGCATTGGCGGAGTGTTGGAGCGGAGAGAGTTGACGAGACGTTCTTCGGTGGCCTTGATCCAGCTGCGAGGGTGTGCGATGATGGCGGTGGCGTCCGGTGGGCAAGGTGAAGACGTGATGTATCCAATGATGGTCGGTCCAGGAGAGTCCGGTGTTGTGGCTGTAGTTGAAGTTCCCGCTGGCGGAGGTGACGTGCTCGACCGTGTGTCCTGCTATGTGGCTTGTTGAGGTGACTTGCTGCTTGCGTCTGATGTTGGGGACCTTCCCCAGGAGGGGGTGGTGTTCTGGTCACTGGGGTTGTCCAGGTGCAACTTGAGTTCACCGAGTAGGATGTTGTCGGTGGATGGGATACCCTGGGGTGCAATGAGGTCTACAATGGTATTGGAGAATGGGGGGCAATGGCCCGGGGGGCCTGCACATGAGGGTGCCGCAGAGGATGTGCTTGGGCCTTGTCCGGATCTGGGAGTTGAGGTGGTCCATGGTCACCCTTGGGTCATTAGAGTGCGTGGTCAGTCGGAGTCTGCTTCTGTAGGTGATGGCAATGCCTCCTCCTTGACGGTCGGGGGGCTCCTTGCGGGTGATACTGCAGCCGTCAGTGATGGCGATGTCCGGACCGGAGCAGAGGTTGGTCCTGGCAGGCGAGGTGGCGACTAGGGTTGATGGCGAGGAGGGTGCTGGCATCGTAGCAGTGGAGTGTCCAAGAGGAAGGCTCCTTGGTGCTGAGCGCGGTCCAGGGACAGACGGACGCAAACTGGCTTGCCTATGGGTTGCCTTTGGCACGGGAGACGTCCATTACAATGCAGGCAGTACATCGTTAACAACGCAGCTCCGACAACGCAGGTGCCTTTACATCGCATTTGATTACAACGCATTGTGAGGTCAGTAATGGGTGGGTATGGGTTTCGGATGTATAATATGGAAATTGGGGTGTGTTTTGGGGTAAAATATGGAAATTGGGGTGTGTTGGGTAAAATATGGAAATTGGGGTGTGCATTTGGGTCAAATTTGATTTTTGGGTGTGTTATGGGGGCTCAAAAAGCAATTCCAGGGTTCACGGTTGGGTTTGGGGTGCAAAGGTTAGTTTTGGGTTGCACTCACTGAAGTGGGTATAGTGATATTAATGTCTCCGCTATGCAACACCTACTCTACTGTTGCAATGTGCCTAGTATTAGTATGCATTGGAATGGAATGCAATGTTATGGCATGCGTCGCAACCACGTATGTGCCTTTGGCACACGAGTGGCACGCCCGATGTGCATGGGCGCACAGCGGCCGCCATTGAGAAGTGTTGGGGGGGCCGGACAGCTGTGAGGTGGTAAACGCTGGAAAGAACACTGGATGGGGCGTGGACACGGGGATGTGTGTGTGAACGGGCGTTGTAAATATTTTAATAAGGGAAGTCTTACCTCGAAGCCGGGTCTTGTGTCTTCGTTGCTCCTGCTCTCCTGCGTCTGCTTTCAGGAACAGGAAGTAGGCAGCCAGGCTCCCTCCCCTGAGCCAATCACAATGCTGCAATGTGGCGGTGGGATTGTTAATTGGCAACAGGACAAGGCATGCAGCCAGGAACTGGAGGGGTGGGCATGTTCTCCATGCAGGCTGTAATGCAGCCTGCATTACGAACAGGGAAGTGCGCATGACTGCTTTGGGCGGCCTGAGTGGGCAGACACAGACATTGCGCACTTGAGTGGGCATGCCAATCCACCCATGCCTTGCCCCGTGCTTGGAGCAGTCCTACCCACCCTCCCACCCGCAAAGGAAACATAGCACGGTTACATCAGTAAGTTATCATCATGTGATGATTGTTCCACTTCTGCACTGCTTGAAAGCAGTGGGGCGACGCTCTTCCGCCATAGCAGATGAGCCGCCACTGGGGGTGCATCATCTACGTGTGCTAGGTCTGGGCGACTCGACCCACAGGCGTCCTGCGGTACACGTCCCACCTTCTCCTTACCTGGACATTGACACCGTGTCGCAATCCGCTGCACTCTCTCCAAATCTGTGACTCACCCAGCAGGAGCCTCAGCCAGGTGGGATTTCACAAGCCTGGGTACAGCAGTCGCTGCCAAGTCCGCTGGTGAACCTCCCGATGCAGTTGATGCAGCAGGGCCCCCTTAGGCGTGAAGTTGCAGCGCTCCTGCCACAAAAGTTCGGCGCAGCTCAGGGGCCTCAACCTCCACAGCGTCAGGCCAGCCCAACATCATCCGGCCTGTAATGCAGAGAGGCGGCACCCACCGTTGGTAATCCCCTCCGTGCACACCGGTGTAGTGGTGGATCGTAGTATGCGATGCAGACCTCCCTACGTTGGGGCGCAGGAGCTCCTCTACTATTAACAGCTCCAAGGTGCGCAAGGCGGTCTTCTCACACAGGTCAGCAACGTGTCTCCATGCGACCTGCCAGACTTCACCACCAGGAACGGGCGATCGTCGCGCCTCAATGTCTACCGCCACGGCTCATCGACTCCACAGCTCCTCCGCATCCCACTCCAGGCTCCAGACGCAGGTCCAGCGAGGCATCCAGGCTCCAGACGCAGGTCCAGCAAGGCATCCAGGCTCCAGAAGCAGGTCCAGCGAGGCATCCAGACTCCAGACGCAGGTCCAGTGAGGCATCCAGGCTCCAGACGCAGGTCCAGCGAGGCATCCATGCTCCAGACGCAGGTCCAGCGAGGCATCCTGGCTCTCATCCTTGTCATCCTGGATGTTGGGTGGCTTGCAGGGGTTGTTGGTGTGTGCTGCACTTCGCCCAGGCTACTTCATTCTGCATTGTTTTGGTTTTTATGCCTATTTTCTATTGGATGTTGACTGATAGGCTATTTTTGCATTAGAGGCAAAAGAAACTCACATTGGGCTGACTAACGTGAGTTTTTTTGCTGCTAATGGGCCTATCAGTAGTTTTCGCCCGCTAACGCCGGATTTCCTATCGCCTTCGCGCTGTTGGCAGCGGCAATTTTTACCGCCGTTCCCTGATGCTATCGCCATGTAGCGATGGCTTGTTAATATGCCGCTAACATGGCGATAGTTTTCAGGGTTAGGCGGCGATAAAAAAACTGCAGCTAACTGGCGTTTGCGATAGGTATCGCCAGTCCTTGTGAATATCCCCCACAGTTTCTTAAAAAGTTTTGTTTTTCTTCTGCTAGAACCCAGTCAAGCCTAAAATGATTTACATTCCTTGCATATTTGAGTTATGATTGGACGCTGGAAAACATATGCAGAATCTTCGTCTTCAACAAAGGCGTTGCTAAAAATGGTACAGCAAGTGCAACAAGGCCACAGACTCCCAATGACCCTGATTATTGCTATATTTTAAATTAAAACCCAGACAGCAGCTAAATCGCCCATGTTCCCTTCTTAGTCTAGCCCCCTGGTTGTCACAGTAGAATTGCGGAAAAGTCCTCTGACTACTTTAGAAGGACGTATGTGATATCCAGGTCACAATTGTCCTGCATATATCCCAAGACGAAAACAAGTACATACCACATAATATGTCAAAGATTTCTATGCATATTTAGGAAAGTCGAACAAATAACTTTGCGGGGCAGATTTACAAGCCCCTTGCGCCACTTTTGCGCCGCCGTTGCGTCACTTTTGTGACGCAGCGGCGACGTAAACCATGTGCCACGTTGCGCATTATTTACAACGTGACGCATCTAGGGAGATGCGTCACGTTGTAAAGCCCTGCGCCACATGAAACCTGCGTCAGGTTTCATGTGGGCGTTCCTCCGCAGGGTGGGCGTTCCGTCGAAGGAATGCCTCGTAAAAGTGACGCAGTGAAATCTACAAGATTTCACTGAGTCACTTTTCCGACGCCGCTGCGACGAATCCTTACGCCTGCTTCAAGCAGGCGTAAGGAGTGGCGCACCACGTTAGGTATGGGCGGCCCACGAGCATTGCTGGAGTTGCGTCGCGCTTGCGACACGACTCCAGCAATGCGCCGCCCTTGCGCCACAGGATGCGACACGCATCGGCCTTTCCTTGCGCCACGGTGCGCCGCATTGTAAATGCGGCGCTTCCGTGGTGGCGCAAGGAAGAATTGCGTGTCGCAACTATTCTGGTGCATCCCTGCTGATTTGCAGGGATGCGCCAGAAGTTGTAAATCTGCCCCTGCGTCTTTTCTCACTCGTAGTGAGAAGTGATCTAATCGAGATGCGATTCGCCTGTTTCTTCAAGATATATGCTCTGGGAAATATTGAACCATTATGCTGAGGACACAATTGTATTTACATCTGAGAGAGGGAGTCTTCCTGCAGTCCAATGGATGCTTACTTTGCTGACCCCACTTTCCAAAATGTGCATTGAATAGAAATAAAATTCTTCTGAAGGAAATATGTGATTAGTTTTCACAGCCATGTTACATGTTTTACAATATTCCCACAACTTTACTTTTGAAAGACAATAGTACGATTTTCATACATAAATTTGAACTTCTCAGAGGTAAATGAAGTCACGATGTTACGGTGATGCTCATAATAAAAGCCAAAGCGATTTCACACCTTTATGTAATAGTTTCTTGAACCGACCGTTTTGAAATATACATAAACTCACACTCAATATCCAGGTGCATACTCTTTTGATGACCGCCGATTCTGCTTGCTGCTTCACAGTCGTATCTTCCGGAATCTGACAGCTTCACATTTTTAATATTCAGGGTTGATTTCCCATGCTGTCCTTTGATTTCTATCCTTCCATCTGAGCTCTGTTGTGTAAAAAAGGATGGATTATTGAAAATAGATATTCTTGGCTTACGAACAAATCACTGTTCCATTAAATTTTGCAGGACTCAATTAAAATAACAATTGCAATGTAATTGGAAAGTATGCAAAGTGAAATTTAGTTTCCTGATCTCTGCTTCTCTCTCTCTCCTTTCTCCCACTCTCCATCTCCCTACTCCCTGTCTCTCTAAATCTTCCTCTATTTTTCTCTGTCTAGATTTAAAATGTTTAAAAAATACAACTAGTGTGAGTTAAGAATATATAAAATAATATTTATAACTAAGGTGGCTGCATGTAGAATGTAGACACAATGGAAGCAATTCTATCCGCAAACCATGACTTTCTTTGCTGGCTCTCATGCCCACCTTCGGGGAATTAACTATGACAGAATTTGAATAGGTTTACAACATGAAAGACAATTTAAAATATATGTCAATCAAAGGGAGTCAACGGACACATTCTCACACGGTTTTCATTCACAAGTGCCATACTTAATTAGCTGCCATTTCAAGAGCAGGCTGCTACACGACCTGAAACTTAGAGAGTAAAACGGTCGTGTTGAGTAGTTTGCTAAATTGAAGCAGATTTCTGGTGAATCAATGTTTGACTGGAAGTTTATTTTACAAGAAAGTTGCTTCAACAGAGAAAGTACATCCACCTTGGCAGGATAGATGGAACTTGGGCATCCTGTAGTGTGTTTTGGGATAGAGGCACCCACTTCCTGGATGTGCTTCCCACATTGCTCCCAAAGGCTTTCGCCACCTTATGTCTTTTCATCTGCCCTAGGGAGGGAGCCATTTTGTATGACAGAATACTCCATAGCATGACCCTTGCTCATTAGACTGCCTTCCATCAACAAAAGCCACAGAAGACAGGCTAATCAATTTCCTGCTCATTGCTGCTTATACTGCCTTCTAACTTCAGCCTTGGAATAACAACTACATTGATGTTAATTTCTGTATGAGTGAAAGAACAGATTAAAGTTGCCTACTGATGGGTGTTCAGAGTTTTATATGGGTACCAGCTGACTGGTGGGTATGGGTGTATACAATGCTCTGAAGTATAATATAATGCTTCTGGACCCTCTGGGTGCATAATTGTTTGATTTCCACTGAATCGCCTGCTTGAACGTAGGACCAGGATCCCACTATTCCCTATCACATGAGGTTAGGCTCTGATCCATTGTGCATTGAGTTGCGAAGCACCCCGATAATCCTACTTCCTATCCTACCCCATTAGACGTTGCTAAGTGCTAGGCTTGTAAGGTCCTACATGTGACATTCCATTCAGATGCTTTCTGCCCTCACAATCTTGTACTATACCATATTTGGCTCCAGTCATCCAATGACACCCCTCTGCTAAGGTTGTCTCACATTTCATTTATTCTTTACTGAATTAGAAACACAAATTTAAAATTTCCCCTTTTGCTAACCCTTTCCCCGATCAACATGGTGTCCATAGGCCACCTCCCTTCAGCCTCCCATCTGAAGAAATCCTGTCACCAAATCTGAAGAATCATCTACCTGTCCAATATATCTAGAATGCCATTAAGAATTTCGAACACAGTCTCCTTGAACAGCTTTGCCCAGTTACCCAAGCCCATGTGTGATGTGGTGCTTCAGTCAAGGTTTTTTCTCTGAATTCTGGGACTTGTAGTCTGATTTATTTCAGTATCAAACAAGTTCCACAATTCAAAGACAAAATACGGACTGAAACATGCATTGACCCGGGAAGCTTGGCAGCTATGCTCGAACTTTTCCCCAAACTCTCATCTCTGAACAAAACTGCTTCCCCAAGAAGAAGCAAACAGAAAACACCTCCTATTTTTCTCCAATAACATTCCATTATGGCTTCAGAATTTCATATCTTCCATATTTACCACTTAAAAAGTGAAAATCTCCTATATCAGGAATCTGACCATAATAGTCTCAACATTATTAAAAGATGAAGCTAACGTCTTTTTTTACAGCAAATCTAAAAACAAGACTGAAGCCTAAGACAATGATCTTAATCCTTCAATGCGAATAATAAAATTCTACTATGTAAACAAAAGATATTCAGATTTCATTCTAACCCTAAGACTAAAATATCCAATACATCCTTGCCCTCCAGTCTAATCTTGATTCCACCCATTTCCACTGAGTCCGCCTCCCTCCTGCTTAATACAATCTCCTGAAATTTCTCAAATCTCTCCTCACTGTAACTTCTAGTCAGGGTAAGGGGGATACACACTTTAGATAACCCCTGCTCACCACCTTGGTAGCTTGGCACGAGCAGACAGGCTTATCCCAAAGGCAATGTGCAAAATATTTGAACCAACGCTCACAGTAACACAGTGATAACACCACAAATGGACACCACACCGGTTTAGAAAATAAAGTATCTTTATCTAAACTTAACAAGACCAAAACGACAAAAATCCAACATACAAGTATTACGAAAAATGACTTTCAAAGGTTTTAGCAACTGAGTCCATAGAAAACTATGGATGCGTGATTTCTTGCAAAGTACCTGTTGTTGCGACAAAGTTCACCAAGCCAAACAGCCGCAGCGATGAGAAGCGTCGAAAAACAAAGAGATGCGTTGTTCATGAGACCTTCGTGGATGTGATACGACAGTTCCGCTGTACACAGTGGAGTGATGCGTCGGGTCTGGTCTGTAGAGGGAAACGATGCGTCGGTTCTGAGATGACTCCGATCCGCGGGTGATGCATCAGGGAAAACTTGTGGCACAGGCACGATGCGTGTAAATCCGGGATGCGTCGGCAAACAATGCGGCGGCGGCAGCGGCGCTGCGTCGACCTTTTTAGCCGCGATCCCTCGATGCGTCGATTCTTGCAGTGGTGACAGGCGCTGTGTCGGTTTCAGCAGCGGCGCGGCGATGCGGGGAGATTCTTCTTGCACCACGGTGTTGTGTCGGAAAACTGTCACCAGAAGAGCGATGCATAGACTTCCTTGTTTGTTGCGTTGCTTTCCAGCTCCCAGCAGCAGAAACAACCTCCAGAGGCCCCACACAGTCACAGGCACTCCTGGCAGGTCAGAAACCCAGCAAGGAACTTCATGGGAGTTGGGGGTGAAGTCTTTGTGTTCCTGAGACTTCAAAACAGGAGGCAAGCTTTACTCAAGCCTTGGATACTTTCCTCAAGCAGGGGTCTAAGCACACAGCAAAGTCCTTCTCCTTTCTTTGGCATAAACAGAAACTGCAGGCCAACCCCAGACACACAGCAAGGGCAGTACTTCTCCTCAGTTTCTCCAGCTCTTCTCCTCAGCAAAGGTTCCTCTTGATTCCAGACGGAGTCTAAAGTTCAGGGGTTTTGGGTCTGATACTTATACCCCAAAATGTATTTGTTCTCTTTGTGCAAGGGGCTCTGAGCCCAGTTCAAACCAGTTCTGGGGGTCACTCTGCAAGTGCACAACAACATCCATTGTCAGTGTGAGCCTTGGCTCCAAACACACCACAGGGGGGCAGAGCCAGCATTGTGGAAGGCAGGCACAGCCCTATTCAGGTACAGGTGCTACTCCTCCCACCACTCCAAATGCAGATCAGGCCTATACCAACCTAGTGCTGACTCATCCAGACTCCTGGAGCCACTGCACCTCCCCAGCCCCTGTCACTCCAAAGCCAGACAGTCAATCCACAAACAAGCAGAGGCAGACTGGATGGTTGAACAAGAAAATAGCCACTTTCTAAAAGTGGTATTTTCAAACTCAGAATGTAAAAATCACCTTACCTAAAAGATGCATCTTTAGATTCTGAGTTCAGGCATACTACATTTTATTTTCCTATCTGGTCCCAATGTTAAGTTATATTTATAAGATGATATAAATTAATTCCCATGCTTTCCAATGGGGACAGATAGCCTTACAATAGTGAAAAACGAAATTGGCAGTATTTCACTATCAGGACATGCCCACACACATCAGGGCATGTCCTACCTTTCACATACACAGCACCCTGCCCACAGGGGTACCTTGGGCCTACCTTAGGGGTGACTGACATGTAAGAAAAGGGAAGGTTAGGGCCTGGCAAGTGGGTGCACTTTCCAAGTCGACATGGCAGTTAACAACTGCACACACACACACACACTGCTATGGCAAGTCTGAGTTACTGTTTCAGGACTACTCGTGTGGGTGGCACAATCAGTGCTGCAGGCCCACTAGTAGTATTTGATTTACCAGCCCTGGCACACTCAGTGCACTCTACTAGGGACTGACCGGTAAATCAAATATGCCAATCAGGGAGAACCAATCATAATAACAATTTACACAGAGAGCATATGCACTTTAGCACTGTCTAGCAGTGGTAAAGTGCCCAGAGTCCTAAAACCAACAAGCACAGGTCAGGAAAAAATAGGAGGAAGAAGCAAAAGATTTGGGAATAACCCTGCAAAAAGGGCCAAGTCAAACAGTAACTTAACTGCAACAGTAGATAGATCTTAACCCCATAAAGCCACTGGGCTATCAATTCTTCATAATAAAACTACTTCCCCATCCCTGACATGTCCCCATACTGGAGGTCTTATGATTTAAAGCTGGAATGCCTCGGGTTCAGACAGCAGGATACGATCTCCTTCATCTGTGAACCTACACCTTCTCTCTCATTCCTTCAGCACTTATTGACACTTCTTAAAACCTAACTCAATCACACCTCCAGACACACTATATGGTCAATCCAAACAGAATCTCTAAAAGTCATCACTGATGCAGTCATTAAGCCAAATCCTGGGGGACCAGTTCTCCTCACCCACATTTGATGTTGCTCTCTGGTAAAATGGAAATCTTACTCAATGAAATGATCCTCCTAACCGATAACATAAAAATAATCTTGTCAGTGCTCTAGCCTATTTAAATGTCTGTATAATCTAATGTTCATAACTTGACGAAACGGGCCAAGCTTATCAACACACCACAGAACAACAATGAACCAAAACCAAACAGATTGCCATCATACAGATCTGAGGATGACATAAACTCTTTCATAGCTTAGTATGACTCTAAATCCGACCAAATGTATTATCCAGTGGCGGCCGCTGCCTACCTAAAGTGGTAGGACAGCTGGAGGTGGAGAGGGGGGTGGGTTGGGGAGGGGGGAGAAATAAAATATAAGTACAAAAATAAAAAGACTTACCTGCTGCTCAGCTGACACCTGCCTTGCTGCTCCTCTCATCGTCTGGGAGGGGATGGGCCCTCAGGGCACAAGCTCCACACCCAATCTAGATGCTGCTTTCACATTAGCAAAACCAAAGGGGATGATGGACGGAGTGTTTAACATTGCAAGCACTCACCCCCAGTCAACTGATCTGGGTTTAATCCATCATCATTCTTTAGCTCACTCCGCCACCCCAGTTCAGACATGGCCATATGCAAATCAGTCTGACCCTGTGCCTCATGGGAACAGTCCAGCCTGAACTGCCAAGCCATGTCTTCCCTGGATCGGAAACAAGCATCCTGGGACCGGTTTCTGGCTTACAGCCGTCATCAGCCAGGCTATCTTGAATCCAGTGGCAAAGTGAGCAAGGGACCCACGTCTGGGCATACCCTGCCAACTTAGGGCGAACATAGCAAAACCAAAGGGGATGATGGACGGAGTGTTGAACATTGCAAGCACTCACCCCCAGTCAACTGATCTGGGTTTAATCCATCATCATTCTTTAGCTCACTCCGCCACCCCAGTTCAGACATGGCCATATGCAAATCAGTCTGACCCTGTGCCTCATGGGAACAGTCCAGCCCGAACTGCCAAGCCATGTCTTCCCTGGACCGGAAACAAGCATCCTGGGACCGGTTTCTGGCTTACAGCCGTCATCAGCCAGGCTATCTTGAATCCAGTGGCAAAGTGAGCAAGGGACCCACGTCTGAGCATACCCTGCCAACTTAGGGCAAACATAGCAAAACCAAAGGGGATGATGGACGGAGTGTTGAACATTGCAAGCACTCACCCCCAGTCAACTGATCTGGGTTTAATCCATCATCATTCTTTAGCTCACTCCGCCACCCCAGTTCAGACACGGCCATATGCAAATCAGTCTGACCCTGTGCCTCATGGGAACAGTCCAGCCCGAACTGCCAAGCCATGTCTTCCCTGGACCGGAAACAAGCATCCTGGGACCGGTTTCTGGCTTACAGCCGTCATCAGCCAGGCTATCTTGAATCCAGTGGCAAAGTGAGCAAGGGACCCACGTCTGGGCATACCCTGCCAACTTAGGGCGAACATAGCAAAACCAAAGGGGATGATGGACGGAGTGTTGCTCACTTTGCCACTGGATTCAAGATAGCCTGGCTGATGACGGCTGTAAGCCAGAAACCGGTCCCAGGATGCTTGTTTCCGGTCCAGGGAAGACATGGCTTGGCAGTTCGGGCTGCACTGTTCCCATGAGGCACAGGGTCAGACTGATTTGCATATGGCCATGTCTGAACTGGGGTGGCGGAGTGAGCTAAAGAATGATGATGGATTTAACCCAGATCAGTTGACTGGGGGTGAGTGCTTGCAATGTTCAACACTCCGTCCATCATCTCCATTGGTTTTGCTCTGTTCGCCCTAAGTTGGCAGGGTATGCCCAGACGTGGGTCCCTTGCTCACTTTGCCACTGGATTCAAGATAGCCTGGCTGATGACGACTGTAAGCCAGAAACCGGTCCCAGGATGCTTGTTTCCGGTGCAGGGAAGACATGGCTTTGCAGTTCGGGCTGGACTGTTCCCATGAGGCACAGGGTCAGACTGATTTGCATATGGCCATGTCTGAACTGGGGTGGCGGAGTGAGCTAAAGAATGATGATGGATTTAACCCAGATCAGTTGACTGGGGGTGAGTGCTTGCAATGTTCAACACTCCGTCCATCATCTCCTTTGGTTTTGCTTTCACATTAGAGCAGCACCAGGATTTGTCTGAGCGGCCTCGTTTGCTGCTCAGATGGTGCATTGGAGCCTGTGGCTTTTTTCCAACCCAGCTGTGTAACACAGGGTTGGAGAAACATAAGTGCGAATGTGTATTTGGTCCACCTGCCAAAGTGCCCTCCCTGGAGTCGTAGAGTTCAATTTATTACCACTCTCGTTTTCGCCTTTCTTTCGACCTGCGGGGCTGGGCACAGACCGAGTGCCACTCTGTACTCTGCGTGGGGCCTGTAAAATCAGCGGCTGCCCTCGAGGCCTTAAGGGACGGGCTGCTGTACTGCATAAATCAGCACTGTCCCGCCTTAATGACGCTCACCTCGGTTTCTCGTTCTAGGTCCATTCTCGCCAATTTACGAGACTCCTGAACGTCACTGTTGGGGCCAATAGCCCCCACCTTCTAGGTGAGTCTTGACACAGCTGTCCCCACTTATCCTTTGGCCGGGATACAGGGGACACATGTTAGGGACACTCCTACAGGGGCTCACCACCCATCACCCCTGCCGGACAGTCCACATTAAATGGCACTTCCACAATAGGTACTGCCAGCTTGAGATAGACTAGCTGCATGATTGTTCAATGCATTTTATGTACCTATTTGGTGTTATTTTAAACTGTTTAAATCCACACAGGCAAGGGTTTTGGCATTTTCAATCACTATGTTCATGAGATGTCCTGCATATGCTTTCGACCCGACTTTGGGTATCCTACCCCCTGTTCACATGCCACAATGGTTGCTTAACCATGTTTTATACCTGTTTCTTTCCCTCCAGGTGTTTCCAGAAGGTACACATGTCTTAATTTTTATCTTTTTCACATCATGCAGGACTACCCTACGAGTCCTCACTACATGGGACGGTCCATGACAAACATTGATCCACACCATCCTCACTAGAGTAGACGAGGAGCCTATGCTCCTGATGAAATGCCAAGATCCTTTGGACGATAAAAAGGCATGAAACATGTCGACCCCCCACACCTTACACAGATAATTTAGAGTTTGCGTGGGTGTAATTCCCCCTCTCTAGCCACGACTTTATAGTCTTTTGTTTTTAGCATAGCATAGGAACCCAGCTAATAAAATTATTTAGTGGGACTCAAACAGCTATTTTTAATCTACACTCACTCCCTACAATCTCTACTCTTGACACATACGCCCCACCAACACCTCATGTTGGACTTGGCCCTTTTTGCAGGGTTATCCCCAAACTTTTTGCTTCAGCCTCCTATTTTTTCCTGACCTGTTGTTGTTGGTTTTAGGACTCTGGGCACTTTACCACTGCTGATCAGTGCTAAAGTGCATATCCTCTCTGTTTAAATTGTTATTATGATTGGTTCTCCCTGATTGGCATATTTGATTTACTGGTCAGTCCCTAGTAAAGTGCACTGAGGGTGCCGGGGCTGGTAATTCAAATACTGCTAGTGGGCCTGCAACACTGATTGTGCCACCCACATGAGTAGTTCTGAACCGGTAACTCAGACCTGCCACTGCAGTGTGTGTGCGCAGTTGTTAACTGCCATGTCGACTTGGCAAGTGCACCCACTTGCCAGGCCCTAACCTTCCCTTTTCTTACATATAGGACACCCCTATGGTAGGCCTAAGATACCCCCCTGGGCAGGGTGCAGTGTATGTGAAAGGTAGGACATGTACTGATGTGTGTAACATGTCCTGATAATAAAATACATGCCAATTTTCGTTTTTCACTATTGAAAAGCTATCTTGCCCCATAGGACAGAATGGGGTATGCTTTGTAACATTTTACAAGCATATCTTCCCATAGGGAGAAGATGGAAAAATAAAGTTTAGGCTCTCTGAACTCAGAATTTAATAACACATCTTTTACTAAAGATGGTTTTTAAATTGTGTGTTTGAAAATGCCACTTTTAGAAAGTAGGCATTTTCTTGTTTAACCATTCTGTGTGCCTCTGCCTGTTTGTGTATTGACTGTCTGGTTTTGGAGTGACAGGGGCTGGGGAGGTGCATTCTCTCAGACAGCCACCAGGGGGGGTTGGTATGTGTCCTGCCTTTCCTGAATGAGTCAGGGCTGGGCTGAATAGACGTGGGCTGCATTCAGAGTAGGGAGAGGAGTACTCACTAGCACCTGAATAGGCCCGGTCTGCATTTAGAGTGGTGGTAGGAGATTTTCCTTGCACCTGAATACGGCCTGTCTGCCTTACACAATGCTGTCTCCACCTCCTGCCGGGCAGCTGCACCAGAGAGGACAGAACTGGTTTGGACTGGGCTCAGAGACCCTTGCACAAAGAGAACAAAGGCATTTTGGGGTATAAGTATTAGACCTAAAACCCCTGAACTTTAGACTACTTCTGGAATCAAGAGGAACCTTTGCCAAGGAGAAGAGCTGGAGAAACTGTGGAGAAGTACTGCCCTTGCTGTGTGTCTGGGGTTGGCCCGCAGTTGCTGTTTCTGCCAAGGAAAGGAGAAGGACTTTGCTGTGTGCCCTGTCCGCTGCTTCAGCAAAGTCTCCAAGGGCTTGAGTAGAGCTTGCCTCCTGTTTTGAAGTCTCAGGAACACACAGACTTCACCCCCAGCTCCCCTGAACTTCCTTGCTGGGTGTTCTGACCTGCCAGGAGTGCCTGTGGCTGTGTGTGGCCTCTGAATGTTGTTTCTGCTACTGGGAGCTGGAAAGCAATACAACAACAAAAAAATTGACGCATCGCTCTTCTTGCGACAGTTTTTCCGATGCAACGCCGTGGTGCGAGAAGAATCTCCCAGCACTGCGTGCCACTGCTGAAACCGATGCAGCGCCTGTCACGCGGCAAGAATTGACACATCAAGGGATCGCGGCTGAAAAGGTTGACGCAGCGCCGCTCGCCGCATCGTTCGCCGACGCATCCCGGATTTCCACGCATCGTCCCTGTGCGGCAAGTTTCCCCCGACGCATCACCCGCGGATCGGAGTCGTCTCAGAATCGACGCCTCACTTCCCCCTACAGACCGGACCCGACGCATCGCTCCCCTGTGTACCGCGGAACTGTCACATCCCATCCACGAAGGTCTCAGGAATGACGCATCTCTTTGTTTTTCGACGCTTCTCATCGCCTCGGCTGTTTGGCTTGGTGAATCTTGTCGCAACAACAGGTACTTTGCACAAAATCATCCATCCATAGTTTTCTATGGACTCAGTTGCTAAATCCTTTTGAAAGTCATTTTTCGTAATACTTGTATGTTGGATTTTTGTCGTTTTGGTCTTGTTAAGTTTAGATAAAGATACTTTTTTTTTTCCTAAACTGGTGTGGTGTCCATTTGTGGTGTTTTCACTGTATTACTGTGAGTGTTGGTACAAATACTTTACACATTGCCTTTGGGATAAGCCTGTCTGCTCGTGCCAAGCTACCAAGGGGGTGAGCAGGGGTTATCTAAAGTGTGTATCCCCCTTATCCTGACTAGAAGCAAGGGTCCCTATTTGGACAAAGGTACCTACCTCTGCCAACTAGAGACCCCCATTTCTAACACCTCACATCGGCAAAAAGAGAAGACCTCTAGCAAAGAGCCCCCTCGCCGGGGCCCGTTGGGCATTGCAGCACTGGCCCAACGAGGAGCTGCCCGATGATGAAGCATGACACCCCTCGGGGTGTGTGATGGCCCTTGCTCCTAATTGGAGCTACTCCATGATCACCATTTGTTCCACTTTGGACACCTGGCCTCCTTCCCTTCCTTCCCCCCCTCTCGTCCTTTTGGGAACTGCATACTCTAGCTTTTACTACTATTACCCGGGAACCGTATGCTGGACCTTCCAAGCCCCAGTCCCTCCCTGTGTATATAAATCTCAGGAATTCTTGCCATTCCTGAACTGCCTTCCTTATTTCTATGTGAAGCTATATTACCACATTTTAGTATATATTTGCCTCATATTATACATCTAATTTGAAACATTGCAAAATGCTTCGACACCGTCTGGAACGAGTTCACACCACCTCAACACAATTTTTGTGTAACTGTATAGAGTCCCTATCACTCCTGAAGTTATCTAGCTAACGTTTGGGTTAGGTTAACTCTATGTAAAAAACACAAATAACATAATTTGCCAAAATACTATGGAAGACTTTAGCGTGAGCGATAGGAATAAGAAATAAACTTCTTCATAAAATAGTATTTGAAAATATCAAAGCTAGTAGGTCTCAGCCTGAATTGACGTAAAAAAACAAAATAACAACTAGACATAGGGCCGAGTTCCCTATAATTCAAAGAAAGGTAAGAATGGGTAGAAATGGAAAGTAAAAATATTTGCAGCAGAGCAGTTGGTGCATAGGGCAGCCTAAACTGGTTACCAGCTGAACAGCTGCAGGTACGCTAGCATCTTTTCTTATAGTCCCTGTACATCAGAACACTGAAGTCGGGGCAGAGTAAGCTGCTGGCTGCAAAAAAAATACGTTTTAATAAAGACTAACCAGGAAAAAAAAGGTACATCTGGAAGCCAGCCCCTCTTAGCACGAGGTGCTGAGGTACTTTTCACCTGTATTGAGAAACGGTAAAAAGCTGACTAAACATTCAGAACTGAATACGAATTAAAACAACAGATCCACAATAAATCATTCTAAATCAATATGGTGTATAATAAAATTAATTAACACAGGGGTCGTGTTCCTTTAAATACAAGTGAGGCTTTACGAGTGGAAATCAAAATAAAACTATTTGCAGAGAAGCTGTTAGAGTGGGTCAGACGGGGTACAATTAGGCTGAAGCAATAAGAGAAAAATATCTTGTCTGCTATAAATATTTGTATTCCCTTTAAATAGCAGTCTTAGATCAATACTGAGCCCGGGTCAGTGCTTGCTTATGCTGACTCCACGCTATCAGCGTAATTGGCGTAATTGGCGCTGTTTGGCTGGTGCGCAGATGGGCATGGACTGCACACCTGTTCCAGAGGCGCACGTTATGTAGAAAACGAACTCTAGATTACTCCATACTCCATCAATTATTGTTCAGACTGTACAAAATATTCTCAAAATAGGCTCATTTAATCGTTTGCTGTAGTTTTGGAGTCTGAACTTCTGATAATTTGCATAATTTATGTAAGTAAAATATTTGAATTCAATTCCTGACTGGAGAGGTGTGGACCCTCTGAGAAGTCATGAAACAATGCTTATTTCTCGTAATCGCTTCCCCCATATTTGTTTTTACTTTACCATTATTTAGTCACGAATTAACTAACCAGTGGAAAAATCTAAAGACTGTATAATATGTGGAAAAATGTGTATTTGGCAATCTCTGCCATGCGCATTAGATCGCTAATCCAGTGGTCATCATTTTAACAAGATACCAGTCTCAATTACGTGGCATTTTAAAGTGAAAATTTTTCTGCAGAGCTTCTCTACTACCGCCATTACAGTGTCCTAAACCCTACTCTACAGCTATTTTGAGGATAAGAAGGAAAACATTCCCTCCCACCAAGATTGTAGTATTCCGTGAATAGACTCCGAGAATTCACAGTCAATTAAGACTCAGAGTTATGACACAAGAACACCCTTTAAAATGTCCGTTTTGCCCACTTGTCCCTCAACAAGTAAATTATTTCACAGCCATTGTATATCTCCGCAAATAGTGGTGGTTTTCAGGTAAAAAGGATTCTGAGCTGTTAACTAGGGGAAGGAGCAAAAAAATTGCTTCCACAAAGCTCATTAATTTACTGCGTACAGGAATAAGCAGTTTTCAGTGTGAAATCTCAGGCTTGCCCTCGGCAACTCTGCTGAAAGCAACAGAAACATGTCAGCGAATAAATGTAAGCAGCCAAACAAAATTAAAGTTGAAAAATGAAACATTTACAATTAGAAAAACAATTTAGTAAAAAGTAATGCAGTGTAAGAGTCAAAGTGACACCAAAAAAACTAAAACTGTTAAATGTGATCAGGAGTTATGATTTTTTAAGGTAAAAAGCCTCTTAAAAAACAATTGGGAATGCAAAAGTTGATATTATTGAGCTCTTAAGTTCGGTAGTTTGGCAAAGTTTAGCGGTTCACCCCATTCATCAGTTTTAATTTGGTACTTTTTTTCATTATGTCAACATTTTCTGACAGGGAAAGGTGCAACACTTTAAAAAAGATGGGCCCGAAAGTGCTAGATATGTTGAATTTAGCGTCCTGTTGACGACTTGAGTTGTGGCACCATAAGAACAGGGGGGCATATTATCAACGGCCAGCGATAATTATCGCTGGCCGTGCTTAGCGATAAATTTCCTATCGCAGGCTATCTCTGGAATTTATCGCCCTGGTAGCGCGTTATTAACAACGCGTTTCTCCAGGGCGATAAACATTCCAGAGATAGCGAGGTTATCGCCGTTTTGCAGGGAACATCGCTGGTTTTCCAGCGATGTTCCCTGCAAGCGGCGATAATCTTGCTGATACGACCCTGTGGTCGTATCAGCATAATCCACCCCTATGTCAAACATAGATAAGTCAGGATTTTAGCAGACGTTAGATTTTGGCGAAAACGGCTGTTTTCGCCAAAATCTAATGTATGCTAAAATCCTGTGGGCTGCCTTGTAAATATCGCAATGTGAACATCAGCGATATTTGCAAGGTAGTCCATCCGGGTACGCCCAGTGACGCCCACTTTGCATCTCATTAGAGATGCAAAGGGAGCGTTAGGAAAAAGGAGTGCTAACATGCGATTATGCATGTTCGCACCCTCTTGTAAATAGGGCGATAGTTTTATCTCCGCTTTTTTGGCTTTTTAAGCCAAAAAAGCGGAGATAAAGCCCTTGTAAATATGCCCCAGAGTGAGATAAACTTAATATCTGCAACAACCTAGGGCCAGATGTTCAAAAAAGTCAGTTTGTGATTTCCTAATTGCAAATTTTTCCAATTAGGAAATTGCAAACAGCTATGGACCTGACACTGTCTACGATTCCAAATGGCTGGCAAATGGATCTGCCTCATCAATATTCATGAGGCAGGTCTCAATTTGTGACCAATTGGGAACGGCTACAATTGCAGGGATAGTGGCCTGCTACGGTCATCAAACCACAATGTCTGTGATTGCTTTTTAAATAAAGCATTATTTTTTATTTTGTGTCTAGTCCGTTTTTCTTAAAGGAAAATGGACTGCATTACAAAAATAAAAATTAGATGTTTTCTTTTCATTTTCTAGAGTAAGCAATGGTCCGTGGAACCACTGCCTGCGCTTAAAAACATTTTTCACCCACATTTACAAAGGTGAAGGGGTCCCTTGGGGACCCCTTCTCATTTGTGAATGGGTTTCTACCTCCTCTACTGAGTCTGAAAATTATGAATGTTTTGTGACCGCATTCCGGTTGCAAAACATTTCTACATACCAGTGCTATTCGTTATTAGGAAGGGATGCCCTAAACACGCCTCTTCCTAATTCCGAATCGCAAAAGCAAAATGCGATTCGGTAACAAGTTACAGAGTTGCAGTTTGCCTTTTTGCCATTTTACTGGTCGCAAGCTCAGTTTTCCAACATTTCCTGTTTTTGCCCTGCACATTAGGCCATAGTCTCCTTTTCAGATCACAAAATACTTCAGGAGTGTAAGCCTAGATGCTGAGGTTAGCCAGGGATCCACAATACTAGATACATCCCTACAGTGATCCTTTGGTAGAATTTTGCACCAAAAAGTCACAGCACAGCATAAGAGAAAATCTTGCCCACCTGAAATGTGCCATCGTCAGGCAGCCTAACAACATTATAGGATGCGGAACAGCTTCATCTCTCTGGGTATTTCCTAAAGCTTCTATATTTAAAGAGACAGGTTAAAGGGTACCATTGCAATGAAAACACCAGGAAACGTGCTCAGCCATTCTCTTGGCAGGTCAGACTGGACTGTTCCCATAGGGAGCAGGGTCAAGACTGATTTGCATATGACTGGGTCCAAACTGGGGTGATGTGGTGGGCAAAATAATGATGGTTCTGTCACTGGGAGTGAGTGTTTGAAAAGTTTCAAGAGTTTCAACACTCCGTCCATCATTTTATTTTGTGATGGTGGTATGTGCGCCCTAAGTGGACAAGAGTATGCCCAGATGTGGGTCACGTAGCTCACTGTGCCACTGGATTCAAGCCAGCCTGGCTGATGAGGGGTGATACCCCGAAACCAGTCCCAGAATGCTTGCTTCTGGGCCAGGGTCTGGCAGTTTGGGCTAGACTGTTCCTATGAGGAGCAGGGTCCCGAATGATTTATATATGGCTGGGTGCAAACGTGGGTGGCATAGTGAGCAAAATAATTATGGATTAAACCCAGATCTCTTGACTGAGGGTGAGTGGTTAAAATGTTTCAGCACTCAGTCCATCATCTTGTTGTGTTTGCTATGTCCTCCCTAAGAGGCCAAGGGTATGCCCAGACGTGGGTCCCTTGCTCGCTGTGCCACTGCATTCAAGCTAGCCTGCCTGAGGAGGGGTGATACCCCGAAACCGGTCCCAGGATGCTTCTTTCCTGTCAAGGGAGGACCAGGCCTGGCAGTTTGGGCCAGACTGTTCCCATGAGGAGCAGGGTCAAGACTGATTTGCATATGGCTGGGTCCAAACTAGGGTGGCATAGTGAGCAAAAGAACAATGAATAAAACCCAGATCTCTTGACTGGGGGTGAGTGGTTGAAACGTTTCAGCATTCCGTACATTATCTTGTGTTTAATAGTCTAATAGTAGACATTTTCTTCTTGCCTTCTCCAGGTCCACTAGTTTTCCCGTTTCAAGATGATGGGAGCCTGCATTTTGAGGGGTAACAGAGCAGTAGTTAGTTGAAATTGCTGAAACTCTCCTGTAAGGCTACGATACTGCCCCACCACCGATCAACAGTTATTTTATCTTATTTCCAGATATACAGCACTATTCTTTGTGTTTGTCAAGATGACTAAAGGTTAAAATGAGATACCACCACCACTCTTTCCCCACCAGTTGGAAACCTACTCAAGTATGTACTCTGCTTACTGTATCCCATTGAGGGTGAATAGCTAGCAGGTCTCTATGAAGGCTTGTTTCAAAGGCCCATTTTGCATTGCACCCTGTCTTTGACATGTGGTGCGAAAGAGTTGATCACCCTTTGTCATTCCCATCACATTGCTCTGGTGAGGGCGTGGTTGTGTTGGTCTTAGCAAAAAGTCAAATATGCAAATTACATAGTGCAAATTCTTGCCATAGTTAGAGGAACCCAGCGATACCAAAGGGGATGATGGACGGAGCGTTAGAGCAAATCAAACACTCACCCCCAGTCAACTGATCTGGGTTTAATCCATCATCATTCTTTAGCTCACTCCACCACCCCAGTTCAGACATGGCCATATGCAAATAAGTCTGAACCTGTGCCTCATGGGAACAGTCCAGCCCGAACTGCCAAGCCATGTCTTCCCTGGACCGGAAACAAGCATCCTGGGACCGGTTTCGGGTCCAAAACCCTCATCAGCCAGGCTATCTTGAAGCCAGTGGCAAAGTGAACAAAGGACCCACGTCTGGGCATACCCTGCCAACTTAGGGCGAACAAAGCGATACCAAAGGGGATGATGGACAGAGCGTTAGAGCAAATCAAACACTCACCCCCAGTCAACTGATCTAGGTTTAATCCATCATCATTCTTTAGCTCACTCCACCACCCCAGTTCAGACATGGCCATATGCAAATCAGTCTGACCTTGTGCCTCATGGGAACAGTCCAGCCCGAACTGCCAAGCCATGTCTTCCCTGGACCGGAAACAAGCATCCTGGGACCGGTTTCGGGTTCAAAACCCTCATCAGTCAGGCTTTCTTGAATCCAGTGGCAAAGTGAGCAAGGGACCTATGTCTGGGCATACCCTGCCAACTTAAGGCGAACAAAGCGATACCAAAGGGGATGATGGACGGAGCGTTAGAGCAAATCAAACACTCACCCCCAGTCAACTGATCTGGGTTTAATCCATCATCATTATTTAGCTCACTTCACCACCCCAGTTCAGACATGGCCATATGCAAATCAGTCTGACCCTGTGCCTCATGGGAACAGTCCAGCCCGAACTGCCAAGCCATGTCTTCCCTGGACCAGAAACAAGCATCCTGGGACCGATTTCTGGCTATTCAGCCGTCATCAGCCAGGCTAGCTTGAATCCAGTGGCTAAGTGAGCAAGGGACCCACGTCTGGGCATACCCTGCCTATCGCATAGTTGGAGGAACAGCACATATTCTTTGAACTGTTTGATATCATTTCAGTGGTAGGAGAGCCAAATACACCAGCAAATTGGTCCGATAAAAGCAAAAAGATTCTGGGTACACTTAAAGAAACAGGTGAATTTCTGTGGTAAGTATAGAGGGATCATGTCCATGGTTGACCTCCCAAGATAGAAATTATAACCTTTATCCATTGGATGTGCACATTAGTACGGAACAGCGTTCTCCACAAATAAAGCTTTTTAGGGGCATTTTCTGAATTCAAGATTACACATATACTTGCATTGTGAAATAAATTGTTAACGTCTGGCTGTTAAAAATAAAACAAGTTCTCATTGAGGCACAGATAGCGGAAACCTTTTGATCAGCTACAATAGGTTTGAGACTGTTATGCTATAGACCTAAACAATGTTTGCTTTTCTTGATTTAATCATGGTTTATTGGAAAAGCAGTATTCTAAACTTTTAGTAAACACCTGAATGTGATAAATATTAGTGGGTGTATTTCAGGTACATTTTATATTTATATTTTATGAGCCAGTTAATTTGAATACAATTAAAAACTGTGGAAACATTCAAACATTACTAATTGTCTTCGATATTTGAACATGGGTACAGGCAAAGTAATTGCTGTGCAATAGTTCTTAAATATATCTCTGTAGCCATGGATGTAGGGCAAAAAAACTTTTGCTCGAGGTTTTCTCTTTTTTACTAATAAAATTATGTTTCCATTTTTAATCATAAACCCTTGTTCTAGAAACAATTCCATTGCAAATGCATTTCATAATGATATGCACATATTTTACAATCCTGTGAAGGCACCACTTTCCAATGTGAAAATGTTTGGTTGTAAATTTGACAACACCCACCTGGGCCCAATTTTTAATTCTTCTAGTTAGTAGAATGGCCATCGTTTGATGACAATGTATGAACTAGTTACGAGGCCGCAAAACCACACCATGGATGTGGACATTGAATTTAAGAGTGTGAGGAGGATATAGTTGTAAAGAAACACAATATTATTCTCCAAATGATACTTCCTACTCATAACAAAACCTGAACATATGGTTGTAACTCTTTGATAAGCGATGGACAGCATCGCCCAAATGTATATCCACAAAAAATTGATTGTGGGGTCCCATGGGATTCAGTGCATACATCAATAGGAATTGGCTCCAGGGACTACCCTAAAAAATGTTCTGTGGGGTCATTTACTCCTCATTTTGATGTGTCTGGATGTAGGGAAATCATACGCATCAATAAGAGTGCCAAGCTGTGATTAGTGGTGGAATTCATTGTGGAAGTACCAAGAGATCCTTGAATGATTTTTGTGATCAGAAAAGGCCAGGTTGCTAGATGGAGAAAAAACTAAGCATCGGCAAACATTGGTGTTTTGACATGAAATCTGAATAAGGTACAACACTGGGAATTGAAAAGGTTCATAACAGGCTTCTAAATAAGATTGGGGTAGCAGGATGAAATAACGTGTAGATTGAAAGGTTTTGCATAAGATGAAGGTTTGTCGTGAGACACTTAAACCACATTTTTTCACAAAAGTTGTTGATGAAATAAGCGAGTGCTGTATTGTGAACCCAAGTTTTAAGTGATACATTGTTGTCAAATATAAATCTGAGATTGAAGGTATAACTAAAAAGAATAGCATAATGCAGCATCTGCGTAACAGCCAATTACATAAAATTAGTCCCAAAATTACTTTGTGAATTGCGCCCATATTATGTTATACAAGTACACAATCACTCTTTAAATTCACTTCAGTTGCTTACGCGCTCATAAAAAGATTTACTCACACAGATTTTCATGTGAGCATATCTAATCACAGGGGAGGGTTGTAACCTACTCTCACCCAGGGGTGGCCGCCATAAACGAAGGGTGGTGAGGCGGGTGGGGTCGCATGGAGTGCATCGCGTGGGGGATTGAATATAAAAAAAATAAAACTTACTTTTTGCCGCTGGCCGCTCCAGCGTCGCATCTCCTCACGCAGCCTCTTCTCTTCCTGCCTGCTGGTCCCATTAGCCCCTGGGACAGACTCCCTGTTCAATCCCCGCGCACCAGAGCAGCGCAGGGATTGGTCTGAGCAGGCAGAAAAGATGCCCTGCTCAGAACAGGGAGTCTGTGGGGTTTCTCCAGCCCAGCTGCTCAATGCGGTGCTCATGTGTGTTTTGGTCAGCCTGAGACGGTCGTCCAAAACACATATGCGCATTTAAGGAGTGGAGTGCACTAGCACTCCTCCTTCCCCCTCCCATACCTCGGCCCCCCTCCCAAAAGCACTGGCTAAGAGCCAGCAAATGTAAATTAAAAACTATGCAAGAACATCGTTTTAATTTGCATTTGATAATTTGCAGAGCCAGGCAGTGGGGCGGCGCTCATCCGCCATTGCGGAGGAGCCGCCACTGCTCTCACCAACAGCCCATTTGGCAGGAAGAGTTCTTCCACGATCCATGACTTAGTAAAATGTGTAGAGAATAAACTCTGTGCTAGAGTGGCAGTCTTGTAGAACCAAGCATTTAGGGCTCATTTCACAAAGATATTTATGTTAGTAAGTGTGTATAATTCTTGAAATACCCGTGGCATACTCCTCAATTCCAAGAGAAAACCCGGAATACTTCTGGCTAACTCATGGAATTCAGGAGACAGCAAGGAATACTCCAAGAGCAAACTGCAGCAAATTCTTTTTGAACCTGCCTCATGATTCAATGTGCTGCAATGCACTTAACAATATCTAAGCACATACATATTGTTATTAAAGAAGAGAATATGTGCCTTCAAAACAATAATTGCACATCTCATTGAATGTAAAGGTAAACAAAACATTGCAATATCTTCTAATCACGTTGGTAAAAGTTAGTTATTTTGTAAATTAACACAACCGTTTACTTATAAATTATTACAGATTTTATTTCTTTCTAATGAGTGATGCATTTTTAGGCAATATATGACCTGTGAGTGTTCATGGAGTTTTGCTTAAAGTCTGAGAAATATTACAGACATTTTATTTATGCTTTATTCTGATAATCGTGGTAAATATTTAACTTGAATATTTTACGGTGCTGTGCTAATTTATTATTTATTCATGTATTTATTTATTTAAGAGTTTTACATAGCGCTAGCCAGACCTGAAGGTAGTCTCGGCTCCTGGAGGGAGTGCTGCGGGGTGGTGGGGCGGGGGGTAGTAAACTCCGGCATACGGACGAACGGAGTTACGTACATAAATAAAAAAATAAAACGAATTACATTGCGTGCGCTGCAACGCCAAATGGCGATGCGGCGTGCGCAATGTAATTCGTTTTATTTATTTATTTATGTACTTAACTCCGTTCGGCCGTATGCCGGAGTTTACTTACCACTGCCCCGCAGCACTCCCTCCAGGAGCTGCGACTGCCCGAAGGTATCAGAGCGCTTTACAACATATGACTCTAATGAATTAAGAGGTTGTGTGCATTTGCTGTGTAAACTGTAGAGTTGGCAAAATGAGACTGACTGATTTCTTTATGTCTCTTGGTTTGTAATCTTTTATGTAGAGAGCACTAAAGGCACATCCTAGGGGCCGATTCCGATCTCGGCCGGTAGGGCTCCGAATCGGATTCGGCTTTACCGGATCCGATTCGGAGCCCTATTTCCCGACCGAATCGTACGTGCGTCCGGGCGAGCGAGTACGATGCGTGCGCTCGCGAAATCTCCGACCGACTCGTTCGCAGGACCCGACCGCTCCGACCGACTCGCACGGGGACGACTCGCACCACGCAATGGAGACGTTCCCCGGCCGGGTAAGTACGATGCGCACCTCGACCGCTCCGACTGACTCGCTCAATCCGGCTCCAAGGAGCTGTCGGAGCTGCACTTTGGGGGTCCGTGTCGGACCCCCCTGGAAGCGTAGGCGCGCGAGTCGCACACAGGGGGGACCACGTGCATGTACGGCGCGACCCGCATCGACGCGAACACGCTGTAGGGGGCGCCCTTATTTGCGTCGTGCCCATTGAGTCAATGGGAGCCCGTGTACGCGTCGTACGACTGGCTCCCATTGACTTCAATGGGAGTCCGACCGAATCGAGTCCGATGGCATACGTGCGCATCGTACTCGTTCGGTCGGGCTGCTAGGGTCCGATTCGGTCGGGAATCTCTCCGGGTCCGGCTCGGTCGGGGAGATTTCCGGCCTGAATCGGAAACGGCCCCCTAGTCTTTTAGAAACATACCAGGAAGACCCTTAAGTGATATGTTTTTGTCTTTACGGTTGTCCCTAGGTGGGAGTTTTCATATCCGGAAAGTTTTGATAAAACGATGGAACATTAGGCCAGTTTTAAAGCAAACAGTGTATTTTAATTTGTCGTTTTCCATTAGGGCATTTTTCTCTTGAAGGATTTTTGGAGGAAATAGAGGCGCGTCAAAATTGAAAGACAACTTTACAGAGGCAGTTGTTTTTCCCCGCAAAAATTGTAAACGTTGGTGCCCATTGGTGCTCATACAATTCATTCGGCCGGTATGCTTTGTAAAAAGGTACATAATATTTAATGACAACATTTTATAGGAGTTTTAAATATTTTCCAACCACAACCAGTATCATAGATCACTAATCATTTTTATAGAAACACTAAGGGGTATATTCACAAGAACGTGCGCTAAACATCTCCAAAAAATGTTAACGCAACTTTACACATCGCAGTCTATCGTGGGAAAATAACCCCGTGTGGAATTCACAACACGGCGGTACCATGCGATAGTTTGCCGAAAACGCGGCCAATGTCCGCGATACAACCACCGCGACGGAGATAAAAACACAAATCCAAAGCAAAAAAACGTGCAATGGGCCAAACCGCGATGAGGAAATCAGCGATAAGCAGCGCCAGGCCTGCAATACACACACGGCAGGCGGGAAAATCACTACAAAAGCAGAAAAAACGCACAAACACAAAATAACCAACACCGAAGCACCATGGAGGCAGCCAGAGCAGGAGCAGAGGACGAGCGGCACCCCACAAGCACCCCGGACGACCAGCCTGGGACCTCGGGGACAGGGAAGGGCAAGGACAAGAAGAAGAGGAAGAGGCGGTTCGGTCTGCAGGAGAATAGGATCCTGGTCACGGAGGTGATGGAACACCATCAAGAACTGTTCGTCACCTCCAACGTGTCATTGGGCACCAAAAATGGAATATGGCGGTCCATCGTGGACAAGGTGAATGCCGTCGGAGAGCACAAGAGGTCAATGGACGAGGTCAAGAGGCGATGGATTGACATCAAGCGCAAAACCAAGGAGAAACTCACAGGCAACCAGAAGGCAGCAATGCAGACTGGAGGTGGGAGCCCAGCGCCACAGCTGGAGCTGGATGACATTAAGGAGCTGGTGTCGACAGTCATCAGTGTGGAGACCGTGGCAGGAGTCAGGGGAGCGGACACTGCTCGACATGACACAACACAACAGCAACAGGGGGGACAGGGGGAGATGGCCACAATGGCACACATGCACAATGAAGCAGAGCACAGTGCACACCCACAATGACTCTGGATCATGGCCCTGATCTACTGACTGTCACAATGAACATTGCCATGCTGTCTGAATGTGAACATGTACCATGCGGCTACATACATGTGGACACATTGTAATACAGCATCTCCCCTTCACATTGCAGAGGCACTGTCAACACCTCCTGCAGAGCAGTCCCAGCCACTCTTCACTGATGACGAGGAGGACACCCCCAGCATCGACACCGAAGCCCTCCAAGACATCATTGAACTCATCCGCCAATCACCTCCAGGATCAGGGCAGCCCAGCTGCATCGAGGAGACACCACCCACTCCACAAACCACCCAGCAGGAGGCACCCACAACCCCGGCTGTCTCCCAGGACCCCCACGAACAACACATGGCCTTCCAACTCCGTGCGTTGGAGGGCCAGAGGGAGATGGCTGAGCAGGTGCAGGTGGGGTTCAACCTCATGGCTACCAAACTTGACGCCATCCATGGGTGTCTAAGTCCCATCAGGGACCACCTCCAGTCCCTAACGGACACCCACAGGCCGCTCCATGGTCTCCAACGAGCCCTGGCTGACATTGCTGGAGTCATGACTCGGAGACAAGAACAACTGTCCGCTCAGAGTGGCTCCAGAGATCTCAGCCGTGAGCTGGCACACATGCGGAGGCTCATGGAGGACATGGTGCGGATGGAAGCGGAAAGGATGGCAGCCACCGCTGCACATCAGCAAAATGTAGCTGGCATCTACCATGCCCTGCAGATCCTCATCATGGCATTGCTGCCACAAGGCGTGGCGCAGATGAATGCTGCTGCTCCTACACCATCCACATCTCCGCCCCCTGGTGTGTCAGTGCCACACAGTGCGGCTGACAATCCACCTCCGGCCCCTGATGTGTCAGTGGCACACAGTGCCACAGCTGGAACTGCACCACCCACAGGTGAGGCAGAGCACACATCCGAGGACGAGGACGTAGATGGGATGAAGATCAGAAGGAGGCACTAGCATTCGTTTCCGCCACCTGGCCTGTTGCTGCTTGGTGCCGCACATGGCCCCATGACCTTCCACTGACCCCCGATACACTCTGCTGCACTCACCTTGGACCGCGACATGGACTGCCATATCCTGTTTGGTGACCAATGACACGGTGACCAGACTGCGGACTGTACTCTTCCTCTTCCGCTGTACTTGTCATTCCCCGATGGACTCTGGCTGGCCCTCCACGGGCCCATTTTGTGAAGTGGGGTTGGCATGGCCCTGTACTGCTCCAGCTGCAAAACTCCACTAGATGTGCATTAAACATTCAGAAACGCACTGCTGTGTCATGTCTTTCATCATTCAATCATGGATGAACGTAGGGTCAGTGTCTCCCCCTAACGTCAATGATGCTCATATAGTGGGATTCCAGTCACAGTGTGCTACATTGCCGATTGCGTTCCGGGTGCCATAGACACTACAACAGGGACACACGCATTAGTCACTTCCTTGTCCGGACATGGACTGAACCACGCCCAGAGCCCCCGAGTCATTGTTGCATGCCCTGCGATGGTCCGGCGTACGCCAGGCCAGACCACTCCGCATACGCTCCGAGGGGTGGGGCCACATAGCTACATGTCGCAGGTTTACACGCTAGTGGTCTGCAGGTCACTGGTCTAATTGTCAGCATGTCACGGCCACTCCCTGAGGGCAGGTTTGCACACACACCACACCCAACCGGCACAGGCGTCACAGGCCATGTGACCCCGCCAACATAAGGGGCCGACAACGTCACATTCCCCACTGGCGGAGGTGACAGGATGACAGACCTTCCACGATTATCAATCATAAAGAGCCCATGAGTTGTTGCGCACAGGGTTAGTCGCACCCGAAGCCATGCAGCCATCACGGGCCTACCACCACGTGGCGCTGACTGGGGTTGCACAGGGTTAGTGGCACCGAAATTGCTGAGCGGGTGTGCAGCCTGCGATGATGACGTGTGCATTGATGTGGTCTCTGCCATTGATGCCTCAGGACTCAGCATCATGTGTGGGACCTGCTGGGCCGTGGTGCGGGTCCGCATGATGTGGAGCATGCCATGGTGGCGGGACCGGGGCCTGGAGCTTGCACGGGCACGTGGTGTGCCCACTGGTGGACACACCATTGGTGGCAGGTGAGCAGTGGGGCCTGGGTGCGCAAGGGCAGACAACCAGCGCTGGCCGGCGGGAGGGGGTAGGGTGCGGCTGCATGTGTGCGCAGGGACGGACAGGCGTTGTTGCCGTGTGTCGTGAGATGGACTCTGCCATGATTGACTCTGGCCTCGATTACAGATTGCAGACCTGGTGGCTTGCAGTGTATACTGGCTCGTGGTTGGAGACACACCGGTGGCAGCAGGTGAGCAGTGGTGCCTGGGTGCGCGGGGGCGGCAGTGTCCCTCCCTCTCTCTCTCTCTCTCCCTTCCTTTCCTTCTCTCTCTCTCTCTTCCTTTCCTTCTCTCTCTCTCTCTCTCTCTCCCTTCCTTTCCTTCTCTCTCTCTCTCCCTTTCTTTCTTTCTCTCTCTGCCTTTCTTTCATTCTCTGTTTCTCTGTGTCTTGCTCCTTTGATGTGCGCATGACACACGTTCTGATTTTGTGCTTCTTTTTCCAGGCTGTGACATCAAGATTGTCCCGGACGGATCCGACAGGAGTCTTCCGCATTGGTGTTTTGTGTTGTATTTCAATAAAGTTTTTGGTTGTTACTTCAATGATGAGTGACTGTTTCTCGTTCTTCTGACCACACATGTGTGTTTCTTTTTGTCATTGTGCGACATCATGCGCTTTTTGTGGCACTTGTGTCGTGCACGGTATGTGTTTGTCCGGGGTGGGTGGGGTCCGGTGGGGGGGGCCTGGGAGTGGTGGTGGTGGGTGTTGTGGCCCTCTTGGGTCTCCGAGCTGAATGATCATTGGCTCCATGGCATCTGTGGGTCTTCCGATGTCTGGGCTGGGCTCCCTTTCGTACTGCAGGTAGTCGTCCTGCTTAACACCAGCAGAAGGCAGGTGTTAATTCCCTGCTGCTACCGCGGCTTATCGCCTGTTTTTGGTTCGCATCGCAGATCCGGCAGTTCGTTGTGAGAGTGGTGTTGTGGAGTTTTCGTGAGTTTTTGCACGGGAACGCCTACTCTGCATCTCATTAGGGTTAGTTGGTGGTGTCACCTGTGGAGATAAATTTTGCTGCAGTTATCGCGGGAATACCTGCGATGTCTGCAGTTTGCACCCGCTTGTGAATGGGGCGTTAAATCTATCTCCACTTTTGATGCGTTAAGGTGGTGATAACTCCGCGATAAGTCCTTGTGAATATGCCCCTAACAGTGCAGGGAAACAAAAGCAAATGAGTGCTTGAAATTGCTCGAGTGCATTTAAAGTCAGAGGAATTCTAGAGAGCATAACTTGTTTTTATGTAACATTTAACTCTGAAGTTTCAGGAGCTGCATTTTACAGATTTTAGTGTTACCCAATTGTATGGTACTCAACTTATAGCTCTTGAAAGGATGAGAGGCTGAGTTTGCCCTGGTAGGAATTCACACTCATGATGTGATGTGATAACAAATTCATCATGCCTCAACAAATACCGGTTCAAACTTTATTACAGCAGAAGCCTCCTTAGCACATGAAGTGGCAGAGAACACTCTTCTTTCTCCTTGGCCAATATCAAGATTTCTTTTATATTTTGTTCATGCTGCAGGCACGGACAAAAGAATTTAGGGAGTTCTGATAAAGAGGATAAGACCCCTACAATATACAAAATGTAATACTATTTAATGTCAAATTATGTTTTTAAAACAAAAATAGAAATTGCCATAAAAAATAAATTATTTTCATATATTTTTTGAATTAATTTATCTCAATTGGTGTTTTTAACTATTTTAAAATGATCTAATGTATTTTAACATTATTTCCGATGGCTTTTTACTCTAATTCCCTACCTTGATTATTTTCTATGGGAGGGTGTTGCAGTACTAGTGGTAGGCCATGTGTAGTGCTGGACTTACTACAAAAGTGTCAGTTACTACAAAAGGGTAAGTAATTACAAATGTGTAGGTTACACATATACGTTTCTACAAAAGTGTAAGGTACTTCTAAAGTGTAAGTTACTACAAAAGTGCAGGTTGTCAATACTGAAAAGTAGTAAACCTATTCAAAACTGTACGTTACATTTGTTAATCAAGCCCTCTTAATATTTATTCCTGCAGGCTTTTGCATATGTATGGAATACATTCCTAACTTTCTTTTAGAATTACAGAACATAAGTAGAATACTCCTTGAAAAATGTGACAACCCCAATGTTCATAAAGTTGAGACTAGTTTTTATGCAGGAACAAATTTAACAGGTGTGCATTTATGCATGCATACATAATTTCCCAAAACAGCATTTGCAATGAAAACCATTTTATTCTTCTGCAAATATATTTCTCTGCAAAGATTCTTGTTCCCTAACAATGATTGTGGAGGGTCAACCCTGCCTAATCTTCAACAGTACACAGGTTTACTTCTGCTCTAGAGTGAACCTCAAATCATAATCAGGTTGGGACTGAGTATGTCAAAGATCTGTGAATATCCACAAAATCACACATTTATTAATGCGTGTTCACCTAGATTGCAAGTCCTCCCCACCAAAAGGCTATGACATTATACTTACAAATAGACCAAACTGTAAGTGTGAGTTTCCACTTGTAAAATAAGCCATTTCAGTTAATTTGAGGTGCACAAAGACGTTAGGAATAGAGACCAAAATTAGTCTTGTGTTTTTTCATAGGGTATTTGCTTACTAGCTTATTTCTGCGGTCAAAAGATGGATACTGTCTTAATTAGCTAATAGCATAAATTATATTTATCACAGTAGATGTCTTACTCTATTGTAGTTTTAATAATCTATGCTCTCATCTCATTTAGGAACATTGTGCTAAAGCAAAATTTCCAACAACTTTGAATTACCAATTATCAACATATTTTTAAAATAAATAAATGAAAATTTAGATCAGACCTGCTCCCATATCATTTGCTTCTTCTCTCACTGTGACAAACACCCTTAATCCCAACCTCCTCTGAATTACAAATCATGCATTTCAATAACAGAATATACATATCCCAGTATTTATTGGAGGGACCTGAACAAAAGGATATTCATGATTTCCCCTGGAAAAATAGGTGAAATTCCTTACCCTTTTACAGAGTAGCAGCTTTTCTTTGCCAGAGGTATTGTGATCATCAGCGCTTCCTTTATTCAAAGCACACGTCAGCTGAAAGAAAAAAAGCCACTCTGCGCATTGAATAAAGGACGTGATGACTTGCAAACAACCAGAAGCAGATAAAGGCACTTCCTATGTACCACTGAGAGGCATTTATGCAAGTTCACTATGGCAATGGTTAGATAAATTGTTTTGCAGGGGCAGTTATAGTGAGAAACATTTGATGATACTATGTGACATTTCACTCGAATATCTGTTTCAATATCAACGAAACACATTACCTCCATCCATTTCTTCTGGACACTATTGGGAACTTTTACTAACACTTTACACCAGGTTTGCATCACAAAAATGAATGCAAACCCAGTGCATAGTTTTTTGTTGGGATATACGTTTGAACACAATTATGATTTGCATTGAAGGATTGTCTAAAGCAACCCAAAGTAGTGCTATGTCCTACTTTGTGTCAAGAGGGCATCCCATGATTGGTAACTGGACATTCCTATGGAACCACTCCTGGAATTTGACACAACGTCCTGTCAACTAACTATTATAGGGAGAAATTTGTGCCCACAAATTATGTCCTTGAGGCACGTTTTAAAAGTTTCCCTACTTCCCCAGTTTTACATGTGTGCTGTACTGCACAACACATGTTTTCTATTTCAAGGTTCTCCTTCCAGTACAGAACCTATGCTTGATAGAACGCAAACACTCTTGCACTACAGTGCAAGGATGTGTGTATTGGCATATGGCAGCCTAAAGTGTGCCAGCGCAGGGAAAGAGGTCATTGCCACAATGTCTTAGTAGGTAAGGTGCTGTTCTGCTTTTTTCCTTTGCTGCAATACAGCAGCTTTGGTTGCTTCTGCATGGGCCAAAAGTTAGTAAATTTGGTCCTCGATCTTCTAAGGAGTTCAGCAATGACAGGGCCTTTAGATCACAAATACAATCAATGGATTCATCCACCACAGCAAACATAAAAAACAACTGCAAATTGACAGGCTGATCAATTTATTACATCTAAAATGTACTCCACTTTTTTTAAGGATTCACAAAAGATTTCAAAAGTATACTGGGTAAACTGCATCAGTCACAGGCACTCTAGAATATTTTGGTGGATAACCTTCTACAGCAGCAAATGTATTCTTATGAAGGGTTTTGTGGTTTTGGCTGCAAGTGTTCAATAGCAGATTTGTATTGTAATAGGAATTTTTGTGCCAGTCCTCATATTGTTTCCTTTAGGAAGATTTCTTACCTAACAAGTTCTGTGTTTGTTGAACCATTTATTAAACTGCTTACTCCATTATGAAAATGACATAATGCTATGGAGTACAATATTATTGCAGCATTACTCATACTATATGCAAGACATTGGGCAATTAGTTGAGAGGGGTGGGAGCCTCACTCAAATATTAAACTCGGTGCTTGTCATAGTGAACCACAAAAAGTCACTAAATTAACATGTGCTTAACCCTCTGGTAGCTTGGCACAAAAACAACCAGACTTAACTTAGAGGCAATGTGTAAAGTATTTATGCAGCACACACCCCATGATAAAGGAAAAACACAATAAGAAAAATCCCAAAACAATTTAGAAAAACAGTGAAAATATTAATTAATAAAATGACACAAAAGCAAATGAAATCCAATCAGTTGAACCAGAGTAATGTGACAACTAGTGCCTAAAAGATCAAAGTGCCAACCGCGGGTATCTGGTTGTGCAAGACCGAGACAAAGTCGCAAGTTAAGGCTTACCACAATGGATCGCACGTCAGATACAGGCACCTGGTTCTCCTCGGTCAAGATTGTCCTTCGGATCTAACAGAAATTCCGATTATTTCCTAAAGAATGTACAGTCCTCAGCGGGGCCAGGTAGCAGGTTGAAGTCAAGTAGAGGTCGTCGACGATGGGGAGATGCTGGACGAAGTCTTGATGAAGCTGTTGACAATGGTGGGTAAAGATCTGAGTGAAGCTGGCTTTCCAGCCTAAGGAGTTAATTATTGTTGATGGGGTTCTGGTCGTCGTCGAGCCCGATGAAGATTTTTACCTTCAGACTTACAAGATTTTCTGGAGTTCATATTCCTCAGGACGAGGCTGCGGGCTGTAGATGACGAGGACTCCACGAGGTGGAAAACTGTTATCGAGAGGTCCCACTGAAGATGATTTGCTGCTGCAGAGTAGAACATAGAAGAGCATTGTGGCAAAGTCAATCCCACTGGTGATGCACCTTCATAACATCACCTTGCATGGTCTCCGACTGGTTCTCAGAGCAGCTTTTGTTGAAAATGTTCCCAAGTCCCAGATTTTGGCTTTGGTAGGAGGAGGCCACGTTAGCACCACACCAAGGGTTAGTATTGGGGGGTGCCACCACTTGGGGAAAGGACTTATTCCAGCAGGAATCAGCAGCACCAGACAGGTAGTATGCAGGGCAGTGCTTAATTTGTAAAGTAATTTGTAAAATAATAAATGCCAGGTCCCTGACCAGGAGGTCACTGCAGCTTGCACCACCCATTGCCCCACCACTGCTGTGAATGACGGTACCAAAATAACTATTAATAATCTCTCTCACCTGCTAGTGCGAAGGTTCCGATTATTCTATTATATTAGGTATTAGTATTTCCTAATGTATATTGTATTCCTAAACAACCGTTGTTCTGCTTATTTCTAAATTAGATGAGCAGTGCCACCATGTGGCAGAGTGTCATAAGTGTGTTGATGACAATTAAGAGATGCTGACAAGCACCAGCAACCAATTAAATGCCAGTGCTGAGCCCCTGAAACCACTGGCTCAAATTTAGCACTGATGCAAGGCCTCTGGAGCTTGTTATGCCCATGTAACTCACACATGAGGCCAGTCAGCTAGCCCTTGGAGTCACTCTGATGATCCTGGGTACAAGGAGAAGGTCCAATCTTTGTTCTTCAGGCAGCAGAGCAGCAGGACCGTCCTTTCAGCAGACCTTCTTCTGAGTCTTCCACAGGGCCAGAAGTAATCTGAAGAGGGATTCCGAGGTTCCAATATTTACACCTGGTACCAGCCTTTGTGTGGGGGTGCTCCCTGCACTACCCCCATGCCTGTTTCTAGAAAGTCCTTTCCCTTCCACTGTCAAGGCTTCAAGCTGTCAGGGGGGGACAGAAGGTTGGTGTCAGGTCCCTTTATGTGTGCTGGAGGCAAGGCCCTTTGTACTGTCAGTAGGACAGGTTATAGCTCCTCCCCTAACCATCCTGACAGGATGGCCCATCATGACCTCACATAGCCCCAGGGTACCATTTTCTAGGGACTTACAAGTAAAGTAAAAGAGGTGTAGGACATTTTATCATGTTCTGGTTAGTAATGTAAAGTGCACACAGTGCTAAAGTCAACCCGAACAAATTCAACAAAACAGGAGGGATGAAGGCAAAACATGTGGGGGAATACCATGCTAAGGATGGCATATTTAACATATATATCATGGAAACAGACATCAAGTGAAATTCTAGGAAGATGCCATTTTGTGTCACCTTCCCTTTGTACATTTATCCCCATATATACCATCTTATCATTATTGGTACATGACTTGTTGGCAACATACTTCATGTTTAGAAGTTACTGCCATCTTTTCAAGTACTCCTAATACCATGTTCCTCTATGATACAGAAGAGATATTTTTCCAAAGTCTAATTCATGAGAGGCTACGAAGTACACTTGAGACATCTGAATACACAGCTTTAATGGGAGAGGGTTTGACCCAGGTCATGCAAATCTTTGACAATGGTTTCCATATATTTCCTTTTTATAATATACAATGGAAAATGTTTCTTAAACAACATATGACAGAGAGGGGCAGCTTTATTAACATTTTGAGCTAGGTTTGTGTCAAAACAGTGATGCAAATTAGCAAAAAATAATAATTTTGGATTTAATTTCCAGCACAAAAATTGATCTGTGCATGAAAATAGCCCTAACATAACGCAAAGTAGGGCTAACACTGCTTTGTGATGCTTTGCATCAATGGTTGAAAAAATGGGTGGTACATGGTTGTTTCCATGCAACCATCAATGTTTTTTAACACAAATCCCTACCTACTAACATTTGTAGAGAGGGTTTACACCAAAAATCTGGCCTCTTCCAGACTGGACTTGATAAGGAGAAATGGCTTTATATCTCTATTTTTTCCAAATGTGCCTGTGTGCTGCACTGTACAGCACACATCGAGACTGGAAAAGTTTTAAAGTTTGACTAAGCAAAGTATTACCCTTTCAGTACAAAGCCTAAGCTAGACATAACAAACACACACTTGTGCTATCGTGTATGTGAGGCACAAAGCAGGCTCAAAGAGGGCCACCACAGGAGAAAGAGAAACAGTGCCATATCTTTGTAGATATGGTACTGTCCTGCTCTCTCCCTTCACGCAAAACAATGCAGCAACATTGGTTGCTGGATTATGTGACACTTTTGTCCTAGAGTGTTGGTGTCACTCTTACTCACAAACTGTCCACAGAGGCAAATGCATTGTATATATGCATACTTAATCTGCTAATGTGTACCCATTTTGTTGCATTCTACGATGGATTGTGAAGATAGACAGTGTAAAAACAGCATTACTCTTGGTTATGCCATAGTCTTCATTGCACAGAAACAGCTAAATAGCTGCTCTGCAAGATCTCCTAGCACATCAAACTGATACACGGTTAACGTGCAATAACTTATTCTGTGCTAAACAAATTCCAAATAGCGAATGGAAATAATAACAACAGAGGTTTAGGCACATTAAAGAGATAATGGAAAAGATAAACATTTTCAATCCCTGATAAAATTCTACAGGAGATGCGGTGAGTCCAACTAAGTGACAACACTTTCCCATTTTTATAAGACTGGTACATTTTTATTGGAGGTCAGTGGTAGTTCAATGGCTATAGACATATTTAAAGTGAAAAATGGCCATCTTATAGGAAGTTATATTGAAATCATCTGGGCAACTTTTCAGTAATCCTTATTTGCAAGATTTAATCTCTGTGGTCTTCCAGTGGGGTATCCAAATTGTAAATAGCCATCTTGTAATTATTTGGTCATAGCAGAGACATGCATCTGTGTTCAAGAGTCATTGTAGAGTATGAGCCACTTTCTCCATCCATGTTCCAATTACAATAACACAAAGAGATACAGGCCACTCCCTATATGTAAATTTTAAAAGGCAAGTACCAACCGTTTATGCTGAGACTCTATATGGACAGACCACTTAAGCCCTGAAAATTGTGTCCAAAATGCTTGTTCTTTCACAAGCAGAAAAGTTCTCACTCATTAGATACACATCTTGGTCAATATCTCATGAAATGTATTTTTTTTATCACTCAGTATTAACAGAAGCAAAAACACAATATAACCTTCTGAATAGCACACATTCCTATGTAGTAAAAGAAAGCCTACAATATGATCTACCTGCTACTACCATGTGAAACTACCTGACAAGTATCGTCTATTATACTTGTTAGAAATGGGGGTCTCTAATTGGCAAAGGTATGAACCTTTGTCGAAGTAGGTACTCTTGCTTCTAGTCAGGGTGAGGGGAATGCACACTTTAGATAGCCCCTGCTCGTCCCCTTGGTAGCTTGGAACAAGCAGACCAGCTTATCCCAAAGTCAATGTGTAAAGTATTTGTACTCAAGACACACAGTAACACAGTGGAAACCACACAAATGGAGAACACACCAGTTTACAAAAATAAGGTATCTTTATCTAAACCAAACAAGACCAAAACAACAAAAATCCAACATAAATGTATCAGAATATCACTTTAGAACAGTTATTGCAAAAATAGAACATGCAGAAACAAAATAGCTCCACCTGGGGCTAATATGATGTCATGACAGGCATACATTCAAAGTACGTCCCCATCCGGCAATGAGTCACACGGACCCCCAAACACCAGTACCTTGGAAAACGAAGTCTATGGACGATGCACGGCATCATGAAGGTGAGTACTCGGTGTCGAGGTCGAGGCCGGTTCCTTGGTTGCCAAGGGGGAGGCAAAGCATTGAGTCTGTGAGGAGGCGAGGCGTCGAATCCAGGACAAGGGAAGTCGGTAGTGTCGGCCGTGAGGCGTCGATTCTGGTGAGGAAATTCGAAGAGTTTGTGAAGTCACCCTCGTTGGTTATCGGCTCCGCGATAACGGGATGCAGTCACTGGTGGTGATAGCGTCAATGCGAGTGCTGGCGTCTGGAAGGCCGATAACTGCAGGCATCGGCAGGCATCAAGGGGCACCGAAGCTGTGTTGCAGGTTGGGCGGTGCGTTGTGCACTTCACGAGCGGTGCCCCATGCTTCGGTGCAGGCTGCAGCGTCACTGGCGGCGTCACTTGCGGCATCACTGACGGCATCACAGTTGTTTTTCTTGCTTTGTAGCACCAACCACACAATTCTCAGGGCCCAGGAACTGGAATTGTTGCCCTTTTGATTTCAGGAGTCCACAGAGGAGTCCAGGTGCCGGTCAGTGGATTGCAGGTGAAGTTTTTGTGTCCCTGAGACTTCAGAAGAGGAGGCCAGCACACACAAGCCCTTTGATTAGGATTACCTGCTTGGTGTACCTGACTTCACCTCCATCACGGTCTGCCTAAAATTGCCTATAGGACCCAGGGCACTACAAACAGTGACTTCGAATTGGTGATTTAGTTTTTCTTAGAGCTTTTTGCCCTAAACATTTGAATCCATATCCCCAGTTTCACTTATTAGATTTTGTCTCTATTTATCAAATTTGGTTGTGTGATTTTCACTGTGTTATATTTTGACTTTGTTATTGTTTTGGTAATGCAAAATCGTTTACATACTTTTCATTAGGTTAAGCCTGTCTGCACTGCACCAAAGCAAACAAGCATTGAGAACAGGTTTATTTATTGAACTTGTATGTTTGACTTGACAAGATTTTGAACTTATTACTTGGGAAAGACTCACATCCTCTGCTCCTTATATACCATTTTCTTAAAAATAATCATTCAAGATACTCACAAATAGGAACATGAAATTAAAAGGCAATCATCCATAATTGATTATTATAAAAGCTACTGGAGACACCACTAATTTACAACACTAGATAATTACAAATACAGAACTAGCACCAGCACAGGGTATCATTAATGAAAAAAATGTGTTCTTCAATGGACCTTGGGGCAGATGTACGACGGATTCTTGCATGTGCAAATGGGTTTCAGACCCGTTTGTGCATGCAAAAATCCTGTGGGCCATGTACTAACACTATTTTGCCAGTTGCAAATAATTTGCGACTCGCAAAAGTGTTTAGGGACTCGCTATTAGGAAGGGGCGTTCCCTTCCTAATAGCGACCCCACAAGCCATGTAAGAATGTTTTGCGACCGCAATTGCGATTGCAAAACACTCGCAGTTTGCCACCCTCTTCAAGAGGGTGATAAAGCACTCGCAAACGGGAAGGGTTTTTAAATGTATCCCGTTCTCCTTTACGGACATGGAGGTCTGCTGACCCCAGCAGGCCACCATCCCTGGTAGTGCCTGCCATTCTCAATGGGGTCGCAAATTGTGACAGCCTCATTAATATTCATGAGACATGCAATGTGTGACCCCATTGGGAATCGCTAACAGTGTCTCTGACACTGTTGTACATTGGAAATTGCGACTCGCAAATTGGGACTCGCAATTTATTGCAATTTGCGAGTCGCAATTTCCAATCGTCATACATCTGGCCCCTTGTCCCTGAAAACCTATGAAGTATACAGTATTACAGATTTATAAATATTAGTTCGGCCCACTGGCTAGATGAAAAGTCTGTGATTGTGGATCAGTGCCTGAGCCGTTATACCAATATGTGAACTTTTTTGTGAAACCATGGGTACCTCTGTGTCCATTGGATGTAATGGACAGTAGATTTAATAAACTGTGCAGAGGACTGAATGTTAAATAGTAGGCAGGATATACTGGTAAACCCAGGAATGTGAATACTGACATCCTTCAACAGGCACCAGTAGATGTAGTTCAGCACATCTTAGAGACAAGTATAACCAACATACCTATGGACATCACTATGGAAGTGGCAGATATTATATTAAAATATAATTACTTTATGTTTAAACCAGATTAGTCATGTATTATCGCAGATATGGCAAGCCTCTTTGTAGCTGACTATAGAGTTGGCATTTTTGTAACATGGTACAGCACAGCAGCAGAAATGTTTGAGGAATATATTGGTTGGCTGAATGATTAAAGTACAGAATTGACATTTTACCTTGCATTTCAGTAGAATAGAGTTCAGTTACTTGGACTTACTGATATGAAAATGTAAAAATAAAATATGCACTGCTCTATTCCATAAACCAACTTAAAAGAAATCTTTATTTTTGTGCAATAGTCAATATCCCAGCACTTTGCAAGACATTCTGTTCTTTTTAGAGCTTTTTTCCCTAAGAGGCTAACAAACTGGAAAATAAGCAAACAAGGGTATTCCTTGGGATGCCTCATGAAGAATGTGATAAGGGTTAGGTATTGCCCCTATAAAAAATAGCTCCAACCCAAAGAAAGAACAGAATCAACACTAACTTGACATGTATCATTACATTTATACCAGTGAGTAACAAACTACAGAAGATAATACTATTGAACTGGCACGTTCTTTTCAACATATGCACTTAGCCGCACCAATATGCTTTGAGACAGAATAGAAATATAAAAGACTATGGGGCATATTTATGAGATGCTTTCATCACGGTTGCACCATGGAAAGAAGTACATGCTTGATGCAAGCCTCTAACTCAAATTTATGAAGCCATGCATGGTCAGATTGCGAGGCTTTGTATGGCTTCATAAATCTGGAGTAAGGCAACACAGCGCAAATTGCCACGAGGGGCCACGCGGTCCCCCTACCGTAATTTTAAAAAAAAATTAAATAAAAAAACGAGGCCAGGCCCCGGGGGATGGGGTCCCCGGGGCCGAAAGTGGCTCAGGGACGGCCCCCTCCCGTATAAATAATACAAAAAAAGAAAGAAAAGCAGGCATCTCGCTGGAGGCCCCGCCCCCTCCCTGCACCACTCTGCAAACGTGCCTCCTGGCGTATTCTAAGTTGGAGGATTAAGTCCCCTTGAATACTGAGGGTCCCTGGGGGCCAACTAGCCCACCAGGTACCTCCAGTAAGCCCCACACAGTAGAATTTTTACACCACTCTGCAAACGCGCCTCTTGGCGCATTGCTGGTGGGGCGAAGAGGTCCTCTTGTGTTCTGAGGACCTCAGGACTAAAGTGAACTTCATCCTCCGGGCAGCAGTGCGCCAGGAGGCGCATTCGCAGAGTGGGGTAAAAAGAGGGCGTGGCCTCAGACCACTCTCAGCAATCCAGCTGTGTGGGGCTTACTGGAGGTACCTGGTGGCCTAGTTGGCCCCCAGGACCCTCAGGATTCAAGCGGACTTAATCCCCAAACCCAGAACGCACCACGAGGTGCTTTGCAGAGTGGTGGAGAAAGGGGGTGTGGCCTGTGTCCACCTGTCAGCAATCCCACTATCTGGGACATACTGGAGGTATCAGGTAGGCTAGTTGGCCCCTAAGAACCCCTACCAGTGATGGGGACTTTAATCCCCATCCAAGAGCGCGCCAGGAAGTGAGTTTGCAGAGTGGTGGGGAAAGGGGGCATGGCCTGCTATGAGAACTTAGCAATCCTGCTGTGTGGGACTTACTGGAGGTAATAGGAGGGGTAGTTGGCCCACAATGTTGACCTTGGGGGCCAACTACCCCCCCTGTTACATCCAGTAAGTCCCACACAGTGGGATTGCTAAGAGGTCTTCGGAGGCCATGCTCACCTTTCTCCACCACTCTGCAAACGCACCTCCTGGCACAGTACTGGTTGGGGGATGTAGTCTACTTTACTCCTGAGGGACTATGGCGGCCAAGTAGCCCTCCTGGTACCTCCTGTAAGTCCTATGCAGTGGAATTCCTGAGCGCTGGTCGGAGGCCCAGGCCCCTTTCTGCACCACTCTGCAAACGCGACTACTACGTTATAGTTAGAAATTAGCATTTAAAAAACCTTAGAAATTCACTGAAAAGCACATAGGTTTCAGGGACTTTTATAGTTAAGAAATTAGCATTTAAAAAACCTTGGAAATTCACTGAAAAAACCACAGGTTTCAGGGACATTATAGTTAGCTGGACATTTCACTTGTACAAAACCAGAGAAATTCGGCCGTTATAGTTAGTTGAGCTAACTATAACTTGTGCCCTCGCAATGCACTGCTTATGACATCACATATTACATCACTCATGACATGGTCAGTGACATCACTGATGACATCTCAAATGACATCACTGATGACATCACTGATGACATCATCCAATGACTGTGAGTGTTTCTAAAAAGTTTAAGAATGTGATATATAGATACGCAAAGGTGTATTGAAGAATGAGTGGGTTTATGAGTGTCTGAATGGATAATTTACTGGGTGCGTGACCACCACCTCCATGGGGCCAAATACTTTCTTTAAAGTGGGAGGGAGGTCATGCAGCCCCCCTCCCTGGGCCGATTTCAGCCCTGGTGACCACTCCCCCTGGGGCCTGGCACAAAGAAATGGGTGAGAACGAGCTAAGTGGCCCCCCTCCCTGGTTGATTTCAGCCCCATGGACCCCATCCTCGGGGACCAGCCTCTTTATTGTGGGTGCCCTGGAGCCCACCCAGGGCACCCAGTCACCACTGTTGGGGACTGCAGGGGGAACCTCAAGGCCCCGCGGTTCCTGCCAACTTCCAGCCTCCTACAGGAGCTGGCATTGCTCTCACAGACGGTGAGCTGTTAAACATGCAGCTCCCTGCCTGTGAGAGCATTTGTTTCATCTATTTCCCTGCCTGCTTGACAGTGGGCAGGGAAACAGACGCAAAATCCACTCCCAGCAAATGGGAGCAGTTTCACAGCTCGTGCTTGCTGAGAGCAGAGTTCATGTTTGCTGTGACTTGGTGTGAGCTTTCAAAGCTCCTGCCAAGTCTGATCAAAAGCTATGTTCTGGGGTTGGCATCGCGGGACATAGCAGGGGCTGGCCCTGCGGTGTGGCGGTCCCCAGGGCCATGTATGAATCCTGGAGGCCGGACCCTCCTTCTCTGAGCACCGGCCGGCCCCGGGGAGGTGGTGGTCCCCGGGGCCATTTATGGCCCATGCAGTAATATATATATATATTATCTACTGGCGGTCGCCAGTAGATAGTTATAGTTAGAACCTATTTTCCATAGGAAATCCGCGACATTCTATTTGAAATAACTCTCTTGCCGGTTGACGTATCTTCGCAAAATTTTCAAACTTTGTGGGGCGCTCCGGTCCGCTCCTACCCTGAAAGTCTCGGGGTGATTCGTCAAGCGGGGGCCGAGAAAAAGGGGTCCCAAAACGCGTTTTCCCCATTCATTTTTCCATAGGAAACTTTAGACACGGCTACAGCCCGAACTGCTGAACGGAATTACACCAAATTTGGCAAAGAGGTAGTTCTTGGTTCAGAAAGAACCCTTTTGTTAAATGGTGTAAATCCATTCAGGAGTTGCTGAGAAAATCAAAAGTAAAAGTACATATATATCTATGGCCGCGTCGGATTCGCGCACCCTCCCGATCACGAGCTGCATGCTAATTGGCTGTCAACACTCCAAATCAGGAAGTGTTGGCAGCCATTTTGTCCTCGGTAGAACCGAGGGACAGAAACAAGTGCGCAAACGCACAAAGGGGGCAGGGTAGAAACACCCTGACCCCCTAGGTCTGCTCAAGGGGTCCCACAAGGACGCCCTGGGCAAATTTTTTTTTTTTTTTTTTTTTTTAAATCGGCAGGATGCGCTCAGGGAGCGCGGATCCTACCGAAAAAAAAAAAATCGAAGCGCGGTCTCCCGCGCTTCGTTGTTAATTGGCCCCGGGTGGCCCAAGTCCCGGGGGGCATGGTGGAGGGTTTTAATTTATGTAGGGGCAAGCCCGGGGACCGCCACCCCCGGGGCTTTATTTAAAAATGATGGCGGGAGGGCTCTGAGCCCTCCCGCAGCCCGAGGACCGCCACCTCCCGGGGCTTCTTTTTTTTAAACCTGTGTGGGGGCTCCAGCCCCACATGCCCGGGGACCACCACCTCCCCGGGGCACTAAACATTTAAATATGGGGGTCCGTTACGGACCCACAAGCCCGAGGGACCACCACCTCCCCAGGGCTGTGCACTGAATGGGAGGGGGCCGCGCGGCCCCCTCCTGGAGCCCTTGATGGCCCTGGGGACCACCACCCCCAGGGCCGGCTCCTGCAGTGTCCCGGGGTGCCTACCCCCGGGACACTGCTGTTTGCTATGACAGGACGGGAGCCTCGAGGCTCCCGTCCTGTCATAGCAAACTTGGTTTGCATTTTGAAAGAGAGCAGGAAACCTGCTCTCTCTTTCAAAATGCAAACCAATTGCTTTCCACATGGGGAGCAGCATGTTAGCTGCTCCCCATGTGGAAAGCAATGCCGGCTTCCGCAGGAGGCGGGGAGCCGGCTGGGACTGTGGGGGGATTGGGGACCCCCCCACAGTCTCCAACGGAGGCCAGGCCCCGGGGGATGGGGTCCCCGGGGCCATAAGTGGCCCGGGAGGGGGGCTGCGTGGTCCCCAAAGTTCATTTTTTTTTAATTTTTTTAAATAAGGGAAAGGCCGGCCCCGGGGGATGGGGTCCCCGGGGCCTTAAATGGCCTGAGGAGGGGGGCCACGCAGCCCCCCTCCAAATAAAAAAAATAAAAAATCGAGGCCATGCCCCAATACAGGCCCAGGGAAGGGGGGCCACGCGGCCCCCTTCACGTTTTTTTTTTTTTAATTTAAAAAAATGCTCAGGCCCCGGGGGATGGGGTCCCCAGGGCCAAAAGTGGGCAAGGGAAGGGGGGCCACGCAGCCCCCCTCCGATTAAAAAAAAAAAGAAAAAAAAGAAAAAAACGACCGGCATCGTGCCGGAGGCCCCGCCCCCCTCCCTGCAGTACTCTGCAAACGCGCCCCCTGGCGTGTTTGCAGAGGGGGAACGAATTCCCCTTGAATACTGGGGGTCCCTGGGGGCCAACTAGCCCACCAGGAACCTCCAGTATGTGCCAGGGGGCTGCCTTGCAGAGACGTGTACATAGGCCACGCCCCTTTTACACCTCTCTGCAACGCAGCTCTGTGGCGCTTTTGGAGGTATATGGTGGGCTAGTTGGACTCCAGGGACCCTCAGGATTCAAGGGGACTTAATCCCCCAACTTAAAACGCGCCACAGGGCGCGTTTGCACAGTGGTGAAGGGAGGGGCGGGGCTTCATGTGACATGTGTGCAAACAGGCCCCGTGGCGCGTTTTAAGATGGGGGATTAAATCCCCTTCAATCCTGAGGGTCCCTGAGGGCCAACTAGCCCAACAGGTACATCCAGAAAGCGCCACAGAGCTGCGTTGCAGAGAGGTGTAAAGGAGTGTGGCCTCTCTACACGTCTCTGCAACGCAGCCCCTGGCGCATACTGGACGTTCATGGTGGGCTAGTTGGCCCCTAGAGAACCTCATGATTCAAGGGGACTTAATCCCCCAACTTAAAACGCGCCACGGGCGCGTTTGCACAGATGTCACCTCAGGCCCCGCCCCTCCCTTCACCATTGTGCAAATATTCCTCTAAAATCTGCCTTACTACGAATTCCGATTTACTCACCTGTTATCAGGAGAGACCTCAGTGCTGCATCTTTCAGCCCAGTACTGGTCCTGAAAAGTAATTTTAACCGTACTTACCGGTAGCTTGAATTTCCTTCATAGGCTAACATTGACTGGTTTCACTTGGAAATTCTTCTGTGTGGAGTTTTGGAACTTTAAAATATTCCTCTAAAATCAGCCGAAATACGAATTGCGATTTACTCACCTGTTATCAGGAGAGACCTCAGTGCTGTATCTTTCAGCCCAGTACTGATCCTCAAAAGTAATTTTAACCGTACTTACCAGTAACTTGAATTTCCTTCCATAGGATATCATTGCCTGCTTTTTGCTGAAAAAGTTTCTAAGTGTTGATTTTTGAAACATACAAATATTCCTCTAAAATCAGCCGAAATACGAATTCCGATTTACTCACCTGTTATAAGGAGAGACCTCAGTGCTTTATCTTTCAGCCCAGTACTGGTCCTGAAAAGTAATTTTAACCATACTTACCAGTAACTTGAATTTCCTTCCATAGGCTAACATTGACTGGTTTCACTTGGAAATTCTTCTAAGTGTGGAGTTTTGGAACTTTAAAATATTCCTCTAAAATCAGCCGAAATACGAATTCCGATTTACTCACCTGTTATCAGGAGAGACCTCAGTGCTGCATCTTTCAGCCCAGTACTGATCCTCAAAAGTAATTTTAACCGTACTTACCAGTAACTTGAATTTCCTTCCATAGGATATCATTGCCTGCTTTTTGCTGAAAAAGTTTCTAAGTGTTGATTTTTGAAACATACAAATATTCCTCTAAAATCAGCCGAAATCCGAATTCTGATTTACTCACCTGTTATCAGGAGAGACCTCAGTGCTGCATCTTTCAGCCCAGTACTGGTCCTGAAAAGTAATTTTAACCGTACTTACCGGTAACTTGAATTTCCTTCATAGGCTAACATTGACTGGTTTCACTTGGAAATTCTTCTAAGTGTGGAGTTTTGGAACTTTAAAATATTCCTCTAAAATCAGCCGAAATACGAATTCCGATTTACTCACCTGTTATCAGGAGAGACCTCAGTGCTGTATCTTTCAGCCCAGTACTGGTCCTGAAAAGTAATTTTAACCGTACTTACCAGTAACTTGAATTTCCTTCCATAGGCTAACATTGACTGGTTTCACTTGGAAATTCTTCTAAGTGTGGAGTTTTGGAACTTTAAAATATTCCTCTAAAATCAGCCGAAATACGAATTCCGATTTACTCACCTGTTATCAGGAGAGACCTCAGTGCTGCATCTTTCAGCCCAGTACTGATCCTCAAAAGTAATTTTAACCGTACTTACCAGTAACTTGAATTTCCTTCCATAGGATATCATTGCCTGCTTTTTGCTGAAAAAGTTTCTAAGTGTTGATTTTTGAAACATACAAATATTCCTCTAAAATCAGCCGAAATCCGAATTCTGATTTACTCACCTGTTATCAGGAGAGACCTCAGTGCTGCATCTTTCAGCCCAGTACTGGTCCTGAAAAGTAATTTTAACCGTACTTACCGGTAACTTGAATTTCCTTCATAGGCTAACATTGACTGGTTTCACTTGGAAATTCTTCTAAGTGTGGAGTTTTGGAACTTTATAATATTCCTCTAAAATCAACCAAAGTACGAATTCCAATTTACTCACCTGTTATCAGGAGAGAACCCAGTGCTGCATCTTTTAGCCCAGCACTGACCCTGAAAAGTAATTTTAACCGTACTTACCAGTAACTTATATTTTCTTCCATAGGAATCCATTGTCTGGTTTTCAGCAGAAAAGTTTCAAAGTGTCGATTTTCACAAACTACAAATATTCCTTAAAAATCGCCTGTATGACTTAAACGCATTCTTTCAACTGTTTACAGGAGATGCACCAGTGCTGGATCCAGGATCCAACACTGAGTAAGAAAAAGTAACGATAACAGTTTTTACCTGCTAAGTGAATTTCCTTCCATAGGATAACATTGGTGATTCTATGAGAAAAAGTTTCTAAGTGTCAACTTTTAAAATACAATAATATTCCTTAAAAATCACGACTGTAACCAAAACGCTTTTACTCAACTGTTTACAGGAGATGTACCAGGACTGAATCTAGGATCCAGTCCTGTGGTTAGAAAAAGTAATCCATAAAGTAACTAATTGCATTTAACTAGAAATTCACATTGAGCTGAATGTTGCATTGTGTTTGAAAATGTGTTGCCCATTGCAACAACTGTAACTACTGTACTTAAAAGTCTATTGCCTATGTGCAAAGTATTTAAACTAAAGTAATTCATTCTGAGAAAGTATTTTTTGTAATGTAATGTATAATGTAATTACAATGTAATTTAAAAAATAAAATATGTAAAAAAAATTGTTTCTAAAAATGTAGTAAATCAGTATGACAAAAATTAATATAACAATTAATACATTTAAAAATTGTCATTTACAAAACCTTTGAAATTCACTGAAAAAACCGTAGGTTTCAGAAATGTTATAGTTAGGAATTAGCATTTAAAAAACCTTTGAAATTCACTGAAAAAACCATAGGTTTCAGATATGTTATAGTTAGAAATTAGCATTTAAAAAACCTTTGAAATTCACTGAAAAAACAATAGGTTTTAGGGACAGTTATAGTTAGTTGGACATTTTACTCGTACAAAACCCGTGAAATTCCCCCGTTATAGTTAGTTCAGCTAACTATAACTCGCGCCCCATAATGCACTGCTGATGACGTCACATATTACATCACTCATGACATGGTCAGTGACATCACTGATGACATCACTGATGACATCATCCACGTGATAATCTGATGCAGCTCTTCACACCCTAATATAACCTTTGATACACCCAATCTAAATTACAGACTGCCATTCGCAAAACCATAGACACTCCAACACCAATAACTACATACCCACTCACTGATTCTTAGGTCTACACACACACATCCACTCACTCACCCGTACAGTCACTCATACTTATGGTCACTCAGTACAGGACTATCATATGCACTCTTACTCCTATATAGACACTCAAACACCGCCACTCATCCATAGAGGTACTCACACACCTAGTCAGTCATGCAAATAATTAAACACACTGCCATTTACTCACCTATACAGTTATACACACACCAGCTCACTTAATCATACAAATACTAGCACATTGTTACGCTCTTATATAATCACTGATACAAGCACACACTCATCCATACAGCCACTATCACAATCACTCACTCTCAGCTTATAGCTATTTATATACTCCAACACACATATATACTGCCTTTCACATATGTAGTTACTCACACATGTACCACTGGGACATACATTCACTCACTAACACACTCTTACACACACTTACCCACCCATACAGTCTATCACAGATGCACTCTTGAAACCATCCACCCAGTGAATCACCCACTCACACATCTATGCACAGTCGCACACACCCCATCCACACAAACACTCAGGTACCCATACAGATACTCAGACAACAAATCAATAACTCTTATAGACACTCATGTAGCTATTCACAAACCCATGCAGCCACTTACACAGCAACAGACAGACGGATACAGACATTCACCCAGTTTAGTCACTAACCCATGCATTCAGTAAGATACGTTAAATCACTCACTTATAGAGTCAGTCACGCACCTACTAAATCATCCATACAGACACTTACACACCCACTCATTCTTCAATACGTCTTTTCCTATATATATTAAAAATATTTAAACTTTACAGAAACACACAGTCACTGGATGATGTCATCAGTGATGTCATTGGAGATGTCATCAGTGATGTCATCAGTGATGTCACTGACCATGTCATGAGTGATGTAATATGTGACGTCATCAGCAGTGCATTGCGGGGCGCGAGTTATAGTTAGCTGAACTAACTATAACGGGGGAATTTCACGGGTTTTGTACGAGTAAAATGTCCAACTAACTATAACTGTCCCTAAAACCTATGGTTTTTTCAGTGAATTTCAAAGGTTTTTTAAATGCTAATTTCTAACTATAACATATCTGAAACCTATGGTTTTTTTCAGTGAATATATATATTTATATATATATATATGATTATACATAAAATAAAGTTTTACTAATGGATTCAATAAACTTTTTAGTTTTCCTAATACTTTACCATGCCATATGGTAAAGTATAAGGACATTTTTACATTTATTAAACTTGGAAAAAGTTAGTAAAAAATGTTTTTCTGTTAAATATTATTGGAAATTATTTTTAGATATTTATTTTAAATGTAGAGCAAAATAAACAATGTTACAAGCACTATTAACTTAATTTTGAAATAAATCATTATTCAATTGTTCGAAAGTTTGTATTAAGAAATAAAGTCCCACCTAAAGTAAAAAAATAATACTATGCATTAATAATATTTATTCAAAGGGATGTATACAAATTAAATGTAAGTTCCTTATGATTTATGATTTATGAAAATTCAATATAACATTGTTTTCTAAACTAAAAAAAGTTTCTTAAAATATATTATAATTAAGCAATAAATATGTTTATTTTGAATATTTTTATTTGTTTAACATTACATTAAATTCATTTATATGATTAACTATTTTATAAAAGTTTATTTAAATTAACATATTTTCCTATGGGGTTTTATTTTAACTCCCTGTCTCCATTATTTTTATGGGAGTGTGTTACAGTATCAGTGGTTGCCCATGTGTGGTGCTTGACTTGACTTCCTTCAGGTCTGAGCTGGAGTAATTTACAACTCATTCAGGCCACTTGTTGATTGTACTCTTTTGTGGGTGGGTGCATGTTCCTCCCTAAATCCCTCTCTTACCTTCCCTTAACCCTTCCTTAACCCTCTCTAATCTCTTCTCATTTAGTTGGAAGCACTCCCGATTTTTCAACCACTTCCCTCTGTCCCTCACACATTTACATGTGTGGGAACTCCACATTCGGAGTAGAGATCTCTTGACAAAAAAAATTCAGAGAAGGAGAGACGGAACCTCTCTATGTACGTTTGTGAATACCATTTTGTAATACCTTTATAGTGCACCTGAATTATTCCAAAAATGATACAAAATGCTTTTATGAATAGCCTCCATAGTATCTGGCTTTGAGGGATTACATTTGTTTAGATGCTTCTATTTCCATGAGAAGGCAGATTTGTGACTGATACATGATTGACAGGCCTGGCCATACTCTTGCACAATTCACTATTGACTGGGGGTTGTTCCATCCCCAAAAATTACCCAACTCATGTGCAGACATAAATTCCTGCATCAGCTCACGTTTAAAGAAGAGAAACTGAAAAATCTGTATACATCTAACCCTTGGCTCAAGTATTACTAATGCCAGTTCCCTGCTCCCAGCTTCTCTCCCCTCCCCATATACCCGCACCTTCCTATCTCCTCCCCCATTGCTTCCCCCATCTCACAGGATAAATTCACCTTGCCCGTCACCAATCCTCCTCATGGATTCTCTCCTCATTCTCCTACACCGAGACCTGATGCCCTCTATGCTAATCCTCCCCCCTCAGTGGATAGTACGACTGATCTCAAGTGGGATACTATTTCTCCCTGCAACCTTTGTGAGGGATATACATTTGCCATCCAACGCTCCTCTTCCTAAGGGGTCATGTCCATTAACTTATTCTAGTCAGGCCGCTGGTTGTGATAGCCTCCCTTATATAGAAGAGAAGATGGCTGACCTCAAGCAGGATATCCTTACTGTCGAAGATAACCTGCAGGCCCTCTTATATTTTTCCCTGAAGATGGAGAAGTTTTGGAAACTATATCCCTCCCTTGGGACCGATCAACCCAGTCTTCCATCAAATGTTAAACACGGCGGGGATGAAATGTCTTCTTGCATTTACCCACTTAGTCCTCTCTGGAGAACCCGGCCTCTTCCAAACCACCAGTCCAGGCACCTTAGGTTTTTGCCTCAGTTGTCGGATGACGGCACTCTCGTACTTTTTCTATCATACAATGGCTCTTGGTGTGTTTCCTCTGACACAACAGTCAACATCCCAACTATCACCTCTGACCCTAGTAGAGAACCTAGTGTTAAAATTAGATCTGTGAATAGGGATAACCTACTTCAGGTCACCACCAACTCACACATCAAATCGATGCTTCTCAACTGCAGATCAGCAGTAAAACGCACAGCAGATATCTCTGAACTTGCCATCACGCAAGATTTGGAGCTCCTGATCCTTACTGAAACTTGACTCAATGACTCCTCCTCCCCAGTTCTCGACATCTTAATCACTCCTGATTTTGGCATTATTAGATGCAATCGACCTGTTAAAACGGGGGGGGGGCATTGCTTCTATCCATCACTCCAGCCTCATGCTAAAACAGACTCAAAATGCTTTGATGGCCTCCTGTGTGCAACTAGTCATTGAAATCTGGATCAATGGCAAGATTGTCTGTGTGCTCCACACAATATATCATCCACCAGGTGATAATCTGCTCTTCCTCGAGCAAATTATGGAGTCCATTACCTTATGCTCAGACCAACACCCCAGCCATATCTTCCTCGGAAACTTCAACCTCCATTGGAATGACACAAATTATCCTTTAGTATGCTCCTTTAAGGCTTTCCTCTCCGACCTTAAATTCACCCAGGTCTGCAAGGGACCAACCCACAACAAGGGCGCTACCCTTGACCTTATCATAGCTAAAGACATCATACAACTTGATGACATTTTACCCTCTGACTGGTCGTATCATCACCAATATCCTTCCACATCCTGGAAAAGATCCTGCTCAGATCCTGCTCAGACATGGCCAACTGCTTAGGACCAAACAACCGACTCGTAATCTGAGAGACATCAGCATTAATGATCTAACATCCATTAGCAAGAATCGTCTTCAGCCACCCCCTAACATGACCAACTTGGGCAACCTTACTGATCACTACATTAACTCTATGACTAGTATTTTTGACACTATTGCTCCGAAGCAACTCAAAAGGATTCCGATCAAATAATCCAAACCCTGGTTTAATGGCCCACTAAATGATGAATGTCACAAACTTAGGCTTTCAGAGAGACTATGGAGAAACTCATCCTCTATTACAAGCCTCAAACAGTTAAGGAAGATGAGAAGCACATATAACAAACATATTCGCAGTGCTAAAACTGATCATTACAGGGCTCAGCTTAACAGCGCTAAAAACAGACCCAAGAAACTGTTTGAAATCATCAAGCAACAAGCTAACCACTCTACCAACCATATCTCGGCACCCATGACCTCCTGTCCTAGTGGGGAGGACTTCTTTGCACACTTCTCCGAAAAGGCAAGAAAAATTGAACTTGAGCTGCAACCTGCCACTACAAATTTGCAGCCTTTAAACTCCTTCGCTCTATCAGAGGAACCTACGGAACCTACAATAGTGAGTGCACCGTCCTACCCCACTCCCAAAAACAACGCATTTTGGAATTCTTTTCTTCCCCCAGATGATGCGGAGCTACTCCAATCTCTGGCATCCTTAAAACCTTCCATTCTCTTCAGCGATCCACTACCAGCCACGTTTTTCAAAGATCTAAATTTGGCCATTCTCCCACTGTGGTCCCGGATCATTCAAGAATCTCTCTTACATGGTAGGATTCCTGTCTGCCTGAGGCATGGGTCAAGTCACTCCCATCCCAAAAAACCCTAATGCTGACTTAGCCGATCCTAACAATTTCCGTCCGATCACCAGCATCTTGACTTTAGCTAAATTGCTTTAGAAATGCATCCACACACAGCTCTGCAAATACATTGAGAAATGTCAGCTTCTTTACCTATACCAGATGAGTTTCAGAGCGGGACACAGCACTTAAACAGCACTAACTCACATTGTTGATGATGCCTTCTGATTCTTCTTGACTTGTCCTCAGCATTTGACACCATCAAACATGAAAACCTGATTGCTCTTCTTCAATATAGGATGAGGTTATCGGGCCCTGTCTTAAATTGGTTTGCCTCTTTCTTACGTAACCGCACCCAAAGAATCAAAGTTAAACAATCCCTTGCAACCAGTACCCCGCTCACTATTGGAGTACCTCAAGGCTCCGCACTTTCGCCCACACTTTTCAACCTTTTCATGGAACCTCTCTCCTATATTCTGAACTGCTCTAACATTCATTACCATATGTATGCTGATGACACTCAACTGTACTTGAAGATCTCCTTTCCAGATGACATAAAAACTCTAAAGGATGCGCTCCTAAAAACGCAACAATGGCTAACTCATAATCATTTATTGTTAAATACTCTCAAAACAGAATTCCTTCTGATTGCCCCCGGCAACCACTCTGCACCTACCCAGGACTGGCTCAAACAACTTACTGCTCTTAACTGCACCCCTCATGTTGTTGACTCTGCTAGATCTTTAGGTATAACCCTGGACAAATACCTAAATATGCAAGATCACATCAGGGCAACTATTAGGGGAGCCAATCTTCAGCTCAACATTCTCAAGGAAATCAAGCCATTCCTACCGTCTGAGGACATCCAGTCAGGAGTCCAATCCCTAGTTATCTCACGGTTGGAATATGAGTTGGTGACCCTTGCTGGGCTACCGAAAGCTAGTTTGGCTCTGCTTAGAGCCACTCTGAACTCTTCGGCCAGATTCATCACAGGCTCCAGAAAACATGACCACATCACGCCAGACCTAATTCAACTAAACTGGCTGTCCATTGAAGCTAGGATCCGGTTCAAGATAGCTAGCCTGACGCACAAAGCTACTCATTACAACACCCCTGTTTACCTGGCAATAAAACTTGAGCTATCGGGCTCGAGTTGGAACATAAGAAGCTCTAACAACCTACTATTGAAACCTCCCAAATTCAATAGGAAAAGAACTTACAATCGTGCTTTCTCTGGTCTTGCTCCAAGAATATGGAACGCTCTTCCTACCGAGATCAGATCAAACCCATCGACTGCCTCAGTCAAAAAACATGTCAAATGGCTACTTCTGAATGACTAAGAGCTGTAGCCCTGATGCCATCGTAATCTGCTTCCTTCTCCTGTTTGATACTCTTGTATACCTTTTGTTCAAAGTGTATTATGTTTCTTCTCACGTGTTCTTTTGATTTATTGCTCTGCTGAAACTTTACAGGTGCCACTAGATTGGCTGACTACCATGGGCTACCTTTACTATTTTGTTTTCCCATTGCCCGCCTAAGACCTTGTTATTGTTAAGGTACCTCATTTGTTCCATTTTGTTGTTGTACTCATGCTTTTTCCGCATTACTCTCACACTCCTTTGTACAGCGCTCTGATACCCGTATGGGTCATGTTCGCGCTTTATAAATCTTTTCAAATACATAAATATTAATAACCATCACATACCTGTGACACCATGTCAATGGTAATGCATGAATTCTTCTTGAGGGATATCATGGCTATTAAATCTTCAACTAGAGAGTTGCAGGATAGCACTTCCGAAATGTTCATTGAACTCAGGTACATGCAATCAGACCTAACCTCCATCCAAGTCAGAATGGATCAGATGGAGAGGCGAATTAACACCATGGAATATCAGGTATTTACACTGATTCAAGCTTCTGACTGTGGTCAAGAACTCAGAAATCTACACAAAAGACCTGTGTACTTGGAAGACAGGAGTTAATGTGATACTGTCTTGTTCTTGGGAGTCCCTGAAAGTGAAAAACGAAATGAGATGTCTTTCCTGACAACTTGCAGAACAAGATTTTTCACATCTGCTGAAATTCCAGAGGACCACACAATATGATCTAGGTAGATCACGAGAAATGATGGACGCAGACCAGGCAAATGATCATGTAGACAAAGTAGATGAATGATTCTTTTATATAAAATAACCATAAGGTATATATTTCAGCTGATTTCTCTCAAGACACAAGTATGAATCTCAGAATGATCTTGGATCTTCCTGTTAGGCTTCATAAGTGAAAAATCCATTATATAGTTTTGGACTCTTCCACAATGTTCCTCTGAGCAGTTGGGGAAAAAGAACATAAATCATAAGCTTGAAGACCTAGGACATTTTACAAAATCACTTGAATATTGGCTAATGATACATTACAACAAGTCAGCACGGCTCATGTGGCAGAAGATGTAACTGATGCACAATCCTAAAAAGACTGACGAGAACAGACTACTATCTACTGGGCAGGGAAAGAAACACTCTTTGATGGACTGACAGACAAACTGAGGAAAAGGTAGGTCCCCAATGATGGTTTTGAGTTCTACATCCGCAAGTTAAGTCTCCACATTGGAATCTGGTCTATATTCTACACTTAGAAAAGAACACATTTGCAGGTACTATCCAAGTGACTGTGGGTCTCATTTGTAAAACAAATTACGCAGCCTGGCCCTGCAAGCCATTTTGCCCCACCGACCTGCGTCATTTTAAAAGCACTGATATCTGTGTGCTTTCCTCTGCGCTGGTGCACAATTGGCTGCAATGCTCAGTCACCCTTGCATCATGTTGCAAGGGTGCCTACATTGCAGGGATGATTGTTTTTGTGCAGGAAGGGACACCTTCCTACACAAAATCGATAATTGATGGGGACGCGTTAATCGGCATCTAATACTCGCCGTGAGGGGAACGGCATTGCTGCCAATTTCACCGCCGTGAGGGGAACGGCTTTGCTGCCAATATCACCGCCGTGAGGGGAACGGCTTTGCTGCCAATTTCACCGCCGTGAGGGGAACGGCATTGCTGCCAATTTCACCGCCGTGAGGGGAACGGCTTTGCTGCCAATTTCACCGCTGTGAGGGGAACGGCTTTGCTGCCAATTTCACCGCTGTGAGGTGAACGGCTTTGCTGCCAATTTCACCGCCGTGAGGGGAACGGCACTGCAATTACCTACATCGGACTACACGTCCCAGCAGCCCCTGGCCGGCGCGAGTATCCAGCGTCATCTCTGCGCCTGCACCCTGCTCAAAAACGCTGCTGCCCTCCCGCAGCGCGGGACGCGCACGGGCAGCGCCCGGGCCAAGGGCGGGCCCGTCCTTGCCCGTCATCGCCAGGAAGAGGCAGGGCAGGGCCACCCCTCTTACATGTAAGGGCCTGGTCTTCGTCCTTTACTAGACTTGGCTGAGAGGTACTGTGAGATTCTTCTTTCACTGCCCTTGCATTTCCAGTTGATATTTCCCCTCACAGAGATATTTGGAACCGGTACGTTCCGTGGTCAAGTCGACTGGGTATAACATTGATAACTTCCTTTTATTCTAGCGTGGGCTGATTGGACCCTCTGGGACTTGCCATATATCTAAAACCAGGACATTGTATGACGCATTTTATTGACAGTAACTTGTTTATATGCCCTTTTGCTGCTAAATACATTAAGCACATCGCACTTTTGTCCTTTGGGGCTAGGACTTGTTAGCCATAGCACTTTGCACTTTTTGGTCTATGTTTACATGTCCTTCTGCTCTCAATCATATTAAGCACATCGCACTTTTGTCCTTAGGGGCTAGGCCTTGTTAGCCATAGCACTTTGCACTTTTTGGTCTATGTTTACATGTCCTTCTGCTTTCAATCATATTAAGCACATCGCACTTTTGTCCTTAGGGGCAAGGCTTTGTTTGGCTTTTGACTAACTCTGAATTCCAGTTGATTGGTTATTTGTTAACCCGATTTTTGGGTTTGTATTTACTTGGTCTCCTTTTTGTGTTATTGTATGATTGCTTCTCCTTTTGTTTTGGATATGGGGAAGCGTGGCTGTGCACCCAAAAAAAATCCTTCGGTGTTAATACCGGCCCCACTCCCCCAAACTTCAATTGATAGGATGCTTCAGAGAGCTATTGGGGTAGTCTCGACTGAAATTGAGCTTACAGAGAGGCGACTATCCTTAACCCCAGACATCTTTCTTCAAACCTCTGAGCCACCTATTTCTGTACAATCCAGTCCGGGTTCCACCCTTACCTCGTTAAAATCTTTACCTGGACCAAGCGAGACTCTGTTATCACCCTTACAACACTCCCCAGCAAAACCAAGAACCCGCAAAGGTAGAATAAATACTACTTTACCTAAAGCCGTGAGGCGAAAAATGGGCAATGGGACAGGAACAAACAAAAAGGCCAGTGCAGAAATTAGTCTCAGCGAGGGAGAATCAGTCAGACTGGGAAGAGTGGTAGAATCTCCCTCAAATTCTTATAAACATCCTGATTGCCCTTTATGGGTGAGGAACCTGATAGTGGAGTTAGAGGTACAGATGAGAGCCATTGTTAAAGAAGAATTAGAGAACCATCTTGGGAACAGACTTAGTGACCAGATGTCTGCCCCGTGTGTACTGGGCAACCCTCTGGCTAACATCTTGCCGGCACCAGTGGAGAAGAAAGACTGTAGTTCACAGACGGACAAATTAGGGCAACCTCCACTAGCTAGAGGTGGCACTTTCACTATTCCATCACGCCTAGCCCCTATGAGTGCTGTCAAGTTAGGGGCTCCTAGCGTTGCTCAAGAGGGTAATGTTTATTCTCCTGGTAAGGAACTCGGTACATACCGAGCTCAAATAAGGAGGGACATTCCTAGCACCAGGGGCCCTAGTACGCAGAGTGGGAGTTTCCATACTGACCAGTCGATGGATAGGGAAGTGCCTATCTCAGCAGATAATGTGAATACAGGCCCAGTTCCCCTGGACCTGCCAATAATCGATCTACCTCCAGCCTCACTCCCTTATGTTACAGTTTTAACTGGTGTACCTGAATTAAAAACTGGAAAGAAAGAAACACAGCTGGAGTTGAGAAACAAGTGCCTTTTATGGCTCACCAGGTATGGACAGTTCCCTTATGATAGGGCGGGTGAGATACTACTAGTTCGGAGAGTGGGGTGAGTTGGTAAGAACCCCAAGACAATCAAAGGAGACTGTATAGTTATTAATTATAGTAACCCCCGGACAGTCCGAATTTTGGCTGATCAGTCTCCCAGCTTTTATGCACCGCCTACAGGGATCCAACTACACACCTTGGCCTTTTTTTATTCTTGTAACTACCCATCTCCATGGACCCCAGGCACTAGAGCTCCAACACACTGGTTACAACCCCATCTCACATTTGGCCAACTCTCCAGAATACAGTATAATTTTCCAGTAGCAAATAGGTTTGGGGCCCTTGAAGAGGTAGATTGACTTTCGACTCCATCTGATCCCTCTTTTACCCGGGGGCTAGGGGGGACTAAAAGTGAGCCTAATCCGAAAATCACTGGGTTGCAGCCCCTAAATAATGCTGGTGTGACACAAGATGCCTCTGGCGAACTTTTTATGAATCTCACCTGGGACTCCAAGGTTCTGTAGGTGCTACTTCAGTTGTATTAAATAATCAAGCCCCTCTTACCTCTGAATTTATTATTGCACCTATGGGCAGGAATAGATCTTTAGTGGATGTGGGAGTACCAGATCCTGAGATCGAGCCAGACATCACACAAACTTCGAACCCCTTTGGTCCTATTGTGCGTGATGCCACCTTGAACTTGGGCCTCCAGCTGAGGGTGCTGTCGTGGAACATTGCCGGTATCAAAAATAAACTTCAAAATCCTGATTGGATACAATTTGTACAAAATCATGACGTGTGTATGTTTCAGGAGACTTGGGCTAGAGAGGACTCTGTCATGAGGGGCTTTGCAACTTTTAATGTGCTAGCAACTATGGGAGGCAGAGGTAGACCATCGGAAGGGTTAGGCACGTGGGTCGCTACACATCTGGACTGTACTGTTGAACAGCTGAACACCTCCTCAGATGATATCCAGTGCACCCTTCTTACTTTTAATGCTGGGATTAAAATTGCATTTATTAACATCTATTCCCGTCCGGTAACCTTTGCCCAGGAATCCCAGACCATAGATATGCTTGCCACATTCATTGAGCTAGTTCCCCGAATACTAGAATGGTGCTAGGAGGTGATTTTAATTGCCAGTTTGAGCCCCTAGCCCTCCCTACTGACTCTTCGTTCACTACCGAGGATTCCCTTTGGCTAATTCCAGAACCGCAGATTCCTCTGGTAAGAGCTTGGACCCCCTTGGTATTACAGATTAATGCAGTCACACTAACTCATGCACTGAGGGCATGTAATGGTCGTAGTAAGTCAGACCAACCAGGAAAACCTACTTTTAATAGACCAGGGCAAGCATCTCTATTGGACTATATTCTGGTGGAAGCAAGTATATGGCATTGGGTAGTTGACTTCGCTGTCTGGCCAAGACATGACAGCGACCACAACGCTCTGGTACTCGATCTTAAGCTCCCGGAACCTTATAGTCCACAAATCACTAGCCCCCTCTCTGGTACCAATCTATCTTTACACAATAACAGAAGGAGAATTAGGTGGGAAACCCTGAAACAGTCCCCAGGCAAGGCTGCTGCCCTGTATTCCCTAATTATTCCACCTTTATTGGCAATGGAGAAGGCCGCAGAGAGTTCCATCTCGCCTGGTACTATCGCTCAACTTACGGCTATCCATGCGGACTTGACCACTAGCCTGACCAACATTTTTAATCCTCTGATACATTCTAAAGGCAAGAGGACACCTAAATCCACTTGGTTTAACAACTCCTGCCAAATGGCAAAGGGTGCCCTCATTGACGCCATAAAATTAAAAGACAGATCACTGATAAAAACTAGGAGGGCCTTGTACAGTGATAGTCTAAAGTTAGCCAAAACGGAGTGGGAGTCTGAAAGATGGGATGCAATTAAACAGGCTCTCACTAATAGAGACATGAGGGTGTTTTGGACCTTGGTTCGAACAGTAAGTTCCTCAGAGAGCTCACCTATTGAGCCGAACATTGCTGCTGACGCTTGGAAACTTCATTTCCAATCGTTGTATTCTACACAGGACATTATAGAGCCCATAGGGGGAATTGTGCCAACTGTTGTGGGGGATCCCCTTGAAGACGATGTAGGGTTTACTCTGACTGAAGTGCTGAGTGCAATTGGGAAGCTTCCCCTTGGAAAGGCCCCTGGATTAGATAAGATTCCCGGGGATCTTTTTCGGGATCAGCCCAATATTTGGGGTCCTTATTTATGTGTAATATTTAATGCCATATTAAATGGCATGAAAATCCCGGATACTTGGTTAGGGGCAGAAATCTTCCCAGAATACAAGAAGGGTTCTCCCCTCCTGCCCGCTAATTACAGGCCAATAAGCCTGATTGACGTAACTCAGAAGTTGTTTGCCAGGATTGTCTTGGAGCGCCTTCAGTCCTTGGTGGACGAGCGGGAGATTCTGAGTGCGTACCAGGCAGGCTTCCGTAATAATATTTCTACCATTGACCAAATCTTTAGGCTCCAATTACTATATTGGAAGACGGTGACTATAGAGGGTGGGAGCCTCTATTTGATCTTCGTTGATTTAAAAACAGCCTTTGATTTGGTGCCTCGTGTCAAACTTTGGGCAGTTTTAGAGCAACTGGGCATTCCGCCCTATTTGCTATCTTTGATCAAGCGTTTGCACACTGGAAATTTTGCCCAGGTGAGATATGGGAAATTTGGGGAATTGACCCCACGTTTCCCAGTGAATAGGGGTGTAAGGCAGGGGTGTGTTCTGGCCCCCACACTGTTCTGTCTTTTTATTAATGCCCTGGTGGACCAATTAAATGAGGTAGTCAACATTGATGCCCCAAAGCTCGCCCGTGGCAAGGTGCCAGCAATGATGTTTGCGGACGACACCTTGTTACTATCTAAATCGCCCATGGGCATCCAAAGGACCCTTGACAGCTTCTCTTTATTTTGCAAAAATAGGGGCTTAGAGATTAACACACTAAAAACCAAGTACATGGTATTTAATCCTAGTAAAACATCTCGCCATAATCCTACCTTAAATGGTATCCAGCTAGAGAGGGTAGCTGTCTTTGACTATCTGGGTGTTACGCTGACGGAAACCTTTGGGTGGGGCCCACAGCAAAACAAGGCAGGTTTAAGGTTAGCACAGATGGCCGGGGGAATAGCAAAATTATACAGGAACTCAACATCTAGACAACCGGGTCCGTTGACTGAGATATATAAAGTTCAAATCAGGAGTGCTATAATATATGGGGCAGAACTATGGGGACACCTCCCAGTAGGTGGACTGGTTAAAACCGAGAACAAGTTTATGAGACAGCTCTTGGGCCTACCACAAAGCACTCCTCTTATCCCCCTTCGTATGGACCTCGGGATTAGACCCATAGATGAGGAGATCGGACTGCGACCCTTGACTTTCTGGCGTAGACTATGGGCGACTCCCGAGCTAATAGCCTACCAGTCGGAACTCAAGGCGATCTTGGGGCTCCCAGGGGTGGGAAAACTATCTTGGTTCGCATACATAAAAGACCTGTGCATTAGACTAGGCCGGCCGAACCTATGGACCCACCCTGAGGAAGTGTCCCCGACAATATCACGGCTTGATCTAGTCAAAACTTACAGACAGTTTAGACTGGCTGAAATTCAAGGGAGTATAAAATCAGGCCGTTTAACCTCGGACTTCCTCAATTTTAAAGATCAGTATTTATTTGAGGTCTTCCTTGATGAAGTTCATCCGTTTATGGCAAGGAAACTCTATGTCCAGTTTAGATTGGGCTGCTTGCCGGTCCATGCATTTATAAATAAATGGTCAAAAACTTCCCCTATTGGATGTCCTGCCTGCAATAGCCAAGAAGAGACACCTATTCATGTTTTCTTCTTTTGTCCAGGATACAATATACCCAGGAGGTATTGGCTCTTGCCAATATGCAGGAACCTGGGGTATAGACAGTCACAGGAGGCCTTTAGAGTTTTGAGAACTGATACTCATCCCCCGATTGTTTTTGCTGTGTCCCGTTTTCTTAATTCTATGTGGCATAGGCGCCGCAAGTTTTTAACCTCCCCTCGCACATGATAAATGTTCCTTTCCCATTTCCTACTGTTTTGATCTTACTAATATATGAAATCTTTGTTTAATTCGCATTTTTAAATTTTTATATTTTTTTAACTGCCATGAAATTTGTTCAGTTTACTGTACATGGTTATACTCTGTAATGTTTATTGATGTTTTTATTGCTCAAATTCAGTGATGTATGTATTTTATTTTTTGCTTTTATGGTCTACAAAGATCGAAATAAAGCTTGGAAATGGAATGGATAATTGATGTCATTTTCCTCTTTCTATGCGTGCTTCACAATGCAGCACGTATAGAATGAGGAAAAAACTAGGAGAAATAAAAGTATTTCTCCTTGTTGCGCCATTGGATTCTAACGCATTTCCAGCTTTACAAAACTTTGCATATCTGGGAATGTGTCAGATTCCATGATGTTGCGTAGAACCACCCATAGCAACACCCATGGTATTGCGTAAAAGGGGCCCATATTTACAAGGCCATGAAAAGTCAGGCAGGGTGACTTTACATGGCCTTGTAAATATGGGCACGCACACTGCGCCGGCGATGCGTCAAAAAGGGTGAAACACTGGCGGTGCAATAGCCTTGTAAATGAGGCCCTGCATCTCTAGGGAGAGTCTGGGAGAACTACAAATTATTGCTCATGTGTTAGCAATGATGTTTTAATAGCTGCTAGACAGGAAAATAATATGATGTGGTCTAATACGTAGTTATTGGATGTTCCAAATTAGGGTTGTTGAATTAACTAATGTTGTCTACTAATTTATGTTATGATTGCAATAAATGGGGATTTTTTTAAAATAATTTTTTAGTTTCTGTAATCTTAGGCCTGCGAAGCCTATTTGTGGGTGTTTTTTTATGGATACACTATTGTAAGTTTCATTAACAAGTAGCAAATATTCAGATTTGAATTTGCGTTTAACCATGGACTTTGTACAAGGACATTCATTATAGTGATTTCGACTCGCTACACTGATTTTTGTTACTCGTGAAATCTTCAAATTTATGTAAATGTGCAAAATGTTCATATTGCCTCTGGCAGTGTTCTTTGAATAGAAGATTTCCATGTTACTAATATTTATTCGGAGATATGTTATTATAAATGCGTTTATTGTGTTTCATAATACAGTTATGTGTGTTCGGAGGCTTGTTTTTGCCTATGATCCCCTACTCCAAATACCCTTAAAGAGAACATAAATGTGAGGAAAACATAATGAAAAGAAGCTGAAAATTCTTCATCTCCTTTGTGGTAATTTCTTTATGTTGAGTCTTCTTTCATCTTTATTTATTATTATATTCTTTTTTTCTTTTCTAATCAAACCTGCTTTGATTAGACAGAATCAGTGCTGACTTTGTAAATATATAAGTGTTAGGACCCAATGTCTTACACTTCTGCTGGTACCACCCAGAGCTCTGGCACCTGCTGCCGGACGTCAGTGGCAGCATTATCTAATAACCGCCACACTGAAACAGATGTGATAGTTTGGACAATTCCATGTTCCTCCAAGGTGTAGCGATGGCTTGGCAGTGCTAGTTTCATTTTTTTTTTAAATATATTGACTTGCACAACTTACTTCTACAGTGCTCTGCTCAAAAATAGGATGAGAAGGCCGACATGTGGTGTGCACTTATAAACAAGTGCCTGGGTTTAAAAACTGTCATTGGCCAGGTCCTGGCAAACACCGGCACAAATTAAGCCAGAATAATTTCTTTACGTTACTCCACTTGTGTCTTTGGTCTTTATATCCTCAAATTAGTTAGTAAGGAACTAGATGTAGTTTAACTTATTCTTTCAAACAAGTTTCCAATTGCTATATCTACTTTAGCGTTTAGTAAATGCTATCACTTCTTACAAAACTATCATCTCTTGTATAAACCTGCTTAACGTAACAATGTTTGGGCTGCTCCAATATTTAAAAGTGCCTGTCGAATAAATATTGCATTACCTTATCACCGTCTGAAAAAATCATTCCGTCGCTGGCCCTTTTCCAAGTAATTTCGGGAACTGGTTCTCCCTCTGCTTGGCAAGTCAGAGTAGTGTGGCTGCTCTCAACTGCAGTTTCGTTTTTAAGCTGTATGATCTGCGGCTGTACTGTAAAAATAAAACATTCTCTTATTTTCAATGTGTGACGTTTGTTTTTATTACCACAACATTTGTTCCTTGTTCTTCACATTGGCGCAAACATATAGTGCATACAAACTGTAAAATGTTTAATTGTTTTTTTATAGAGGGAAAATGTACAGCACCAACTACTTGAAAATAAAAACCTTTGAGAATAATCATTAGCATTCTGGCTGAAAACATTGGATTGTATGCAACATGGGAAGAAAAGATTTTCTGACCAGCCCTCGTTCCTAATTTGTTCTATGGGCCACATTTACAAAGAATTGGTGTAGGGCAGTGCCACAAGTAATTTTGCTGCGCTGCCCTACGCCAATTCGAAAGGGTAGGAATGCACCGTATTAACAAGATACGGTGCATTCCTGTCTTCTCAGCCAGTGCCAGTGCACATTTTGCAGCCCAGTGCCAAAGCAGGCACCCTTGCACCACCATGGTGCAAGGGTGTCTGCGTTATTGGCTTGATCGTTTTTGTGCAGGAAAGGGCACCTTCCTACAAAAAACCAGTCACAAGAGGTGTTTTACTCATTCTCGGTGTGCAGCACACATGAAAAGAGGAAAAAACAAGAAGAAATAAAAAAAATTCTCCTCGTTACACCTGCTCAGTGGAGGCATAAGGTTTCGGCGCTGCCCCAGGTTTACATGATTTCAGCACCCACCGCAACACCCATGGAACGCCTCCATGACGCAGAGTAAGGAAGTGCAGCACTTTGCTCTACCTTGCCTTACTCTATATCTATGAAGTCATGCAAAGCCACACAGGGTGGCTTTGTGTCGCCTCACAAATATGACTGAGAGGACTACGCCACCAGAGAGACATAAAAAGTGGCGCAACGGTGGCGCAGACCTCCTGTAAATGAGGCCCTGTGTGTTTACTGCCTTTACACAAGACGCAGTGTAGCCCTACTGCAACTGGTGATGTTTGCATTGACGAGGTGTGGCACAACTGTTGTACAAAATATGGCGGACAGTATGGAAAAAATGTTCACCCATAACTGTATGAAATTGCTGTCATTTGTTAAAGACCCAGCACTCCAGTGGTGGCCAGCGTTTTACAAATAGTTGATGTAAACGTGCACTCCGAATTGCACTGAGGAAATCAGCAAGCCTGACAACTTTAGGGAGTATGCGTAGGGCTCCCTACTACAATCTCAGTAGGTGCCCGACAGAACTAAAAAGATTTTACAGAGAAACACAGCACTGCCACCCATCAGATTAAACAGAATGTCAACTTTACATATGTATTTTGGAAATGCTACAAGTGTGTTTCTTCAGTTTCACACATTTGGCTATCTAATGCAATATTTTCATTTTAGAAAACTAAACTAAATTCCCCAAAGCAAATATCTGCACTTTTCATAAAAACACTGTATTTCTCCTATTATATCAGCTTTCCATTTTTAGTAAATAATTTTCATGCATCAGTTTTGTCATTTTCATCGTATACCTTTAGTGCACTAGTGTAACATATGGAAATATTCTAGCTTCCATGTCCCTGTGGCACAATCCCATGCTATGAATGTCTAAAATATGTTACAATTAACAACCGTTATGCCACTGTCAGCACTATAGTCTGTGTTTGACTAGTCTTGCCATAGATGCCTACTATACCCCAACATGGCCACCATTGTGCAATGCTGTTGAAATGTGGTTTATTAGTAGGAGTAAGCAGGTACCTACCGCCAGTAATAAGTCCACAATATAAGGTCCTGTCAAGGTCTAATAAATTATTCCCTTGCTCAACCCTTGGTAGCTGGCTGCGAGCAGGCAGGCTTACCTTAGGAGACAGGTATGTAAAGCTTTTTAAAAAACAATGCATTAAATACTTAGGGCACAACACACAATAAAAATCCAACACCAGTTCATAACAATTGGAAATATTTTTATGATTAAAATGACCGCAATACATCAAAATTCCAATGTAGGGACCTGGAGATATGATTTTTTAAAGAATAAACACTTTCTAGTGCCTAAAAGCCAAATATGCTAGGGGCTTACAGGTATGTTGTCATACCAATTGCAATTACACCTTATTACCATATACCTTTTACACAGAGCACTGACCATGGGTCTGGTTATAAATAAGAGTGATATGGGCAAAAAGGATGACTTTCTCACAGTGACCAATATTATAACAACATCACTATAGCACCCTAGCAGACAAACATTCTGCGTGAACGGAATCCATACACACACACAGAGATGCGCCTGCGCGCGCGCATACACACACACACACACAGAATTTGACTTTTTCTTTTTTATATTAATTTGTGATAAATTCCACTTGGGCTGTTACCCCTCAAATTATGCTTCTCCACTATGCTCATGATCCCACTTGACTCTCAATTCACACCAGATGGCAGGCCATTTGCAAAACGTATTATGATAAAAGGTCCTTCAATGTAAGTAGGATGAACTGCCTGTCATTAGCTTTAGAAAATACAGATTCACAGCCTTCACTTAGAGGTCTGTGCGCCTAATTTCAGTATCAAACTTCATAATAGAGAACTGCTACTACCAGACTGTAATGATCACATTCTGCAACTATGAATGTATGATTAGAAGAGCCTGATTTGCTAACAAGTCACACTTTTAATTATTTTCGCTGTCCCTCCGAAGTGCCTGATCTCTGTGGCATAGTGAGGGTCCTCAGAGTGAATAAAAGACAATTACAGGCATTTCACTCAGCAAACGATTAGACACCCAAGTCACTAGTATCGTGTTCCAGTTTGTTTGAGATCCAAACTTATTTATCCAAACTTATTTTTCAGCATTTCCTCCATGTTGACTAGAATAGGGAGAGCCCTAGCTAGAGCTTGCAGTTCATGCTGCACTTAAGCAAAGGAAATTCATTTTCATTCAGCACAATTTGTCTTCCTGACAGATTGTCGCCCAGCCTGGTATAGCGCTTATTATCTGTCTCGAACAAATTTGAGTATCATCAGCACGTTTTTTGAGGTCCAGCCCAGTACAGTTTATGTAGCTGTGCCAGAGGGCATACATATACATTAAAAAGAAGGCAGGCAGGCTGCATGTCATGGCATGTAATGAGGATTCTCTGGCTCCGACGCCAACTACTTAGCTTCAGTTTGCAACCTTAACCATATCAGTGTGGCCCCCCTATCCCAGTCTACACGCCTACTCAGCAGTAGATCATGGCTTAGAATGTATTAAGGTGCAGAGAGGACGATAAGTATGGGTACCGAGTTTCCGTTATCATCTAGGTACAACAGAAGTACTTCCCTGGATGCTGAAGCATCTACTCTCTAGAATATGCAGCACACAGAATCATCCTCAGATTCTTTATACGGACATTAATTATCCTTTGAAGTTTTTTTAGTCCTTTTGTACAGTACCCAGGCACCCTTTTCAAGCTTTTCGGTCTATAGTTGGTAAAACTCTCCAAAATTATTAAATACGTCATTAGATAAGTAAACTTCTCAGGTTCATGCAGCAAATTCTCAGGCATTTATTGGTTATTATTGTATATGACACAGCGTCAATGCCACATTATATCTCAACAGAGGCACATACCCTTCGTGTTAACCAATATTATGTTGTATTTAATATTTTTATGTTCTTCTTGATCTGTTTTTTAGGTGGGGTCTTTCATGGCCTTACAATTTTAACAAAGTTACCTTCCATTTTGATTTATTTACATTAATAGGTGTCCAAACACCTGGCCTTGTTGGGTGGTATTAGAGCTCCTCGCACATACGAAGGATACGAATAGCAAACATGGCTGATGCGATAGCATTGGCAGCAGCCAATGGCACTCGTTCATTAGGTTACATCTGATCTATTATCACTCAAACGTTGCACTTGTTAGTTTGCAGTGCCTTTTGGATGTTTTCAAGCAAAAGTGAGTACAATCAATGCTTTGGGATTGAGTTACATTGTTTCACAACATAACAAAACCGTCAGGTTTGGAGTTTTGCTCTTGGTAATTATAAAATGAAATAGGATTTGCTTCTTGACAGTTTCTCACACTTGCATGGTGAGTGGGTCAAGAATGTAAGTCAGTGGATGGAACGAGATGGCATTGTAGGTAATGCACATGGGCATGGGGATTATTCTTGAAGGCCGCAGAAACTAAGGTTTATCAACAAAAAAGGAAATAATGGGCGAAACAATGGAATGTATATTTTCTTCTTTAGACCACCTCTGGCAATATCCAACATTGCCCCAGTTCAGGAAGGACCTCAAGACCTTGCTCTTCGGATGACCCCAGCACTCAATGGAGCCACTTCCCCCTATTTCTTGAGACCCTCACGGGTGAGTAGTTGCGCTTTACCAACCCTGATTGATTGATTGAGTGAACTATCAATAATAAATAATGCCAACTCTAAGATAAATACAGGTTTAACGAGGGTCTCAAAGACAAAATGAGATTCGGAGGAAGGAAAGGGAACAGTGCCAATGGTAATTACCAGAATCAAGGAGGAGGGCCGCCACCCTGCAGAGTACCTTTGGAGTCCCAGACCCATTACCTTAGTAGTGGCTTCAATAACCACAAGCAACATTGAGACCAGTTCAAAGATTCAATAATCAAAGGAGGTCTTAATGGCTAAGGAAACTCGGTGTATGGAATACGCACCTATGTAGTTTTGGCATCATGTAGTAAGCATACAGAAATTAAGCATGATTTTGGCATAATGTAATAAGCATACAGATTTAAGTGCTTACCCGCAAGGGCCAGCACTGGGACACACCTTGGAGCATCAGTGTGCTATACAAATATCTGTTTTATCATCATCACACAGTATTCCAGACAAGGCCCCTAAATCTGGTCAAACATACCTGCTTGGTAGTGTAATTTATACATGGAGCGCTAATGTGCTACAAGTTATTGAGGTTCTGTTGTCCATTCCTACTGAGAAAAGGTCCTAGATGACTGCCAGTGCCATCATATACAACTCTTGGTGGTGAATAAAGAGTAACCATCCATCTTAACCAATTTGATGTGATTTGGTCTGACTCTGAGGTGTTATGCAGGTTGGCCAGCCACACAAACGAAAGGCCTGCTGTTTTTTTCTTGTTTACACTTTTACTCTGCCTTCTGATGGTGTCCAGGTTGCAGGAGTACTCAGAGCCACCAGAGACGGTGAGCTTGCCTGCAAGATAAATGGGGAATGCTGGTCTTGATGACTCTGTAAAAGAAGCACCTGGTTTCGAAGATAGTACTGACCAGCAAAGGGAGTCAATAGAGTTCCATCTGGATGGGGGTGATGTGATCATATCTTTTCAGCCACTGGATGAGACATGCTGTGGTATGCAGGATGCCATTAAAGGGTGCCACTGTGAAGACTGGGAGGCCATGTAGCAGAGTGCTACCACCATCTCGATGTGTGAGCATGAAGGCTTGAAAACCAGTTCTGAAGCTGCTTTCTAGAAGAACCAGTTTTACTTTCTTTAGAAGAGAGATATGGGATGAAGATTTCTTTGTTTTGTTTGGCATTGTGTTCTTTGAGGGTGAAGTTATTGTCCAGAGTGAATCCAAATGACTTGGCCTTCAGTGAAAGTTGGGGTTTCCAAGCCATCAAATGTCATGCCATTGAGCCAATTTTATATTGTTTCATTTTTGTAGTTTTTGGCAAATACATACATATGGATGTTTATTTGTTTTTGTATTTATTTTTAGAATTCCCTAGTGCAGACCTAGCCACATGAGTGGTGGGGGGCCTTTACCAATAACATATTAAAGGGTAAAACAGAATATATTACAAAAGAGGTGAAAGAGTGTAGCGAGAACAGGTTAATAAATTAGTCAGTGAGGTATACTTTGAAGAGGTTTTTAGTCACCTACAAAACGCCAATAAATGATGATCTAGTATGATGTGTACAGGGATAGAGTTCCATAGACTTAAAAAAAGGCATTATAAGACCTGTTTAGATGTTTTACTTTTTATGAATTTCGAGAATTAGTCTGTTTCTTTTTCAATATATAAAGTTTTTTTCATAGTGCAAGTCAAGCCAGCAAGCAATGAAGACAAGAAGCTGCATACATTGCTGATTTAACCCATTTCATTACCTACCACATGATTTTGCATCATAAAATAGATGTTACCTCGCATTCATTAAAGGAATATGTCTCTGCAAGGTGTCATGTTTAATTATAGAACATGCTCAAGGAAATTGCATCACAAAAGAAAGCAGCAGAAGGAACTGCAAAGTTAGAAAGCTCAAAAAAGACCAAACAGGTTCTATTTCCCTGGATTTCCTGCGACTCAGGAGTCTTTTTAGAACTCCGCATAGTTCAGATTTTAATGTCACAGAGGAGCTCAGTGCCACCCTGCCAGGTGAAATATCAGACTGATCTTTGAAGACCCAAGTATTCTCAATTGATCTAAAGAACTTTAGAATAAGTAAATCTTATCTTACAGCAATGAATGCCTAATGCATGACACCTGTGAATGACTAAAGAGAGGAAATAAAGAGGTTTCAAGGCCAGGTAAAACATTGTCCCCATAAATCCATTCAGTTAACCCAGTGGTTCCCAAACTGTGCGCCGTGGTTCCCTGGTGAGTGTCAAACCTAGCCAGGGGAGCCGCGCACCAAGCACTTTAATGCATTTAATGTTGAAGGGGTTGTTGGCTTCAGTTAAACTAATTAGACTTAAATGCATGATGTCGATGATTTGTAAGTGACATGCATAAAGCTGTAAACATAGTGCTTAATTGACGGCATGTCGAGGGAGACGACCTCCATATTTTACTGGATCACCACATTCCAACACTCCCAAAGTAAGCGGAAGATGCCTGATTTATTTTGCTAGACTCGGTAATAGTTTTTTTTTTCCAAATGCATTTCACACCAATGCAAATTATCAAGAAAGTACAGTTGTCCTGTCTATTAAACACACTAAGTATTGACATTTGTACTTGAATCATAGGTACTTCCAGTACACATTTCTTTCAGTACACACTCTTTTCCAGACAGGCATGCTCTCTCCTTGAGCACAGGGAAGCACAAACACCATATACGGCATAATGCCAACATAACAAAGGAAGAAAGAGGGACATTTAAAAAAAAAAAAAATCTGAGGAATTTATTTTACTTGCATTGATTTGGAGGCAATTTTAGGGAGGAGACAGCAAAAATACAGCTATATGTGGTTTAAAAAATCGCGAGTCACCCTGCTGAGACAGGTGTGTTGGCACGTATGACATGGGTAGAAATTGAAGTGCATGCAAATATTCTTCAAGTGCAGAAACACTTTGGCAATGGGGCCTACATGCATAGGGGTGCTATCTGGCCCTGTAAGTGGGATAAAAAAGTTTGAGAGATTACTCTAAAAAATGCATGGGCAAAGAAGTGTAACTAGGAATATTTTATTACAGGTGCCGCCTTAGTAATACGAAACACCCTGCGTATATGATTATAATACCTTCATCAGCTTCATCCCAATTATTTCCAGGGAGAAAAATGCAAGTACTCACAAGGCAGGACTTACATCCCCCCCACCCTCCCAAAAAAGTACCAGTGGGGAGCCACGGGCAATGGCCAATGGGTCAAGGGAGCCACAGGTCGAAAAAGTTTGGGAACCACTGAGTTAACCCTTCATTACAAACAATAGTGTTGCAATTTCTGACTAAGAAAGTAAAGACTTTATTAACTGCAGCCTGCCAACCAGGCAAGTTGCACTGAATGATTCAAAGGCCAGCATAAAGGAGCTAATCGAAGTAAATTATTCACTCTTGGCTACTATATATGTCATGCCTGCTGTAGTGTCTTACGAGTTAACAATGACAGAACCCTTTTGGCTGCTATGAATTCAGTAGAGCTATGATGCAATAAATAGAGTGTATTGCAGTGAGGGCTGCTTTATAATGTTGAGCTCACAGTTATATGCAGACAAATGAAGACATGTCATACCAAGTTCCGTGTGTGGTGTGGTTGTTGGTGGGTACCACGGATGGGAAGATGCTACAAATGGTGACGAGATAGAGGATACGTAATCGTAAGATTGACAATGCTCTCTCAGAGAGTTTGCTGTGGTCCAGGCAAACTGTTTGTAAGTGCTATGTGTGCTGTCGTTGAAGTACAGAATCGATGGGAATACATGTGGAGTCAAAGAGCAGTTCCAGCCACTGTGAAGCAGTTGAAAACTATTTGGTGGATGTTAGAAATGGGGCTCTCTAGTTGGCAATGGTTTGCACCTTGTCCAAGTAGAGACCCTTCTTCCTAGTCAGGATAAGGGAGTTACACTCCTAAAATAAGCCCTGCTCACCCCCTTGGTAGCTTGGCATGAGCATTCAGGCTTATCTTAGAGGCAGTGTGTAGAGCATTTGCACATAACCAACAGTAACACAGTAAAAGCACTACAAAAGGACACCACACTAGTTTAAAAAAAATATCCAATATTTTTATATACTCAAAACAAGACCAAAAACGATAAAGAATCCACAATACAGTACTTGAAAAATAGATACTTTGCAAGATGTCTTCTAAACTGCAGAAATACCTCAAAAACACAGTTCATACGAGTCGGTAGCTCCGTCCGGGGCTACTGCGATGCTGAAAACAACAGAGTCTAACAGTTCCAGCCGACTGCGTCGATACGGGCCAGCAAAAGCGTGAACAGACTTGGTAACAGAACCTTGCGCGTTGCTGCTGACACGGGGGTGCGAGCCGGTCGTGACAACGGTCGCAGTTGCGTTGCAAAATGGAAGCGGTGCAGGGCGCGGTGTCCTCTTGATGCGGCACAGGCAGCGGCTCAGTGACGATCATCCAGACGGCATCGGTGAGACCAAGGCTTATGGTGCAGGGCGAGACGGTGCTAGATGTGGTGCTGGCAGGTTGTGGTGCAGGCGACAGAGCCGGTTTGCGGGAGCTGGCTTTGGTCGGCCCAGACGGCTGTGTGGGATGAGGCGGTGCGTCTTGAAACTTTACGAGCGGTGTGCCCAACCACGATGTGGTCACGGGTGTCGAGTCAGCAGCAGAGACAGCGTCGGTGAGAGCAGGATGGCGAAGTGAAGCGAGGCGATGTGGACTGTGGTGCCCACAGGTCACGGTGCAAGCAGCGGCTCAGTGGCGGCGGCATCGGTCGTCGTCGTCGGTGAGACCAGGGTTGCGGTGTGAGATGTGGACGGTGCAGTCTGGAGTGCCGTCAGGACACAGAGCCAGCGACGGAGTCGGTGACGGAGTTGGTTGCTGTTCTCTTCTCTGTGGCAACTGAAACAGTGGCTCCAGAAGCGGTACCCAGAGGTTGGTGAAGTCTTTGCAGTCCCTGAGACTTCAGAACAGGAGGCCAGCTCGATTTTAGGCCCTTGGAGATACTCAGCACAAGTAAAGAAAGTTCAGTCCAGTCCTTTCACTGCCAAAGGCAGAAGGAGCAACTGCAGGCCAACCCAACAAAGCAACAACACAGCAAAGGGGCAGTACTCCTCCTGGCAGCTCTTCCAGCTCTTCTTCTTGGGAGGTTCCTTGATTCCAGCAAGTTCTAAAGTTTAGGGGTTTGGGCCCCACTTTTTATAGCCCAAAATCCTTTGTCCTCTCAGGCAGAGAGTGTCTGTGCTTAGTCCAAATCAGTTTGGTCCTCTCTGGCCCAGCTTCCCAGCAGGAGGCGGAGACAGCATTGTCCAAGGCAGACAGGGCCTATTCAGGTGCAAGGGAAATCTCCTCCCACCACTCTAAATGCAGACCGGGCCTATTCAGGTGCTAGTGACAACTACTCCCACTACTCTGAATGCAGCCCAGGTCTATTCAGCCCATCCCTGACCCATCTAGACTCTCTGGAGCCACTGCTCCTCCCCAGCCCGTCACTCCAAAGCCAGACAGTCAATACACATCCAAGCAGAGGCACACAGGATGGCTAAGCAAAAAAATACCTACTTTCTAAAAGTGGTATTTTCAAACAAAGAATGTAAAAATCACCTTTACTAAAAGATGCATCTTTAGATTCTGAGTTCAGGCATACTATACTTTATTTCTCTCCCTGGTTCCCAGGGCCAATTATGTTTATAAGATGTTATAAACAAACTCCCCATTCTGTCCTATGGGAACAGGTAGCCTTGCCATAGTGAAAAACGAAATTGGCAGTAATTCACTATCAGGACATGCAACACACACCAGGGCATGTCCTACCTTTCACATAGACTGCACCCCGCCCACAGGGGTACCTTGGGCCTACCTTAGGGGGGACTGACATGTAGGAAAAGGGAAGGTTAGGGCCTTGCAAGTGGGTGCACTTGCCAAGTCGACATGGCAGTTACAAACTGCGTGCAGACTCTGCAGTGGCACGTCTGAGTTACCTTTTATGGGCTACTCATGTGGGTGGTAGAATCAGTGCTGCATGCCCACTAGTAGCATTTGATTTACAGGCCCTGGCACACTCAGTGCACTTTACTAGGGACTGATAAGTAAATCAAATATGCCAATCATGGAAACACCAATCCATAACACAATTTCACAGAGAGTATATGCACTTTAGCACTGATTAGCAGTGGAAAGTGTGCAGAGTCCTAAAACCAACAACAGCAGGTCAGGAAAAAATAGGAGGAAGAAGCAAAAAGTTTGGGGATAACCTTGCAAAAAGTGCCATCTCCAACAGTGGAGAACCTGTTAGTCAGGCCATACAAAAAGGTACTGCACTACTATGCAACACACAGCTATAAATATTATGGAGTGATTATCCTGTGATTGCAAGTGCTGCCAAGTTGAAATCCAACTGGTGTCAGAAAGTACAAAACAACAGCCAAGTGCAAGATAATGATGTGATTACAAGTGCTGTGAGGTAGAGATAAACCAGGTGTAAGTAAGTTCACAGACGCGCTACAAGCATAGCATTCTAGATGCAAGAAAACAGTTGTCTGATTACCAGAAGTAATTAAAGAGAGTCTTCATACCACAGCACTGGGGACAACAGTCCTAGGATAAGTGCCTGGGGTTGTGCTTACTTAGCTGTTCATACCTTAAGAGGCGAGCCACCAAAGTCTCTGAGTGGGACTCAAAAAAACTCCACAGTTCCTGAAGAGTGAAAGTCGTAACATCTACCCCCTGTAAGTCCCTAGTAACTGGTACCCTGGGTACATAGGGCCTAAGAGCAGAAGAGGGTCCCTTGGGTCCCCACTTACTGGGACTATGCCACTGCCCTTGCAGCCTGGTTGCCCCTGTGAGGGAGAAAACGACAAAATCGACATGGGTGCCTTGCCAACTGCCTGGCAGCATAGGCAAGTCATTCCGCTAGCAGGCCTCACAGCCCTAAGGCAGGGTGCACTATAGTACAGGTGAGAGCATATCTGCCTGAGCAGATATGCCCCTCCAATATTGGGCACCATTTCCCAATATTGTAAGTGCCAGTGAAGCAATGGAGAGTACATGGGCTAGGAACTTGACAACTCCAGTTCCACAGCACCATGATGGATTTACTAAATATAGGAGTGTTTGGTACCCAACTACTCCTTTCAATAAATCCCCACTGATGCCAGTGTGGGATTTATTGCACCATGTACCCAGAGGCCACTTCAGAGGTGCCCCTTGAATCCCTACCAACCCTGGTGTGGTCTCTGCCCGGCTGTTGCTAACCATCCACAATAAGACATGTTTCTGGACCCCTTGGTGAAGAACCCCTGCTCTGTGAGACCAGAAACAATGCACATCCTGGGTAGAGGTGTCATGCCTCCTCCCCCAGAATGGGCCAGTACTCGAAGAGGGAAGCTTCAAAGGCCTACCACCCTTGTAACGTGACCCCCAGCAGCAGTGATGGCAGTCCCTTATTCACTCCCCCACTTTGGGTGAGAAAACCGGCGGGAAAATTAAAAAAGATAGGAGGTGTGCCCACCTCTGCCAAACCCGCCCCTAAGGAGGGGGAAGCGAGGTAAAGCACACTTTTCAGTCCCCACCATGTTGATGATGGGTGGACCCCTCCAATCAGGGCTAGGTCTATGCCCCCTCCTACAGGAGGGTGGCATAATAGAGGGTGTAGTCAAGTCACCCCAGGCAAGGTGACCATTGGCCCTACCTGCTACTCCCCTAAAATGCCCACTAAATGTAGTGCTTAGGTGGCTCCCTTAGACTTGGGCCCCAGATCTGCAGCGACCTAAGAAGTAAGAAGACACCCTGCATCAGAAGCCAGAAGACTACAACTACCTTGGCCTCAGCCCAACCTGCCTGTTTCCAGTTTCAACGAAACCTGCGGCCTGTCTTGCAGCACAACCTCTTCAATAAAGACTCCAATCTCCAGAGGACAGCGGGCCTGTCCACAAGAAACTGACTCCAGAGACTCCGGATCCAGGCGGATCAATGACACCAGCCCACTCTGCACCCAACACCCACCACCCGAGTCTGAGTGGCTCACTTGAGCAGCGTAGTCTCCCTGCCGATCCTGACCTCATGTCCAGCATTAGCTGACCTCTCCCCCCCTTCATGACAGTACCTGTAGTGTGAATCCAGAGGCTCCTCGCGATCGGCTCCGGTAAGAAGACTCCAACGTCCAAAGGCACCCCTGCACCCGAAGCCCCAGTTCCTTGGTGAGCTGAACCAACAGTGCCCCTATGACCCCTACATACCAACCTTCCTCTTCTGTCATTGGTCTTCCTTCTGCAACCTCTGGTGCTATGCCTGCAGCCTCTTTGCCATCTGGAAAAGCATTGGGCGTCCGATGTCACCCGGCCACCCCTGTGTTGCTGATGGTGTATGTTTGGTGCTGCTTCCTGCCCCTGTGCTTGTGCTAACCCCCAAAGCTTGACCCCTCTCCAACTAATTTACTTACCTGCAGTGTGGTTCCAGGCACCCCCTGTCTCCATTGGAAAGCATTGAATTGAACTCCGATTTTGACCTCTGCACCCAGCTGCCCCTGTGCCGCTGGTGGTGCAGTTTTGGTACCTACCTGACCCCTGGCATTTGCTGACTTTTGGCTCCGGAGACTGAAATTGTAAGTTCGATACTCACCTCATTAACCGCAATATTTTTTTCCCCATAGGATAACATAGGACAAAGTGAAAAAGTTTCAAATGGGGTATATTCACAAGAATGTGTGATAACTACCGCAAGAGTAGCGTAACGCAACTTCCAATAACGCAGCCTATCACGGGAAAATAACCCCGTGGCAACGTGGGATTCACAACAAGGCGGTAGCATGCAATAGTCACCAGATAACGTGTCAAATGCCAGCGTGTAAATCAACACCACGCCCAAAAAACCGAAACGCGAACGCGAGAAATCATGCGATGAGGCCAATCGCGGTACAAAAAGCTGCGAAAAGCAGCCTCAGGCCTGCAACTCCCACGCGTCTGGCGGGCTATTGCACCATAAAAACCACAGGCACAACACACCAGAAACAAGCCAAAGCACGTAGCAACATCCATGCACCCTGACCAAGCGCAGAGGGCAACGCGAACCCCACAACCCCCACAGACCACCAGCAAGGAACAAGTGGGCCGGGGAAGGCCAAGGAGAAAATGGAGAGGAAGACGGGGTGCAGACCGCAGGAAAACAAGACCAAGGCCACGGAGGTGACAGAACACTACCAGCAAATGACCCACAAGCAGACCGCCTGGAATGCAGTCGCAGAGCCCAGGAGGCCAATCCAGGAGGCCAATCGGCTCCGCCAGGACGTGACAACCTAAACCAGGCACAAACCCGCTGCCAACAGGAAGGCAGCAACGGAGACAGGAGGTGGCAGTCAAGCGACACAGGAGGAGCAGGAGGAAAGCCAGGCCACAGTCATCAGTGTGGAGAGGGTGCAAGGAGTAGGGAGTACGGTCACAGCTCGACAGGACCTGACACAACATCAACAGGGTGAGGATCCAACAGGGACTGGGGGGACAATGAGGTGTAGCACACTGCACATCCACAATTACCCAGGGACATGTCCCACATCCCCGTAGCACACTGCAGCACACACACATAGCAATCACAGCACATACCATGACAATGTGGCACAAAGTGCAACACCCACACTGCAGAACAGGGGACACAACTGGGTCCACCCAGGCGCAGAAACAGAACAATAACATTGGACAGAGCAGGGAACTGTGAGATGCACATCTACCCCTACAACCCCACATCAGCCATGTAGCCCAAATGTACACTGCCCCAACTCAAATAGCCACCACCGCCCAAACAGTCACAATGTACATTGTCACACAGTCTGCATGTCGACAAGAACACAATGCCAACATGCACCTCCCCTTCACAATGCAGAGGGACAAACAACACCTCCAGCAGGTCTGAACAGACATCCCATCAGTGATGCCCGAGACGAACACCACACCCCGACCCCGACGCCCTACAACAGCCCATGGACATCCCACACAACCCACCACCAGGACCAGGGCAGACAAGCTACTCAGAGGAGAACCCAGACTCTGCAACAGACCACACAGCATGAAGCACCCGCAATAACGGCTGCCTCACAACACCTCACCCACCCACACATGGCACCCCAATGCCAGGTGGCCGAACGCCAAAAGGAGGTGGCCCAACAGGTGAGGGTGTTGCCTGCGAAGTAGAACACATACGTGGGTGTCCAATACCCTTCAGGGACCACCTACACCCCACAAAGGAGACCCACACCTCCACAGAGACACATGCACATATCATGTTGAACTGGCTACGGGCACATGCGCCCGGCCCCTTATTGGCAGGGCCACATGTACAGTGACGCCTGTGCTGGATGTGTGTGGGGTGAGTATAAGCCAGCCAGCACGGAGTGCTTGGTGCTGGCAACAACCTGAAAAGTGGACACCAGTGTCATGGAAACAGAAAACACCAGCATAACAGAGTCAAATGCAAAGCAACATGGAGGGATCCGGAGTAAAGACAGAGGTCACCCAATATTCAGTCTGGATGTCCCGTGAGTTGCAGTGCACTGAGGTAGGGGCACTAGAGAAGAGCACGCTCATGTGAAGAAATAGCCAGGATTATGTCCCTTCGGGTTAGCCCTGATGCGGATGCAGTGGGGTGTGTTACACCTGCATCAACTTCCTCATCATAGTCCCAGGTCTTCCCCACTGCATGAGGTGACATTGCTGCGCAACCTCACAACAGCACAAAACTCTATCAGTTACGGACAATGGCTTGCGGTGCACTGAGTCACTGGCACCTGGAGTGCTGAGCAGGGCAGCAGGCCGATGATGGCATCCACAACAGGTCTGGGCAACTCCGTAGGTCTGTCAGGACCACCCTTTCGACTCTGGCAGATGGCGGTTGGAAGTGGTCCTTGCCGTGGTGGCGTGTGCCTCCTGCGGTGATGCGACGTCCAGGCCGGTCAAGACTCGATGCCATGTGTGGGCCCTTGTGTCCCGCAGTTGGGGCCGGAGGAGACAGACAGCACAGGGCCACAGACACATGGTGTTGATGACCCCAAGACCATCTCTACAGAGGCCATTCAATGTCTCAGAAGGGGTCCCAGGCCTGAGCAGCACAGAGTTAGTGGCCCCGGATGCACTGCGGCCGGCACCGGCACCCAGCCACGGGACGGTGACTTGCGGAGCAGTCAGATGGGCCATGCGACCTGAGCGGGTCACCATCAATGTCCGAGGTGTATGTTGCGGAGTGTTCCGGGGGACAGTGGAAGGTGTCCTCCAGGGCATGATGCGGAAGGTCTGATGTTATCCGGAAGCAGCAAATTGAGGAGTGGAAAGCGCAACCCTCGTTGTCACCAACAATTCGGGATCAGCTACATGAGGATGAAAACTAGCCCCTATTCCATAGACTCAAACACCCCCAATGTACGACCAGTGAGTGTCCATGAATGTCGGGGAACAAACTCAGTGAGACAGGTGGTGTGAGGGCATGCAGTCTGCGATGATGCCGGTACACAGATGTGAACGCCGACATTGCCAAATCAAGGCTCTGTGACCTACTGGACCGCAGTGTAGGCCGGAGGTAGCGGTCAGCATGGGCCCACACCCACCTGTCGTTGGCTCGCGAGGCACAGAGTTAGTGACACAGTGGCAGTTGTCGGTAGTGTTCAATCACCTCCATGACGATGATCCTGTTCCCTCCGGCCTGCAACGCGTCATCCTCTTACGCCCCTCCGTGCGTGCGAATACATGTATTCAGCCTTTTGAATTACCGATGTTCAGTTCCAATTCGGGGATCCCACTCAAGCGCAGCGTAGGCCGAGGGCAGTGGTCCACGTAGGCCCACAGACACGTGTCCTGTGCTTGTGATGCATTCGTTTGCTTCACTGATAGCAGGGAGTTTGGTGATGTCACCCCTGCAGTAGACATCCGGTCACTGCCATGGTGTAATCAAGACTCAGTTCCAAATGTGTGACCTACCTGACCGTGGTGTAGGCCTGTGGCAGCGGTCAGCATGGCCCATTCACCGAGTGTCGCCGGCATAGGTTGAATGGCCCCACCGGCCTGCGTAGTTCAGGTTTAGTGGCACCACGTGTAGCCGGCTGGCGTTGAACAGGGTTAGTGGCACCACGTGTAGCCGGCTGGCGTTGAACAGGTTTTGTGGCACCACGTGTCACCGGCTGGCGTTGAACAGGGTTAGTGGCACCAGGTGTCGCAAGAAGCCCATATGGAACTATGCCTCACTGAGCGGGGGACGTCTGGTGCTGTGGCTGCTGGCCTGGATTTGGGGTCACTGCCATTCATGACTCAGGACACAGTTTCACATGTGGGACCTGCTGGTCCGAGGAGTGGGCCGTAGGCGGCAGTGCAGTACGTCAACTAGAAAGGACTGAAGCGGGCCTGTGTCGTGGAGGCCTGGTGGTCTGAGCTGACTGCCAAGTTCGTGGGACTCGGGCTTGGAGCTTGCGCCGGCACGTGGTGGGTCCTCCTTGACACACGCCGGTGTCGGAAGGTGATCAGTGTGGCCTGGCTGCGCAGGGGCGGGCCTGACGTGTTCGTGGTCCAGTGTGCCGGGGTCCGGCAGTCGCACTGCATCGCAGGCAACTCGGCTCACGAGGACGGCGTCGGCCTCGTGGCGGGGTGGGAGGCACCGCCCTGGCAGAGACGTTGGTCTTTCCGGAAGGGGAGCACGCCCCGGCCTATGTGGTTTTTATTCACACCCCTACGCTGGCGTGGTAATGCCGGGCCATCCCACTCCGCTGATGCTTAGGGGGGGCGTAACAGGCAACATTTCCGCGAGCTCCCCCACTGGCTGTGGTGACATGGTGGCGTCCACTGTCCACTACTCTCCATACACAAGTGGTGTATGTCGCCATGGATATGGGGGTGTTCTGCATACTGCGAGATGTCCAGCACATCTCCGGCACTGTTGGCATTGTGTACTTTCCCAATCATGGTTCTACTGCATCCTTCACACATGCCTGGTTGCCACCTCTCCCCACATTCGGCTATTATGTGGCTGAGGGTCCATGACGTTGCTGGCTCATGTTCAGGGCTTGCCCATGTGGACATTGTAAGTTGTTCTGTCATGTCTGGTGGGTGGGTGGACATATTGTTGTGCATGTTGTATGTGATTCTGTGACATGTGCATTGCCAGAGTTGTGAGTTGCAGGGTTGTGGTGTTGAGGTGTGTGGGATGTTCATTTGTATATTGCCAAGGGGCTGTACATTTGCCTTGTTGCCATCCTGGGAACGCTGGTTGATGATGGACTGTCGGAGGATGAAGGTATCATGCACACTGGCTGTGTATTTGGAGGCGACGTTGTTGGGTGTTCCACGGTGTTCTGTTGTTGCCTGCACATTGGTGTGAGACGTGTGCTTCCTGTTGCGGTGATTGTGTGCTGTGTCACCAGGGGGCACAGGTAGTACATGTGTGCTGTGTGTTGCCCCCAACACGTGCGTGCATCCTGCTATGGCGTATGGTCCTTGCCTGGTCTCCAGCGGATCCTGCGCCTTGTGTTGTACGTATGGGGACTGGGGTACCAGGGTGATGGGGATGTCCAGGACAGGTGTGGGGGACTTGTATGTGGCTGGCTGTGAGACTCCTCTGACTCTGGCGGGTGTTGGATGGGGGTCCCAGGGGCCAACAGGTGCAGCCACGCCATCAGCTTTGTGTGGGGTGGGATGTTGGTTGTCTGCTGTGTTGTTGCCGTAGGGCCTGTTAGGCGATGATGGTCAGGATGCATAGGTTGGTTGTCCCTTTCAGCCTGTAGTGGAAGGTGACATTGTCAGATGTTGGGTCTGTGCAGCTGGTACGTTTCCTGGGGTTCCGCTGTCTTTGTCTGCGCTGCGTCTGTGGTGGTCCGGGGGGGGGGGTGTTCCGGGTGTGGGATGGGGTCCTGGGGGTGGTGTCGGTGGGTGTTGTGGCCCTCTTGGGTGTCCGGGCCGCATGATGGGTGGCTCCATGGCATCTGTTGCCCTTGGGTTGTGGCCCTGGGCTGTGCTCCTTTGTGGTGCTGGCTGCCGTCCGACTTTACACCAGGTCAGAGCAGGTGTAGATTTCCTGGTGCTAACGCGCCTTATCGCCTGTTTTGTGTTTTTATCGCGGATGTGGCTGGTCGTTGTGAATGTTGAGGTGTGCTGTTGTCTCTGCTTTTGTCACGGGAACGCCTACTCTGCATCTCATTAGCGATATTTGCGAGGGTCCTCTGTGGCGATGTTTTTTGCAGCTGCTATCGCGGGTAAACTGGTGCTGTGGGCTGTTAACACCGGCTTGTGAATGGGGGGGTAAATTTATCACGACTTTGGCTGCGATAAAGTGCCGTTAATTCGGCGATGGCTCCTTGTGAATATGCCCCTAAATGTTGATTTTTGAAAGTGAAAAGTATTTATAATTAAAGACGTACTTACCTTATTATGAAGACCTGGGTCTTAAAATAAAGTACAAACAAAGTATAATTTTATGAAATTGGTCTAAATCTCCTTCTTGAGTCGTGTGTCTTTTATTGATCATGTGTGTGCAATAAATGTTTTACACTCCTCTTTGTTAGGCCTAAGGCTGCTCGCCGACACTGCCACTAATAGAGCACTTTGGGTTCTGCATTGATCAATGTACACTTTTGGAGAAGAATTTTAACTGCCTGGAAAGCATTCAACTCTTTCAGGTTATTCCTGGAAACCTGAATCAGCCCCATCTTTCTAAGTGTATTTATGAAAATGTTTTGTAACTTCATTTTTAAAGAGTAAAAATATAAACAAACACTTTGGTCTCTTTTTTAACTGTTTTGTTTCTTGAACATAACCCTCCACCACTGCTAATAAACTGGTACCTCTATCTTACCCTATTGCCTAGTACCTTTGATCAGAGACTAGTACTAATTTGTTAGACTTGTCAGCCTTACGGTGGTCTTCCCCCCAACATTTTGTCTTCCTCAACCATTTTTTCTGACTTCGATTTTGCTGGCCTTTGGACTCTGAGCACTTTACCACTGCTAACCAGTGCTAAAGTGCATGGGCTCACGCCTCAAAACATGATAATATTGGCTTGTCCCCAATTGACAAGCTTAATTTAATTATAAGTCGCTTGTAAAGTGGCACTACATGTGCCCAGGGCCTTAAATTAAATGCTACTAGTGAGCCTGCAGCACTGATTATGCCACCCAATTAAGTAGCTCGTCTCAGACGTACCATTGTAAAGCCTGTGTGTGCAGTTTTAAATGGCATGTTGACCTGGCAGGATAACCTTCTTGACTGGCCCAAATCTTCCTTTTTAATACATGTATATCACTGGTAGGGTAAGCCCTGGGCAGCTCAGAGGGTAGGGTACAACATATTTAAAACATAGGACATGCAGTTCTAAGATTTACATGTTCCTGGTGGTGGAAAACTCTTAACTTTGTTTTTCACTACTGCAAGGCCTACCTCTCCCATAAGATGACATTGGAGTTAACTTACTGCATTTTATAAGTATAATTTCTGAATGGGAATAGGTTTCAGTTCATGTTTAGTGCCTCTGGAATCACAATTTAAAATCCTATCTTATGGTGAAGTCGGATTTCAAATTGTAATTCAGAAAATGCCACTTTTAGAAAGTTGGCATTTTCCTGCTCTAGCCATTTATTGCCTGTACAATAAACATCTGTTATTCAGCGCCAAAATGCCCTCCTGGATAAATGTGCACTTTATAAATACATGTTTTGTTACCTTGGTCACATGATTGGGTGTAGAAACAGTTGAACTTTCTGTATTTCTTCTAGACAGCCACACAGTAGGAAGCTTAGGTGTGTATGGATGGACCATCACTGGCAAGATAGAAGGGTAGAGCTGGGCTCAGACCCACTTACACTTAAATAGGCAGTATCCTGTCTCCACACAAAGGGCTGCATACTGCTTGCAGTAAGTCTGAAGCCAGGACAGGGAAGGTAGGATGCCTGGGTACTTCAGAGGGAAACCTCTAGAAGCTTATCCCCCACTTCAAAGGCACAACTGGGTATAAATAATGGACCTCAGACACCACCACTTCAGTACACTTCTGGACCTGTAGATACTCTGCATGGAAGAAGGACTGCTGTGCTGCGGAAGGACTGCCACTCTGTTGACTACTGCCTTGCTGTGCTGCTGCTTTGTTGTGCTGACCTGCTACCTGCTGCCCTCTTGCCTGGGTGAGAAGGACTGGACCTGCATCTCTTGAACCCAGAACCCAGAGTTACTCCAAGGGCTAGGTGGCTGGGCCTCTGGATCTGAAGCCTCAGAGACAACAGGCTTCTACCAACCTTCCACCTCCACTTGGATTCCGCCATCTGTGAGTCTACCCTGCCAAGTGGTGCCACCACAGTTCTAGACCCTTGGAAGTGGTCTTAAGGAGCTCACCAGCCTCTGTGGATCCAGCTGAACTAACGAATCTCCTCTGCAGTGCAGAGCAAACCTGAGCAGAACCGACACGTCAGCACTGCTGCATGAATTGCACTCATCACAAAGACCCACATCACAGCTCTTCAGAACTACTGCATTGCCTCAACTGTGGGACGCATCTGCAGTGCGGGCCCTCGCATCCCTCCTCAATGGCAGACTTAACGACGGACTCCGAATTGCAGCTTCACAGTTCTTTGGAACTACCACATAGCCCCGATTGCACTCGGCATCCTCGACACAGGACTTTTCATCGCAAGTCCCATCGATGGGATCCTCAATAATGAAGCAGGGCCTGGTATCACAGTCTTGTTGCATCTCCGAACCAACACACCGCTTCAGCTGCACGAAGCATCATTTACGTGGATCCTCGAAATGGCCTAACTGGGTCCCTGTAGCTGGCCCGTCCTCTAGCTTGATCAGCCTGAACTTGGGACTTTGTCCCGGTCCGGCACCACCAGATAACTACAGTGTCCGCTTTACTCCTTTTTGGCCCTATTTTTACTAAAACATTTAAAATCGAATATCTCCTGTCATACTTATTGGATTTTTGTTGTTCTGGTCTTATTTTATTTGTTACAAATTACTCTTTTTTTCTAGCTCCGTTGTGGGCTCCTTTTCAGGTGTGTTTTCACTGTGTTATTATTTCAAGTGCTGCACAACTTCTATACACATTGCCTCTGAGTTAAGCCTGACTGCTCTGTACCAAGCTTCCCGAGGGCTGAGCATAGGTTAGGGTTTGCTTGTGATTTCACCCTGAGAAGAATTGTGGTTGCTGCTTGAGAAGGGTTTCCCCCTCAACCAGTAACTCAATTTCTTACACTATTTGCCTCATACACCCTAGAACCATTACCTGTATCATTTACCCTGGTACCTCTGTCTTGCTATACCCTAGTCAAATACCATGCCTATACCATACACACTGTGCCCATGCTTTAAGCCTAGTACTTCCAAAGCTACATATATTTTAGTAGCTTTAAAACATCTTATAGTCTGTTGCCTCACACACTAACTATATCGTCTCAGATCTACTTCTCTTTATACCCAAGTAAATTAACCTCTTCCTCTACCCTGACATTTCAGCCCCTATTTATATGCTACTTATACCCTATCACCTCAAACTATATACAATTATATCTACCCCCTCCATATGTCCAAGTAGTCCTCCCCATTCCAGTAGAGGTGCTTGGGTATAAGTGGAATAACCTTGTCCTGCATATATCCATGTACGTCTATTCATACCCATACCCTCCCTTTATATCTACCTATACCTTAACTCATCTAGTTCAGTCTAAAAATTCTTATCCCTCCACCTCCCTTCCCTTCTTGTGGGAATTCCTCATTTTGAGAATCACCACATGAATTCCCCCCCTTTGTCATTGAACTAGTGTTCTCCGTTTCCATTTTTCTCCGAAATGAAAAGGAGCTCTACCAGGGGCAGGCATATTTCAGTTATGCCATTTATTCTCTTCTGTTGGTGCATTGATACATAATGTCACCCCACACAGAATTTTGTTTTTTTCATATTTTCTGTTTTCATCGTGTTTGTTTATTAAACGTTCCCTCTCTCCACTTTGAAAACTATGAATGAATCCCATATTTAAGGGCCGCTTTCAATGATCTTGACAAAAACTGAACTGGATAGCATGACATACATATGGAAATTCTGTATTCGTCTACACAGCAAGGCTATATAAGACATCTTTATTTACTGCTCAGTCTGTCTGACCCTTATATGAAATAAGCGCAATCCGCAACTTGTTCGTACACATGCGTTTTCCACACTCAGCATTCTGATTTGTGTTTCTTGGTCCAATTTACCTCCAACGAACTACGAATCCCTGTGCTGGATGTATATAGTGCAAATACAAGTCATTTGTATCCCACAGTACAATTAGAGGTGGTTAGCGTATGTTTCAGTATTAACATACACAATAGCAAAATCTTCACAGTTGAAGATACAGAGCAATGGCCCAAACTAATGGTTATACTGTTTGTGCTCAGGCCATTTTGATGGACATCAGAATTGCACAACACCATCTCAAAGGACTTAGAATGCGCCTCGGCCTAAAGGTATGGTGGCATTATTTATATTCATGCCATAACATTACACAGCATAACTTGACATAGCATAACATAACAGAACATGCCCCAACAGAAGCGTATTGGGCATTAACTGAGGCGAGCTGGTGTAATTGGGACTGCTTTTGTTACTTCTTTAACAGACCATAATGCCATGCATGCAGAGCTATACTGATCAAAACTGAGAATAAGAAGGACACTAGTACAAGAGGTCAAGGCAGGAGAAGACACTACTGCTGTGTTTTAACTGCTATCAGTATTTTAAGAATCATCCAATTAAAAACTATGGACCTCATGTAAACATCAACTATCAGTAAGGAAATATGTCTGGCATATATAGTTCGTACTTCCACTTAAGTTTTGCCTGAAAGTTTTTTTCTAAATGGCTGTGCTCCCAAGTGAGCTAATTATTTGTTTTTATTAGTGTTTTTGGCAGGGGCTGCTAGCAAGTATATGGATCAGTGAGGCGGGCAACTTAGTGGTGGGTGGGTGCATGCATGCAGGCAAGGTGATTGGCAAATAATAAAAAAATAAAGACACTTACCTTGCTTGCTGCACGTCAGATGTCCTCCTCGATCCGGTCCCTGTTCTGTCGGCTCCGTGGGCTCCAGCCTCCAGACACTTCCCCTAACCCATCCTGGTGCTGCTATCAAGCTGGTAACCAGCATGAGAGAAACAACAGGATTGGATGGAGTGGCTTGCTGGCTGGACGCTCCTTCAGGCCTTGTATGCCTGTGCTTGGTCTCTATCCAGTTAATAGAGTTGGGTGGCGAGCTTGAAAGTACGTGTGTCACTTTGGCCGGAAGAAGACTGCCGGCCAAACTGACATGCGCACTTTGGAGCATCCAGCCAGCCACGCTCCTCCAGTCCTCTATGCTCCCAATCGGCAGCAGAGGAGGACACCTCCCCACCCCCTCCATTTCTCCTTGCTGGGGTCAGACTGGCAGCTGCAGTGCGCTAAACGTGAAAAATAAAATGGCAATGAAATAATTTTAGCGTGCCTGCAGAGGGTGGGGAGAGATGCTCCCCTGCACTCTCAAAGAAGCCCCAGCTGGTTTTTGGTTCAAATGAACCTTGGAAATGGAACAGCCTATTTTGTGCGGTGGTCTCCCAACATAAGACCCAAGTCAGGATGATAATAAGTAAGGGCAATAAAACTTATGATTTTTTTATTTACTTTCTCCATGATTAAAAGTAGGACCGCCCTGTTTGAAAATAATGGACCTTTTCCTTTCAAACACTATGTGGTGAAACAGAGATGGCACTTCTGCCTACAGAATGTATACAGAATTGGAATATTGGCATTTTAGGGAGATTTAATTTATAAGCAACCTTTTGTTATGGGTCACATATATATATATATATATTATCTACTGGCGGTCGCCAGTAGATAGTTATAGTTAGAACCTATTTTCCATAGGAAATCCGCGACATTCTATTTGAAATAACTCTCTTGCCGGTTGACGTATCTTCGCAAAATTTTCAAACTTTGTGGGGCGCTCCAGTCCGCTCCTACCCTGAAAGTCTCGGGGTGATTCGTCAAGCGGGGCCGAGAAAAAGGGGGTCCCAAAACGCGTTTTCCCCATTCATTTTTCCATAGGAAACTTTAGACACGGCTACAGCCCGAACTGCTGAACGGAATTACACCAAATTTGGCAAAGAGGTAGTTCTTGGTTCAGAAAGAACCCTTTTGTTAAATGGTGTAAATCCGTTCAGTAGTTGCTGAGAAAATCAAAAGTAAAAGTACATATATATCTATGGGCACGGAGGATCCGCGCACCCTGAGCGCACCCTGCGCGCACCGTCCCGATCACGAGCTGCATGTTAATTGGTTGTCAGCTGGCTGTCAACATTCCGATTCAGGAAATGTTGGCAGCCATTTTGTCCTCGGTAGAACCGAGGGACAGAAACAAGTGTGCAAAGCGCACAAAGGGGGCAGGGTAGAAACACCCTGACCCCTAGGTCTGCTCAGGGGGTCCCATAAGGACCCCTGGGCAGAAAAAAGCATTTTTTTTTAAAAAATCGGCAGGATGCGCTCAGGGTGCGCGGATCCTGCCGGAAAAAAAATCGAAGCGCGGTCTACCGCGCCTGATTGTATTTTGCCCCCGGGTGGCCCAAGTCCTGGGGGCATGGTGGGGGGGTTAAATTTATGTATGGGGAAGCCCCGGGGACCGCCACCCCCCGGGGATTTCATTTTAAAATGGTGCGGGAGGGCACTCGGCCCTCCCGCAGCCCCGGGGACCACCACCTCCCCGGGGCTTCTTTTTTTTTTTTTTATTTCCTGTGTGGGGGGCTCGAGCCCCCCACAGGCCTCGGGAACGCCACCTCCCGGGGCACTAACACATTTAAAATGGGGGTCCGTTTTGGACCCCCGAAGCCCCGGGGACCACCACCTCCCCGGGGCTGTGCTGATCTGGGGAGGGGGCCGCGCGGCCCCCTCCTGGAGCCTGTGGTGGCCCTGGGGCCGGCTCCTTGCAGTGTCCCGGGGTGCCTACCCCGGGACACTGCTGTTTGCAATGACAGGACGGGAGCCTCGCGGCTCCCGTCCTGTCATTGCAAACTGCTTTGGATATTGGAAGAGAGAGCAGGGAAACCTGCTCTCGCTTCAATATCCAAAGACAATTGCTTTTCCACATGGGGAGCAGCATGTTAGCTGCTCCCCATGTGGAAAAGCAATGCCGGCTCCCTTAGGACACGGGGAGCCGGCGGGACTGTGGGGGTTTGGGGACCCCCCCACAGTCCCCAACAAGAGGCCAGGCCCCGGGGGATGGGGTCCCCGGGGCCATAGTGGCTCGGGAGGGGGCCACGCGGCCCCCTCCCCAGAAATAATAAAAATAAAAAAAAGGCCTGCCCCGGGGGATGGGGTCCCCGGGCAAAAGGAGGCCTGAGGAGGGGGCCACGCAGCACCCCTCCTTAAAAATTAATTTAAAAGTGTGGCCATGCCCCGGGGATGGGGTCCCCGGGGCAGGATTCGGCCACGGGAGGGGGCCACGCGGCCCCCTTCCCGATTAATAAAAAAAAAAAAAAGGGGTAAGGCCCTGGGGGATGGGGTCCCCAGGGCCCAAAAATAGAAAAGGAAGGGGGCCACACAGCCCCCCTTCAGGGAAAAAAAAAAACGATCGGGCCCGCAGGCCCAGCCCCTTCCTTCACCACTCTGCAAACGCGCCCTGGCGCGTTTGCAGATGGGCAAGCAATTCCCCTTCAATACTGGGGTCCCTGGGGCCAACTAGCCCACCAGGAACCTCCAGTATGCGCCAGGGGCTGCCTTGCAGAGAGGTGTACAGAGGCCATGCCCCTTTTACACCTCTCTGCAACGCAGCTCTGTGGCGCTTAATGGAGGTAGCTGGTGGGCTAGTTGCACCCCAGGGACCCTCAGGATTCAAGGGGAGTTAATCCCCCGACTTAAAATGCGCCAAGGTGCGCGTTTGCACAGTGGTGAAGGGAGGGGGCGGGGCTTCAGGTGACATGTGTGCAAACAGGCCCCGTGGCGCGTTTTAAGATGGGGAATTAAATCCCCTTCAATCCTGAGGGTCCCTGAGGGCCAACTAGCCCAACAGGTACATCCAGAAAGCGCCACAGAGCTGCGTTGCAGAGAGGTGTAAAAGGGGTGTGGCCTCTCTACACATCTCTGCAACGCAGCCTCTGGCGCATACTGGAGGTTCCTGGTGGGCTAGTTGGCCCCTAGGGACCCTCATGATTCAAGGGGACTTAATCCCCCAACTTAAAACGCGCCACGGGGCGCGTTTGCACAGATGTCACCTCAGGCCCCGCCCCTCCCTTCACCATTGTGCAAATATTCCTCTAAAATCAGCCGAAATACGAATTCCGATTTACTCACCTCTTATCAGGAGAGACCTCAGTGCTGTATCTTTCAGCCCAGTACTGGTCCTGAAAAGTAATTTTAACCGTACTTACCAGTAACTTGAATTTCCTTCCATAGGCTAACATTGACTGGTTTCACTTGGAAATTCTTCTAAGTGTTGATTTTTGAAACATGCAAATATTCCTCTAAAATCAGCCGAAATACGAATTCCGATTTACTCACCTGTTATAAGGAGAGACCTCAGTGCTGTATCTTTCAGCCCAGTACTGGTCCTGAAAAGTAATTTTAACCGTACTTACCAGTAACTTGAATTTCCTTCCAAAGGCTAACATTGACTGGTTTCACTTGGAAATTCTTCTAAGTGTGGAGTTTTGGAACTTTAAAATTCTCCTCTAAAATCAGCCGAAATACGAATTCCAATTTACTCACCTGTTATCAGGAGAGACCTCAGTGCTGCATCTTTCAGCCCAGTACTGATCCTCAAAAGTAATTTTAACCGTACTTACCAGTAACTTGAATTTCCTTCCATAGGATATCATTGCCTGCTTTTTGCTGAAAAAGTTTCTAAGTGTTGATTTTTGAAACATACAAATATTCCTCTAAAATCAGCCGAAATACGAATTCCGATTTACTCACCTGTTATAAGGAGAGACCTCAGTGCTGTATCTTTCAGCCCAGTACTGGTCCTGAAAAGTAATTTTAACCGTACTTACCAGTAACTTGAATTTCCTTCCATAGGCTAACATTGACTGGTTTCACTTGGAAATTCTTCTAAGTGTGGAGTTTTGGAACTTTAAAATATTCCTCTAAAATCAGCCGAAATACGAATTCCGATTTACTCACCTGTTATCAGGAGAGACCTCAGTGCTGCATCTTTCAGCCCAGTACTGATCCTCAAAAGTAATTTTAACCGTACTTACCAGTAACTTGAATTTCCTTCCATAGGCTAACATTGACTGGTTTCACTTGGAAATTCTTCTGTGTGGAGTTTTGGAACTTTAAAATATTCCTCTAAAATCAGCCGAAATACGAATTCCGATTTACTCACTTGTTATCAGGAGAGACCTCAGTGCTGCATCTTTCAGCCCAGTACTGATCCTCAAAAGTAATTTTAACCGTACTTACCAGTAACTTGAATTTCCTTCCATAGGATATCATTGCCTGCTTTTTGCTGAAAAAGTTTCTAAGTGTTGATTTTTGAAACATACAAATATTCCTCTAAAATCAGCCGAAATCCGAATTCTGATTTACTCACCTGTTATCAGGAGAGACCTCAGTGCTGCATCTTTCAGCCCAGTACTGGTCCTGAAAAGTAATTTTAACCGTACTTGCTGGTAACTTGAATTTCCTTCATAGGCTAACATTGACTGGTTTCACTTGGAAATTCTTCTAAGTGTGGAGTTTTGGAACTTTATAATATTCCTCTAAAATCAACCAAAGTACGAATTCCAATTTACTCACCTGTTATCAGGAGAGAACTCAGTGCTGCATCTTTTAGCCCAGCACTGACCCTGAAAAGTAATTCTAACCGTACTTACCAGTAACTTACATTTCCTTCCATAGGAATCCATTGTCTGGTTTTCAGCAGAAAAGTTTCAAAGTGTCGATTTTCACAAATTACAAATATTCCTTAAAAATCGCCTGTATGACTTAAACGCATTCTTTCAACTGTTTACAGGAGATGCACCAGTGCTGGATCCAGGATCCAACACTGAGTAAGAAAAAGTAACGATAACACTACTTACCTGCTAAGTGAATTTCCTCCCATATGATAACATTGGTGATTCTATGTGAAAAAGTTTCTAAGTGTCAACTTTTAAAATACAATAATATTCCTTAAAAATCACTACTGTAACCAAAACGCTTTTACTCAACTGTTTACAGGAGATGTCCCAGGACTGAATCTAGGATCCAGTCCTGTGGTTAGAAAAAGTAATCCATAAAGTAACTAATTGCATTTAACTAGAAATTCACATTGAGCTCAATGTTGCATTGTGTTTGAAATTGTGTTGCCCATTGCAACAACTGTAACTACTGTACTTAAAACTCTATTGCCTATTTGCAAACTATTTAAACTAAAGTAATTCATTCTGAGAAAGTATATTTTGTAATGTAATGTATAATGTAATTACAATGTAATTTAATAAATAAAATATATAAAAATAAAAAGTTTTAAAAAATGTAGTAAATCAGTATCAAAAAAATAAATATAACAATTAATACATTTAAAAATTGTCATTTACAAAACCTTTGAAATTCACTGAAAAAACCATAGGTTTTAGGGGCGTTATAGTTAGAAATTAGCATTTAAAAACCTTTGAAATTCACTGAAAAAACCATAGGTTTCAGACACGTTATAGTTAGAAATTAGCATTTAAAAACCTTTGAAATTCACTGAAAAAACCATAGGTTTTAGGGACAGTTATAGTTAGTTGGACATTTCACTCGTACAAAACCCGTGAAATTCCCCTGTTATAGTTAGTTCAGCTAACTATAACTCGCGCCCCGCAATGCACTGCTGATGACGTCACATATTACATCACTCATGACATGGTCAGTGACATCACTGATGACATCACTGATGACATCTCAAATGACATCACTGATGACATCATCCACGTGATAATCTGATGCACCTCCTCACACCCTAATATAACCTTTGATATACCCAATCTAAATTACAGACTGCCATTCGCAAAACCATAGACACTCCAACACCAATAACTACATACCCACTCACTGATTCTTAGGTCTACACACACACATCCACTCACTCACCCGTACAGTCACTCATACTTATGGTCACTCAGTACAGGACTATCATATGCACTCTTACTCCTATATAGACACTCAAACACCGCCACTCATCCATAGAGGTACTCACACACCTAGTCAGTCATGCAAATAATTAAACACACTGCCATTTACTCACCTATACAGTTATACACACACCAGCTCACTTAATCATACAAATACTACCACATTGTTACGCTCTTATACAATCACTGATACAAGCACACACTCATCCATACAGCCACTATCACAATCACTCACTCTCGCTTATAGCTATTTATATACTCCAACACACATATATACTGCCTTTCACATATGTAGTTACTCACACATGTACCACTGGGACATATATTCACTCACTAACACACTCTTACACACACTCTTACACACACTTACCCACCCATACACTCTTGAAACCATCCACCCAGTGAATCACCCACTCACACATCTATGCACAGAGTCGCACACACCCCTCCCACACAAACACTGAGGCACCCATACAGATACTCAGAGAACCATTCAATAACTCAAATAGACACTCATGTAGCTATTCACAAACACATGCAGCCACTTACACAGCAACAGACAGACGGATACAGACATTCACCCAGTTTAGTCACTAACCCATGCATTCAGTAAGATACGTTAAATCACTCACTTATAGACTCAGTCACGCACCTACTAAATCATCCAGACAGAGACTTAGACACCCACTCATTCTTCAATACGTCTTTTCCTATATATATTAAAAATATTTAAACTTTACAGAAACACACAGTCACTGGATGATGTCATCAGTGATGTCATTTGAGATGTCATCAGTGATGTCATCAGTGGTGTCACTGACCATGTCATGAGTGATGTAATATGTGACGTCATCAGCAGTGCATTGCGGGGGCGCGAGTTATAGTTAGCTGAACTAACTATAACAGGGGAATTTCACGGGTTTTGTACAAGTGAAATGTCCAACTAACTATAACTGTCCCTAAAACCTATGGTTTTTTCAGTGAATATATATATATATATATATATATATATATATATATATATATATATATATATATATCAGCATGTGAATCCCAAAGTATCCAGCCACAGCGGCGCAACACGAGGGCACAGACTCCAAGGCAGTGATGATGGCAAAGTGTCTTTATTTAAGTATCAATGTCCAAAATGACGCGTTTCGGCCGCCAGACATGCGGCTTTGTTCACATAGTGCACTGCATGTGAAAGGGTGCTTTATATACATAGGTGGTGAGCAGTAGTCTTTTTACAGTGTTTAACATTTTACCACATGAGTTGGCAATTTTACTACAGTAAAATGCTTTACTGTAGTGATAGTTTACTGCTGGAGGTGAGTCAGCAGTTAAGCAGGCACAGTGCAGTATATATACATGGAGATAGAAGACATCTGTAACGCTTGTGTGTGTGGGAAGGTATGAGCGTTAGAACGGCTGTGCATGTTGCAGAGATTGCCTAACTATGTGTTTTGTGGCGCCACTGCATTCGCGATAAGGAATCATGAGTCCTAAAACCGTGGAAATACGAGGCAAATGCGGAGATCACGGTAAGTAACCCGTGTGTGAATGGAGTGTCACAATGGTCGGGCGTGATCTAACTCAAAGAGGCTGAGTATAATTAGGCAGGCTAACTATTGCCAAGTGTACACTCATGTATTGGAGTATATCTAATGCCAGGTGATCTGTTCTACCTCAGTGAGTTGTGCCGTTTGTGGTATATTTAATATAAATTAAATATAAAAAGCGCCACAAAAAAATATATGTATATATGCCAGCCATAGTATGTTTATTTACCGCTTGGTGCCAGGTGTGGGAAAAAGATGTTAAAAAGTCAACTGGTACTACTCATACGTGGGTGCTAATAATGTGTAATGTGAAAGGGAGGGGAGTGCTGGGTTAAAAGAGTGAGACTATGAGTGAATACTAGTTGGCAAAATTGGACGGAACAGTATGGTCCAATGTGTAAAATGGATATTCACACACAGGGTATATGTGTAATCAAGAAACTAAAATTGTATCAATTATTAACAAAGTCCACTTGACACAATCCCGCGTGGGTTTTCAATGTAGTAGGTTACAAATGACATGCTCAAATAAAATATATTCAGTCATATGCATACAAAACATAAGTTAATCAGTGTACTGAAAAAGAAGTCAGGTTATACGGAATTCATGGCACAATTGCACAAATAGTATAAGGTTTCAGAGAAGGGAGCCAAGGTTACAGACAGATGTAGTTCTGATTTAACTGAGATGTTTAAAATGGGTTCATGAATTTGGTTGGTTGAAGTGGACACCATAGGCCTGAATGCTATTAGATGATATGGAATGTTTTAATTTAAACATCATGTGTGACTCCATTTTATAGGAAGTTGTGCATATCCTCACTGATGTTCAGTCCTGCGGGGCACTTAGTATTAAATTCAATGATGAATTTGCTCTCTAGTTGTCGCAGGAGCTTCTCCCGGTTACCACCCCTCATAAGTGCTGGTATGCAATCAATCACTGAGTAATGTAGATGGTTAAGGTTGTTATTGTGCTTTTCCTTGAAATGTCTCGCTACCGGGTATGCTGAGTCATTATTGACTATGGCCCTGAGATGTTGTAGGATGCGTTGGTGTACTGGTAGCTTAGTGCTGCCAATGTACCAAAGGTTGCATGAACAGACAAGCAAATAGATAGCAAACTCAGTCTTACATGTGAGGCGATGTTTAATGATCAGGGGATTCTGTTTGAAAGCTGAAACAACTTGGGTAATGTGTTTACCAAATTTGCAAGCCCTGCAGCTATTGCATTTAACAAATCCTTTGGTGTCTGTCAGCCAGTTACCTTTCGAAATGACCTCTGGACTATTTCTCACCAGGGCATCATGCATTGAAAATGCACGCTTGTAAGTAATATCAGGCTGGTGTGTTACTATTGGGCCTAGAATGGGATCTGATCTAATGATGCCCCAGTGTTTGTTACTGACTGATCTGATGTTGCGGGCTTCTGTGTTGAATGTTGTGATGAGCCTGGTAGTGATACTTTGTTTCTGCTCTAGAATGGGGATGTTAGTGTCAACTTCGCGACCTACAGTAAGGAGGTCTTCCCTAGGAATTAAGTTGGCTCTGTTCATGGCTTTTCTGATGTTGGCTATGGAGTAACCTCTAGCTCTAAAGCGTTGGAATGCATCTTCCTGACAATGTGTTAGATCAGTGGGTGAGCTACAGATCCTACGCAGGCGTAGCATTTCTCCGTAGGGGATGCTCGCAATCAGGTGTTTAGGGTGAAAACTGGCGGCATGAAGTGTTGAGTTCCTTGCCGTAGGCTTCCTATGTAGTTTAGAGTTCAGTTTGCCACCTCCCACAAGTAACTCTACATCAAGGAATTCAATAGATGTTTTACTGATGTTGGCATTGAATTCAAGGTTAAGGGTGTTTGAATTGATTGTTTCAATAAACGCTTTTGCACTGATGGTGTGCCCCTTCCAAATAACGAAGACATCATCTATAAACCTTAACCAGGTGATTACATTGTTATTCCAGGTTTCGTGCAGGTGTCCCCTCAGAGTCTGCTCCTCCCAAGCTCCTACATGTAGACAAGCGTAGCTTGGTGAAAAGCATGCTCCCATGGCCACTCCCCTTAATTGATGGTACACTTTTTTGTTGAATAGGAAGTAGTTGTGGAACAAACACCATTCAATGAGGAAAAGCACGAATTCATTGTGTTTATAGCAGTTTATCGGTTTTTTATCCAAAAGTGCTTGCATGCTGCGATACCATCACTGTGTCTGATGCTTGTATAAAGCGAGGTGATGTCGAGCGACATGAGCAGATAGTCATTGCACCATGGGATATCTTTAATTTTCAATAAAAAGTCACTCGTGTCTCTAAGGTATGTTGGTAGGCTTGAGACCATATCTTGTAGGAAGTAGTCAACATATCTGGAGATGTTTTTGCACATATTCTTTTTGGCCGATATGATGGGACGCCCAGTTATGGGATCTGAGTTCTTGTGTTCTTTGGGTAAGAAGTACAGGATCGGGAGCACCGGGGAATCTGTGTTAAGGAAAGAAAATTCATCTTTACTGATAATCCCTTGCGCTCTGTAGGAGTTGAGGTGCTTTCTTAGATCTTTATTGCTTGTGGCTATTTCTTTATGGCTTGAAGTTTTGTAACACTGTTGGTCTGTAAGATGCCTGTCAGCTTCTGCGAGGTACAAATGTCGTGGCCACAGGACAATATTACCCCCCTTGTCCGCTTTATTGATGATCACTTCATTCTCTTTTTGCAGTTTTCTCATTAGGTTGTGATAACCTTGATTAATCTCTGGGCGAGTGTTTCTGTGTCGCTTGCCTTTCTTCCTGAGATGCAGGGATTTTAATTCATCAGTGATGACGTCGCTGAAAATGTCAATCGCATCTCTTGGCATCATTGGTGTAAAGGTAGAGTGCGGTTTGAAAGGACTTGGTACTCTCACGGTATCAGTGATGCTTACATCGCTGGAGCTTTGTTGCGTGGCAGTTGTTCCTTCAGCGGACTCTAGCTCAATTAGAGTACGTATGATTGGAATGTCAGAGACTGTGAGGATTGTATCAGAGGGTAACGGATTACTAGGTGTATTCTGGACGTTGCCGCTACTTTTTTGTTTGAAGAATTTTATGAGCTTGAGTTTTCTTATGAATTTATATACATCAATGCGGGTGCTGCAATAATCAAAGCTAATTCCGGACAAAAAGTGAGACCAAGTGAGAGAAGTTGTTTTTCCGCCTCCGTGAGATTGATGTTGCTCAGGTTGATAATTGTCTTGGTGTCTGTGCTGCCTAATGCCTCCAGTTTCCTCTCCTCTTGTTTCCTTGCTTGGGTTTTTCTGATTTTTCTCCTTTCGCACCTCCTGCGGTTGCGTCTGCGCTTTGATTCTTTGGTGCCCTTGGTCTGAGTGTTTGCCTTCGGTCCAGGACTAAAAAATCAAGTTCTTGAGCCAAGCTAGCACCCGCTCCATCAGTTGCGGTGCCCCTGTGTAGGAGAGTAGGATCTGCTTCACATGGGTACCCCCACTTTTTGCTGATGCTTCACTGTTTTTCGACTTTAGTCTGGCTGGGGCCCTGCTAATCAGAACCCCAGCCTAGCTGCTTCCTCTCTAAAATGGTTTCCATGTGCCTTAGGCACATCTCTGATTGGAATCTGGAGTGCCCTTATAAGTCCCTAGTATATGGTATACTATGTACCCAGGGCATAGGTACCCCATAAGGGCTGCAGCATGTATTGTGCCACCCCTGGAAGGCCATCCAAAATGACACCACAGGTCTGCTACTGCAGCCTGGGTAAGGTGGTGCATGCACCCCTTACTGTGATATAGGTTCCCTATATCACTACATATGTACACACATATAAACCTATAAGTCACTCCTATGGCAGGCCTTATCAATCCTGAAGGCAGAGTGCTTGGTTCTTATGTGAGAGGGTGCCCCTGCATGAGCAGAGCCCCTCTGCAGCGTTCGGAGACCCTTCTCTGATGCTGTTTGTAGTGCAGCCTGACCATATACTCTTAAGTGCATTATATCCTCGCGGTACAATGCTAACTTTGGACTGGCTGCACCAAAACATGTTGTGTTTGGTGTCAAACATCTTGGAATACTACCCCCCCGCCAGTTCTGGTGGCGGGGGTAGCATTCCACCCTTCTAGAGGGAGAGACATGTACACACCGGGCTACCCGGTAACTTCTTTTCAGAGCCCTGGCATCACAAAATGGATGCCGCTGCCACAGACACGGGTCTGGCCTCCTGCTGCTGACTGAAACTCCGGCAGGGGAGGCCTGGACAATAGGTTTCCTGTCGAAGGGAACCACCTCCCCAGACAGGATAGTGTGTATTGGGGCTGGGCGGGAGCACCCTCTGGTGCTTTGAAGTCCTGCACTGGGGGCACATTTGGTGTCCCTGTGCATATGCCAGTTCAAACCGGTTGCAGGGGCTACCTGCCCCTGCTCTGGCGTGAAACTGGACAAAGGGAAATGGGTGTAACCACCCCTATTCCCTGACCCTCCCATAGGTGGGTCCCCAGAGTATGTCCAACCCCCTAACTTAGTATAAGTATGGGACCCCAGTCCTTAGGACTTTAGATTACCCCGGATGAAACTCTGACACTGAATCCTGGACCTTCGACGCTCTACTTGAACATTAGAGGACTGAAGAATCTCCCTTGGGGTCAAGGAGTGACTCCCCTGCTTGGCAGGCACCTAAGAAGCAATTGTCCGGTCTGCATCACTGAAGCTCCCGCCGGATGCCGAAGTCTTTGCATCACCAGAGGTAGATTTCCAAACTTTCCCGAGGCTGCCCTGAGTCCCCAGCAAAGCTGAGGCCCGTAGCTGTCGTGGGTAATGTGGAACCGTGACCCCTGGACACCGAGCACATTTGCAAGTGCATCCTCTTCCTGGTCTCCCACGAAGTTGTTGTGCTTTGGGCTCCGAGTAGCCCCCACCTCCAGCACCAACTGCACCGAAGATCACTGGCCTCCACTCCACGAGTGTCCTGCAAGCCAGCTCCAAGTGCGTCCACTTGAGGCTCCTTCACGGTCGCTAGTCCGTTGGCTAGTGGGCCCTCCCGAAGGCAACTCTTCTTCTGCTTGGGCTTCACTGGTTGCTCCAGACGTGCCCTGACTTACCCTTGCTGGGTGAGTCCCTCAGACCTTGCTGGTCTGTACCACCGTCCTTCTTCTATTTCCACGTGACTTGCCGTTGCCAAGGCTTGTTGGGTCCAATCCGGTCGCCGACACCCCTGCAATCGACAGACGTTGTGGGACAGCTCGAATCCAGCTCCTGGTTGTCATCGACGCCTCCTGGACCTCGTGGCTGAAGAGTCAAGATGACCGTCAACCTACCTGAAGCACCCGACATCGGTGGGCATCTGCTCATCGCCTTCCTGGTCACTGGCTAGTGACCCAGACTCTGTCCCCTCTGCTTTCAGGTTCTTCAGATCTTTGATCCACCTTTGGATCCACCCGAACACTTTCGACTTGGTCGCCAGCAGCACTTTGCAGCAGATCGCCATTGAAAACGACGACGAAACCCGACCCCGAAAGACACCTATGCACCCGGCTTCCCTGGGTGAGGTAACTCGAGTACTCGGTGCTCCCATGGGTATTGACTCTAGAACGACCTAGTTCTAAAAGGGTTTCCTCCAAGTCCTCCTCTAAGTGTCCTTATTCTTTAAAACTCCAACCGCGACATTCCCCATAGAAGTCAACGGCGGCACGTGGCTGTGTTCTCACACTGCACGCGTCCCCCGTGGGTCCCCTGTGTCACTACCTTGGGTGGTTCCTTGAGGGCCAAGCACTTCTACAGGCTCTAGGCCTTGTGTCTAGCTCAGTCGTGGTTCTTATACCACTTTATTGGTATATGGTTTGGTACGCCCTAGGGCTCAAACGTGTATTTGTGCTATTACTGTTGATATTCGACTTGTAACTTATGTACTTCGAACTCTAGCCTCATAAAGAGACTAGAGGGGTGTGTTTAAGACTAAATACATATATTTTAAATATATACCTGGTGTGGTCCTCTTTCATTTGGTCACTCAAGAGATTATAGACTGGTAAAACAAGCTGCTTTACATTCCTCCAAGACTTAGCCTGAAGGCTGCTCTCCATAGCTACCACTAGGATAGCTTTCAATAAAGGTTGTCTTTAACCTATCTCCAATAAGGGGTTGTTTGGACTGGTGAAAGGTGCTAATCTCAATTGAATTGATCAACTGAAAACCACTAAGGGTACCTTAGGTACATATAAATCAAGCTTAGGATACAGTAAGTTCTACTGAACTTAGAGTTGTGTGTTAAGGGATAGCACACCCTTTCTACAACTCAAGAGAGTTTAGTAGGACACACTAGAGTAGGTAGTGCATACACCACACCACACTAGTAATGTCTTCACTGCCAGGAACCAGTGAGCTCCTGCCATCCAGATATGACACCCTCACATTCTTGGAATTGAGGGAGTTGTGCAAAGTTAGGAAGTTGAAGACAGGCAAAAGTGCCAACACCCAACGTCTCCTAGAGATGCTTCTGCTAGATGACTTTAGAAGACCCATAAGGTCTGAAAGGGTAGGCAGAGAGGGTGGGGCAGAAGAATAGGGAGAGTCCAGGGATGAAAATACCCAGGACCCAACCTCTGAAACTGGCCAGGGGGATGACAATGATCCTGACCTGGAAAGTGCAACTACTCCTGAGGAAGAGGAGGAGGCCCAGAATGACCTCCCCTCTGTCCCCCCAGGAAGAGTTGAGAGTGTGCCCAGAAGGACTAGATCTCCTTCTCAGGAGTCTAACCACTCTGACACCTCAGTAGGGACCTCTGTCTCCTCTCATAGAAGGGAATCCTCTCATGAGAGGAGAAAGAGACTGATTCAGTATGAGCAAGCCCAGCTTGAGCTAAGAAAACAGCAGCTGGCAATAGACAGGAGTCCCTAGATCTCTATAGACAGAGAAAAAGATGGGACTAGAGTCCCATGGTGGCAGCAATTTCCCCAGAGATAGGGAAAGGTCTTATGACCATAGAAACCTGAGCAAGATTGTCCCTCCCTACCAGAGTGGGGATGACATCCACAAATGGGTAACTGCACTGGAGAGGGCCTGTAAAGTACATAGGGTCCCTCAGGAGCAGTGGGCAGCAATCTTGTGGCTCTCCTTTGCAGACAAAGGTTGAGATAAGCTCCTCACTGTTAGAGAGGAGGATGCTGACAATTACAAAATCTTGAAGAGTGCTCTGATTGATGGGTTTGGCCTAACAACTGAACAATACAGGTTAAAGTTCAGAGATACCTAAAAAGCACAGACTCAAGACTGGGTGGACTATGTGGATTGTTCTGCTAAGGCTCTGGAAGGTTGGTTGATGGGCAGTAAGGTATGTGACTTCACAGGATTGTACAATCTTATCATGAGGGAGCAGATTCTTAATAACTGTCAAAATCAGCTGTTGCATCAGTACCTGGTGGACTCTGATCTGACCTCTCCCCAAGAATTGGGAAAGAAGGCAGACAAATGGGTCAGAACCAGGGTGAGGCAGAAGGTACAGAACCAAGGTGGTGACCCTAAGAAGCAAGATTCTAAAAACTCTGAAAAGGGTGGGGAGAAGGGTAAAGACCAGAAGTCTTCACAAGGCCCCCAAAAATCTTCTTCAGGTGGGGATTCACAGTCTAACAAGGGAAAAGGCCAAAAGAAACCATGGTGCAAAGTCTGTAAGCAAAAGACCCACTGGACCAGTGATTGCACCAAGTCCAAAGACTCTATTCCAGCCCCCACCAATGCCCCTAAGGCACCTGTTCCCCCTAGTGCAGTTACAATTGGTGGTGGGAGTACACAGGCCAAGGGTTTAGTAGGGTTGACCCTGGGTAATGAGATGAGCTCTGGCGTAGTCAGAGAACTCACTCAGGCTGTCCTAGTCTGTGATGGAGGCATGGATGTGACCTCCTCTGTGAGTCCCAGTAATCTGGGCAAGTACAGCCAACAGCCCTTAATCAATGGAAAAGAGGCTTTGGCATTTAGGGACACAGGGGCAAGTGTCACCATGGTGACACAAGACCTTGTGGATCCTGAGCAGATTATACTTGGTGAAATGTACCAAGTGACCAATGCTAGCAATGTCAGAACAGACCATACTCTGGCAGTTGTTAACTTCTCCTGGGGAGGGGAAACTGGCCTTAAGAAGGTTGTGGTGAGTGCAAACCTACCAGTGGAATGCTTGCTTGGCAATGATCTTGAAACTTCAGCTTGGGCAGAAGTGGAGCTCAGGACCCATGCAGAAATGCTGGGGATCCCTGCAGATGTGTTTGCTGTGACCAGGTCACAGAGCAAAATGTCTAACACTGAAAAGGCCTTGGATCCTGGAACTATGGACCAAGTGCCATCCAAGAGGAGGAGTAGTAGGGTTAAGGCAGTGCCTTCCCCCTTGGCTCAGAAGGAAGATCAGTCTCTTGAGGGGGATGATCTCAGTCCTGAGGAAGGAACTGTCCCAGAGGAGCTTGAACCTGACCAGGTTGAGTTCTTGGGGACAGGGGCCCTTCCAGGGCAGATCTGAGCCAGGAGCAGCAGAGCTGCCCCTCTCTTGAACCCCTCAGACAGCAAAGTGCTGCTGAGGCTGCTGGGAATGCTAGTGGTCCCCATAAAGTATATTGGGATGATGGACTCTTGTACTCAGAGTGTAGAGACCCCAAGCCTGGTGCCACCAGGAGGTTGGTTATACCTCTGAAGTTCAGGGGCTTCCTATTGACCCTAGCCCATGATATTCCCCTAGCAGGTCACCTGGGCCAGAACAAGACTTGGGACAGACTTGTCCCTCACTTTCACTGGCCCCACATGTCTGAAGACACCAAGGAGTTTTGTCGCTCCTGTGTAACCTGCCAGGCCAGTGGCAAGGCAGGTGGCACTACAAAGGCCCCCTGATACCACTACCTGTGGTGGGGGTGCCCTTTGAAAGGTGGGGATTGACATTGTTGGTCCCATGGATCCCCAAACTGCATCTGGGCACAGGTTTATCCTGGTGGTAGTGGATCATGCCACCAGGTACCCAGAGGCTATTCTCCTTAGGACCACTACAGCACCTGTGGTGGCAAGGGCCCTCCTGGGAATTTTCTCAAGAGTGGGCTTCCCTAAGGAGGTTGTATCAGACAGGGATGCAAACTTTATGTCTGGGTACTTAAAAGCAATGTGGAAGGAGTGTGGAGTGACTTACAAGTTCACCACACCCTATCACCCACAATGCAATGGTTTAGTTGAAAGATTCAACAAAACCTTGAAGGGCATGATTAAAGGGCTCCTAGAGAAGCTTAGGCGAAGATGGGACATACTCTTGCCCTGCCTTTTATTTGCATACAGGGAGGTGCCTCAAAGGGGGTTGGCTACAGCCCTTTTGAACTTTTGTTTGGTCACCCTGTCAGGGGTCCCTTGTGCTTGGTGAAGGAAGGATGGGAGTTACCTCTCAAGCCCCCAAAGCAAGACATAGTGGACTATGTACTTGGTCTCCGCTCCCGGATGGCTGAGTACATGAAAAAGGCAACTAAAAACCTTGAGGCTAGCCAGGAACTGCAAAAAGCCTGGCATGACCAAAGGCTGTACTGACTGTTTACCAGCCAGGACAGAAGGTGTGGGTGCTGGAGCCAGTGGCCCCAGCAGCTCTCCAAGACAAGTGGAGTGGACCCCATACCATTGTTGAACAGAAGGGTGAGGTTACCTATTTAGTAGACCTAGGAACACCCAGGAGTCCCCACAGGGTTCTCCATGTCAACAGATTGAAACCATATGTGGACAGGGCAGACATGGGCTTGCTCATGGCTACTGATGAGGGACAGGAGGATGAGAGTGACCCACTCCCTGACCTGCTCTCACAGAACCCTGATGATGGGTCAGTGAATGGTGTAGCCTTGGCAGGCAGCCTCACTGCTCAGCAGCAAACTGATTGTAGACAAGTGCTCAATCAGTACAGACATATGTTCTCTCTGACTCCAAGTCAGACCACCTGGTGCACTCATAAAGTGGACACTGGGGACAGTCTGCCTATTAAAAATAAGATTTATAGGCAACCTGACCATGTCAGGGACTGTATCAGGACAGAAGTCCAGAAAAAGTTGGATTTGGGAGTTATTGAACCCTCAAATAGTCCTTGGGCTAGTCCAGTGGTCCTTGTGCCAAAACCTCACACCAGTGGTGGGAAAAGAGAGATGAGGTTTTGTGTGGACTACAGGGGTCTCAATGCAGTCACTAGGACTGATGCCCATCCAATACCTAGGGCAGATGAGCTAATAGACACTTTGGCCTCAGCCAAGTATCTAAGCACATTTGACCTGACAGCTGGCTACTGGCAGATCAGACTAGCTGATGATGCAAAGCCAAAAACAGCATTCTCAACCCCTAGTGGACATTATCAATTTGTGGTAATGCCCTTTGGTCTGAAGAATGCACCTGCCACTTTTCAGAGGTTGGTGAATACAGTCCTTACAGGTCTGGAGGCCTACAGTGCAGCATATCTAGATGATATTGCTGTCTTTAGCTCCACCTGGGAGGATCACCTGGTCCACCTCTGAAATGTTTTGGAGGCCCTGCAAAAGGCAGGCCTCACTATCAAGGCCACCAAGTGCCAGATAGGGCAGAGTCAGGTTGTGTACCTGGGCCACCTTGTGGTGGAGGCCAGGTTCAACCATTGCAGAGCAAAATCCAGGCCATCATGGACTGGGTTGCTTCCACTACCCAGACTCAGGTGAGAGCCTTCTTAGGCCTGACTGGGTACTATAGGAGATTTGTCAAGGGGTATGGATCAATAGTGACACCCCTGAATGACTTAACTTCCAAGAAAATGCCCAAAAAGGTTCAGTGGACAGCTAGCTGTCAAAAGGCATTTGATGACCTGAAGCAGGCCATGTGCACTGCTCCCATTCTCCAGAGTCCTGATTACTCCAAGAAGTTCATTGTCCAAACAGATGCATCTGAATTGGGGGTAGGGGCTGTACTGTCACAATTGAATGATGAAGGTCAGGATCAGCCAGTAGCTTTTATTAGCAGAAGGCTGACCCCTAGAGAGAAACGTTGGTCAGCCATAGAGAGGGAGGCCTTTGCTGTGGTTTGGGCTCTGAAGAAGTTGAGGCCATACTTGTTTGGTACTCACTTCCTTGTTCAAACAGACCACAAGCCCCTCCTATGGCTAAAACAAATGAAGGGTGAAAACCCCAAACTGCTTAGGTGGTCCATTTCCCTACAGGGGATGGACTTTACAGTGGAACATAGACCTGGGAGTAACCATGCCAATGCAGATGGACTCTCTAGGTATTTCCACTTAGAACATGAAGACTCAACTGGTCAAGGTTAGTTTAATGTCCCTACGTTTGGGGGGTTGTGTAGGAGAGTAGGATCTGCTTCACATGGGTACCCCCACTTTTTGCTGATGCTTCACTGTTTTTCGACTTTAGTCTGGCTGCGGCCCTGCTAATCAGAACCCCAGCCTAGCTGCTTCCTCTCTAAAATGGTTTCCATGTGCCTTAGGCACATCTCTGATTGGAATCTGGAGTGCCCTTATAAGTCCCTAGTATATGGTATACTATGTACCCAGGGCATAGGTACCCCATAAGGGCTGCAGCATGTATTATGCCACCCCTGGAAGGCCATCCAAAATGACACCACAGGTCTGCTACTGCAGCCTGGGTAAGGTGGTGCATGCACCCCTTACTGTGATATAGGTTACCTATATCACTACATATGTACACACATATAAACCTATAAGTCACTCCTATGGCAGGCCTTATCAATCCTGAAGGCAGAGTGCTTGGTTCTTATGTGAGAGGGTGCCCCTGCATGAGCAGAGCCCCTCTGCAGCGTTCGGAGACCCTTCTCTGATGCTGTTTGTAGTGCAGCCTGACCACATACTCTTAAGTGCATTGTATCCTCGCGGTACAATGCTAACTTTGGACTGGCTGCACCAAAACATGTCGTGTTTGGTGTCAAACATCTTGGAATACTACCCCCCCGCCAGTTCGTGCGGCGGGGGTAGCATTCCACCCTTCTAGAGGGAGAGACATGTACACACCGGGCTACCCGGTAACTTCTTTCCAGAGCCCTGGCATCACAAAATGGATGCCGCTGCCACAGACACGGGTCTGGCCTCCTGCTGCTGACTGAAACTCCAGCAGGGGAGGCCTGGACAATAGGTTTCCTGTCGAAGGGAGGTGTAACCACCTCCCCAGACAGGATAGTGTGTATTGGGGCTGGGCGGGAGCACCCTCTGGTGCTTTGAAGTCCTGCACTGGGGGCACATTTGGTGTCCCTGTGCATATGCCAGTTCAAACCGGTTGCAGGGGCTACCTGCCCCTGCTCTGGCGCAAAACTGGACAAAGGGAAATGGATGTAACCACCCCTCTTCCCTGACCCTCCCATAGGTGGGTCCCCAGAGTATGTCCAACCCCCTAACTTAGTATAAGTATGGGACCCCAGTCCTTAGGACTTTATATTACCCCGGACGAAACTCTGACACTGAATCCTGGACCTTCGACGCTCTACTTGAAGATTAGAGGACTGAAGAATCTCCCTTGGGGTCAAGGAGTGACTCCCCTGCTTGGCAGGCACCTAAGAAGCAATTGTCTGGTCTGCATCGCTGAAGCTCCCGCCAGACGCCGAAGTCTTTGCATCACCAGAGGTAGATTTCCAGACTTCCCCAAGGCTGCCCTGAGTCCCCAGCAAAGCTGAGGCCCATAGCTGTCGTGGGTAACGTGGAACCGTGACCCCTGGACACCGAGCACATTTGTAAGTGCATCCTTTTTCTGGTCTCCCACGAAGTTGTGCTTTGGACTCCGAGTAGCCCCCGCCTCCAGCACCGACTGCACTGAAGATCACTGGCCTCCACTCCACGAGTGTCCTGCAAGCCAGCTCCAAGTGCATCCACTCGAGGCTCCTTCGCGGTCGCTAGTCCGTTGGCTAGTGGGCCCTCCCAAAGGCAACTCTTCTTCTGCTTGGGCTTTCCTGGTTGCTCTAGACGTGCTCTGACTTACCTTTGCTGGGTGAGTCCCTCAGACCTTGCTGGTCTGTACCACCGTCCTTCTTCTATTTCCATGTGACTTGCTGTTGCCAAGGCTTGTTGGGTCCAATCCGGTCGCCGATACCCCTGCAATCGACAGATGTCGTGGGATAGCTCGAATCCAGCTCCTGGTTGTCCTCGATGCCTCCTGGACCTCGTGGCTGAAGAGTCAAGACGACCATCAACCTACCTGAAGCACCCAATATCGGTGGGCATCTGCTCATCGCCTTCCTGGTCACTGGCTAGTGACCCAGACTCTGTCCCCCCTGCTTTCAGGTTCTTCAGATCTTCGATCCACCTTTGGATCCACCCGAACACTTTCGACTTGGTCGCCAGCAGCACTTGGCAGCAGATCGCCATTGAAAACGACGACGACACCCGACCCCGAAAGACACCTATGCACCCGGCTTCCCTGGGTGAGGTAACTCGAGTACTCCGGTGCTCCCGTGGGTATAGACTCTAGAACGACCTAGTTCTAAACGGGTTTGCTCCAAGTCCTCCTCTAAGTGTCCTTATTCTTTAAAACTCCAACCGCGACATTCCCCATAGAAGTCAACGGCGGCTCGCGGCTGTGTTCTCACACTGCACGCGTCCCCCGTGGGTCCCCTGTGTCACTACCTTGGGTGGTTCCTTGAGGGCCAAGCACTTCTACAGGCTCTAGGCCTTGTGTCTAGCTCAGTCGTTGTTCTTATACCACTTTATTGGTATATGGTTTGGTACGCCCCTAGGGCTCAAACGTGTATTTGTGCTATTACTGTTGATATTTGACTTGTAACTTATGTACTTCGAACTTTAGCCTCATAAAGAGACTAGAGGGGTATGTTTAAGACTAAATACATATATTTTAAATATATACCTGGTGTGGTCCTCTTTCATTTGGTCACTAAAGAGATTATAGACTGGTAAAACAAGCTGCTTTACATTCCTCCAAGACTTGGCCTGAAGGCTGCTCTCCATAGCTACCACTAGGATAGCTTTCAATAAAGGTTGTCTTTAACCTATCTCCAATAAGGGGTTGTTTGGACTGGTGCAAGGTGCCCACTATAATTAGTGGACAGCATATACCAGGCCAACTTCTCACACCCTGAATCCTCCGTCATCTGATTCTGAGCCACTTCCCAATGCTGAGCTCAGATCTGACATCGATGCGGAGTCTGTGCCTTCAACGATAGAAAGAGTTGTTATTTGCGCATTTTGCTGGGGCAATTTATTAAGTCTTTGTTTCCTGATGTTGTCGTAGCGTTTGGCAAAGGTGAATATTTGCCCGCATTCATATTCCGCTTTATCGCGGGCAAATTTAAATACCTTTTGCGTTTTAATGGTTTCCTCGTGTTTTTGAGGCGGGAAGCAATCTCCTCTCTGCCTTTTGTTATTGCTTCCTGTTGTTCACAGCTGCTGAGCTCAGCGTTGATGCGATCAATCTCTGTAAGTGTTTTTGAGCGATCGATTTCGGCGTATTTGATCAGGATGTTGACCAACCTCATAGAAGCCTCCAAGTTGCTCTCCGCCCATTCTTTGAGCATGTCAGGATTAGGGTAGTCAAAGCTTGGCGCCAACATTATTCTAAGTACACGGGGGACTCGGCCCACATCTCTGTATTTTTGCAGTGATTTTGACTCCCACCATTTGGTGATTTCAGTTCGTAACAACTTTTCCAGTACTTTGAGTTTGCTTTTGTAATTTTCATTGGCTGTGTCGTATTGCGCATTAGCCATTCGTGGCTGATTGTGGACAGTGGGCAAATTGTCAAATAATGCTTCTAACGCTGCTTCCCTTTCACGCAGCGCTTCGTTGGACATGATGATTAGCTGTAAATGTATATGCCTGGTCGCCAACAAGCAAAAACTGATTCGCAAATGCGGTGTGCTTGTGCAGGCGCCAACAGTGCTCCTCTTAAACCTGATCAGTTGCTACATGCAGCTCTTACTCACCACTCGGTGCTTGATGTGCAGCTCGGTCCTCCGACTCAACTTCAACCTCAGGCACAATGGTTTTCCTGGCGTGCAAAAATCTAGCAATCAGGGGGCCGTGATCCTGTGTATCTCCTCCCGGAGTTCATACGATAAGGTGGCTGTTGAGGATTCCTTTTGGCCCAAAGAAATGTCAGAAGAGGGGGTCTGTGTGGCAGAGTTAGCCTGACTCTGCATAGAAATCAGCATGTGAATCCCAAAGTATCCAGCCACAGCGGTGCAACACGAGGGCACAGACTCCAAGGCAGTGATGATGGCAAAGTGTCTTTATTTAAGTATCAATGTCCAAAATGACGCATTTCGGCCGCCAGACATGCGGCCTTGTTCACATAGTGCACTACATGTGAAAGGGTGCTTTATATACATAGGTGGTGAGTAGTAGTCTTTTTACAGTGTTTAACATTTTACCACATGAGTTGGCAATTTTACTACAGTAAACTGCTTTACTGTAGTGATAGTTTACTGCTGGAGGTGAGTCAGCAGTTAACCAGGCACAGTGCAGTATATATACATGGAGATAGAAGACATCTGTAACGCTTGTGTGTGTGGGAAGGTATGAGCGTTAGAACGGCTGTGCATGTTGCAGAGGTTGCCTAACTATGTGTTTTGTGGTGCCACTGCATTCGCAATAAGGAATCATGGGGCATATTAGCAAGACCGGCGATAAAATTATCGCCGTTTTAGCGGCAGGAAACTGCCGCTAAAACTGCGATAATGGGCTTGCTAATATGCGTTATAGAGATTCCAATAGAAGCCCAGGTTAGATGTGCAGGACATCTAACCTGGGCTTCTATTGAATTCCATAACGCATATTAGCAAGCCCATTATCGCCGTTTTAGCGGCAGTTTCCTGCCGCTAAAACGGCGATAATTTTATCGCCGGTCTTGCTAATATGCCCCCATGAGTCCTAAAACCGTGGAAATACGAGGCAAATGCGGAGATCACGGTAAGTAACCCGTGTGTGAATGGAGTGTCACAATGGTCGGGCGTGATCTAACTCAAAGAGGCTGAGTATAATTAGGCAGGCTAGCTATTGCCAAGTGTACACTCATGTATTGGAGTGTATCTAATGCCAGGTGATCTGTTCTACCTCAGTGAGTTGTGCCGTTTGTGGTATATTTAATATAAATTAAATATAAAAAGCGCCACAAAAAATATATGTATATATGCCAGCCATAGTATGTTTATTTACCGCTTGGTGCCAGGTGTGGGAAAAAGATGTTAAAAAGTCAACTGGTACTACTCATACGTGGGTGCTAATAATGTGTAATGTGAAAGGGAGGGGAGTGCTGGGTTAAAAGAGTGAGACTATGAGTGAATACTAGTTGGCAAAATTGGACGGAACAGTATGGTCCAATGTGTAAAATGGATATTCACACACAGGGTATATGTGTAATCAAGAAACTAAAATTGTTTCAATTATTAACAAAGTCCACTTGACACAATCCCGCGTGGGTTTTCAATGTAGTAGGTTACAAATTACATGCTCAAATAAAATATATTCAGTCATATGCATACAAAACATACGTTAATTATTGTACTGAAAAAGAAGTCAGGTTATACAGAATTCACAAAATGGTGCCCCAATAGGAACGCCATAGGAGTGGGGAGGGCCGTTTGAACGACTTGTTATGCAGCACACACAGTTCTCTGGCACCAATTCGACCCACTGGGGCAAGATATTGAGTTTATTTTTAAGTTCAGCGCCCACTGGGGCAGGACTTAGAACATGGTTATCAGGTGTCCACAAACGCCGCTGCTGTTATATCGCTCTTTGCCTGTGAACAAGGACTGCAATGTCAGAAACGCGTCAGGCTTTTGAATTATTGAATTGGTGTGTGTGAGCCTGTTTGCCCTGCACTCTTCATTGAAAGGTGATAATCTCCACGAGTGGCGTCTCCATAAAGGGCAACTTTGGATGATGGATTTGTAGCGGCCGGTCCGGTCGCGGAGACCCCCTTCTGCTCAGAAGCGTATCCTGGCAGCTTGAAGTTTCAGTGCCATAGGAGTGGGGAGGGCCATTTTGAACGACTTGTTATGCAGCACACACAGTTCTCTGGCACCAATTCGACCCACTGGGGCAAGATATTGAGTTTATTTTGAAGTTCAGCGGCAACCACTTGGGAGGAACATTTGTGGGACAACAAGTTCCAGCATGCCGTTTGGCACCGCCCACTGGGGCAGGACTTGGAACATGGTTATCAGGTGTCCGCAAATGCCACTGCTGTTCTTTCTCTCTTTGCCTGTGAACAAGGACAGCGATGCCAGAAACGCATCAGGCTTTTGAAATATTGAATTGGTGTGTGCGAGCCTGTTTGCCCTGCAGTCTTCATTAAAAGGTGATAATCTCCACGAGTGGCGTCTCCATAAAGGGCAACTTTGGATGATGGATTTGTAGCGGCCGGTCCGGTCGCGGACACGCCCTACTGCTCAGAAATGGATCCTGGCAGCTTGAAGTTTCAGCGCCATAGGAGTGGGGAGGGCCATTTTGAATGACTTGTTATGCAGCACACACAGTTCTCTGGCACCAATTCGACCCACTGGGGCAAGATATTGAGTTTATTTTGAAGTTCAGCGGCAACCACTTGGGAGGAACATTTGTGGGACAACAAGTTCCAGCATGCCTTTTGGCACCGCCCACTGGGGTAGGACTTGGAACATGGTTATCAGGTGTCCACAAACGCCGCTGTTGTTTTTTCTCTCTTTGCCTGTGAACAAGGACAGCAATGTCAGAAACGCGTCAGGCTTTTGAAATATTGAATTGGTGTGTGCGAGCCTGTTTGCCCTGTGTTAGAAATGGGATCTCTGGTTGGCTAAGGCTTGCGCCAAAGCCAGGCAGAGACCACCACTCTAGTCAGGGCGAGGGAGTTACACGCCAAAGATAACCCCTGCTCACCCCCTTGGTAGCTTGGCACGGGCAGTCAGGCTTATCTCGGAGGCAATGTGTAAAGCGTTTGCGCACGCACACAGCAACAACATACCAGGCACACCACAAAAAGAACTCCACACAAGGTTATATAAAAAATAGCCTTTGTATTATCATAAAACACATTAGAATAGTACTCACAAAATATACATCGTGCCACCTGGCACTGGGTCATATTTACAAGGGATTATTTACACCTGACAGGGCCAACTGGACCACTGTCAGAACCAGCACAAAGTGAACTTAGTAAAAGTAAGACATATCATAAACGTACAACCAGTAATCACTGGTAACCACTGTACTCAGCATCAGCCTGTAACATAAACCACCTTATGCACAGTATCACATTAGGCGCAAATTACATTTTGCGCCAACCTCATCAGTCTAATATCTTAGACCCTAACCTCCTAAGTATCACTCACATTAGGGGCATAAAACACAGTAGAGAATGATCTCACTAGCGTAACTACATTATGCAAAGCCTCATGTCATAAAACTACATTTAAAGGCATAAATCAGGGTGCGTAAATCACAATACAGGAATCACATTTCCTAGCACCACAATATCACATTTAGGCCTGGCGCCCTATAAACCCACCAGTCCCCCTGGCCCACTGGCCATCTCAAAAGGGGCTCAAATGCCCCGTGTCCAGAATGTCAGGGCTGCTGCAACTGCAGCAATATCCAAAAGCGCGTCATTGCGCTGGGGCAGAGGAGTGCATCTCACTCCCATTTCACACAACATGCCCCCAAGAACTAGCAGCCTAAACGTAGCAGCTGGCATTAAGTGCTGCACAGCTGTGAGGACCAAATGTGGGCCCTAGGCACTCACTGTGCCCTCTAAACAAATATGCCCAAATTGGCACGAGCACCGACAATGTGCTCTGATCTGGAAGCCCCCCCCACGACGTTGCAGCTGCCCTTTTAGCGAAACGGGGCAGCTGTGGAGGAATGGCCACACAAAGGGGAAAAGCATGGGCCACTCTGGGCCCTCTTAAAAACAACTATGTCCAACGTTGGAGCCACACGGGGCTCTAAAACAATCAAGCCCACGTTGGAGCAGCCCACTGTCAAGCGGGGCCGCTCAGCCGATCGGCACCGGCACTGGTGCCTCTATCTTGCCTCCCTTAGAGCCCTCACTCACCGGCTCTGGCGCAGGGGGGGGACTTCGTCTTTTCCGTTGGCTCCGGGGCTCCCAACAGCTCACGGGAGCCCCGCTGGACATTTCCTGTCTCCCGGGTGTCTTCGGCTCCTCCTCACTTCACCTGGGCCCCCTCCTGGCACCCGGGACTCTTCAGCGGCGCTTTTGGAGACGGGGTAGGCTCCCGTCCTCCTCTGGGCTCGCGGCGAGGCAGGCACCGACAATGTGCCTCGGGGCCCCTCCGCTTCCATCACCACGGCTCCTCTCGCCAGCGAGGGCGTGTGCGGGCATTCCCTGGAAAAACCGGAAGTCCCGCCCGCCGTCAGGCACCACGGTGCCTGACTTCCTCCCGGCCGCGGCGGTGATCTCCTTTTGGCAAAAGTGCGGGGTGGGCACCCGCAAAGGCAGATAATGCGGGGACGACACCCGCATAATGATTAAACATCAAGCGGCCATGTGGGGTAGGCACCCACTATTAAATTATCAAAATAAGTGGGTGGGCACCCGCCGTCAATTAGAAGCAAACGCGGCATCAAAGCGGGGTGGGCACCCGCTAAATAAAGAAAAATACGGGGGAATCCCTTCGTCGGGATTCCCTCGAAGGTGATCACAGCCCAGCACTGCGAGTGGAAAGCAGAAGCGCTCCTTGCCAGAATAAATAAGGCGCGCTGAAAGAAAATAGAAATAAATCGCTCACGAGGCGCTGGGAGGTAAAAACACAAAGTCCTCAGCAATCAAAAAGAATAAGTCACAGCAAGAGATCTTTAGGGATAAAGGGGCAATGCAGGGCCCAGGGAGGCAAGCCCTCCTGGCAGCTCCCCCTGGGCCCCAGCAGCAGCACGCCCCAGCAGGATCAGCACCACAGAACTGAACAGGGAACTGAACAACAAACATGGGATCACAGCCCCTTCTTTTATACACCCTTTTCCTTTGTCTTAGTGCAGGGCATGGGGGAACCAGATGCAACTGGTTCAGGAGCACTTTGTTTTCCAAGCTCCTCTTCCCCTTTGTCAGGTGGGGGCTAGGTACTCAGACACACCACAGGGGGCAGAGCCAGCATTGTACAGGGCAGGCACACTCCTATTCAGAGTCAGGGGATTACTCCTCCCACTACCCTTAGCCCAGGTGTTCTATTCAGCCCAGCGCTGACTCACCCTGCCCCTCCTGGAGCCACACACACCTCCCAGCCCCTGTCACTCACAAAGCCAGACATGCAATTCACATCAGGCAGGCAGACAGATAGCAAACAGAAATGCCAACTTCTAAAAGTGGCATTTCTAAAATAACCACTATAAATCTGCGCACACCATTGCACAGCATTTATTCACACAATTTCATACATACCAGACTTGACCACACTGCTCCTCTCATACCAGGAATTACCATGGACACACTTATCCCCCATGCATTCCTATGGGAGGGCAGGCCATTCTCACCACAAGTACACAGAGAGCGCACGCACTTTCCACTGGACCACAGTGCGAAAGTGCCCAGCGGCCTAAAATCACCAACACCAGGTTACAGACAAGGCAACAAGTTTAGGGGTGAACCTGCCAAAAAGGGCCAAGTCCAACACCCTGCAGTCTTCATTAAAAGGTGATAATCTCCACGAGTGGCGTCTCCATAAAGGGCAACTTTGGATGATGGATTTGTAGCGGCCGGTCCGGTCGCGGAGACGCCCTACTGCTCAGAAGCGGATCCTGGCAGCTTGAAGTGTCAGCGCCATAGGAGTGGGGAGGGCCGTTTTGAACGACTTGTTATGCAGCACACACAGTTCTCTGGCACCAATTCGACCCCCTGGGGCAAGATATTGAGTTTATTTTGAAGTTCAGCGGCAACCACTTGGGAGGAACATTTGTGGGACAACAAGTTCCAGCATGCCGTTTGGCACCGCCCACTGGGGCAGGACTTGGAACATGGTTATCAGGTGTCCACAAACGCCGCTGCTCTTCTTTCTCTCTTTGCCTGTGAACCAGGACAGCAATGTCAGAAACGCGTCAGGCTTTTGAAATATTGAATTGGTGTGTGCGAGCCTGTTTGCCCTGCAGTCTTCATTAAAAGGTGATAATCTCCATGAGTGGCGTCTCCATAAAGGGCAACTTTGGATGATGGATATATATATATATATATATATATATATATATATATATATATTTATCCTTGCAGAAAAATTTCATGATAGGCATTTTCTCAAACAAAATATCTAATTCACATTGTGAACAATGCTATGAATACAGCAAGATGTAATGCATAATCACATTTTCTTTCATGAACAAAACGATCTCCTGTGCTATTTCCGGGTATTGTCCCGGTATGAGGAAAAGAAACAGTATGCTCGCTTCCCATCACAAGGAGGGCCAGAAACACACCAGCACGGAGGACAGGTGAAGGGCAGGAGCTCCCGCTTACAGAATAAAAGGAAATGTATCGGTGACTTGCATAAGCACATTATATCAATAAATATATGACTTATGTCAGAAAAGACATTTTTCTACGAACCCGTTGTCTACACAGGTATCTCAAGCATATTTTAAAAAACATTCTTTAACGTTTCATGAATTATTAATAAAATGTGCCATCTTTGAATACAAATATTGTATTTCTTTATTTATAAATGATCACCATGAAAGATAAAAAAAAGATATTAGTAACCTTCTGTGAACAAGTGGAACTAGTCTCTGTGTTACACACCTTGCGAAAATAAAAACAGACAAAGATAAATTTGAGAAATAATAATGATAATAATAATGCGACTTCTAGAGCGCATAGCTACCTCATATGAGGTGTCCCAGCGCTAGGTACAGGTGTCCACCAGCCTCCCCTGCAGTTTTAATGCCCCTTACATTCCAAAGAGAAGAAACAGGTTTTAATTTTTTTCCTGAAAAGGTATTCTGAGTGGGCCTGACAAACTGATAGGGACAGCACATTCGGCCGTTTCGGCACTAGGTAGCCAAACGAACTCCCACCAATGGCATGTCTCTCTCCCTTATGTTTTTTATCTCCGTGGAGTGAGTGAACTGTTTGTGCCTGCACTCACAACTACTAACCACAATAGTGTGTGCCTGGTGGAAACAGTAACAGGGCACATAATCACAGTGGCGGCAAGCAAAGGGTTGTGAGGCGGGTGGAGGGAATGCGTAAGTAGGAGCACAAGGAGGGGGTCACGTGATGGGTAATATATTGTTTCTAAAAGAACTTACCTGAAGCCGCCGGCCGCCTCGCGCGTCATGCCTCCTGTCCTCTTGCTGGTCCCAGCAGCCCCTGGGATAGACTCCCATCCAATCCCCGTGCTGCAGAGCAGCGCTGGGATTGGCTTGAGCGGACTGGAAAGACGCTCCGCTCAGACGAGGGAGTCTGTGGGGTTTCTCCAGCCTGGCTATTCAATGCAGCTGGACTTGAGAAACCTAAGTGTGCATATGTGTTTTGGCTGGCCTGAGACATCCGGCCAAACGCATATGCGCACTTAGAGAGTGCTCATAGCACTGCTCCTACCCACTTTCATGCCTCGACCCTGCCCCTCCCTACAGCGCTGGCTCAGAGCCGGCAAATGAAAGAAAAACGATGCTAGAACATTGTTTTATTTTTCATTTGCTGGCTCTGAGCCAGGCAGTGGGGAGACGCTCCTCCGCCATTGCCTAGCTGGTGCTGACTAATCATGGGGAGAAGCTCTCCACTGCACAAGTGAGTTTGCATCTGCTTTGGGGAAAACACACCAGTGAAAGAGAGAGCCGTGGTATGTAATTGTTGAGCCTGTCTTTTACTGGAAGGGAATACTAGTGTGTTACTCCTTATACGTGGAACACAATCAGTGCCAATATAAATGGCTTCTTTAGCACTCCAGTCATATCTGTAATATGGCATAGGAGTAAAGGCAAAGGCATTCCCTCATTTGTAATGGGCCATGCCATCATTTAAATAGGGACAACCTCCGACTTTAAACCATCTACCTGCAACAATATTGACCCTAAGATATAAATGTGCACAATATCGCCAAAGTTAGCAGATGTGAAGATAGAATGTTAAGCCCCTCATTAAGCATGGCCTCTTAATTCTGACTGGGCTGGTAAATACAGTAACTCTGGGGGTGGAGAAAATCTGGCCTAATTAATGGGCCACATGTATTGTGACCCTAAATGTACACTTCCCTATGTAATCTTATCTTGTCGATAGTGCGCAAGTTGATGGATTGCTCTCTTTGTATTTGATGTTTTGACATAAACCTTAGAAGTAGCATTTTTGTTATACATTTGCGATTGCTATTTTTATAGCACATCTTCATTTGTAGGGCTTGTCATATAGCTAAGAGAATTCTTGAGGATATCACATTGATAGCTGTTTTTGTAATAAACTTAAAACACTGGGTACTCATTAACCTATTGAATTCAAGGCTGACAATGCCTAAAACACTGTCTGCCAGCAGATAAAACAGTTCCAGTGGGCTTACTGGATTGAAGGATATCGCGGGCAGGGCCAGACTAGGAACCCAAAGCAGTCCTGACAATTTTGTTGGACCAGCCCCCGGGGGTTGGGGGGGGGGGCGTGTAAGTGTGAAGCACTGCTGCTTTGTTATTGGTTGCCGACATTGCAGCAGCATTGAAGACAAGGTTAAAAGTCCCTAAATAAATGAGTAAAAAATGGGACAAAAATATAAAACCATTTAATGCTTCTGGTTGTATAATGCCCATTTTTATGTGATCCTGCTACCAGAGCGGCCCCTCCATTGGGGCGGACGAGCCTTGCCCCCCTCAAATAAAATGATAATAAAACGGGTTTTAAACCCGTTTTATTTTAATCCCCGTGGACCTGCCCCCAGGACTCTGACGAGTCTTGGGGTGGGTCTGGGGGATGACACTGCTGGTGGGGGAGTGGTAGTGGTAGTGCACTGTTACAGTGTGCAGCGCATGACAGTTTGACCAGCCATCTCAGGCCTGCCAAACCGTCATGCGCACTGAAGCTCTCTAGAGCCCCAGCTGCGTTGCTGGGGCTGGAGAGGGCAGGCACAGGCTCCCAGTCTGCCTGGGATCACAAGTTGATGGCGATCAGGCCAATCCTGACGCTGCTTTCATGTAGCATCAGGATTGGCGCAGTGCAGTCTGGGAGCCTATGCCCAGCAGAAGAAGAAGGAAGAGCACAATGTGGCTGCCGGCAGCATTCAAGTAAGTTATTTTCTCCATTTTATTTTAATTTTTTTTGTCCTCAAACCCCTTCTCCCACCTCCCTCATCCAGCCCGCCCGCAACTTTGTCAGGGGATGGGACGCTACTGCCTGCTACGCCACTCCTTTGGGAAATGCAGAGCATAATCTATAGTTGATTCAAGATTGCACTTCACGTGTAGCTTTCTTTACCCTGGGCCCTTCATATAACCATATTCACTGTGTTTTAAACTGCATTGTATAGAAGAATGAAAAGCTACATGCATGCAAGACTGCTTGTTTACCCACAATTTTAAACTTGCAGGGGTCCGTAGATACAGCTGCACAGTTTGAGAAGTTGGTGCCATAAATGCACAATACCAAAACACTTTCCACATTTCACACTGCATTCTCACACTCAATGTATCCATACACTACCATATCATGTTTAAGCACTCTAACTCTCACTCCTTTTCAAATGAAACTCATACAAAGGCGCAGAAACAAAACCCATAATGTGCAACTCTGGTCCCCACACGACATCCAAACATTGCACATATAGGCAACTTTGATGACACAAACTCATTCACCCATAGCACTCTCACAGAGTAGTGTTCTACAGCTCTGCAAATGCACTTAGGCGTCTCGTCATAGGCGTGGAACGCTACATAAAATAACTACCATAGAGAGCAATACTTGTAGTTATTCTTTTATAATTAAAAAACTAGGAATAAAAATCCAGGAATACTAAACCCTGGACTGGAAGCTCTACTCACACACGGCATGGGCAACTTGAGGTCTGTTACCTTTTTCTTCTGGTACACAAAGTCTCCTGAAATGGGGGCAAAGAAGGCAACACTTGAAATACTGGCCATTCTTGCTTCTACTGCTGTCCACACAGTTTTAGGTCAGACTTATGTAGCAGCTCCATTTATGTGGTTATCCCGTTATCCCTCACATTCATATCTTTACAGATTCGATTGAGTTTTATAAGTGGAGGAGCACAAATCCTACAGTGCATTACTTGATATCACTCTGGCTCTAGGGCTAATTTCAGAGTGCACTTTGACAAATGGGATACTTGACCACCCAGCAAAATATTTAACTTCAGGAGAGGCTCTAAAAATCTGATTCAGCAAGCAAAGTTGAAAAGAATCTAGGTGGCCTCCAAAATACCTGTGCGAACATTAAAAAAAATAAAAATAAAATAAATATATATATATATATATATATATATATATATATATTCATGTGTGTGTGTGTAATATGGCTCTACAAAATGTAGCTAAGAAACTGATTTCAGTTCCGTATTACGCAAGCAGCAAACATTAGGTCAAATATCTTTATATTATATATTTTCAATAGTGTAAAAGAGAATATAAAATTGGGAAGCATCTGTAGCAGAGATTCACTGCCCGAAACAGACTGACCAACACGAATAAATTATCCATTTTTCTCTTGTAAGCTAGGCGTGTTGTGGGTATTTACTCACCCTCTCTTCCCATTCTTTCTTTAATATATGCAGATAACGAGTTTCCTAAGGAAGAGACCTGTTTGGAAGTCACAAAAAAATACTGTTTTTTAAAATTACAATTGACCATCAACTCCTATAAACACTTTCCCCTAACTTGGCCTTTCGCGATCCACCGCTGTGAATATTGGGTTAATGTGTCCTTCTTTCCACACGTTTTGTATTAGCTGTGTCCTGACCTTCCACCTCTACCTATATGTTTGCATTAATGTTGAGAAATGCACTTCCAAATGGATAAACCAAAAAGATGTTATTAGCTGTGCGCCTTATTTGTATGTGATATTCCTGACCACTCACCTATCAAAGTCCCATGAAGGCCTACAAAGGACACTTGATAGAAAGCGTAAGAGTGTTTAAGTTAAGCACAGTGAGTAAGTTACGCATTCAATGACATGCTAATATATAATTTGTTTAACTATGGTGTAACTTAGATATCTTATGCTCCCATATATAATGATTAGCCAGTTGTAAATCTGAAATGGTTTTCTTTTGAAAATGCGTCCTATTATTTTTTGCACACATTGGGGCATATTCTCAAGGACTTATCGCCGAGTTATTGGCACTTTAGCGCAGCAAAAGTGGCGAAAGAATTATCGCCTCATTCCCAAGCTGGTGCAAACTGAGCACATCGCCAGTTTTCCAGCGATAGCTGCCGCAAAAAACATCGCCACGGATGAGAGAGACAACTAACGCTAATGATATGCAGAGTAGGCGTTCCCGTGCAAAAACACACGAAAACACCACTTTGCGACATTCACAACGACCAGCCAGATCTGCGATGCGATCCAAAAACAGGCGATAAGGCGCGTTAGCAGCAGGTATTTAATACCTGCCTTTTACTGGTGTTAAGCAGGACGACAAACTGCAGTAGAAAGGGAGCCCAGCCCAGAACTACATCTGAAGACCAACAGATGCCATGGAGACAATGATCGTGCAGCCTGGAGACCCGAGAGGGCCACAACACCCACCGCAACCACCCCGAGGACCCCCCACCCCCAGCCCCCACCCAGCCCCCCGTCTACCACAGAGGCAGCGCAGAACAGGACAGCGGACGTTCCCAAAACCCACCAGCCTCAGAGACTCAACGCCAGAGGAAGTCATTTCCCACTACAGGCACAAAAGGACAACTATCCTCTGCATCCTGACCCACATTGCCCACAGGCTGACGGTATCAACATGGCGGACAACCACCATCCCTCCGCAGATGAAGCTGCTGGCTGTGCTGCACCTGTTGGCCCCTGGTACCTCCCAAACAACAACCGCCAGAGTCAGAGGAGTCTCACGGCCAGCCCTATCATACGTCCTCACCCATGTCATGGATGCATGTCCACAATAGCAATGGCGGGCCCCGGTCACCGCACCACATGACAGCTCCAATTCGTAGTGTTCCTGCGCAACCAACCCCAACGCCAGTCGTTGCCAGACGCCACTGTGCCCCAGACCCAAAACTGTAGTAACTGAAATGGGGGTGCGCACGGTCATGAAGTCCAGTAGTCAACAGTAGTGTAAAAACAGTCCTTTATTACAAATACAACAATAAACAATACGAAAAGCACAGCCAACGCCCAACGGGGAACTTCATCAGGGCAACGTGTGGATTCAAGTAACTGCATATGCTGCGGGAACTCCCCAATACCATTCCATACTCTGGAAGTCAGTATCCAGAAACCTGTTGGACAAATGGTGACAATGGTCAAGCATCAGTATAGTCACAAACCTAATCTGGTAAAGTGTATAGCACTTGGACAAACCGGAATGCTCACAGGAAAGACAAATCCTGCACAAAAAGACCGTAACAGAAGTACGTGTGGTCGTAACCTTCGTAGGAAAGAAAAGGAAGGTTACGGTCACACTAACTTCTGTTACGGTCTCATGATGCAGGATTACTCATACCTGTAAGCATCACGGTTTGTATCAGCTTGATACCCCTGCACCTTCACTCCCCCACCCAGCCACAAGGGCGCCGTCGTGACCGGTGGTGCCTACGCGATCCTGTGCGCCTTCTGCAGCCCAGCCCTGGTCCCCAGACCAGTCTGCCAACCAGCGATGAGTGCCCGCCCCTGCGCACCCAGGCCTCAATGCTCACCTGCCGCCACCGGCGTGTCTCCAAGAGGGCCCACCTCGTGCCGATGCAACCTCCTCAGCCGATAGCTGGATTCCGCGCCACAGGCCCCCAGCGCACCCTGCAGCACCGCGCCGTGGAGTCATGTCTGTGCAGCCTGCTGCCCTCGGCGTACACTGCGGTCCAGCTGGGATCACAATTCAAATCAAATCTTGATTGGCAGGATGGCGTATCGAGGCCTACGCATCATCGCAGGCTGCACACCCGCTCAGCTCTAGTGCCACTAAGTCAGTGCACCACAAGTCATCGCCACGTGGTGGCAGGCCCGTGCCGGCCTAAGTGCCTCGGATGCCACCAACTCTGTGCACCTCAAGTCATGGGCCCTTTATGATTGAGTCTCGTCGTGCGGACGCCATCATGTCACCTCCGGCAGTGGGGAATGTGATGTGGTAGGGCCCTAGGCCCTCATACATAAATAATGACCACACGGACACACTCAGCTAGTTAGTGGAAATGGCCTCGGGCACGTGCGCCCGGCCCCTTTTATTGGCAGGGTCACATGTCCTGTGACGCATGTGCTGGATGGGTGTGGTGTGGGTGTGAACCAGCCCTCAGGGAGTGGCTGTGGCATGCTGACAACTAGACCTGTGATCAGCAGATCACTACAGGGAAGACCTGGGACATGTAGCATTGTCGTCCCCTCCTGTAAGCGTAAGCGGAGTGGGCTGGCCTGGCGTATGCCAGTCCAGCGTAGGGATGTGAACGATGACCCCGACGCTCTGGGCCTGGTTCCGTTCTGGGCTGGCCAAGAAGGTGACTAATGCGTGTGTCTCTGATGTGGTGTCGGCGCCACCCGGTCCGCAATCGGTAATGTTGCACCCTGTGACTCAAGTCCCACAACATGTGCAACATGGACGTAAGGGGGAATCACTGACCCGACATTCATCCATACTTCCGTACTTGAATGATCATAGACATGACACATCTGTGTGAATTTGATTGTTTAATGCACATTCAGTGGAGTGTTGTAGCTGGAGCAGTACAGGGCCATGCAAACCCCACTTTACATTGTTGGCCCGTGGAGGGCCAGCCAGAGTCCTTCAGGGAATGACAAGTACATCGGAAGAGGAAGAGGAAGAGTTCAGTCTGCAGTCTGATAGCTGTGTCATTGGTGACCAAACAGAATATGGCAGTCCATGTCGGGGTCCAAGGTGAGTGTCGCAGAGTGCATCGGGGGACAGTGGAAGGTGATGATGCAGAGGGCAGAACCAAGCAGAAACAGGCCATATGGCGGACAAGAATGCTACCGCTTCCTTACTACCAGTAAGGTAGATTCATCCGCATCTTCGTCCTCTGATGTCTCATGGGCCTCACATGTGGGTGGTGGTGTTTTCTCTGCAGCACTGTGTGGCACTGACACATCAGGGGCCGGAGGTGGATTGGCTGCCGCACTGTGTGGCACTGACACATCAGGGGCCGGAGGTGGATTGGCTGCCGCACTGTGTGGCACTGACACATCAGGGGCCGGAGGTGGATTGGCTGCCGCACTGTGAGGCACTGACACATCAGGGGGCGGAGATGTGGATGTCAAAGCAGCAGCAGCATTCATCTGCGCCAGGCCTTGTGGCAGCAATGCCATGACGAGGATTCGCAGGGCATGGTAGATCCCAGCTACATCACACTGGTGTGCAGCCGTGGCAGCCATTCTTTCCGCCTGCACCTGCTCCATGTTCTCCATTGTCCTCTGCATGTGTCCCAACTCCCGGATGACACCGCTGGAGCCACTATGACTAGACAGTTGTACTTGTCTCTGAGTCAGGACTCCAGCGATGTCATCCATGGTTCATTGGAGAGCATGGAGCGGACTGTGGGTGTCCGTCAAGGACTGTAAGTGGTCCCTGATGGGACTTAGACACCCACGTATGGCATCTAGTTTGGCTGGCATGAGGTCGAACCCCACCCGCACCTGATCAGCCATCTTCTCCTGGCACCCTAACTCACGGCGTTGGAAGGCCATGTGTTGTTCGTGGTGGTCCTGGGAGACAGCCGTGGTGGTGGGTGCTTCCTGCTGTGTGGTCTGTGCAGGGGGTGGGGTTTCCTCAATGCAGCTGGGCTGCCCTGCTCCTGGAGGTGGAGTGCCGAAGCTGTCCATGAGCCGTTGGAGGGCGTCGATGGAGGGGAGGTCCTCTTCATCATCAGTGAAGAGGTGTACCGTCTGCTCTGCAGGAGGTGTTGATTCACCCTCTGCAATGTAAAGGGAGATGCAGTTTAACATTGTTTTCACATGTATGTTGACGCATTGTACAGGTTTACATACACACTGCATGACAATGTACATTGTGACTGTTTGGGAGGAGCTGCCTATTTGATGCGGGACAGTGGACATTTCGACAACATCATGGATGTGTGTTTGTACTTGTGCATGGGTTTGTTGTGAGATTAGTGATGTGTGGGGAGGGCCCCCTCTGGGCACATAGTCGACGGGGGCCTACTTGCAGTTTCTAGGTGTGCTGCCGTGTGCCAAAGGGATCAGGGACATGCTCCAGAGTAATCGTGGGTGTGCACTGTGCTATGCTTAATTGTGCATGTGTGCCATTGTGCCCATCTCCCCCCGTCCCCCCAGTCCCTGGTCGTTACTCACCCTCTTGCTGTTGTGTCGGCTCCTGTCGAGCAGTGTCCGGTCCCCCAACTCCTGCCACTGTCTCCACACTGATGACTGTGGAGACCATTTCCTCCATCTCGTCCAGCTCCTCCTGTGGCGCTGGACTCCCACCACCAGTCTGCATTGCTGCCTTCTGGTTGTTGGCAAGTTTCTGCTTGGTTTTGCGCTTCACATCATTACATCGCCTCTTGACCTCTTCCATTGTCCTCCTCAGCACTCCGATTGCATTCACCTTGTCCACGATGGACTGCCATATTCCATTTTTTGTCGCCAATGACACATTGGAGGTGACAAACAGTTGTTGATGGTATTTCATCACCTCCGTTATCAGGATCCTGTTTTCCTGTGGACTGAACCGCGTCTTCCTCTTCTTCCTGTCCTTGCCCTTCCCTGACCCCGAGGTCCCGGCCTGGTCCTCCGGGGGGCTTATGGGGTTCTGCTCGTCCTCGGTTCCTGCTCCGGCTACCTCCATTGTGCTTCGCAGTTGTTTTATTTTTGTTTGTGTTTTTTTTTCTTCTGCTTTTGTAGTGATTTTTCCTGCCTGACGTGGGAATTGCAAACCTGGCACTGCTTGTCGCTGATTTTTCTATTGCGGTTGGGCACATCGCAACTTTTTGCACGTTCGGTTTTCCTTTTTTATCGCCGTCGCGGTAGTTGTATCGTGGACATTTGACGCGTTATAGGGAGACTATCACATGTTACCGCCGTGTTGAGAATACGACGTTGACACAGTGTTATTTTCCCGCGATAGACGGCGATATGAAAACGTGCGCTAGCCTTTTTTGGCGATGATTATCGCACGTTCTTGAGAATATCCCCCATTGACTTTCATTTCGAGTTGACCACAGATGTGTCCCCAAGGATACCACTCCCGAGAATTATGAGTAGTTCATTGTTTCCAGATCTGACTTTACTGGCTCTGGAAGCACTGGTTTGCCAGGTGTAGATTTATGTCTGAAGAGATGCATAGTGTGCGGGCAAGAATACAGGCGGGCCCTGCTTCCATCTTCAACAGCACAGCAGAAGCAGACAATGTCAGCCAGCCAGGCTGCCGTCTGGCACGGCTATGGATGACTACGCCGCCCCAACCTTCCCCCACAAGTGTTCAATGCTTCAGAATCGGAGACACCCTGTGTAAAAGGATCCAGTCATTTTGTGCATGGTAACTTGCCCCCATTCCATGGAGTTTCACTTGTGATCCTCGTTAACTCACAGGGGGATATGCGACATAATCATTAATCCCGGCCCTCAGGCCTCCCCATGGAGTATAGGGAGAACACGTAATGAGGCCCTCAGAAGCCAAGCATTATTGAGAGCAATACTAGTTATGATTGCAAAGGACACCAAATACTGCAGAACATCCACTTATACTACACTACTTGCAAAAGCACATGACCATAGCGCATCCGCAACGAGGCGCTACATTCCACATCTGGCTCCTGCATGTAGTTTCATTGGATTCTTATGCTGCCTCCGAGCCTAACACCTCTTTAGAGAGAGTGCAAAGCTTGCCCATGCACTGGGAGGAAAAGGTGTATATGCCAAAGCCGTCGGGTCAGAGGAGGGGTGGCGAATACCAGAGAACAACTGTTTGATCATCAACATTGTATGTGATTAGTGTTTGTTATTTCTTCCTCCTTCTGCGGGTCCTTTCATGACTCACACACCAGAGTATGGGTTCGAGCAGTAAAGGTGCATCATAAAGCGGAATGGAAAGGTGTTCAGATCGCAGCTCACACTTGACTTGATGCTTTTCATTCACACAGACGAAATACAGAAAGATCTGCTTAAGCAGTTGCCAGAAAGTGGAGCTACTGCAAAGGGATTGTTAGGTTTTCTGTCAAGTGCATGCACATAACCTTTACGGCATTGTTTTCAGTAAAGGCAGCATTACAAAATGCATTTTACGTATTTTAATTTTGTTGTTTCTAAATTTCGCATTTGTTCGGAAAAACACCTTGGCAGTGCTAAAAAATAATGCTTTTGTGGGAGCTAGAACCAGTAGTTCGAGTGTGAAAAAGTATTGGAACTGTGAGCTTCAGGGCAATGAGTGTAGCGTGGGGGAGGAGTAAATGCGCATGGTCAGAGGAGTGACTATAAAGAAAACAACTAACTGCCTACATATAACTGGTTCATCTGCACACTCTACTGATACACATCTTTTCCTTTTATCTCCTAACCATAGATTGATAAGATCTAAACCTATATCCAGATCTCAGGAGTAGGTGAGGTGCATTTACTCACTGAGATGCCTCACTAGGATTTTAATCTGACCTGCAGGCAATGTATGGATCTATGCAGGTAGTATACTTAGTCACTAAACTTCGTATTTGACCGCTATTTTCATGTGTTTGTGTGTGATGTGTATGTGGGGTGAATGCATTTGAGAGAGAGAGAGAGAGAGAGAAAGAGAGAGAGAGAGAAAGAGAGAGCGAGAGAGAGAGAAAGAGAGAGAGAGAGAGAGAGAGAGAGAGAGAGAGAAAGATGAGAGATGCCTGCAGGTTACAGATTCTAATCTGATAAAACGGGGATGCAGCATCACAATCAGGCAAGTATGCAATAAACAAAGGGTGGCCCAGAGAGATGATGCAATGCATAGGAGGCTTAAATGGGTGGTATGTTGTTACACCTGTCATCCTTAGGGTGGTCTTCCCCCTACTTTTTGCCTGCTTACCTCCAGTTTTTTGCTTCATCTTTTTGTTGGCCATAGGACTCTGAGTCACTGCTAACTAGTGCTAAAGTGCACGTGCTTCTCTCCTAAACATGTTTACGTTGGTGAATATGTGATTGGCATATTTAGTTTACTTATTAGTCCCTTGTAAAGTGGTATACCATATACCCAGGGCCTGTAATCTAAATGCGATGCAGCGCGCGCAACGAAATTCGTTTTATTCATTTATATGTCTACTTACCTCTATACGGCCGTATTCCGTACTTTACAACCCCCACCCTGCCCCTCCCCCGCGTCACTGCCCGGCAGCACTCCCACCACGGGCCGCTACTGGTGACAGCTGCACTTTGTGCACTCCCTCTATACAGCCACAAACACAGGAAGGGTGGGTGTGACAGAGGACTCATCTCCATCAATCTGCATTCTGATATTCTTCCTCGACAAGAAGTGGGAGAGGGAGCTCACACTTACATCTGAATAGGCTGTGTCCTGCCCCCACAAACAGGACTGATTACCCCCCACAGATAGGCTGGCAGATAGGACTGTGATGAAAGAGGACCCATGCACTTCAAGGAGCTGTTTTGAAATCACCCCCCACTTCAAAGGCACAATTGAGTATAAGTACTGGGGCTCTGACCATACCAAATCAGTACACTACTGGACCTGGGAAGAGCTCTGCAGGAGTAAAGACTGCTGTGCTATAAGGATTGCCACTTGACCTTGACTGACTGTTCTGAGGAACTGCATCTCTGCTTTGCTGAACTGCCCTGCTGACTGCTGATCTCTGCCCTGCTAAGGACAAGGACTAGACCCATCTCACTTGAACCCAGAGTGACTCAAAGGGCTTGCTGGCTTGCCTCCTGTTTTCTGAAGTCTCAGGGACACAACACACTTCCTGCAATTCTGCTGGTTCTAAATTTCAATGTTTCAGGACGTTTTTCTAGGGCAATCAGGAAATCGTTGCATTTTTGCTGTGCATTGTGCTTCTTTTCAGTTTTTTTAACTGAATTTGCTCACAACTGCCACAAATGTTATACAAATAAAAGTTAGAATATGCCATTACCCCTGAGTGACCATAGGTCCTCTGACACATATTTAGGTAATGTCTATTTTAGCTCTTGAGTGTTTGGACAAGCACATTTGATTTTAAAACTGAAACTAAAAGCTTCAAAAAGAAAAATCCCTGTTGGATAAAAATCCAGGAATGGATTAAGGTGTCAGAGAAGATATGAGAGTGGCAGCTGTGGAGCTCAAAGCCCAAAGGAAAGGGGAAACAAGTATCTATGATTCTCCCGAGAAGGAATAAAGAATTTTGTGGAAGAAAAAAGCACACCTTACCTATAGTCTACCCTGCCATTCACAATCCTGCTCCCAGCTCACACAGTGGTGGGTAGAAAGCGATACGGTCAAAGTCTTGGCTGCATTCTCAGGGTGAAATAAATCCACAATGCGAACAGCATAATGGGGTTCAGTCAGAAAACTGCCTCAACCCTCAGATCAGGAAGAGAAAGTCCATGTCCAGAGTCTTTCATTGCATTCTGGAAGTCAGGAAGAAGGTTATCCATTGAGCATATGCCCAATGCATGTGATTGCATAGGGGCTCTCAATATTCACACATTTATCGGCTTTATCAGCATACAGCCAAGCTGTTGGACAGCAAGAGTGAGGTAAGGGCCTATGAAAGGGGGTACTCACTAAATTTGCATAAGCATCACCCGCCTAGTAAACCTTCCTGGTGATGGCCTTGCCTTTCCTCCAGTCCACCCAGATCAGGAAGACACGACTCTCCTCCATCCTCCCTCAGTCTCAACTGGTCAGACTAAAACCAGGAATGAGCATTTTCTTAGAAAAAGAGTAAGCATGGATCTCACCGATTTTTAAAAAAGAGAACAAACTCACTAAACGTTCACACTCAATTCGACCTCTGACTTATAAAGATGGCAAATAAGCTGGTGCTACAAAGACCAATTAGCAGGACACAAAGTTCCTAAATGCGCTTCTAAAAGACAAATGGTTCTGAATCTTACACACATGAATTGGGAATCCATTCCACGTTGATTGACCGACAATCCTTTAGTTCAAAACTTATCTGTGAAGCAATGCTTGTTGATAGCCTTCATATTTCTTCTCGCACAAACTCCTTTCTGGACCCTTCTCACCCTGAAAAATTACAGCAATTTACTGCTGCCAAGACCCTGAATAAATTCCTTTAAAGGGTGCAAAGGGGATTGGAAATCCCAGAATTGTAGGGATGTAGGCAAGGTGTTTCTCCAAAGAAAAATATTTTTCCCCATGGAGAAAATAAGCAGAATAAACCGTAGCTAATGCATCTGCACTAGTTGAACTTATTTTTGGATGAACAAATATACAGCGACATATTTGTTCATGTGAAATTGAATCTACAAAGTTCTTGCAGTAGTGCACCTGTGAATCTTGTAAATCAGCTTCCATAAGAGGTCATTAATCTGCTAGTTCTGAATTATGTTTGCCTATAATGATGTATGTTGTGAGTGCATAAAAAAGTGCATGCTTAGTACTGGTGCACTCTGTATCTTCATTGTGATGTATATTATGACCGTTATACATTTAACTATGCAGAAGAGTGATGGCACAAGAACACATTAATGTATATGCAGAAATGTATCATAGGTCATAGATAGCAGCAAGATCACATAAATGTGCTCGGTGCAGTTGTACAATGTGATTTGAAGCAATCTATCAATGCAAAGACATTTATTTGCACTCACTTGCACATACAAAAACAATATCTGCAACAGCCAGTCAGTGCAAAGGCAGTCTCAGCTGCTGCGAATATGCGATGTTACATTGCATGCACTACAATGCATGCGATTACAGCGCGGTCGTTACAACGACCGCGTTGTTACAACGCAAGCCATTACATCGCAAGTCGTTTCTACAACTTGCTGTAGGGGGCGCGCTGGACTTAGGAATAGTATAATTTACTATTCCAACTCCAGCGTGTGCAACAGTAGGGAAGGTGTTGGAATAGTAAATTATACTATTCCTTAGTTTAGCGTGCCCCCTACAGCAAGTCGTAGAAACGACTGGCGATGTAATGGCTTGCGTTGTAATCGCATGCGTTGTAGCGCATGCGATGTAAACGCTGTTTCCCGCTGCTGCCAATATGCAGTGGGGGGGCAGGGCAGCAGCCGTGGCGAGGGGGCGGTTGAATTAAAAATAAATATATATATATATATTCTTGATCCTGTGGCCACCTCGTGCTTCGGTGCTCCTTCGTTCTGCTCTCAGAAGTACATATGACAGACTCCCCAACCAATCCTGACATTACTCTCATACAATGAGAGCAGCACTGGGATTGGCCTGAGAAGGCTGATTTGATGCTCCTCTCAGGTACAGTGAGTCTGTGCGGTTTCTCCACCCAGCCGTAGAATACAGCCGAGTTAAAGAAACCTAACTGCGCATATCTGTTTGGATGGCCTAAGAGGGCCGGCCAAACAGACATTCACACTTAGAAGTGCAGCAACCTCTCCTCCCTGTGACCCCAGCGTTGCCACACCCTAAACACTCTCACTCAGCAAGCAGCTGAAAAATAAAACAATAATATAATATTTTATTTTTCAGCTGCTGGCTCTGAGCCAGTGGGGCGATGCTCCTCCGCCACTGCGGAGGAGCGCCACTGTGCAATGGTTGCCTTTATGCCAATTACTATGTGCAAACTAAAAGTGTCAAAATGCACACCACTGTACACAAGAAATTTGACAGCTTACCGTAAAATGCTACACACTGTTTGCTCAAACTGCAATGACTGACCAGAATTTCCACGATTTAACCTGCTGGCATGATGACCTGCCACGCCACTACAGCATAGCAGAGGCTGCTACCAGACGGGGTGGTGGGGAGGGGGAGACGAGTTAAATAAGAAAAACAGACTTACCTGTAAAGGCTGGCCGCCACCTCTCCTCCGTCCTCCATCCTCGTTCTCTTCCTCTTCCTGTCCCGGATGGCACCAGGAAGCACCCGGGCAGACAGGCTCCCCTGAGCCAATCACAATGATGCAATGCGGCGTTGTGATTGGTCTGAGCGCCGTGGATCGGCGCTCGAACTGAAAGAGGGAGCCTGTGCATGTTCCACACCTGGCTGTGTAATGCAGCCTAGTAGGAACATGCAAAGTGCACATGAACTATTTGGTCAACCCATTAGGGCTGGCCATACAGATCATGCGCACTTAAGGAATGCACAGCACTCCTCCCCTACTCTGGCCAGCCCCGCCTGCCACTGACTGCAATAGGAAAAATAAAATGATAATAACGGTACATTATTATCATTTTATTTTTCCTTTTCAGCAGTGGGGCGACACTCCTCCGCCTTAGCGGAGGTGCCACCACTGCTACGGCGACGATATTGATATATATTTTAAATCGAATAAAATGCGTAATCAATTCCTTCAAACTGAAGAAACATTCCTAGGCTTACTTCCTGAGGCCTCAAATTCAGACTAAAGTCTTCCCTGCTTTGTTATGTCTGGCTACAAGTCTGGTGAATATAACATGGTGAGGAAATCTTTCTAAAAGACATTTCAAATCGGGTTTGAAACCTACCATTTAAAGTTCACGGACACAAAGAAAGAGTGTAATGGTAATTGTATGAACGTTAATCTATACTAGCATGGGTTCAGCAGAAATAGTTACAATCAAAATATGCAGACAGTATGCAAGACCTTGTTAGATCATTGTGCATGAAAAATGTTAGCAAAAATGTTGTTAATGTTTTTAGTATATTGTGACTGGACATTAATTTGATACATATATTTAGGCTGTTCAGAGAATGGATTATTTAACAATTTCTTGGTTCTAGCTGTAGTTGTGTCACACTGATGGATCAGAAATGAATGTTAAAATCTGGCATTTTAGCTTTTGATATCTTACCAGACTATTGTTTTTAAAAAAAATCATACATGACAGACATACATAGAGTGACTTTTGGTCAGCGGCAGTGCTTAATTAGTAAAACAATAAGTGCCAGTGCCCTACTCAGGAGGCCAGCCCAGCTTGCACCAACCTCTGCCCCTGCCAGCGCTGTCCATCACAGAATCAACACTACTACTAACCTTCACACTCCTACAAGTGTGACAAGTCAGAGTATTCAAGGCCCCCAAAGCAATAGGAATGTTTTTGCGGCAGTTATTAGTTGTTTTATATGCATATTGAAATAAAAATCAACTCTTGTTCTTCTCATCTTTAAATTACACAAACATCGCCACTTTGTGGCAGCTGTCATAAGTGCTGATGTTGACAAATAAGTGCCGTTGTCAAGCACCGGAAACCACTGTATCAAATTAAGCACTGCTGAGCGGACTTCAACCACTGCCATTTTTAATAGTCTTTCACATTTTGCTGGCACCCATCAGAGCATACAGTATAGAGTAATGGCGTAACCCACTTTACCCTTTATGTCCCTTCACTTTGAGCGACTCCACAAAGCTTTGCACACTGTTCACAATGGCCTAAAAATCGTTGCTTTCTCATTAGCAACAAAGTTGGTAAAAAGTGTGTTTATCTTTTTTTTCTTTTAAGAAGTTTGAATACCAGCTATTTATTTGTCTGCTCCTGGATGCACAGTTAAATGCTTATTGGCTGCTTCTTAAATTTGCAGTAATGAAGTTACATTGTAACGTTGTAGCACATTGTGTTCTGGTTAGGTGGTGTTTTATTCCTCTCTCCTTCACCAACGATCGTAGAATGTATAAAGCAACTGAAAGGCTTGCTATTAAAAAAACATCGATAGTGAAACAGCCACATAAGTGAATGTTTTTATATTTAAAATTTGTAACACAAGCATATGGCAGTGATATTAGGAGGTGTCTTTATTTATTTTTGTGGGATATGCTTGTGATAATATATTAGAAAAAAACTTTTGCACCAGCTCACCAAGACCTCACTTATTTGCTTTGCCAATGCGTGTTTATTTTCCTTATTACTTTGAGTGTAAATGCAGAGCCAGTTACTGAGAAGGGATTGTGAAATATTTCTTGAGGGCCAGAAGATTGGTTAGATTGTCAAATGACGTGTACCCAAAAAGCCTAGCACTTAAGCACTGTGCATGGCTGCTGCATTGCTCTACTTGCTGTTTGTCATGGAAGTCTATGAATGATGATTGTTGTCTTGCAGTCATGTCACGACCTTCAATAGACTCACAAATTTAACAAAGACAGTAGAGATGAATGTGATGATTTTGCAACCTGTACCCACAACTGTTAGCATCAACTCCATAGAGGATTTTTTACTCCCATGTGAGCCCATTCCAAATCAAAACATAAAGACTTTCTTCAAATACCATTGCATTTATTCTTGAGATGTTCAAAACTGCTTTTTTTTAGCAGACTACTGTAATAAACACCCCTAATAAAGTAACACATTGAAAACCAAACATACTAATGTCATTGAAAGTGAATGTGGATGTGTCAGTGGTGGGTGGGCAAGTTCAAATGTTTTATAATGTCACATGCCTCTATCCAGAACACCAGCCTCGTGAGACATGTCGGGAAGACCAATCTTCCTACAAAGAGTAAGGCAATGCTGGCTGCTCACACTTAGGGGTCGATTCCGATCTCGGCCGAAAGCACACCTAACACTATTCGTCCGGAAAAAAACCAAGCCGAACGTGTGTTTCCCGACCGATTCGAACAGTCGTCCGAACGAGCAAGTACGATGCGCATAACAGCACAGATTCCGAGCGAGCTGTACTTACCCATTCCAGCTCCTGTTCCCCGCCCGAGCCGGATCCGTAAACGCCGAATCGAGTCGCATGGAAGCAAATATACAGCACCTTCCGGCCGGACTAGTACGATGTGCCTTCCGTACGCGCCAAGCCCGTCACTACGTCCGGCACGTCAGAGCATCTGGGAAAGCTGTACATAAGCTCCGATTCGCGCCACAAGACGATCCACGGCTACGAGACGAACAAGCCAGCGACGAGTACGAGTCGAAGCCACGAGAAACCCGAACGAGACGACCCAACCATGAATCCCATCGCGCAGGTCCTACCAATACTCTACATCTATTACCGGAACCGGTACGGACGCGTACGGCGCAGACGGTAAGTCAAACACCAACAATACAAACAAACGACACGTACCCGACATATGTCACACACACATAGGGATGCAGAAATGACGTACACTAGCAACAGCAGAACCATAGGGGCGGGATGGCTATCACCAATGCCATACACACCCATAGGGGCCTGATGCCTACCACTACCACCACCCCTACTCAGGGGGGCCTGGATGCCTACCACTACCACCACCCCTACTCATGGGGGCCTGGATGCCTGTCACTACTACCATCCCCACTCATAGTGGGATGGATGCCTACCACTACCACCACCCCTACTCAGGGGGGCCTGGATGCCTGTCACTACTACCATCCCCACTCATAGGGGGATGGATGCCTACCACTAACACCACCCCTACTAAAATATAAGTGTGGGGTCCATAGCTGAAGCCCAATTGAACATTGTGGCAATGGGGTCTAAACCCCCATCATCACAGTGACCAAAAGGTAAGTGTGGGGTCCATAGTTGAAGCACATTTTGAACATTGTGGCAATGGGGTCTAAACCCCCATCATCACAGTGACCAAAATGTAAGTGTGGGGTCCATAGTTGAAGCACATTTTGAACATTGTGGCAATGGGGTCTAAACCCCCATCATCACAGTGACCAAAAGGTAAGTGTTGTCATGGAAAAAGCTGCAACTGCCATATAGCATAGATGATTCCTGGTCACTCAACAACAAACACATCAGTGGCAAAGTAGTGCCTGTGTCCCAAAGCAACATAGATTGGGTGAGGCAAACAGTGCAGTGCAAATAAAACATACCTTTGGCCATGTGCAGACAAACATCACCCATGGGGGCTGACATTGTCAACATTTATCAATTACACAATGACAGAAGTGACCATCATAATGCAGACCCACATATCTGCACCAATGGACACACAAATGTAGATATCCTGTGGAGACTGTAGATGTGAGGTGAACAAATACCATACCATGGCAGCAATGGGACATACAAACCATGATTATTGTGCTGACTGATGACCTAGGAGTCCCAGGGACAGCAGGGGAAATCCTCCAAACAACATACAGCCAATGGCACACTAAAGATATGCCAATGCAGTGGTGCAGATGCACAAACACAAACAGGCAGCCTCACACTGCATATCAAACACAACAGGTGATGGGGGGTGTGCCAGTGTCCCCAGGCAACCACACAACACATGAGGAGGCCTGAATTCCAATTACACAGATGTGTATACAGTGCCACACAAAAGTAACTCATGGATCGGATTCCCCTATGTGGGCAATCAGGCATTATTAGATGAGAGGGAGCCCAAATTACACATGTCACACAAGCTTGTAGGAACAGCAACTAACACAGCAAGAGACAGACCCACCACAGCACTACCCCCAGGGACCCCACATTGTGGTGACACTAGCCTGCATGATAATCCCACTGTGATGACAAAGGTAGATGTCGTTCACACTGTGAACCACAGCCATGTGTCCTGAGCAACTAACTACCATCACACCTACACAAGCACAAATCAATCAGCATGGCCTGTCAGCCAAGGCCAATATGGAGGTAGGGGTCTAGCCATGCAACAACTCACATTTGCACACACTCAACACCACACACCTTGATCTCCACCAATGTGCAGCAGTGAAGCTCACATGGACTGGTGACATTGCACATGCACCCATGACAATCCCAGGGGTGGTGGTGGGAACTAAGGTGCGAAACCCATCACACATGGCCAGTCAACAAGACTCGTGAATGTCTGACACACTGCACAGTACGCCATACATGGGCATGACGTGAAATCCACCCCAATCAATGGGATCCCGGCCACAGTCACACACCAATGAAGAAGCCAAGGTGACCCACAAAGAACACACATAGACAACTTCCAACATTGCAGCTCTGACCCTGAGGAGTGGCAGCAGTCACACACACAACGTGTCACAATCACTGAAAGCTACCACAAACTGTAAATTACATGACTTGTGTAACCAACAAGTGCCAAGGGGAATCCTGACTGTGTCCCATCTGCGTTTGCCCACATCCCCAGCCCTGACAACAAAGACAACTAGGGATGACAACCTGATGAACATTAGTTTGCCATGCACCCACATCCCGGAGAAACCAGGTCCAAGATGCTGGATGAACACAGGACAACTCAGCAAGCATCACAAACAGGAACATCCCTAGGGACACAGCCTGTGTAGGAAAAGGGAAGGGAACACACACAGACATGCTCACACAACACACAACACGGGCCCAGGCAATGTCACAGGATTACACACTGCCATGAGGGCACTCCACTCCTGTGGAAGGTCCGCTGTGCCAAACCTTGTCTGTGCACGACTCAAACATGTCAGCAGAACACTCAGTCAGTGAGTCAACAACTACAACACACTGAAGGCTCTGCTCACATCAGCCTGGGTACGGGAGTGTCACGTCAGTCATCTGCATACACCCAAAACACGTGTCAAGCAAGTTGCACTGTATACACAGATGAGTCCTTCAACATTGATGTGCTAAACTGCATGTCCAGTGGAGATGGGCACACAGTCAGGGAAATAGAAACATTGAACAGTGGTAAGCCCACCAGATGTGCATCAGTGTAAGCCAAAGATGTTAATTCACAAATGCAAAACGTACATCCCTGTGTCAAATGCTGAACATTACACCCTCAGACTGCAGCAAAGGATGCTATAGATCCAGACTACATTAGGACACATATCCCATGGACCACATGGAGTCCATCACAGCAACACTTCATTTTCCTGATCTGAACACTATTACAACTGCAAATGCATGATGATACTCATCTACATCATGTACATCCAAAGAAAAACCACAAGTAAACAAAAAGAGGCTTTATTCAGCAAATGTTAAACTAAAATTTTTAGTCCAAAAGAAACTAAGGCCAATGGCCAGTCCAAATACACAGTCCCAACAGGGTGATATGTGACAACTTGTCACCCATTGCTTGCCTGCACTGGTACGGACAGGGGACATCCCCTCGGAGGGGCATACAAGGGGCAGGCCAGGCACCGCAGGGACAGGATCAGGGGATGCCAGAAGGAGGCAGTGAAGGGGTGGTGGGTGCAGGAGTGTCACCGGCAACTGCAGTGGAGGTGTCTGACTCAGTGGGGGCCGGCACCACTGTAGGGCACAAGTCAGATGGTGTGGGTGCTGCAACCACTGCAGTGGGCCGGTCAGATGGAGTGGACTGGGTCCCCACTGCAGTGCCCGAGTCAGACGGGGTGGTTGTGGACTCCACTGCAGTGCATGGCTCCAAGGGAGTGGAAGGGGGGGGAGATGAGGTGGGCAGGACAGAGGGGAGGGACCCGGTCTCCACACCAGTGGCACAAGCAGGCAGAGCATCTGGTTTGGGGGTGGAAGAGCAAGTGGTAGGGGGGAGGGCCTAAGCAGTTTGGGGATGCGGTATCGGTGTGTGGGGGAACCTGGGGCAAGGTGTGGCGGTGGAACCTGTGGAGTGGTGGCCTGGGGGATGGAGGAGAGAGACTGTGTGGTGGAGCTGCGTGGTGGTGGTGGTGGGGTCTTGCCCTTCCTGGTCCGGGGGACGTTCGAATGGGGTCCTCAGTCTGCCTGTGCCTGGGGGAGGGTGTCCGGGTGTGAGGGGCACTCCCCTCTGTGTGTGGTGGTCGCCTCTTCCGCCTGGACTTCGTGTCAGATGTATCTGTGGGGAAGAGGCCAAGCTCACAGAGGAAGAGCTTCTGGGAGGGGGGGTTGCAGGTGAGGCAAGGGAAGGGGTTTTGGAGGGAGAGGTATCTGAGGACTGCGGAGTGCTCGTGGATGCATGTGTGTGTGTCTGGGCCCCATCCCCTGTGAGTGAGTTATCAGTCCCCTGACTGTGCGTGCGTGTGCGTCTGGATTTTGGCTTGTGTGTCTGTGTGCTGCTTGTGTCTGTGCTGGTGCGTGCCGGTGCCGGTGTGTGTGTGCTTGGGACAGGTAGGGTGCTGGGGATTGTGGATGGGGCAGAGGTAGGAGGGGTGAGGGACTGTTGCAGGAGGGACACTGCTGCCGTCAGTGAGGAGGCCATGGACTGATTGGTCCGATGTAGGGCAGACATGCCAGATGACATGCCCTCCATGAATGACACCAGTTGTGTCAAAAGACCCGTGTGTGCATGGAGGACACTCAGCATTGATGTCTGCCCTACATGGATCTGTTTCAGCAAGTCCACAGACTCCACACTCAGGGCAGCAGGGGGACAGAGGCAGGGGGTGCGGTGCCTGGCATGAAGGAGACACGCTCCCCTACACGGGAGCCTCCACGGACATGTGGGATGGGAGCAGATGGGAGGGTGGAGATGGTGGTGGTGGCGGGGACAGACTTGCTTGACGTTGCCTCTGGTCTGCTGACACCCGCCTCCACAAGGGAGTCCTCACTGGAAGTGCTGTTTTCCCCAGCCGAGGTGGTCGTAGCTGAGGTCTCCTCAGTGTGGCTCCCCTCACCCTCCGTGCCACTGGGTCCCTCGGTCTCCCCTGCAGTGGACCCAGTCTGGCTCTGCCGCTCCTCCTGGTCCGTGGAGCTGTCTCCTCCTGTGGCCGTGGATGTATCTGCAAACAATCAGGATAAACAGAGCAACATTAGTCACCTGTACTGACCACACACACCACAGTAAGTACAGCACATCACAGAGCAAGCCCTGCCATCATTTGCTAGACATTGCAATTAGTGCTGACACTGATTTGAAGAAGCCCATTGTCTGCCTGACAGTCAGTCATGCCACACATATCCTACCTGTCCATGCACCCATCTGTCTGCTGCCTGTTGTATGCGACTAATCATATGTGCACACATGCACCACATACACAGTTGTTGGACATCCAAGAGAACATATGGAAATGTGTCACTCCAAACACATGCCATCTCCTGCCACTGACTCAGTACATGTGTCAGGAAAAGTGATGGGCAAAGTCTCTGTTGATATGCGTGTTTTGGTTCCATCACCAGACACAATGATGTCCTCATGTCCTGATAGACAATGCGACAATGGTGTGCATGCAGGACATATCACACCACTGCTGGATCACCCTTTGCGATTGGAATGTCATGGCACAGGCCTGTCTGGCAAGTCAGTCATAACTGTCTCCTGTCACAGGGGCAGTGCATACACACAACACCAGTCTGCACTGTGTCACAATCATGGAAGTTTTTGAAATGTAAGCCCTGTAGCTGACAGGTGCACATGTGCACCCCTGGCCACCCACATCATGAGGACTGAGATGATCCCACGTCAATCAAATGAGACATTTGAGTGACTGCAAACACAAATCCATACACATGTGCACTTCACCGTCTGATGAGAATGAACCAAAGCTGCCTGCACCTCAATGTTTCATACAACATCGTGCACAGTCAAGGGATCAGAGACCTATGCATTAACCTATGTGCAGATCCCATAGTCACAACTCAGATGGCTGGCCACCCCAAATTGTTAAACACTCCAGGAGTCCAAATAGCAAGGCCACACCACGGTGACACAGAGGCATACACCTGAGTGCACTCTTCACAATGCCCAATATGTATGCTGACACACGGGAGTGGGAGAACAGAGTGCCTTCGATGTACGGAGTAGGCATTACAGTCCTGGTCCATGTGCAACATGGTATGAGCCTGAACACTAGGCAGGTGGCTATGCATGTGTCACACACATGATGTACATACTTCTGAGGCTCCTACCTTGGTCTCTGCAGCACCATGGGTGTGTGGCACATACCCCAGACATGTGGTGAGTCAGAGCAGCAATTGGAACACACATCAAAGCCATACCCAGAGTACATGTCAGATCACAGGCATTGTGAGCAATTGTACCACCCATGCAGCCCACCACAAAGTTCATGTAACTGATGCTGTCCCCAACTTGAACCACAGGTAACTGCAAGTACACAGTACCCAAGTGACCTAAGTCACAGACTGTAAGGGCCACACCTGTGTATCAGATGAGGAGGGGGCATGACACAAGTGAGGGACATGAGTCCAGGACGACATGACAGTTGTACTGTGGAAGTGGAACCAGGCTAAAGGAGTGCATAGGGCATGTCAGTCATAGTACACAGTTGAGGCTAGCACTTACCCCCTCCTTGCTGCTGTCTGGCCTTCAGCTGCCCATCCAGGTCAGGGAAGACCATCGCCAGGATCCGGAGCATGTGGGGGGTCAGGGTCCGGTGTCCGCCCCTCCTGCGAGGAGGCGACAGCTTCAGCTGGACTCTTGCGATCCTCCGGGTCCAGCCACGAAGGTCCTGCCACCTCTTCTGGCAGTTGCGGATCCTGCGCCTGTAGACCCCCACCGATCGTACTGCCCGGACGATGGTCAGCCAGATCTCCTGCTTCTGGTGGGCATCAACCTGTGAGGATGACAAAGTGAAAAGGCCATTACTACACATGCAACATTTCCGTGCATCACACAGTTGGATATACATGTCTCAATCACAGGGGCATATGATCTACACAGGTAGTGCAACTATGGCTATGAACAGTTTGCCAGCAGTTACTAAATGGTATCATTGCCTGGGAAGTCAAACCTTGTTGGAATGCACTGTTACTGCACTATACCTGTTCAGTGCATGTGACTACACACTTTGGGGGTGACAACTACTCAGTGAGCATGCTAGCCACTGGTGTACACACTGTACGTCTTGCTAGTCAGACAACATGCACAATTAGTAAGGCAGTGGACAGCACACTCACCTGCTCCCCTGGTTTCCCATACAGCTTGCTGTACTGTGGAAGGAGGCTGTCCAGCAGGGCCTGGTTCTCCTCAGTGCTGAAGGCTGGGGCTCTATCCACAGTACGTGCCATTGCAGTAGCCAGAGGATGCAGAGACAGCAGCTGTGTTGGTGGCAGATGTCATCCTTGAGCATTTAGTGCAGGCAAGTGAGCTCTCAGCCAGCAATATATGTGTGCTGCAGAGGCAGATACTGTCCCATGTGTCCAAAGTGATAGGTCCAAGTCATTTGCATCTTCTGAATCGGGCCAATCCATGGAATTGCACCACTTATACACGCCCACAGCATCCTTCAAAAGTTTAACTTCATGACACCCATGAATTTGCAACATTGTTGTGGGTGGCCAACTGAATTCACTGCATCCGACTCGTACAAGCTTCGAAAACGCGTCCGTTACCATGTCAGGCCATAGCCAATGCGTGCGCACCGATCGGTCCATTGCTGTACAACGCATCTTTCGAAAAACAACACGCATCCGTCCACATCATATGCAATGGCCAATGCGTGCGCACCGATCGGTCCATTGCTGTACAACGCATATTTTGGATGACAACACGCATCCGTCCACATCATATGCAATGGCCAATGCGTGCGCACCGATCGGTCCATTGCTGTACAATGCCTATTTCAGATGACAACACGCATCCGTCCACATCATATGCAATGGCCAATGCGTGCGCACCGATCGGTCCATTGCTGTACAACGCGTATTTCGGATGACAACACGCATCCGTCCACATCATATGCAATGGCCAATGCGTGCGGACCGATCGGTCCATTGCTGTACAACGCGTATTTCGGATGACAACACGCATCTGTCCACATCATAAGCAATGGCCAATGCGTGCGCACCGATCGGTCCATTGCTGTACAATGCGTATTTCGAAAAACAACACGCATCCGTCCACATCATATGCAATGGCCAATGCGTGCGCACCGATCGGTCCAATGCTGTACAACGCGTATTTCGGATGACAACACACATCCGTCCACATCATATGCAATGGCCAATGCGTGCGCACCGATCGTTCCATTGCTGTACAATGCGTATTTTGGATGACAACACGCATCCGTCCACATCTTATGCAATGGCCAATGCGTGCACACGGATCGGTCCATTGCTGTACGACGCGTCCCTGTACAAGTCACTCGCATATGTCACCATGGTTGTCACTGGTGAACGTATGCCAGCCACATTTACTTGCCAGGGACTCAGGGGCACACCTACAACACCACAGCCTGTCCACACTGTATCCTAAGGCATGTAAGGCTGCATTACCTGTGTGTGTATGGGGGTCAACATGTGTTTTTTGGTGGCACTTGGGGGCAGCCACTCCCAGGCTGTGCACGTGTTCATGGGGACAGAATCCTTTGTGTGTTGTGCACATGACCACTGTGATGTGCAACTGTTCAGTTCAGAGCATGTGGCATGGTCACATTTCCAGGTTGTGTATGTGTATGTCATGTCACATACACCCTGAGTCCCATGTGGGAAGGTATGTACGTCACAGGGTGACCCATTGCCACAATAGTGATGGCCCTCCACAGTCTGTGTGCATGTTGTGTTTCCGATGTCTCTGATTCCATGTGCACAATGGGAGACAGTCTCCACATCCACGTTGTTTGTGCATGGACTTTGATGTTGTGCGTGTGTGTGTCACAGACGTCCATGCCTGTCCTGCAGAGGCAACAGGGGCCACTACCTGTGGGAGTCATGGTTGTTTTGCTGACGTGTACATGATACGCCATGTCATGCCAGTGTCCATGTGGCAATACAGGGTCCCTGGGAATCTACCTGTCAATGAGCTGTGATGCCTGTGGCACATCTGTCCTCACATGTCACTGTGGTGTGTGTTTGGAACGTGACAGCAGTACATGGGTACTGTGACACAGCCTAATGATTTCCCATAGCACAACCTGGAACTTGTTGTCAACACATGTTGAACTGTGATGTTAGATGTTGGCCATGTAGGTGCCATATATGTCCATACAGAACGGCACACACATCAGGTACTTGTGTCTCGTAATGATGTATCATGTGATATTGAGTATGGTCAATGCCACATATGTGGGGTGACTGACAATCTTTCTTTCTTCACCTATGCACTGCAGGGCACCAGCTGTCCATAGACCATTCCCTGACCTTGCAACGATGGTTGAATGTGACTGCATCCAACGGTACCACTTCATCAGGGCGCTGATTGAGGAATTGGCGGTGCGGTTGGCCCCACATTTGCAACCTGGCCGGCCATACCCTACAGCGCTGACCCCCAAGGTGAAGGTGATGGCAGCCCTACACTTCTTTGCCACCGGTACCTTTCAACACACTGTGGCGTCTGCTGGTGGGATGTCACAGACCATGTTCAGCCGTGTGCTACGCGATGTTTTGAAGGCAATGTTGAGATACCTGAACCAGTACATCTATTTCCCTAAACGTCAACAACTCACTGACGTCAAGAGTGACTTCTATGCCCTGGGGAGGATGCCACATGTCATTGGCTCCATTGATGGGTCACATGTGGCTTTGGTACCACCACAGGCACATGAGCAGGCATACAGGAACAGGAAACATTACCATTCGATCAATGCTCTGGTGGTATGTCTTGCAGATATGAGCATCTCACATGTGTGTGCCCGTTTCCCCCGTTCGGCACACAATGCCTACGTGATGAGGAGTAGTCGCATCCCGAGGATGATGTCACAGATGCAGAACCAGCGTGCCTGGCTTGTCGGTGTGTACTGACTTTGTACCATTGTGTGTGTTCTGCAATGTTGTATTCCACCCTCTTTTCCAACTCAGCTAATGTGCAATTGTCTGTATGTAGGTGACTCCGGATACCCCAACATGCCGTGGTTGCTGACACCCCTCAGGAACCCTGTGACACCAGCCCAGATGCGCTACAATGAGGCACATGGTCGGACCAGGAGAGTGATTGAGCGGACATTTGGTCTCCTGAAGAGCCGCTTTCGCTGCCTAGACAAGACAGGAGGGGCCCTCCCATATGCTCCAGCAAAGGTGTGCAAGATTGTCATCGTCTGCTGCATGCTACACAACCTGGCAGTGCGGAAGGAGTTGCCTCTCATCCTGGATGACGATGACCAACATCCGCCACCTGTGGAGGATCCTGGCCTGGCCCACGATGCCAGTGATGATGATGATGATGAGGGTGATGTCCGCACACAGCTCATCACCAACTTCTTCAGCTGAATGTGAGTATCCAGAGATGTCATGTCAATGATGTGAGTTTGCATAATATGTGTGGGTGGTGCTCTGGTGCTGTTTGAGTGTGGCCATGTGCTACTTGACTGGTTGCGTGCAGCGATGTGTCCTTACAGGTAGTCTGTACTCCCCAACAGTGTTGACATGCTAACTTGGTTTTGTGTAGGTATCTTGTGACATGTATTGGGCATGAGTATTGCAGTTCTGTCCTGTTCTTCAGTGCTTTTGACTGTGTGTCATGTCTGTCCTTCACAGGGTACTTTCAGAGTTGTTTGGTCAACTCGGATCCCCCGACACCATGATTCAGCTTTCAGGGTGGAAGCAGTTGTTTCCCTACAGGTGATGTGCCACACACCCCTGGACTTTATTTCTTCTACACTTGTTGACTGTGTGGCCACTGCCACGTGGGATTACCTTGCATTTGTAGTGGAAACAACATGTTACAAATGTGTAATAAACCTGTGCTTCACTTTGGGATGTGCGTTGTCTGTGGTCACACATCTGACTGACATTTGCTTACTGCACCTGTGGGCTAGTTAACACAGACTCTGAATAGGTGTGGTGTCTGTGCATTCCACTGTATTTCCTGGCAACATCAGTGTAGGCGATGAGTCAGATGGCCCTGGTGTCTATGTGTTGTGTAGCCCTAGTGGTGTGTCTTCCTCATATGTGTCACGTCGCCATGACTCACATGACGGTGTTGAACTTGCTGTAGCAGTTAGCATGCACAGTGTCATTTAGCAGATCATCATCTCCATGACAAAAACAACGTTGGAATCACAACAGAGGCAAGTATGGTGCATTAGTGAGTTTATTTACATACATGTGTGAGGATAGTGCACAGGATGGTGGGTGCTGTACATTGGTATTGGAATCCAAAGTTCCCAGATGAGTTGGAAGTGTTGGCAGCAGAAATGTCCTGAGTAAAGTCCACAGTCATCTGATACATTAGTCCAAATTAAACTCCCCATGTCATGTGGGAGAGTTGGGTTGCATTCGACAGGGTGAACAGTTTGCACACAAAGGAGAATTTCCAGAACAGGTGTTGGGTTCCTGGGGGATGTACATGGCCATCGGCCTCTCAGTTGTCCTTCCTCGGACAGCCCCTCTTCTTTCTGGGGGACCCTCACGTGCAGGCCGCTGCGGTGCAGAGGACTCTCCACCAGAGTCATCCTCCCTCCCTGTGGCAGTTGCAGTTGTTGCGGCACCAGATGTTGTGGGCACACAGGGAGGTGTGGACATGTTGGTGCTAATCTGGCGGAGGCATGTCAATATGTCCCTCTGCACCGCTGTTAGTTCTTCCAATGTGTCCCACTTGGACTCCATGCCAGACATGTGTGTCTCCACACGGGACATGTGTGTCTCCACACGGGACATGTGGGAGTCCAAGCGGTCATGATGGGCAGCCTGCTGCTGTTGAATGTCCTTGAGGATCCCCACTACCTGGCTGACCTCTCCGGTGCTATTCTGGTACGCATCAGCAATGCGTGCCAGTTGTGGATCATCATGCAGTCCAGACCCCTCTGCAAACAGCGACCTCTGCCTACCACCACTCCCACCACCCCTGGCCACATGTGCGGGAGCTGCGGTGGCACGCACAGGTGACCCTAGGCCCCCTTGGGGGTTGGTACTGGGGTTGTTGTCCGTTGCTTCACGGTGGGCTGTGGTCCCTGTGCTGTTGTCATTCAGTGTCCTTGGTCTGTCTGTGTTGGCAGGGGTGGTCTGTGTGTTGGCAGATGTTGGAGGAATGGGTGCAGGGTGTGCAGATGGTGGTCCTGCTGGTGCTGCATGATGACTCACACCGGAGGAGCCAGGTTGGTCTTCGCCATCCGATGAGGGCAGAGGCTGTTCCACACCAGAGAGCTCAGGGTCTCCCGGAGCCTGGGACAGGGACTCCTCCTCATCTGCTGCTGTGTCCCCATCATCACCTGTTTTTGGAAGAGACACACAATGTATGTTATGTTTCTGCAGGCATCAATGGTTCAAACACATGACAGTTGTGACTGTACCTCTGGATGCGGCACGGTACATTGCATTGTCCTAAGTCAGAGGTTGATATTGGTGTGACTCATTGTCATGCCAACCTGATGCATTTCAATGTGGATGTTGAGGTGTGTGCATGACCAGCATTGGTGGTATTTGGTTGACATCCGGACCTCCTTCTCCCCCCAGCCCAGTTATCCCACCATGAAGCATGCCACCCTTGCAGTGGGTGCAGGTTGACTCTCAGGATGTCAGTCAGTGGTGTCCTGCTGTTGGTTGGTGCCCAGTTCCCAGCAGGGCCTGGTACTCCCCACAACAGAGCACCATTGTCAGACATCTTTGAAGTGGCTTTTCACTCCCTGTGAGGTGTGCATGCTTCAGTGTGAGCTTGCTGGGCCATGTGGGTGGGGGATGTTGAGCTGTGACTACCACTCCCATCATGCTATTGCCTACACCCCCCTTCCCAGCATGCCCATACTTCCTTCCTTTTGACTCTGCTTCCCTGTGGGGTTGTGTGCCTGTGCTGACAGGATGGCTGACAGTGTTGTCCTGGCGTTTGTTTGGCTACAAGTCCCAAAAGTGTCCCTGTGCTTCACACAGCATAACCCAGTGTGGTTGTTCTTTGTGGGATATTTAATTAGAGTGTGAGGCATTGCATTCTCCCAGGTGAGTTGTGTGGAGTTTGTGTTAAGGGGTGTGTGAGAAAAGCTGCTGGTAACTATGGTCAGAGCTGTCAGTCCTCCTTCCCACCCAGCCAGATATCCCACCATGGAACGTGCTTCCATTGCAGGGAGTGCAAGTTGGCTTTCAGGATGTCAGTCAGTGGTGTCCTGCTGTTGGTTGTTGCACAGTTCCCAGCAGGGCCTTGTGCTCCCCACAGCAGTACCCAGTGTCAGCCATCTTGTCAGTTCTTTTCCACTCCCTGTGATGTGAGCATGGTTCAGAGTGGTGTTGATGGGCCAATTGTGAGGGTGACCAATATCTGTGACTACCACTACCATCATGCTATTGCCTACACCCCCCTTCCCAGCATGCCCATACTTCCTTCCGTTTGAGTGGACTTCACTGTGTGTGAGTGTGACAGCAATGGCAAGATGGCTGACAGTGTGGTCCTGTTGTTTGTTGGTGCACAGTTCCCAGCAGGGCCTTGTGCTCCCCACAGCTGAGGACAGTGTCAGACATCTTTGAAGTGGCTTTTCACTCCCTGTGAGGTGTGCATGCTTCAGTGTGAGCTTGCTGGGCCATGTGGGTGGGGGATGTTGAGCTGTGACTACCACTCCCATCATGCTATTGCCTATACCCCCCTTCCCAGCATGCCCATACTTCCTTCCTTTTGAATCTGCTTCCCTGTGGGGTAGTGTGCCTGTGCTGACAGGATGTCTGACAGTGTTGTCCTGGCGTTTGTTTGGCTACAAGTCCCAAAAGTGTCCCTGTGCTTCACACAGCATAACCCAGTGTGGTTGTTCTTTGTGGGTTATTTAATTAGAGTGTGAGGCATTGCATTCTCCCAGGTGAGTTGTGTGGCGTTTGTGTTAAGGGGGTGTGTGAGAAAAGCTGCTGGTAACTATGGTCAGAGCTGTCAGTCCTCCTTCCCACCCAGACAGATATCCCACCATGGAACGTGCTTCCATTGCAGGGAGTGCAAGTTGGTCAGGATGTCAGTCAGTGGTGTCCTGCTGTTGGTTGTTGCACAGTTCCCAGCAGAGCCTTGTGCTCCCCACAGCAGTACCCAGTGTCAGCCATCTTGTCAGTTCTTTTCCACTCCCTGTGATGTGAGCATGGTTCAGAGTGGTGTTGATGGGCAAATTGTGAGGGTGACCAATATCTGTGACTACAACTCCCATCATGCTATTGCCTACACTCACTTCACCAGCATACACAGAATTCCTTCCTTTCAGTGAGCTTCCCTGTGAGGTGGTGTTCTAGTGGTGGCAAAATATCTGACTGTGTTTGTTGGTTAGATTTGTGCCACTGCCTTGCTCTATTTGTTGTTAGGTTTGTACATGTCATGACACAGTTACATATCACTATGAGATGGCATGTATTGTGTTTATCTGACTAACATACACATCTTGGGATGATTATCTTTTGGTTGCTGTGGATTTGCTAAGGGTGCATGGTTTGACTATCCCCTTGACAGTGATGTGTGTGTATTGTCACACAATATTGTGTATATTGGTTGTGTACACACCAGGCTCTGGGATGTTTGATAGTCCATATACGCTCACTGGTGGTAGGATGGCCCGCACCTTCTCCTCCCAGGGCCTGAGGTATACTGGTTTGGCAGGAGGGTCACTGCCGGTGCAATTACTCAAGGCGTAATCCTTCTTGAGTAGGTCCTTGACCCTCCTGCGCACATCATACCACCTGTTCTGGATGTCTTCCTTTGTGCGCAAACATGGTAATTGTGCGTTCACCCTGTCAACGATCCTCTCCCACATCTTGGTTTTCTGCGACATGGGGGTCTGTTGGACCAATGTACCAAACAACTGTGGCTCTACCCTGAGGATCTCATCTACCAGGACTTCCAATTCACTGTCTAGGAACTTTGGATTCTTCTTTGGGGGCATGGTGATGGGTGGTGGTGGGGATTGATGTGTGTGTGAGTGTGCAAGTGAGGGTGGGTGAGTGTAGGTTTTGCTGGGTGTATGTGAGGGTGCTATTTGGGAGGTGCTAATGGTGTTTGGCTTGTGTGATGGATGAGTTGTGAGTGTGTCTGTGGTTGATGTCTGATGGTGTTCTGTGCTGGCAGGTCAGTTGAATTTGCAAAGGATCATGGTAGGGATTTGTGGCCTTTATATGGGTGGAGTTGGGGGTGTGTCATTGTTCCATGTTTTTTTCCCCCTGTATTTATTGACTTTGTCATTGCTTGTTTGGCCCTTTTTTTTGTATTTTTTCCTTTGTGTTTTTTAGGCATGTTGGAGACGTTCTACTGACCGAGTAGGACGCTGCAGTTGGCTCGTGCGGGCTTCTCCGAGTCTTTCAAGCTGTGTTCCTGCTGGGTTTCATGTGCGGCGTACGCGTCGGTCGCGGAGTATTGGGTTGCTTCGTCTCGGTTTTGTATGCGTGTCGGTCGTACGGCTTGGGCTCCGTGCGACTCGGTCTGGTTTTACACGCATTGCATCATACTGCGCGGGTCGGAGTTCGCGGGTACGTTTCTGTCGGGTTCATTCCTGGTGCGTGTCGGTCGGTTCGATTCGCGTAGTTTCCCGGCCGGATAGCTGGTTTCGTGCGGTTCGGTCGTTCGGCTTGTGTTCCGTACGAGTCGGTCGTGATTCACATGCATTTCATCGTACTACGCGGGTCGGGCAGCGCCGGTACGTGTCGGTCGGACAACATTCCCGTACCGAGTCGGTCGGTATGTTTTCTGGCCCGAATCGGAATCGGCCCCTTAATTCATAATGAACTCTCTTGGATCCCAGAGAAACCTTTACTTTTACATATATATATATTGACAGATTGGTGGTTCCATTTAAATCTTCTCTAGTTTGAAAAGAGACAACAAACACAGAGGAAAGGTACCTGAGTTAAGTTTAGGAAACCTAGACTACCTTGATAAAATTCATAGCTTATTTCTACCAAACATTGTGCCCGTTAGTGTAGTCTTCTCAGCATATGCCAAGCATTTCAATCCCATTGAAGTGATGTGAAAAACGATAGGTATGCCACGGCATATGATCCATGTTCAACCTGACATACTTCTAAGGAATTCCATAGATTTCTGTGATCACAGCTAGATATTTGATCATTGGAGGCTGAAGATATCCCACAAAAACTGCTGCCAATAAATATAGTAAAAGTATGTTTTTACAGAAATAGCAGCCATTTTGTTAGAAATGCCCCATATAATGCAGGGTTGGACAGGATTATTTGAGGTGTACTGCTTCTGGAAAGGAACCGTTCCAAAAATTGGAAATAGTGCCTAGGAGAAATAGTGCCTCTGTCACTTCCATCTGACTATTATCCAATAATGCCCAGCTTGAGTAGAATGCATTATAGAATGCATGTTTTTTTTAACTCACTACTACTACTACTACTACTACTACTACATTTCTAAATAATAGTGACAGAAGTTCTCTGTGACTGTAAGATTACTTCACTCTATGCACATATTACTCATGCATTCACACTAAAAAAAGTTGCAATTATATCTATGACATACACGAGTCCTTACAAAAAAGTAATATTTTGCACATTGAATAAGTAATGGAAATGAGAAATTTTTAGAAGGGTAGACTCTGTTCTGGTAAATAATATCTTACTGTACCCTGAGCTCATCTGACAAAAAGCCTCTGTACAACGTCTATACATATCTACCAGTGATGTCATTTGTAGGGTCATGAACAAAGCAAGGAGAAGGGTCATGAATTAAGGTTTATCCAGCTTATCAAAGCGGGCAGATTACAGTGATCATTAGGTGTTGCTTTGCAACCATTGTATCATGTTAACTGTAGTTCTTGTGGAATTTTATGATATCTGTAGGAAAGCACATCATTTTTGTTGGGTCCCTCCATTTCTTCCTGTATGGTTGTGCTGGCTTTAGAAGTCAGTGGACTATGTCACTGATAAGCAGTAGCATAGCACCTGTGCTTTTCCCCTCAAACATGTACTGAGTATTAGATTTGCCAAAATGGTTGATTTAGCTTTACTGTAAGACTGTTGCAGATAAGACAAAAAATGCATCAATGGCATGAAAGTTAAATGTCATATGTGGGTGTGGTGCATATATATACCAAATATAATAAAGATATGTGGCTGCCAGGTGCACAATTAGGCTCTGTCTTTGTTGCAGTTTAAACTCACTATAGTAACACATAGACTGTAGACGTTTCTTTAGCATGAAAGAAAGCCTACCTTTAGATATTAATAATTCACCACTACAGTGTGTTTCGTAAGCCTACAGGGATGGGTGCATTATATGTAAACAGCTTCAAAGTATATATTGGAAATAGTGTGCACTCACAGTAACTAAATAGCCAAAACCAGTTTTCACTGTGTAGCATAAGCTAGATTATCCATGAACAGGCCTAGATATAATTAGTATGCCGAATTTATATCTTTGCGAAGGAAAACACTAGTAAATTATTCAAAGTTATTTTCCACTCAGTTTTAAAAAATCTCATTTTATGACATTTTTGATAATATTAGTTGGGAAATTAATTTGATAAAATATTATATTTTCTTGCACATGCAAAAGTGGCTCACAGTCAGTTTGGCTCTTCAGCTTACAGTAAGAGGTTCTTAGTTCGAATTTACAACCCTGCTCCCCAGAGAATAATTGTGTGACCTCTGGGAAGAGTAAGGCAGGTGTGTTTTCAACAGCTGGTTACTTAACATGAATTAGTCATGTGGTAGGGGCAGGAAAAGTTGGCAGGGCAAACAGCATTTTGTCCCTGAGAATGAGAGGAAACCTTATTTAAATATGGAAGTGGTTTGGGGAGAGACAGATCTCAATCTGATGGATAAAAGAGTTAGCCATTTTGGATTTATGGCTTCTGGAAAATTTTAAAGTACAGCAAAGCAGAAGTATGGTAAAAAGAAGATGTGTATAAGACAGGAAAGTAGATTGGAGAGCTGGGTGGAGATCGCTGGCTAAGTCACAGGAGGAGGCAGATACCTCATCACCACCTCCCCAGACTACGGCTGACATTGAGGGGCAGGGACTGCTTTTCAAGGTTCAAGTGGTTGTCGTCCTGTTTCATTGCTTCAAGGACTCAAAAAGAAGAAGGACTCATTACATCAAGAAGTCCTAGTTGACCACTGAGGACTGGATCATGCAGGAGCCATTGTTGGAAAGGGACTGGATAGCTAAAAACCTGCCATGAAGACCTGATAGATGCAGAAGCAACAAAGAGGCACTGTCAAATGTCACCAGGCAGGACCCCTCAAGGGTCCGTGAACACTGACAATCAGGAGTGTAGGGACTCCATATGCCATCATGCTGTGCGCTCAGGTAGAAATGCGCACGCATCATCGCGTCGGCCTGTTGCCCTCATAATCATATCCGGGTCAACAAACACGGCCGATTATTCTATGGAAAATGATGGATGAAGAGAGTAATGGGGACTTGGTCCAGTAAGGGTGCTCACCGCACCACCCAATTTTATAATGAGCCTCTGGTTCGGGAGCCTTTATGGAACCACGCAGTTGCAGTTCAAAATTTGACTTGAGCATTGGCACTGCGTGTTCTCCTCCGTTGGCGAGTTTCGGCCAAGGTTCTTTTGGAGGGGAGAGCGAGTGCTGGCTGGACTCTCTTGAGTTTGACACAGGGTGTTCTCCTCCATTGGCAAGTTTTGGTTGAAGCTCATGCGGAGGGGAAGTAAGTGCCAACAGGATAAAAATCTTAACTTTCATTCTGAAGAATACTGACCAAGAGAGTGTGGTCTGCTCCAGCAGCTAAGAGCTGGCCAAGAGTTATTGTTTCTGGGAGTGTTATGACTCTACATTTAACTAAGGTGGGATCAGTCTTCCTGACTTGGGTGTACCCACTTGTTGAAGAATACCTCCGACAATGTGGAAACCAATGCCTGTATATTCATGATGCTATGATAGGAATAGCATGTTTATCCTTATTTCTTTCTTTTATCTGTTTATGCTTATAACAGGGGCAGTGTGTCAGAACCATGGAAGGACATTTCTCACCTCCCCTGTGATTCATAGCAGTACAGATTACGGGGTATGTAGGAAGTTGCGAAAGGATAATAGTGTCTACTCAGTTGGTAACAGCCCTGTAACCTATGGTCTTCTTCTCTCCTCATAGCTGTACATACTGCCTCACTACATGTAGCCTGAATCGCAGAACAGTGAGACTACGAATACGGAACTTGCCTTTTTCTTACTTTTTGTTACAGGTATCGCAAGTGTTTATTGAAGGAGCGATTTAGTGAGAGAGACAGAGAGAGAGAGGAGAGCTTATCATTAAATGTGTTTTGTCTTTAACAGATCTCCCTCCCTGCCGATCCCTACCTTTCCTTCCCCCACTTAATCACTTCAATAGTCTGTGCTGTAATAGCTTTCAGACTTCGAGCTATTGAGAGGTGGACCCATACTAGCATCACTCCAACCCCGAGGATACATAGTCTCAGATAGGCACTTTCCTAAAGAAAAGTGGTATTTAGTAATTTCTTTCCACCTCTGAAGGACTGGGTAAGATGCCAAAAGCTTGTCCACAGAAGCTTCAACCTAGGCAGGCTAGATAACCAGATTCATATTGCTCGGAATTTTTACTCTGCAGAAAATGGGTTCAGTAGTAATTTCCACTAAAGATGTTCAGTCTTGTGAAGTGCTGCTCAGGTACAGATTACAGCCTTTCAGCACTGGAGAATTTTGAGAACCAAAAAGTGACTATGTAGGTAAATCCTTGGATCAGGGCAAGGCCACAAGTCAATCCCAGTGAAAAAATGGATCACGTGCTATGAAATCCTGCTTTTTCCAAGACGAATGCCTTTAGCTGGAGCTCATGATGACATAAATAACTTTGAGGGTCCCTTGCTGACTTCAACCTTGGATTTTGCTCTATTGGAAAACTTTGACCTTCAAGAAGTCGAATAAGTTAGAAGGTAAAACCTTTAACTGGGGTGAAGGACATTATGATGTGACTTCTGCTCCATCGTGGTTGGCCTGAAGTCCAGCCCAATTCCAGGTCCACCATGGACTGAAACTTTACAATGATGATTTACTTTAATTAGGTTATTTTTGTTGTAGAACTTTGAAAACTGATCTCTCTGGTTTCACTTATACAAATATAATCATTTTGATGCCTTTCAAATTTTCTATATTGTTTAAATTGGTTTGGGAATTTTATGGTGTTATTTTGTGACATGAAATCATTGTTTTTATTTAAAATTAATGTGTATTTCTCTTGCTTATGGTAGTTCAAAATTGTAGGCCAGCAGAGCACAGCCTTCGGGACAGTTGCCCCATAATTATTATTTTTGTATTAAATCTCCAAATTGCATGTTCAAAGAGGCCACTGCTCATGTCTAGCCCAAATACCTCCCAAAGTAGTGCATAGCCTTCTTCCATGCATGTCTGGTTTATATACTTCTAGGGTGGGTAAGCACAGCCTGTGGCTGTGCACTGATGTTTTAGTTCAATAAACCTCAAACTTGCAACTCTACACAAGTCACTCTACATTGACTCTGCACATGCCTCATAGGTATTGGGCATGACCTAAGGTCTCTGCCCACTTCTTGTAAGTATGCAATGGCATTACTGAAGGTGCTTTACACCCTCATAAACCAGAAATCACAGAGTTCAACTTTTTGGCATAACACACTATTGTCCGAGAGCATGTGCTGTACTTGGACAGAACTCTTCTTGAGTGTGAAATGGTGCTGGTGCCAGATCACACTTTGGGGCCGATTCCGATCTCCGCCGGAAGCGCACCGAATATGATTCGTCCATAAAAAATACGAGCCGAGCGCGGTTTACCCGACCGATTCGTACAGTCGTCCGAGCGAGCAAGTACGATGCGATTGAACGCGAAATCGCCGACCGACTCGTTTCCGGGTCCGAACCGCTCCGTCTGACTCGTTCGCACTCGATTCGTACCGCGCAATGGAGACGTTTTACGACCGAGCCAGTACGACGCACGATCCGGACAGCCGGATCAAGTCGGAGCCTCCGACACAAAAAAGCTCTCAGAAGCGGACTTCGGGGGTCCGTGCCGGACCCCCCTTCACCCGTAGCCATACGAGTTGGACACAAGGGGGACCCATGGGTCCCCCCTATACATGCGTGTACGGTGCAGATGGCACCAACGCGTACCCACTACAGGGGGCCCCCTTGTGTGCAACGTACCCATTGAGTCAATGGGAGCCCATGTACACGTCGTACGCACCGGCTCCCATTGACTTCAATGGAGTCCGACCGAACCGAGTCCGGCAGCATACGGCCGCATCGTACTCGCTCGGTCGGACTGCAGGGGTCCGGCTCGGTCGGAAAACAATCCGGATCCGGATCGGTCGGAGAGCTTTCCGACCCAGATCGGAATCAGCCCCTTAGTTTTGCCACCTTTCTCAGAGAACAATACCGGACATCTGTTCATGTTTTAACATTCTTTAAAGGCCCAGAAATTATTCCTCATTAGAACTTTAAATGAAATTGTCTGTATTCATTCTTAGAATAGCTTTTCTGTTTTTGTTTACCTTCATTGTCAGTCAGGAGTCATCAGGGTAGCTACAGAACACATTTTAAAATCTTTTCTTCTTACATTTAGGGGTTGATTCCGATGTTGGCCAGAAGCGCACCTAACAGTATTCGTCCGGAAAAAATACCAGCCGAACGCGTGTTTTCCGACCGACTCGAACTCTCTACCGAACGAACAAGTATGATGCGCATAACAGCCCAGATTCCGAGCGAGCCGTACTTACCCATTCCAGCTCCTGTTCCCCGCCCGAGCCGGATCCGTAAACGCCGAATCGAGTCACACGGAACCAAATACACAGCACCTTCCGGCCGGACTAGTACGATGCGTCTTCCGTACGCGCCGAACTCGTCTCTTCGTCCGGCACGTTTGAGCATCCGGGCGAGCTGTACATAAGCTCCGTTTCGCGCCACAAGACGATCCACGGCTACGAGACGAACAAGCCTGCTACGAGTACGACTCGAAGACACGAGAAACCCGAACGAGACGATCCAAGCATGAATCCCATTGCGCAGGTCCTACCTTTACTCTACATCTATTACCGGGACCGGCACGGACGCATACGGCGTAGACGGTAAGTCAAACACCAACAATACAAACAAACCACACGTACACAAAATATGTCACACACACATAGGGATGCACAAATAACGTACACTAGCAACAGCAGAACCATAGGGGTGGGATGGCCAACACCAATGCCATACACACCAATAGGGGATGGATGCCTGCCACTACTACCACCCCTACCCAGGGGGCCTGGATGCCTGTCACTACCACCACCCCTACTCAGGGGGCCTGGATGCCTGTCACTACCACCACCCCTACTCAGGGGGCTGGATGTCTGCCACTACCACCACCCCTATCCAGGGGGGCTGGATGCCTGTCACTACTACCATCCCCACCCTTAGGGGGATGGATGCCTGCCACTACTACCATACCCACCCTAAAGGGGGATGGATGCCTGCCACTACCACCACCCCTATCCAGGGGGGACTGGATGCATGCCACTACTACCATACCCACCCTTAGGGGGATGGATGCCTGCCACTACTACCACCCCTACCCAGGGGGGCCTGGATGCCTGTCACTACCACCACCCCTACTCAGGGGGGGCTGGATGCCTGCCACTACCACCACCCCTATCCAGGGGGCTGGATGCATGCCACTACTACCACCCCTACCCAGGGGGCCTGGATGCCTGCCACTACTACCATACCCACCCTTAGGGGATGGATGCCTGCCACTACTACCACCCCTACCCAGGGGGTCTGGATGCCTGTCACTACCACCACCCCTACTCAGGGGGCCTGGATGCCTGTCACTACCACCACCCCTACTCAGGGAGCTAGATGCCTGCCACTACCACCACCCCTATCCAGGGGGGCTGGATGCCTGTCACTACCACCACCCCTACTCAGGGGGGCCTGGATGCCTGCCACTACCACCACCCCTATCCAGGGGGGGCTGGATGCATGCCACTACTACCACCCCTACCCAGGGGGGCATGGATGCCTGCCACTACTACCATACCAACCCTTAGGGGGATGGATGCCTGCCACTACGACCACCCCTACCCAGGGGGGCCTGGATGCCTGTCACTACCACCACCCCTACCCAGGGGGGCCTGGATGCCTGTCACTACCACCACCCCTACTCAGGGGGCCTGGATGCCTGTCACTACCACCACCCCTACTCAGGGGGGCTGGATGTCTGCCACTACCACCACCCCTATCCAGGGGGGCTGGATGCCTGTCACTACTACCATCCCCACCCTTAGGGGATGGATGCCTGCCACTACTACCATACCCACCCTAAAGGGGGATGGATGCCTGCCACTACCACCACCCCTATCCAGGGGGACTGGATGCATGCCACTACTACCATACCCACCCTTAGGGGGATGGATGCCTGCCACTACTACCACCCCTACCCAGGGGGCCTGGATGCCTGTCACTACCACCACCCCTACTCAGGGGGCTGGATGCCTGCCACTACCACCACCCCTATCCAGGGGGGCTGGATGCATGCCACTACTACCACCCCTACCCAGGGGGCCTGGATGCCTGCCACTACTACCATACCCACCCTTAGGGGGATGGATGCCTGCCACTACTACCACCCCTACCCAGGGGGCCTGGATGCCTGTCACTACCACCACCCCTACTCAGGGGGGCCTGGATGCCTGTCACTACCACCACCCCTACTCAGGGGAGCTAGATGCCTGCCACTACCACCACCCCTATCCAGGGGGGGCTGGATGCCTGTCACTACCACCACCCCTACTCAGGGGGGCCTGGATGCCTGTCACTACCACCACCCCTACTCAGGGGAGCTAGATGCCTGCCACTACCACCACCCCTATCCAGGGGGGGCTGGATGCATGCCACTACTACCACCCCTACCCAGGGGGGCATGGATGCCTGCCACTACTACCATACCAACCCTTAGGGGGATGGATGCCTGCCACTACGACCACCCCTACCCAGGGGGCCTGGATGCCTGTCACTACCACCACCCCTACTCAGGGGGCCTGGATGCCTGTCACTACCACCACCCCTACTTAGGGGGCTGGATGCCTGTCACTACTACCATCCTCACCCTTAGGGGGATGGATGCCTGCCACTACTACCATACCCACCCTAAGGGGATGGATGCCTGCCACTACCACCACCCCTACCCAGGGGGCCTGGATGCCTGTCACTACCACCACCCCTACTCAGGGGGCTGGATGCCTGCCACTACCACCACCCCTATCCAGGGGGGCTGGATGCATGCCACTACTACCACCCCTACCCAGGGGGCCTGGATGCCTGCCACTACTACCATACCCACCCTTAGGGGGATGGATGCCTGCCACTACTACCACCCCTACCCAGGGGGGCCTGGATGCCTGTCACTACTACCATCCCCACTCATGGGGGGCTGGATGCCTACCACTACTACCATCCCCACTCATGGGGGCTGGATGCCTACCACTACTACCATCCCCACCCATAGGGGCTGGATGGCTGCCACTACTACCATCCCCACCCTTAGGGGGATGGATGCCTGCCACTACTACCATACCCAACCTTAGGGGGATGGATGCCTGCCACTACTACCACCCCTACCCAGGGGGCCTGGATGCCTGTCACTACCACCACCCCTACTCAGGGGGCCTGAATGCCTGTCACTACCACCACCCCTACTCAGGGGGGCTGGATGTCTTCCACTACCACCACCCCTATCCGGGGGGGCTGGATGCCTGTCACTACTACCATCCCACCCTTAGAGGGATGGATGCCTGCCACTACTACCATACCCACCCTAAGGTGGATGGATGCCTGCCACTACCACCACCCCTACCCAGGGGGGCCTGGATGCCTGTAACTACCACCACCCCTACTCAGGGGGGGCTGGATGCCTGCCACTACCACCACCCCTATCCAGGGGGGGCTGGATGCCTGTCACTACTACCATCCCCACCCTTAGGGGGATGGATGCCTGCCACTACTACCATACCCACCCTAAGGGGGATGGATGACTGCCACTACCACCACCCCTACCCAGGGGGGCCTGGATGCCTGTCACTACCACCACCCCTACTCAGGGGGCTGGAATCCTGCCACTACCACCACCCCTATCCAGGGGGGCTGGATGCATGCCACTACTACCACCCCTACCCAGGGGGCCTGGATGCCTGCCACTACTACCATACCCACCCTTAGGGGGATGGATGCCTGCCACTACTACCACCCCTACCCAGTGGGGCCTGGATGCCTGTCACTACCACCACCCCTACTCAGGGGGCCTGGATGCCTGTCACTACCACCACCCCTACTCAGGGGGCTGGATGCCTGCCACTACCACCACCCCTATCCAGGGGGGCTGGATGCCTATCACTACTACCATCCCCACCCTTAGGGGGATGGATGCCTGCCACTACTACCATACCCACCCTAAGGGGATGGATGCCTGCCACTACCACCACCCCTACCCAGGGGGCCTGGATGCCTGTCACTACCACCACCCCTACTCAGGGGGGCTGGATGCCTGCCACTACCACCACCCCTATCCAGGGGGCTGGATGCATGCCACTACTACCACCCCTACCCAGGGGGCCTGGATGCCTGCCACTACTACCATACCCACCCTTAGGGGGATGGATGCCTGCCACTACTACCACCCCTACCCAGGGGGCCTGGATGCCTGTCACTACTACCATCCCCACTCATGGGGGGCTGGATGCCTACCACTACTACCATCCCCACTCATGGGGGGCTGGATGCCTACCACTACCACCACCCCTACTCAGGGGGGGCTGGATGCCTGCCACTACCACCACCCCTATCCAGGGGGGGCTGGATGCATGCCACTACTACCACCCCTACCCAGGGGGCCTGGATGCCTGCCACTACTACCATACCCACCCTTAGGGGGATGGATGCCTGCCACTACTACCACCCCTACCCAGGGGGCCTGGATGCCTGTCACTACCACCACCCCTACTCAGGGGGCCTGGATGCCTGTCACTACCACCACCCCTACTCAGGGGAGCTAGATGCCTGCCACTACCACCACCCCTATCCAGGGGGGGCTGGATGCATGCCACTACTACCACCCCTACCCAGGGGGGCATGGATGCCTGCCACTACTACCATACCAACCCTTAGGGGGATGGATGCCTGCCACTACGACCACCCCTACCCAGGGGGGCCTGGATGCCTGTCACTACCACCACCCCTACTCAGGGGGGCCTGGATGCCTGTCACTACCACCACCCCTACTTAGGGGGGGCTGGATGCCTGTCACTACTACCATCCTCACCCTTAGGGGGATGGATGCCTGCCACTACTACCATACCCACCCTAAGGGGGATGGATGCCTGCCACTACCACCACCCCTACCCAGGGGGGCCTGGATGCCTGTCACTACCACCACCCCTACTCAGGGGGGCTGGATGCCTGCCACTACCACCACCCCTATCCAGGGGGGGCTGGATGCCTGCCACTACTACCACCCCTACCCAGGGGGGCCTGGATGCCTGCCACTACTACCATACCCACCCTTAGGGGGATGGATGCCTGCCACTACTACCACCCCTACCCAGGGGGGCCTGGATGCCTGTCACTACTACCATCCCCACTCATGGGGGCTGGATGCCTACCACTACTACCATCCCCACTCATGGGGGGCTGGATGCCTACCACTACTACCATCCCCACCCATAGGGGCTGGATGGCTGCCACTACTACCATCCCCACCCTTAGGGGGATGGATGCCTGCCACTACTACCATACCCAACCTTAGGGGGATGGATGCCTGCCACTACTACCACCCCTACCCAGGGGGCCTGGATGCCTGTCACTACCACCACCCCTACTCAGGGGGCCTGAATGCCTGTCACTACCACCACCCCTACTCAGGGGGCTGGATGCCTTCCACTACCACCACCCCTATCCGGGGGGGCTGGATGCCTGTCACTACTACCATCCCACCCTTAGAGGGATGGATGCCTGCCACTACTACCATACCCACCCTAAGGGGGATGGATGCCTGCCACTACCACCACCCCTACCCAGGGGGGCCTGGATGCCTGTAACTACCACCACCCCTACTCAGGGGGGCTGGATGCCTGCCACTACCACCACCCCTATCCAGGGGGCTGGATGCATGCCACTACTACCACCCCTACCCAGGGGGCCTGGATGCCTGCCATTACTACCATACCCACCCTTAGGGGGATGGATGCCTGCCACTACTACCACCCCTACCCAGGGGGCCTGGATGCCTGTCACTACCACCACCCCTACTCAGGGGGGCTGGATGCCTGCCACTACCACCACCCCTATCCAGGAGGGGCTGGATGCATGCCACTACTACCACCCCTACCCAGGGGGCCTGGATGCCTGCCACTACTACCACCCCTACCCAGGGGGACTGGATGCCTGTCACTACCACCACCCCTACTCAGGGGGGCTGGATGCCTGCCACTACCACCACCCCTATCCAGGGGGGCTGGATGCCTGTCACTACTACCATCCCCACCCTTAGGGGATGGATGCCTGCCACTACTACCATACCCACCCTAAGGGGGATGGATGACTGCCACTACCACCACCCCTACCCAGGGGGCCTGGATGCCTGTCACTACCACCACCCCTACTCAGGGGGGCTGGAATCCTGCCACTACCACCACCCCTATCCAGGGGGGGCTGGATGCATGCCACTACTACCACCCCTACCCAGGGGGGCCTGGATGCCTGCCACTACTACCATACCCACCCTTAGGGGGATGGATGCCTGCCACTACTACCACCCCTACCCAGTGGGGCCTGGATGCCTGTCACTACCACCACCCCTACTCAGGGGGCCTGGATGCCTGTCACTACCACCACCCCTACTCAGGGGGGCTGGATGCCTGCCACTACCACCACCCCTATCCAGGGGGGCTGGATGCCTATCACTACTACCATCCCCACCCTTAGGGGGATGGATGCCTGCCACTACTACCATACCCACCCTAAGGGGGATGGATGCCTGCCACTACCACCACCCCTACCCAGGGGGCCTGGATGCCTGTCACTACCACCACCCCTACTCAGGGGGCTGGATGCCTGCCACTACCACCACCCCTATCCAGGGGGGCTGGATGCATGCCACTACTACCACCCCTATCCAGGGGGCCTGGATGCCTGCCACTACTACCATACCCACCCTTAGGGGGATGGATGCCTGCCATTACTACCACCCCTACCCAGGGGGCCTGGATGCCTGTCACTACTACCATCCCCACTCATGGGGGGCTGGATGCCTACCACTACTACCATCCCCACTCATGGGGGCTGGATGCCTACCACTACCACCACCCCTACTCAGGGGGGGCTGGATGCCTGCCACTACCACCACCCCTATCCAGGGGGGGCTGGATGCATGCCACTACTACCACCCCTACCCAGGGGGGCTGGATGCCTGTCACTACCACCACCCCTACTCAGGGGGGGCTGGATGCCTGCCACTACCACCACCCCTATCCAGGGGGGGCTGGATGCTTGTCACTACTACCATCCCCACCCTTAGGGGGATGGATGCCTGCCACTACTACCATACCCACCCTAAGGGGGATGGATGCCTGCCACTACTACCATACCCACCCTAAGGGGGATGGATGCCTGCCACTACCACCACCCCTACCCAGGGGGGCCTGGATGCCTGTCACTACCACCACCCCTACTCAGGGGGGGCTGGATGCCTGCCACTACCACCACCCCTATCCAGGGGGGGCTGGATGCATGCCACTACTACCACCCCTACCCAGGGGGGCCTGGATGCCTGCCACTACTACCGTACCCACCCTTAAGGGGATGGATGCCTGCCACTACTACCACCCCTACCCAGGGGGGCCTGGATGCCTGTCACTACTACCATCCCCACTCATGGGGGGCTGGATGCCTACCACTACTACCATCCCCACTCATGGGGGTCTGGATGCCTACCACTACTATCATCCCCACTCATGGGGGCTGGATGCCTACCACTACTACCATCCACACTCATGGGGGGCTGGATGCCTACCACTACTACCATCCCCACCCATAGGGGGCTGGATGGCTGCCACTACTACCATCCCCACCCTTAGGGGGATGGATGGCTGTCACTACTACCATCCCCACTCATGGGGGGCTGGATGCCTACCACTACTACCATCACCACTCATGGGGGGCTGGATGCCTGTCACTACAACCAGCCCTACTCATAGGACGGGTAATGCATGACACAACTAGCATACTCCCACATAAGGACTGTCTGTAAATTACATCCCAGCCCCCAACACCATGACAAGCGTGTGTGGTCTGTGTCAAATACATACAACACTGAACATGACATTGAACATACAATGTGACCCCCTAACACATGTGTCACACATAATTGTGTGTGTGGCCTACACAATGCAAGAAGACCATGACCACTGTGACAATGTGGCCCAAAGCCCCATCACCACAGTGCCCATAAGGTAAGTGTGTGCCCCATAGCTGAAGCACATTTTGAACAGTGTGGCAATGGGGCCCAAAGCCCCATCACCACAGTGCCCATAAGGTAAGTGTGTACTCCATAGCTGAAGCACATTTTGAACAGTGTGGCAATGGGGCCCAAAGCCCCATCACCACAGTGCCCAAAAGGTAAGTGTGTGCTCCATAGCTGAAGCACATTTTGAACAGTGTGGCAATGGGGCCCAAAGCCCCATCACCACAGTGCCCAAAAGGTAAGTGTGTGCGCCATAGCTGAAGCACATTTTGAACAGTGTGGCAATGGGGCCCAAAGCCCCATCACCACAGTGCCCAAAGGGAAGTGTAGTCCTGGTAAAAGCTGCAAAAACATAACTGCAGGGATTATTCCTGGCCACACAACACCAAACACTACAGTGGCATTGTAGTGCTTGTGTCCCATAGCAACATAGATTGTGTGAGGCAAGCAGTGCAGTGCCAATGACACATCATTCTGGCCATGTGCACACAAACATCAGCCATGGGGGCCCACATTGTCTACATTCACAAATAACACAATGACAGAAGTGAGCATCATAATGCAGACCCACATATCAGCACCAATGGACACACAAATGTAGATATCCTGTGGAGACTGTAGATGTCAGGTGAACAAATACCATACCATGGCAGCAATGGGACATACTAACCATGATCAATGTGCTGACTGATGACCTAGCAGTCCCAGGGCCAGCAGGGGAAAGCCAACAAACAACATACAGCCAATGGCAAACTAAAGATATGCCAATGCAGTGGTGCAAAAGCACAAACACAAACAGGCAGACTCACACTGCATATCATACACAACAGGTGAGGGGGGTTGTGTGCCAGTGTCCCCAGTCAAACACACAACACATGAGGAGGCCAGATTCACTGATACACAGATGTCAACACAGTCACATACAAAAGTAACTCATGGATTGGATTCCCCTATGTGGGCAAACAGGCATTGTGAGATGAGAGGGAGCCCAAATTACACATGTCACACAAGCTTGTAGGAACAGAAACACACACAGCAAGAGACAGAACCACCACAGCACTCTCCCCAGGGACCCCACATTGTCGTGACACTAGCCTGCATGACAATCACACTGTGATGACAAAGGTAGATGTCATCTACACTGTGAACCACAGCCATGTGTCCTGAGCAACAAACTACCATCACACCTATACAAGCACAAAGCACTCAGCACGGCCTGCCAGCCAAGGAAAATATGGAGGTAGTGCCCCAGCCGTGCAACAACTCACATTTGCACACACTCAACGCCACACACCTTGAACTCCACCAATGTGCAGCGTTGAAGCTCACATGGACTGCTGACATTGCACATGCACCCATGACAGTCCCAGGGGTGGTGGGGGGAAGTAAGGTGCAGAAACCCATCACACATGGCCAGTCAACAATACTTGTGAATGTCTGACACACTGCACAGTATGCCGTACATGGGCATGACGTGAAATCCACCCCAAACAATGGGATCCTGGCCATAGTCACACACCAATGAAGAAGCCAAGCTGACCCACAAAGGACACACATAGACAACTTCCAACATTGCAGCTCTGACCCTGAGGAGTGGCAGCAGTAACACACACAACGTGTCACAATCACTGAAAGCATACACAAACAGAAAATCACATTACTCGTGTAACCAACAAGTGCCAAGAGGAATCCTGACTGTGTCCCATCTGTGTTTGCCCACATCCCCAGCCCTGACAACAAAGACAACTAGGGATGACAACCTCATGAACATTAGTTTGCCATGCACCCACATCCCGGAGTAACCAGGTCCAAGATGCTGGATGAACACAGAACAACTCAGCAAGCATCACAAACAGGAACATCCGTAGGGACACAGCCTGTGTAGGAAAAGGAGAAGGGAACACTCACAGACATGCCTACACAACACACAACATGGGCACAGCCTATATCACGGAATCACGCACTGCCATGAGGGCACTCCACTCCTGTGGAAGGTCAACTGTGCCAAACCTTGTCTGTGCATGACTCAAACATGTCAGCAGAACACTCGGTCAGTGAGTCAACAACTACAACACACTGAAGGCTCTGCTCATATCAGCCTGGGCACGGGAGTGTCACGTCAGTCTGCTGCATACACCCAAGACACGTGTCAAGCAACTTGCACTGTGTACACAGATGAGTCCTCCAAATTTGATGTGCTAAACTGCATGTCCATTGGAGACGGGCACACAGTCAGGGTACTAGGAACATTGGACAGTGGTAAGCCCACCAGATGTGCATCAGTGTAGGACAAAGATGGTAATCTACAAATGCTAAACGTACATCCCTGTGTCAAATGCTGAACATTACACCCTCAGACTGCAGCAAAGGATGCTATAGATCCAGACTAGATTAGGACACATATCCCATGGACCACATGGAGCCCATCACAGCAAAACTTCATTTACCTGATCTGAACACTATTACAACAGCAAATGCATGATTCTACACATCTACATCATGTACCTCCAAAGATTAACCACAAGTAAACAAAAATAGGCTTTATTCAGCAAGTGTGCAACTCAAATCAAAAGTCCAAAATAAACTAAGGCCAATGGCCAGTCCAAATATACAGTCCCAACAGGGTGATGTGTGACAACTTGTCAACAATTGCTTTCCTGCACAGGTACGGACAGGGGACATCCCCCTTGGAGGGGCATACGAAGGGCAGGCCAGGCACCGCAGGGACAGGATCAGGGGATGCCAGAAGGAGGCAGTGAAGTGGTGGTGGGTGCAGGAGTGTCACCGGCAACTGCAGTGGAGGTGTCTGACTCAGGGGGGGCTGGCACCACCGCAGGGCTCAAGTCAGATGGAGTTGGTGCTGCAACCACTGCAGTGGGCTGGTCAGATGGAGTGGACTGGGTCCCCAATGCAGTGCCCGAGTCAGACGGGGTGGTTGTGGACTCTACCGCAGTGCATGACTCCAAGGTAGTGGAAGGGGGGCAGAAGAGCTGGGCAGGACAGAGGGGGACACGGTCTCCACACCAGTGGCACAAACAGGCAGAGCGTCTGGTTTGGGGGTGGAAGAGCAAGTGGCAGGGGGAGGGCCTAAGCAGTTTGGGGATGCAGTATCGGTGTGTGGGGGAACCTGGGGCAGGGTGTGGCGGTGGAACCTGTGGAGTGGTGGCCTGGGGGATGGAGGTGAGAGACTGGGTGGTTGACTTGCAGGGCGGTGGCGGGGTCTTGCTCTTCCGGGACCGGGGGGACTTGCGGGTGGGGGCTCACTCTTCCTGCGCCTGGGGGAGGGTGTCCGGGGGCGAGGGGCCCTCCCTATGTGTGGGTGGACTTCCTCTTCCCCCGGTATGCTGGATCAGCAGGATTGGAGGGGAAGAGGCCGAGGTCACACAGGAAGATCTGCTGTGTAGGTGTGTTAGCAGGCGAGGCAAGGGAAGGGGTCTTGGAGGGAGAGGATTTGGAGGACTGCGGAGTTAATGTGGATGCCTGTGTGTGTGTGTGTTCCCCGTCCCCTGTGTCTGTGGTATCGGTCCCCTGAGGATGCGTGTGTGCACGTCTTGCCTTTCTCTTGGGTGTGTCTGTGCTGCTCGTGTCTGTGTGTTTGGGTGACTGTGCAGGTGTGCATGTGCTTTGGACAGGTAGGGGGCAGGAAGTGTGGATGGGGCAGAGGTGGGAGGGGTGAGGGACTGTTGGAGGAGGGACACTGCTGCCGTCAGGGAGGAGTCCATGGACCTATTGCTCCTCTGTAGGGCAGACATACCCGTCGAGATGCCCTCCATGAACGACACCAGCTGTGTCAACAGAGTGGTGTGTGCATGGAGGGCACTCAGCATTGCTGTCTGCCCTACATGGAGCTGCTGAAGGAGGTACACAGACTCCTCACTCAGGGCAGCAGGGGACACAGGGGCAGGGGCTGCAGTGCCTGGCATGAAGGAGACATGCTCCTGAGTACGGGAGCCTCCACGGACCTCAGGAATGGGAGCCAATGGGAGGGCGGTGGTGGTGGTGGCGGGCCAGACAGACTAGCTGGCCTTTGGTGGCTGCTGAGACCCGCCTCCACAAGGGAGTCATCCTCCGAGCTGCTGTGGTCCTCAGCTGAGGTGGATGGTGCTGAGGACTCCTCGGTGTGGCTCCCCTCGCCCTCCGTGCCACTGGGTCCCTCTGACCACTCGTCCAATGCTGACCCAGTCTGGCTCCGCTGCTCCTCCTGGTCCGTGGAGCTGTCCCCTCCTGTGGCCGTGGATGTATCTGCAAACAATTAGGGAAACAGACAAACATCAGTCACCTGCACTGAACGCACACACCACAGTAAGTACAGCACATTACAGAGCAAGCCCTGGCATCCTTAGTTGAACATTGCCTAAAGTCCTCACACAGATTCGGGGAAGCCAATTGTCAGTCTGATGGTCAACCATGGGACTCACACCCCTCCTGCCCTTGCACCCATCTGTCCTGTGCCTGTCTGATGGTAAGACCCCAGCGTGGACACATGCACCACCTACACAGTTGTTGGACATTGCAGGGAACACGGTGAAGTATGTGAACATGCACACATCACATCTCTTGCCACTGAGGCAGTGCAGGTGTCCGGATAAAGGGATGGCCAGAGTCTAAATAGAAATGCATGTGATGCATACCAGCACCAGACACCATGATGCACCCATGTCCGGATAGTCAATGCCACAATGGGGTGCATGTTACACATGTCACTCCCCTGCAGGATCAGTCTCAGGAAGTTGAATGCCATGACACAGGAATGCGTGCAAAATCATACATTACTGTCTCAAGTCACATGGCCATGGCAGCCAGCCAACAACAGTCTGCACTGTGTCACAATCAGAGGGCATGGGGAATGCAAGTTATGTGACTGACAAGTGCACATGTAGATCCCCCAAATACCACATCATCTGTACTACTATTTGTCCACGTCATACCAACTGGACATATGGGGGACATGAATCACAACTCTCTGAACATGAGCACCTCACAGTGTGCTGTGAATGACAATACAGCTGACTGAAAGTCACAGTCGCAAACACCTGTGTGCACAGTCAAGTGATCAGACACCTATAAGTCACAGAAGTATCGTCTATCATGGTCACATCTCAGATGGCATGCTGAGCCCTAACCGATAAACATACCAGTAGTCCTGACAACGAAGACACAGCACAATGAGACAGAGGCAGACACCTGAGGGTACATTACACTGATCACAACATGCCAGATGATACACGGGAGTGGGAGTACAGAGTGCATTGCATGCCCTGGAGTAGGCATTACTGTCCAGCTCCACCTGTAAGAGGGATGAGTCCTGGACAGTAGGCAGGTGGCTAAGCATGTGTGACACACTGGATACACATACTCCTGAGGCCCAAACATTGTTCCCACCAGCAGCATGGGTGTGTGCCAAATTCCCCAGGGACATGTGGTGAGTCAGAGCAGCAAGCGGACCACATATCAAAGTTACACCCAGATTACATGTCAGAACTTAGGCATTGTGTAAGCAATTGACCCACCCATGAATCGCACAACATAGTCACGGGAACAAATGCTGTCCCCCAGCTTGAGCAAAGCTAAATGCAATGACACAGTCCCCAAATTACACAATTTCCTGACTATAAGGGCCACACATATGCGTATCAGAGGAGAAGTGGGCATGTCACAAATGAGGGACATGGGTCCTGGACCACATGACTGATGTACTGTGGAAGTTTAACCAGGCCAGAGGAGGGCACATAGCATGTCAGACAAAGTGCACAGTGCAGTCATGGACTCACCCCCTCCTTGCTGCTGTCTGTCCTTCAGCTGCCCATCCAGGTCAGGGAAGACCACCGCCAGGATCCGGAGCATGTGGGGGGTCAGGGTCCGGTGTCCGTCCCTCCTGCGAGGAGGCGACAGCTTCAGCTGGACCCTTGCGATCCTCCGGGTCCAACCACGAAGGTCCTGCCACCTCTTCTGGCAGTTGCGGATCCTGCGCCTGTAGACCCCCACGGATCTTACTTTCCGGGCGATGGTCAGCCAGATTTCCTGCTTCTGGTGGGCATCAACCTGTGAGGATGACAAAGTGAAAAGGCCATTACTACACATGCAACATATACGTGCATCACACAGTTGGATATACATGTCTCAATCACAGGGGCATATGATGTACACAGGCAGTGCAACAATGGCTATGAACAGTTTGCCAGCAGTCACTACATGGTATCATTGCATGGGAAGTAAACCTAGTTGGAATGCACTGTTACTGCACTGCACCAGTTCAGTGCATGTAACTACACACTTTGGGGTGTGACAACTACTCAGTGGGCATGCTAGCCAGTGGTGTGCACACTGAAAGCCCTGCTAGTCAGACAACATGCACAATCAGTGAGGCAGTGGACAGCACACTCACCTGCTCCCCTGGTTTCCCATACAGCTTGCTGTACTGTGGAAGGAGGCTGTCCAGCAGGGCCTGGTTCTCCTCTAGGCTGAAGGCTGGGGCTCTCTCCACAGTACGTGCCATTGCAGGAGCCAGAGGATGCATAAACAGCAGCAGTGTTGGTGGCAGATGTCGTCCTGGAGCATGTAGTGCAGGCAAGTGAGCTCTCAGGGGAACAGCCAGCATTATATGTGTGCTGCAGAGGCAGATACTGTCCCATGTGTCCAAAGTGATAGGTCCAAGTCGTTTGCATCTTCTGAATCTGACCAATCCATGGAATAGCAGCACTAATACACACCCACAGCATCCTTCAAATCTTCAACTTCATGACACCCATGATTTTGCAACATTGTTGTGGCTGGCCAACTGAATTCACTGCATCAGACTCGTTGGAGCTTCGAAAACGCGTCCGTTGCCATGCCAGGCCCCAGCCAATGTGTGCGCACCGCTCGGTCCACTGCTGTACAACGCGTATTTTGGGATACAACGCGTACCCGCTCACATACAATGCAATGGGCCGGCCGGGCACACCGATCGGTCCATTGCTGTACAACGTGTACCCGGGATACAACGCGTACCCGCTCACATACAATGCAATGGGCCGGCCGGGCACCCCGATCGGTCCATTGCTGTACAACGCGTACCCGGGATACAACACGTACCCGCTCACATACAGTGCAATGGGCCGGCCGGGCACACCGATCGGTCCATTGCTGTTCAACGTGTATCCGGGATACAACGCGTACCCGCTCACATACAATGCAATGGGCCGGCCGGGCACACCGATCGGTCCATTGCTGTACAACGCGTACCCGGGATACAACGCATACCCGCTCACATACAATGCAATGGGCTGGCCGGGCACACCGATCGGTCCATTGCTGTACAACGCGTACCCGGGATACAACGTGTACCCGCTCACATACAATGCAATGGGCCGGCCTGGCACACCGATCGGTCCATTGCTGTTCAATGCGTACCCGGGATACAACACGTACCCGCTCACATACAATGCAAAGGGCCAGCCGGGCACACCGATCGGTCCATTGCTGTACAACGCGTACCCGGGATACAATGCGTACCCGCTCTTGTGAGTCTCCAGAGGGTTGTAATGTCAATGATTTGAGTTTGTATGATATGTGTGTGTGGTGCTCTGTTGATGTTTGAGTGTGGCCATGTGCTACTTGACTGGATGCGTGCAGCGATGTGTCCTTGCAGGTGGTCTGTACTGCCCAACAGTGTTGACATGCTAACTTGGTTTTGTGTAGTTATCTCGTGACATGTATTAGACATGAGTATTGCCGTTCTGTGCTGTTCTTCAGTGGTTTTGACTGTTTGTCATGTCTGTCCTTCACAAGGTGCTGCCGGAGTTGTTTGATCAACTTGGATCCCACGAATCCATGAATCAACTTGCAAGGTGGAAGCAGTCGTTTCCCTACAGGTGATGTGCCACACACCCCTGGACTTTCTATCTTCTGCACTTTTTGAATTTGTGGCCACAGCCAGGTTGGATTAGCTAGCATTTGTAGTGGAAACAACATGTTGCAAATGTGTAATAAACCTGTGCTTCACTTTGGGATGTGCGTTGTCTGTGGTCACACATCTGACTGACATTTGCTTACTGCACCTGTAGTCTAGTTGACAGACTGTGAATAGGTGGCGTGTCTGTGCATTCCACTGTATTTAGTTGCAACATCAGTATAGGTGATGAGTCTGATGGCCCTGGTGTGTATGTGTTGTGTGGCCCTAGTGGTGTGTCTCCCTCATATGTGTCACGTCGCCATGACTGACATGACGGTGTTGGACTTGCTGTAGCAGTTAGCATGCACAGTGTCATTTTTCTGATCACCATCTCCATGACAGAGAGCACGTTGGAATCACAACAGAGGCAGATATGGTGTATTGGTGAGTTTATTTACATACAGGTGTGAGAATGGTGCACAGGATGGTGGGTGCTGTACATAGAAATTGGAATCCAAAGTTCCCATGTGATTTGGAAGTCTTGGTAGCTGAGATGTCCAGAGTAAAGTCCACAGTCATCTGATGAATTTGGCCAACTAGAGCTCCCCATGTCATGTGGGAGAGTTGGGTCGGCTTCGACAGGGCGTGCAGTGTGCACACAGAGGAAAAGTTCCAGAACAGGTGTTGGCTTCCTGGGGGATGTAGATGGCCATCGGCCTCTCAGTCTGGCCTCCTCGGACGGCCCCTCATCTTGGGGGGGACCCTCAGGTGCAGGCTGCGGCGGTGCAGGGGACTCTCTGCCAGAGTCCTCCTCCCTCCCTGTGGCATTTGCAGTTGTTTCAGCAGCAGATGTTGTGGGCACACAGGGAGGTGTGGCCATGTTGGTGCTGATCTGGCGGAGGCATGTCAGTATGTCCCTATGCACCGCTGTCAGTTGTTCCAATGTGTCCCACTTGGACTCCATGCCAGACATGTGTGTCTCGACACGTGACATGTGTGTCTCGACAAGGGACATGTGGGAGTCCAAGCGGGCATGATGGGCAGCCTGCTGCTGTTGTATGTCCTTGAGGATCCCCACTACCTGGCTGACCTCTCCGGTGCTAGTCTGGTACGCATCCGCGATGCATGCCAGTTGTGGGTCATCATGCAGTCCAGACCCCTCTACAAAGAGCGACCTATGTCTACCACCCCTCCCACCACCCCTGGCGACACGTGCAGGACCTGCGGTGGCATGCACAGATGACCGTGGGCCCACTTAGGTGTTGTTCCTGGGCTCGTTGTCACCAGCTCCAGTTTGGGTCTGGGTCCCTGCGCTGTTGTCATCTGTGGTCCTTGGTCTGTCCATGTTGGCAGGGGTGGCCTGTGTGTTGGCAGTTGTTGGAGGGGTGGGTGCAGGGGGTGCAGATGTTGGTCCTGCTGGTGCTGCATGATGACTCACACCGGAGGGTCCAGCTGGTTCTTCGCCATCCGAGGAGTGCAGAGGCTGATCCACACCAGTGAGCTCAGTGTTCCCTGGAGCCTGGGACAGGGACTCCTCCTCGTCTGCTGCTGTGTCCCCATCATCACCTGTTTTGGGGAGAGACACAGATTGTATGTTATGTTTCTACTGGCATCAATTGTTCAAACACCTGACAATTGTGACTGTACCTCTGGATGTGGGCCTGGACATTGCATTCTCCTAAATTGTGACAGTCAGAGAGTGATATTGGTGTAGCACATTGTCCTGCCAACCTGTGGCATGTCAATGTGAATGTTGAGGTGTGTGCATGACCAGCATTGGTGGTATTTGCTTGCCATCCGGGCCTCCTTCTCCCCCAGCCCAGTTATCCCACCATGAAGCGTGCTTCCATTGCAGGGAGTGCAAGTTGTCTTTCAGGATGTCAGTCAGTGGTGTCCTGCTGTTGGTTGTTGCACAGTTCCCAGCAGGGCCTTGTGCTCCCCCAGCAGTACCCAGTGTCAGCCATCTTGTGAGTCCTTTTCCACTCCCTGTGATGTGAGCATGGTTGAGAGTGATGTTGATGGGCCAATTGTGAGGGTGAGCAATATCTGTGCCTACAACTCCCATCATGCTATTGCCTCCACCCCACTTCCCAGCATGCCCATCCTTCCTTCCTTTTGACTCTGCTTCCCTGTGGGGTGGGGTGCCTGTGCTGACAGGATGGCTGGGAGTGTTGTCCTGGCAGTTGTTTGGCTACAAGTCCCAAGAGTGACCCTGTGCTTCACACAGCATAACCCAGGGTGGTGGTTCTTTGTGGGATCTTCAGTTAGGATGTGAGGCATTGCATTCTCCCAGGTGGGTTATGTGGAGTTAGTGTTGAGGGTGTGTGTGAGTGGAGGTGCTTGTAACTATGGTCAGTGCTGTGAGTCCTCCTTCCCACCCAGCCAGATATCCCACCATGGTACGTGCTTCCATTGCAGGGAGTGCAAGTTGTCTTTCAGGATGTCAGTCAGTGGTGTCCTGCTGTTCGTTGTTGCACAGTTCCCAGCAGGGCCTTGTGCTCCCCCAGCAGTACCCAGTGTCAGCCATCTTGTGAGTCCTTTTCCACTCCCTGTGATGTGAGCATGGTTCAGGGTGGTGTTGATGGGCCAATTGTGAGGCTGACCAATATCTGTGACTACCACTCCCATCATGCTATTGCCTACACCCCCTTCCCAGCATGCCCATACTTTCTTCCTTTTGAGTGGACTTCACTGTGTGTGAGTGTGACAGCAATGGCAAGATGGCTGGCAGTGTGGTCCTGTTGTTTGTTGGTGCCCAGTTCCCAGCAGGGCCTTGTGCTCCCCACAGCTGTGGCCCGTGTCAGACATCTTTGAAGTGGCTTTTGACTCCCTGTGAGGTGTGCATGCTTCAGTGCTAACTTGCTGGGCCATGTGGGTGTGAGATGTTGATCTGTGACTACCACTCCCATCATGCCATTGCCTCCACCCCCTTCCCAGCATGCCCATCCTTCCTTCCTTTTGACTCTGCTTCCCGGTGGGGTGGGGTGCCTGTGCTGACAGGATGGCTGGGAGTGTTGTCCTGGCAGTTGTTTGGCTACAAGTCCCAAGAGTGTCCCTGTGCTTCACACAGCATAACCCAGCGTGGTGGTTCTTTGTGGGATCTTCAGTTAGGATGTGAGGCATTGAATTCTCCCAGGTGGGTTATGTGGAGTTAGTGTTGAGGGGGTGTGTGAGTGGAGGTGCTTGTAACTATGGTCAGTGCTGTGAGTCCTCCTTCCCACCCAGCCAGATATCCCACCATGGAACGTGCTTCCATTGCAGGGAGTGCAAGTTGTCTTTCAGGATGTCAGTCAGTGGTGTCCTGCTGTTGGTTGTTGCACAGTTCCCAGCAGGGCCTTGTGCTCCCCCAGCAGTACCCAGTGTCAGCCATCTTGTCAGTTGTTTTCCACTCCCTGTGATGTGAGCATGGTTCAGAGTGGTGTTGATGGGCCAATTGTGGGTGTGACCAATATCTGTGACTACCACTCCCATCATGCTATTGGCTACACTGACTTGACCAGCATACACAGACTTCCTTCCTTTCAGTGAGCTTCCCTGTGAGGTGGTGTTCTAGTGGTGTTTAAATATCTGGGAGTGTTTGTAGGTTCTATTTGTGCCACTGCCTTGCTGTATTTGTTGTTAGGTTTGTACATGTCATGACACAGTTACATATCACTATGAGATGGGAGGTATTGTGTTTGTCTGACTAGCATTCACATCTTGGGATGAATATCTTTTGGTTGCTGTGTATTTGCTGAGGGTGCATGGTTTGCCTATCCACTTGACTGTGATGTGTGTGTGTTGTCACACCATATTGTGTATATTAGTTGTGTACTCACCAGGCTCTGGGATGTCTGTTAGTCCGTATACGCTCACTGGTGGTAGGATGGCCCGCACCTTCTCCTCCCAGGGCCTGAGGTATACTGGTTTTGCAGGAGGGCCACTGCCGGTGTGCTGGCTGAGGAGGTAGTCCTTTTTGAGTAGGTCCCGGACCCTCCTGCGCACATCATACCACCTGTTCTGGATGTCTTCCTTTGTGCGCAAACATGGTGATTGTTCGTTCACCCTGTCGACAATCCTCGCCCACATCTTGGTTTTCTGCGACATGGGGGTCTGTTGTACCAATGTACCAAACAACTGTGGCTCTACCCTCAGGATCTCGCCTACCATGACTTCCAATTCACTATCTAGGAACTTATGGTTCTTCTTTGGGGGCATGGTGATGGGTGGGTTGTGGATGATTGATGTGTGTGTGCAAGTGGGGCGGTGTGAGTGTAGGTTTAGCTGGGTGTGTGTGAGGGTGCTATTTGTAGGTGTGGTAATGGTGTGTGGCTTGTGTGATGTATGAGCTGTGAGTGTGTCTGTGGTTGCTGTGTGATGGTGTTGTGTGCTGGCAGGTCAGTGGAATTTGCAAAGGATCATGGTAGGGATTTGTGGCCTTTATGTAGGTGGAGTTGGAGGTGTGTCCTTGTTCCATTTTTTTTCCCTCCCTGTATTTATTGGCTTTGTGGTTGCTTGTTTGGCCCTTTTTTTCCTAATTTTTCCTTGGTGTTTTTGGTGCATGTAGGAGTCGTTCTTGTGTCCGAGTAGGATGCTGCAGTTGTCTGGTGCGATCTTGTCCGACTCGTTCCCGCCGTGTGTCAGCTAGGTTTCATATGCGCCGTACGAGTCGGTCGCGTAGTATTGGGTTGCTTCGGCTGGGTTTTGTATGCGTGTCGGTCGTACGGCTTGTGCTCCGGGCGAGTCGGTCGTGTTTTGCATGCACAGCATCGTACTACGCGGGTCGGAGTTCGCGGGTACGTTTCGTTCGGGTTCAATCCGGGTGCGTGTCGGTCGGTTTGTTTCACGTGATTTCCCGGCCGGATGGCTTGTTTCCGTCCGGCTCGGTCGGTCGTTTTCTATTCCGTCCGAGTCGGTCTGATTTCACATGCATTTCATCGTACTACCAGGGTCGTACGGCGCCGGTATGTGTCGGTCGGACTTTATTCCCGGACCGAGTCGGTCGGTATGTTTTCCGGCCCGAATCGGAATCGGCCCCTAAGTGTTTGAAGTATGTACTGATAAGGGAAAAAATACCAGCTTCAGGTGATTTTTCTAATTTTTGTACCAGTCGGGATGTTAAAATACTGGGTATGCAGATATAAAACCGGTCAGGTGGCAACCCTAATCGCTGTTCAGCTCTGCCTAATTTAGTCTGGACACATGGCCTGTCTATTAAGCAGGTCCTAAAATCAACCATGGTTAGTGCATAAAAACATATCCCTGCCCATAAATTCTGCACTGATAACCCCTTTTCCAAACATCCACTGGACGGTGCGCAGTCAAAATATCGATTTTTTTATATCGACCTATACTAATATCGAGTTTTCAATATCGTAGGGACAGAATATCGATGTCAAGAATATCGGTGACCAGAATATCGACCTTAAGGTAAGTAATATCGTTTTTTTGTATATCGAAGTAAGTAATATCGAAGTAAGTAATATCGTTAGCATAAATATCGTTGTTAATAATATCGATATTTATATTAGTGTTATGTATTTTAGTATGTATTTTATATGTATGTTTAACATTTTTTGTAATGTATTTTTATTATTTTTAAATATATGTATTAAATGTCTAGAAATTAGTAATTCTTTTAAGTAAATTTTGCGTTTTAGTATCAGAGCAGGTTGTGCGTTTATAGGGGAATAGGGTGGGAAGTAATTTAATTATAATTAATTAATTAATATGTTTTATTTATTGTTATTGATTATTAATTTATCCCTGGAGTGGGAATAGTAATTTTAAACCCTACGCTATCCAACACTTTCCCTACTGTTGCACTCACTGGAGTGGGAATAGTAATTTTTACCCCTACGCTATCCAACACTTTCCCTACTGTTGCACTTAATGAGTGGGAATAGTAATTTTAAACCCTACGCTATTCAACACTTTCCCTACTGTTGCACTGACTGGAGTGGGAATAGTAGTTTTAACCCCTACGCTATCCAACACTTTCCCTACTGTTGCACTCCCTGGAGTGGGATTAGTATTTTTACCCCTACGCTATCCAACACTTTCCCTACTGTTGCACTCCCTGGAGTGGGAATAGTAATTTTAACCCCTACGCTATCCAACACTTTCCCTACTGTTGCACTCACTGGAGTGGGAATAGTAATTTTTACCCCTACGCTATCCAACACTTTCCCTACTGTTGCACTCACTGGGGGGAATAGTAATTTTTACCCCTACGCTATCCAACATTTTCCCTACTGTTGCACTGTTTGGAGTTGGAATAGTAATTTTATTACCTCCGCTATCTAATATTTTTGTATTATTTTAGTTAATGTAGTATATAATTAATTTTTAAAAGATTAAAAATAAAAAAAATTAAATTTGTTATATATATTTATGTAATTTTTATTTATATTATTGTTTTATGTGTATAGATGTCTTTATAATTTATATGATATTTAAAAAAATATTATGTTATTAAAATAATTATTAAAAATTATTAGTAACTATATATATTATATATTATATGTATATGTTTAATGTATTTTTATATTACATATATATTACTTTTAATTTTTAAACTTTTTAAAATATTTTAACTATGTTTATTTTAATTATATGTATTATTTACTTTATTTTACATTATTTTTTTAACTTAAATAAAAAACGATATTTTTACAACGATATTTTTGACATCAATATTTTTTTTCCGATATTTTTGTACTTACCATAATGTAGATAGGATGTCGATATTCTTGACTTCGATATTCTTGCGTTGATATTTCTGTAGGTCGATATTCTGACCTTCGATATTTTGTCAGTGATTCCCACTGGACATGGCCTTCAACTTACAACTCACAATGATAGGAACAGGGAGACTGACACAATCATTGCAAGCTTCTACACAGGCTTGTTATAGAAAGAAGCCACAGATCTGAACCATGACTTTGTACCAGTCCTCTAATGTATTTATGTATCCTAGAGTCCAATATTGCAAAAATCTGTTCATGTAAGAAAGGTTTTGAATGGGTTTATTGAATCTCAAGGTAGATTTTCAGGTAAGAAATATATGGAACCATTTCCTCAAGCTTTTCTATTTAATACCACACCCCACTCCACCAACCAATCCAATTCTAACTTAAAATGCACCTCGCTGTATTGGTCTAGTGCATTAATTTCCTTCAACTAGTGGTGAAGAGTGAGAGAATGTGTCACTATAGACCCACTGTAAGAGGTACCTCTCACTGTCTAGCTATCTCATTCCACCATGGACGCTGGAAAACACCATCCGATCTATTGCATTGATATCTTAGAAATTCATACCTACCTTCTACTACTCTCAGCCTATGAATTTCTTTAAGCTACTATTATATTTCAATAAATACACATACTTATTATACTGTTCAGGCGGATTGTGAGCAATCAGGACCTGTTTGCAGTGTCCCCCCACTTTTGTCCCAATTGTGACCCTTAGATGCTGGTTTTCTGCCTCTGACTGTGCCCTGGGCTCTGCTAACCTGACCCAGGACCTGTGCTCTGTGTTAAAAGTACATGGTAATCTGGTATAATTACGATTGGGGATGACAGACCACTGTAATTCCCTAGTAGATAATAAGACAAGGGAATCCGAACTAAGTATAAGTCTCTAGTATATAATCTGGAAGGGAGGTTTAGAGGCCCTGCAGATTTCCTGCACTGGAGTGTGTGCTACTATGGTGCCTGCTGTCATTTTAAAAGACAGCCTTGCCTTGCAGGGTGCTTTAAAATTGAAATTGTATGCAAATTCGTCTTTGGATTTAAAGGCACTTCCAAAGTATTAATCTACCTTATTTGTACATAAACGTCATCCCTAAGATCTCCCCTAAGTGCCCCAGGGGTAGGATACCTTTTAACTGTAAGCAGGAACATTATAAAATATGTTTTATAGACTCTGGTGAGGGAAAAACTGGCAAGTTTATTTTTTCCCTATTGCAGTGAATGGCTCCATAGGCTAACATTTTAATATTTTATTGAAGTATAAATATTGTAAGGAGTCATGTAAAAAATATACTTCATGATATCAAATTAATAGTTGAGATAAATCCAACAACTTGCCACTGTTGGAATTGTCATATCTTTTACAAGAAATGCATTATTAAACCATCTTTTCTGTGATCCAAAGTCCAGCTTTCCAGCTGCTCGCTCCTGATTAGCCAGCCTTTTCCCAGGCTCTGCCAGTGCTGCCTGATGAGGTGTAAATTGTCCTGTCAGAGGACACAATAGGTTTCCTGTGGGCGGAGAAGTACAAGCTGCAGAGCCGATGGCAGGAAGGTGGTGGGGGTAGCCAAATTGGTCGTAAAAGAGAGAATGTCACATTAGGACAGCACAGGCCCACCCCCACATCCTGCTTTTTCAACCACACAGAAGCCTCTGTAATTAGTTTAGGGAGAGGGTTGAAAGGGAATGTTTAGGAAAATTATCCACAGCAGTAGGTTGGGTTAGCCTGATACAGCTTCTCTAGAGAGACTTTCTCATTGTTGGATTTTGATAGAATGGTGCTTTCTGGGATAAGAATATGTACACATTGGAGGAAGTGATCATACACCTGGGTGGTACCCTGCATTACATTGGTCCGGGGTTCCCCCTTGCTTGACCCCCAGAAACCATGGATAAATATGAGAGAGCTGCATAGCTCCTCAGATATGCTGCCTGAAGAGACAAGAAGACGCAGGACTGCCCTGCTGACTCCTTGGCCTGCACCAAGAGGACTGCACTCATCAGGTTTGCACCTACTGCATACTGTGGGACTCAGCACCAGAAGGACTTTGCCTGACTCTGAAAGTCTATGGAGTGGATTCCCTGCAAGCTACAGGTTAACAGAACCCACCAGCATCATCTCTACAAAGAGTCCTCATCCTGGAATACATCCAGTGGACATTTAAGGATTTGGCCAAGTGCATTGTGTGAATTGTAGTCCAGATATCCCAAGGACCATCTAGGAGATCCCAGACCCTTTTATTTGTGTTTTGGACACCTTTAACCCTCAAGAAGAACTTCAGGAAGAAGTTACAGATCTTTGGAGCAACTTTTGGAAAAAGCTCCATAAGGTGACTGACTTGAAGTCGAAAGTCAAGCGGGCTACCTTCAACCACGAACTGGCCTGGATTTCAGCTTCAACCTACAGAAAGCGTTGGAGCTCCAGACTTCCAGGATGTGACCAGAGGCTAGCAGAAAGTCAGGCCGGCAAACCTTCACCAAATTCAGCCAGACGAAGTACCTTGCTAGACGTCGGGAGAAAAATCACCAGAGAAACAACACAGCTTAGTGTATCAACCAGGGCTCCATCGTGGTCAGCCTCAAACTTTGACTTTGTCCTGGTCAAGCATGACCAGATGTCCCAAAGTGGAGCTATATGTTCTTAAGCCCCAGAAAGTGTTTATTCTATAAAAATTCATATCTCTGGTTCCCTATATTGGAGTTTAGTCGTTTTGGTGTTTATTTGCTCATAAAAATATCATCTATTTTTATAAATTGGAGTTGGATTTTTATTGTGTGTTGTGTCTTACTAATTTAATGTATTGGTGTTTTTAAAGGCTTTACACACCCGTCTCCTAAGTTACTCCCTCCTGCTCATTGCCAGCTACCAAGGTTTGAGCAAGGGAATTATCTATGGAGAACTTGACTGAACCTTTTGTGTTTTTGTGGCCATATTAATAGTGGTAAGTCACTACTTATCACTACTAATAATCCACTTTCCAACATGGAGGTGTCCAGGGGTTTAATTGTCTACTTCTCCACAATTACTATGAGAAATCTATCAGCTTGGACAACAAATCCATGTCACTGACATTGTTCTATCACATGCAATTCTGTAGAAAATACTTGGAATTTTGGAAATGTAATTGTGCAGATAGTCGTTTTCACAAATTATGGCAAAGACAAATATGTTGCATTATTAGCAAATATTAATATGAATAGAACTTACCAAACACTTGGAGAAATATCTCCCTTTCTTCAAAACCTGCAACGTTTGTAGCTCTACAGACATACGAACCACCATCACTACTTATGATGTGTTTGATTGTTAATTCAGTGTTACTTCCTCTCAGTGCATATTTCTCACTCTCTTCAATAAGTTTTCCATTCCTAAACAAGGGAACACATAAGTATGTGTTATCATGTTATTCAGATTTCACAAACTGAACTGCTGTTTAGGAACAAACTGACAATAGTGGAAATTTACAACAACTCATCCATTTATTTTATCATAACAGACAGATCAGGAGCAAAATGTCGATGGCTTTTGGGGACCATTGAAAAATGTTATGCAAAACAAAGATTGCTAATAATTGATCAATGTTATATACACATATATCGTTTTGGTATACATATCCATTTGGTTTTGAATCATATACATTCATGTACTTGGAAGGTTCATAGACTGCTTTCCAATATTTATTAAGAATGTTCATTTTACATACATATATAATTGCCTCCAGAAATTCAGTATGTCCATCTAAGGATGATTCTTACAATGAACTCAATTATCATCGAAAGGAATGAGAAGGGTAATGTTACATCTGTCAATCATACATTTTTCAGTCAAACATTTAGCATTGTCCTTCACAGAGAACATACACATATCATCGTAGTCTAGAAAAGCTCTCATTGAAAAAATATACAAAATAGACCAGAAAAAACAATCTTCAGATGTATGCCCCTCTCACACCAATTCCCAATATTACCTCAGATGACACCCTTGGAATTCAACATGACATCTCTCGCTCAGCAATGTTTTATATTACCCATCAATGAAATCGTCCTTCTCAAAATCTAGGAAGATGTCCTTGAAGTAGCCCATTAAGTCAAGTCATGCCTGTTAGAATTTTAGGAGCTTAGCCTTTCAAACAGTGGACCATGACATTGAGCTTCAAATTCCTAATGAATAAAACTGAGCATCATCATATTTAGCTCCAGCCATGTCTTGCTTTACCAGCCTGCTCTCTTCAATAATTGCCTCTCTCCTCCTGAAAATCCTTGTGGATTCCAGCTTAGTCACCCATGATGATGAAGCAGAAATGTAAACATGCATCATAAACAAGAAAAACCTTCACCAGGTCCGAGAAGGATGCTCTGCTGCTGTTGAATAATGGATGCCAGAGAGCCATATCAAGCTTATTATATCCAAAAATGAGCTTCTGTTTATGAGCAGTAAGGCTTAGATAACCTCGTTAATTTCCATCACCCAAGCACATGTCTGTTTGCACAGGTGTGGAAATTATGAGATTTGACAGACAGTCTGATTTTCCCATAATAAATTTCAGCAGTTAAATATAGCCATTGCTTTAAATGGGCCGGTACTCACAGGTACTGAGTACCGGCACTTTTATGCAGTGAGGCAGGAACGAATGGAATCACTGTAAACTGAGCTGTTCTCTTTGGCTTTCCCTTCCTTCTTAGCTATCTGCACCTTAGCGCACATGTTCCCAGAAAAGAGAGAACCGGAAATTTCCAGTCAGGACCCAGGGAAGGATATTGAATAGAATTGTCGAGGAGCATCATGCCCCCTGCAGGTGACTGCCACTCGGTAGCAGGGTAGTGAGGTGCGGGTGTATAAAGGGAAAAAGGGGTAATGTAAGAAACTTAAGAAAGGGAACAGGAGCGGACTACAGCCGCCACCTTTGTTAGACAGGAAACACTGGCCATTTTTGTCTTTACCTCTTCTTATTCTGAAACAGCTAGGAGCTTGGAGGTGACAAACAATTCTTGTAAAATTGTCAAAACTATTTTATTACATGACAACTTTCTCTCAGTTTGTTTTGTTAATCATTTTGAAACATTTTAGACAGTCCTCAAAGACATTTTAACTGATTTCTTCATCTATTTGCAGGTTTAGGTTTATGTCTCAGCAGGGGAACAAAATCGGGTTTCTCTACTTCTCCCAATACTTTTACCGTCCTGCATCTAATAATGCATCAAAAAACGGCCAGGTGGCAACCTTGGCGCAGGCGCTTAGGGCTGGCTCCTGTCTTTCTTGTGGAATGAAATTAGGGGGATGGCTCCAATCCTCCTGGTGAGATCAGGAGACTGGCAAAGATTCTCTCTGGTACAGTGAGATCAGGTGACTGTTTTTTTCTTTTCATGGTATAGTGAAATTAAGAGACTGGCTCCTATGCTACCTGGTGCAATAGGACACTCACCTTAGGAAGGTTAGCAGTTTCTGCCGAGATCGGTGTGGGATGTGCAGGTCTCACATTTTAATCCTGGGGAAGATGTTTCAGCAGTTAATCCTTCCAAGGTTGATAGACTAGATATACATTTTGAATCGGTGGAAAGAATTTGATATAATACTGTTTTATGTAAAGAGTTTAGTGAAAGCGGTATAAAATAACAGATTTTTGTTTTAGCGAATGGAAAGGTCATTCCTTTGTCACTGGTCCACGGAGTAACACAAACACAGGTGTGGTTTAAGCAGAGCGAGGTCGCTGAATCTTGTGAATAACTCAGGGAGTGTGGATTCTGCAAAGGTTTAGGGTAACCCCTCAGTTATCTGCTTAACATGGCGCAGCACCCACATGGCTAGATCTTCGGAACCTGCAATACTTGCTGGACCTCCACGTTCCAAAAAGAGATTTAAAGGTATCTCACCCAGGTGGGTGTAAATCTTAAACATACATTAAGAATAGTAAAGAGCACTGCCTTTGTGTCGAAACCAGTCAGAAAAAGTGAAAGGGACTGGGGACTCTGATCTCAGATTTGCATTCTCACAGTGGAGAGCATGTTCTGTGTGTTTGTGGAATCCATGTGTGGCACAGGACTTGGGGATCTCCAAAAATGGTTCAAAAATCAATTTGATAGGGAAGACCAGTGCACCCATCTGAAGTAAGCCTCTCTGGGCCTGGCTCCAGGTTCCCCATGACTTAAGTCGGCCCTGTTCTGTAGACCCACGTTTATGTGTGATTTTATTTGTGTTATTTCCTTTCAGGGAAGATTCCAAACTGCTTAAAAATGGTGAATCATTTGTTATTACTGGGCATTAAAATATACTTGTGGACTCTTAAATGAGAACTGTCAGTCTTACCAACTTGATTGGCAACGGATTCTTGAGCAGTAGTGTGCCATGTGGTGCAGTGGGGAGGTTGGGATACTTTGGATAAAGTGTGGATAATCTGTGGTACCACTCTCTTTAGAACAGCAGACCTAAGGTATCTGAGGGATGCCAAGAAGGGGCAAATATGATAAAGTGCCCACTCCCAATAACCCATTTAACCCCACAACATAGTAATATCTGCTGCATCGCCTGTATGGTGTGCATTCATGGTATCTCTAGGCCTTATAATAAAAAGTAGCAAGGGGAGCTTTCTGTCTTTGACAAATACTGCTTCTGTAACATGCACATTTTTTGAAGCATTGTTTATTAAGTTGTAAACGCCCTATTTATGTGAATTCCCTATGGGACTGTCCCCACCCATTTCCACCACTTTCGTTTTTTGATCTTTTGAGATATCACTGAGTTGCCTCTAAATACTTCTTGGCCTGGGTCTGTCTGCATCAGTAGGTGGTGTAATATATCCAGCCTTACAAATTAGGTTTTGTGATCTGGGTGGGTTGAGGGTGTGCATTAGTGTTCATAGTGGGGTAAGATTTAATAGCTTTGTACTTAAAGATGAAAGCTGTGTAAGCTTCTCATTGTGTCTGCCAGTGGGACACAAAGGCACACATCCAATCCTTGGCCTCTCAGCAGAGTGCACAAAGTAATAGTTCCATATTTGCTAATTTTAATTTTGATCATAAAGGTAAGATCATAAAGGTAAGTGTGCAAAGAAGGTAGGCACCTGATGAAATATTGACAAAATATAATGGTGTGTTTACAGGTGAGGAGAGAGAGACTGAGCACGTTTGTGGGTGTGAATGAGCACAGTGAAGGGGAGGTGAAAAAGGATGCAGAAGTACAGAGTAAAGACATCTGAAAAGACAGAGATACTGTGAAGATTTCAGAAAGAAAAAAGGGTGCAAGTGTGTACCCCTAAAAAGGGGAGGATGGAAATGATTGACATTCCAAGGACCACTACCCCTTCCAGACCTTACTAATGTCTATTTCATTCTCAGAATTTCAGAATTGAAATATTTTCAATTTTAATTATTCATAAAAAAACAAACTGACCACATTAGTCATAATTGTATATATTATCAAAATTCTACATTCTCCTTGTACCATTTGTGCAGAGGCAATCTGCCCAAATGTTAAATAGTAAAGGTATCCTTTGGTACATGCAAGAGCAACAAGCAACAAAGATAACAAATATCTCTATGATGCGCACCAAGAAAATCTGGACCCCATCAAATGTTTGCCTTTAGCTCCACCCCCAAGCCACACCCCCTGGCCAGCCCCCTAGCCCAACTTGGTGAGTACCTGCACTTATTTTTTTCCATTTACAGCACTGAATATAGCGAAATTTGCTGGGTAAATAATATCCGGTAAATACCGGGACATGCAGACTTTGATGCTGTAAGCGGCCAAAATCTGCATGTTGTGCCCCATTACCATGGGGAAAGTAGTTATTGGTGTTATTTACTGCATTGGATAAATAACAATCCCCAGGCGTAATATTGATTGGCTGTGATAAATAACCCACCAATTATGTAGACCCGTCATTGAGGCATAAATGTAGAACTCGGCCAGCTACTCATTGCTGATCTGTCAATCAACTGTGCCATAAATTCGAATGTTGCACTTGAAATAACGTATTCCATAGAGCCCGGTAAAGGAATGTGATTGTAAGAGCTGAAAAGTATCTCCATGTATTCTGCACCGTAGGTTGATTGAATGATGGCAGTACATGAATGGAAGATAATATTGAGGCTTTAATCTTTCTACTCAAGCTTCTGCAACACCGAAATGTGAGCCAAGGAATCTTAGGTAACTACTTTATTCTCTATTTCGGTATTCGGAAGTAAAAAAATAAATAAATGAAAGCATCCAAATGTATACATTTACCTATTCATCTATTTGGATGGTTTATATCGGCTCATGGATACCTCAGGTACTGTGTACTTCAGAATAAAGTACACAATTGAGGAAGAGGAGGAGTCCAGTAGTTTATAGGGCATGCATTCCATCCAATAATCCCCAATCACCCCCACGAGGCCTGCAATTTAGTCAATTGTTATTCAGAATAATTTATATTGTAGATGACTCCTGCTTTAAAAGCTTGTTTCACAGCATTCTAAAGTTTTAGACCTTAAAATCATAGGAAACTGCTGCTGTGTTTTTCCTTGGCAAGGTGTGCTGTGTAATCCGATGTGAAGTAGTTGAACAGAGATTACTGGTTGGGATGTAGATAGAGACAGGATTCTGCATGCACCACGGGCCATTTGCCCCATATGTTTTGTGTACAATGGAGGTAATGTTAAATGTAAACCTCTCCTCAGCCAATGAAGTGCTTTCAATACTGACTTTACATGTTCATGCTTTTTGAACGTTTGGTCACAATCATGCTGCATGGTTCAACAGTTGGTGCCTTGTTCTGATCTGTTTTTTCCAAAGTCCTGTATGTAGTGCATTGCAATAGTACACACATGCCAATAGCAAGGATTTTCTCAATACCACACAATTGGTGCAGCAGAGTATAGGCAGGAACTTTTGAAATAAGGATAAATTCAAATGTACTCCATTAACTGCAGTATTGATTGCAGTTGAACATGACAAGAAGAGTAATAACAGAACCACTTTACTTGCATTCGGAAATTTGGAGAGTGTGGTTCCAGCATATGTGCAATTGAAAGGGAATAGTTTTTGGTCTGTACCAACAAACTGTAGAATCTCAATTTGTACCCTATAATACAGGACATTTTCATGCATCTAGTGGTATTTGCGGTGAAGGCAGATTAGGATTCCATTTCAGTCTGCTTCAAACAAATGTGTATCTGAGTGTTAATGACATACGTTTGCAACCATGTCCAAGTAAATTTAGGGAGAAGGTGGGGTGATGCATGTATAGGTTGTACAGTAGCCATCAGAGTGTTGAGACTGCAAACCTAATTCATATTTGTTGGTTGCAATACTGAGGAAGGAGCATATCCAATCTAGGCTTGACCATGTAATCCTGTCTATTACTGGATTTTACTCAAAGTATTGTGTGGTAAATTGTATTTCATGATGATGAGAGATGGAGTAGAAACAAAGCTGAGTGGCAGATTTCACTCACAGACATGAGAATGTCTTCTCTAATTTTGTCCACCATTTAATGTATTTAACGAAAAATATGCAATTGATAAAAGGAGTAAATGAGATACAATTTAAGATCACTATCCAAAAGGGATTAAATGTAGGGCACGTTAAAATATGCAATGTGGGCATCTATTAAAGTCCGCTGAAGGTTTTGGGAATCAGGTTGTAAGACATCTGATGACAGTGAGGCCACGTATGAGCCATGGCATAGCTTCTGCACTTTCCAAACAGAAAGACCTGCAATTGTAGGCAAGTATCAATTAGGATAATCTATGTTCACCTTGGTAGCAGTTGGCTGAGAAGGAAGCAGTCACCATAGTAGATATCTGAGATGATTGTAAAAAATAAACACAAACCCAGTTAAAGAAATAAAGAAATTACACTTTCTAATCAGATTCAATTAACAAACACCACAAATGTAATAAGCAACATTACAGAAAAAAGTAAAATTACAGGTAGAGACCAAAGGTTGTGATGAAAAAAATCCACTGCATTGAGATAAGGGTTTCAGTTTCTAGAAGGACCACATAGCACTAAAGGCCTCACTCTCAGTAATAGTCCGTTCTTTTCTTTGCATGGCAAATTATTCCTTATAAATGGAAGAGGCCGTTCATGTCTATCCTGGCCATCTTCATTCAGTTGTGATGAGATTGCATCTGTCGCATGGACTGAAATACTTGCCTGCACTATGTTTTTTGCTATAATCATGTACCTTCAGAACTGAGAATAAACCCAAATTCTCTCTGAGGGGAATTAAGACAGTCTGGCATGGTGGCCTCAAATGAACAATTATGTTTTTTTTCTGGAAATAAGCCTAGATAGGGGTGCCCTCACACCATTTAATGAGCCTTGTATCATAGTCTAAGAGGCCTAAGCATGTCTCCTCATCTGAATTTGGGACTTGGTAGACTTCCAGTTTACAATGGACTGCATTAGAGTGGCTGCACAATGGCACGTACAACTGGTGGTCAAGGAATGTGAAAGAGACCTGCACTGACTGTCTTAAATGGTCATTCCTGCCTGGAGCAGAACTGGAAGCACCCTTTCTAGGTCTACCAGGAGATCCTACCCACTGGAACTATCAACACTCATGACATCCCGATAGACAGCACTGGAATCAACTAACCAAACACGGACCTAATTGGAAAACATGCACATGATTGCAGGGATATTTAACAAAGCAGTGCAACAACTTGAGTCGAAAGTGAATATAAGAATTTGAAAAAGATGACCTCTCATTCCCATGCTTGGTGAATAGTATCTGTCAATATACTGAACTCAGGTAAAACATACATAAAAACCTAGAAACCTCAAACTATCAATGATCACATTTGATGTATTATTGGGGTGTGCATTTTGCTCAGTGACTGAGATGAGCCCCTGAGTTTCTGACATTCTTCATTGTGGGATGTCCTTTGTCACACGTACTCCTGGACAGGGTCAAGAACTGCTGCAGAGTTCACTTTCACCATGGTACAATGTTAGACACTTTCCAAAGGATGCTGGATCTCATTTTATTTGCCATCACATGCCTCTTGATCCTGACAGGAGGTTCCTTAGTGTGAATATCATGCACAAACCATGTGATAAGCCCTGGATTAAGTGAAGACAAGTCGGTGTACCGGTGTGCTAGCTATAGTATGTACATGGACAGTGTAAACCCCTCTGATACCTAGTTCATGTTGAGATTCTTGGTGAAATTCTAGTAATAACTGTTACTCTCATTGACCCCCTTAAACACACACATTTGTAGAGCACACATTCACCCCAGTGGGGGAGTTTTGTCCCAATTGACACATCACAGAGATTTGCTGTTACCTATGGTAAGAATTTTATTGATTTCAGTAGGAAGAAACACTAAGTGGAACCTGTGAACATGGTGACCTAAAACAGGTCCATAGCTTGAATGCATTATTCCCATTAGTCACCAGATTTTATAGAGAAATCTCTATGCAATAGTGTTAAGGACAGACATTTCTCTATTTCCCTAAACATTATTTTACTTTGAGCAATAGTTGGATTCCAATTAACACAATTTTAACATGCCTGTGGAAAAGAGACTGTAGGGCTTGTGGTGGTAAGATTAGATAAGATAATATAAGGAGAAAAAATAAATACAAGTCCTAGTCTGAGCCCCAACAGGTACACCTCTACGATGATGGTTTCTTGACTTTTATAGAATTCCCAAACCTCTTTATGAATATGAACAGTAGAACAGCCGCGAGGAAACCCCTGCTGACAACACCCCTAGATTGAAAACAAGTGTATTCTAGTGATTTGTAGATCAAAATGTGCAAGGTAGTGCAGAGGAATGGTAACAAATTAGTACTACAATTAGCCCATGACAAAAATACAGGAGAAGATTTAGAAACACAGAAAACACAGAAAATACAATACAAGATTCTCTGATATTTCTTTTGGTCTGGTGCGTACAAAGATGGCAGGAATTACTTTTGCCCATTAAAGTAGCACCATTTGACCAAACTACCACAGCACTGAGGGCATACTGGGACTCTCTTGGGTGCAATATAATTAGATATTGGCCATATTAAACACCTGACATCAAGTTATGGAAGTCATTAAAGTATGAACCACCAACCACCCACACCTCTTTACCCTTTTCTTCCTGCTTTTCTCTTTCCTATATTGGTTCATCTAAGGGAATCTTAACCGAAAAGGGTACTGGCTTAGTGTACAAAACCATGAAGATTAAAATAATGCATAGCTACCACTTTTATCTTCAAACAGACAACTTGTTGAGAGACTTACATATACTTTAAATTTATTGTTTTAAAAAGTCAATACATTGAAAAAAGGACAGATGCCTTGGGTGTTTTTTGAAGTGAAATAAGACACTGAAATATCCCAGGGCTTCATCCAATTTTAGATTATATATACATATGTCATGCACACACACTGGATATGATTTAAAAAAAATTGCATTTGCATCCTTGTGTACAGGATTCTCTGTCCTTCTTTTCATTTGAACTTCAGGGTCATAGTAAACCTGGAATGGGTACACTAACAAATTTAAAAGAGATGGTTCGAAGTGAGTGAAAAACTGTTGCTGCTGTTACTGAAGTTGTAGACCATGTACATTGTAAATGGAAAGTACCATTTTCCAAATCCAAACCCCTATGCACTTTACTATTAGAATATATAGCTGTGGTCACTCCAAGATGACAGTGCAGAATGTAAACCACTTGAGAAAATGTGTTGATTCTCTCTGCCATCAAGCTCCTCTATGGATAAAGGGGCGGCCATCTTGTAACTGCTAAGGAGTGCACCTCAACCAGCCCATCTCTATTCCGGAGGTCGCCAGGTTCACTCTTGACCTTTATGGAATTTCGGGGTCCCTATGCCTGCTCTTCATTTACTGGCTCTCCAGCCATTCTAGGGATGAAGGGACGGCCATTTTGTAACGGCTAAGGAGTACACCTCGACCACCCCGTCTCTATTTCTGAAGGACACAAGACGCACTCTAGTCTTTAATTGGGCCACTTTACCTCTATTTCTAAGCACTCTCCTTTATCTGGACTATTTCTCCTCCTCTTTCTGATCGATACCCACATCATGGCTCAGCTCTCCTCTTGCTCCTCTGACCATCTTGCGCAGGTAGGTCTTAATTCTTTTAAGATTATCTACCCCTCCAACCTATCGAAGAAAGCGAAAAAGACCTTCAAACACAACCTCCTCAAACGATGTCCTGAAACGCTTATCTCGGACAGATATATTTCCACGAAGGGCTCTGTGGTGACAGACCTCATTTTCTACACTAACAGAAGAGCCCAGTGCAGAAAGACTCTAACTTCTGCGCTTCGCTCCAAACAACTGACCAAAACACCACACAGCTTCCGTTTAACCACACTACCCTCCCCTGCCCTTATGGCAGATTTGAACATTTCCTGATACAATAATGGGAACATCCTTATTCAAGCCTCTGACCTGAACCTCAAGCGCTTTGAAAGTAACTTTTCAAGGATTAAAAACACACTTAATAACTCGAACCCAACCGCGCTCCTTCATAGCAGTCTACCCACAATATCTGCTCCCGCTTTACCTTACGCCTCTTCTTCCCCCAATTCTGCATCCCCATCTTTACCTATTTACTGCTCTGCTTTATCCAACACCTCTGAGGGTATGTATTTCACCCACCCTACTAATCCGGTCAACCCTGTTATTCCTCCCGTGGGCAATGGTAGTACCTACCACCAAGTTGCTGTCCCCAGTACTTCTCCTCCTTACCCACTCCTCCCATCAAATTTCACGTCACCCACTTTACCTACTTGCCGTTCTGTTATCTCTCCTCGTACTCCCAGTACTTCTCCTCGTTACCCACACTCACCGTCTTCTTCCTCCTGTGCGTCCCCTAGCGCCCATGGTAAAACCACACTGCCCGTTACTTATCCCACGCTAGGATCTGATCAGCACCCCATTGCACCTAATCCTACGCCCCTGCATGCTAATACTCCTTCCTTGGTAGATGTCGAGACCACTTTCAAACGGGACTCTATCTCCCCCTGTAACTGTGGTAAGGGACATACTCTGCCATCCAATACCCCTCTCTCAACTGGGTCAGACACATTGTCTCATTCTGGGTCGGTTGTGGAGAGCATTAACTGCCCTTACCTTGAGGAGAAGATTGCTGACCTCAAGCAGGATCTCCTTGTGGTCAAAGAGATCATGCAGACCCTTTTACAGTTTTCCTTGATGATGGAAAAGGTCTGGAATTTACACCCCTCCGCGGGGACCGATCAACTCAATCAACCAAGAGTTTTTTACGGCAGGGACGAACAGTCCTTCATCCTCTCTCCACCTAGCTCTAGTTGGAGCTCCAGGCCTCTCCCTAACCACCATTCTAGGCCCCTTAGGTTTCAGCCTCAGTTGTCGGCTAAGGACACTATCGCTCTTTTATCATCGTACAATGGCTCGAGGGTTTTCTCCTCCTCTAACTCTACTATCAACATCCCTACTATTACCTCTGACCCTGACAGGGAACCTAGGGTCAACCTCAGATCTGTCAATAAGAAAAACCTACTTCAAATAACTACCTCTCATCATGAAGGGGTCACTACCAACCCTCACATCAAACCGATGCTGCTCAACTGCAGATCGGCTGTGAAGCATGCAGCTGATATTTCTGATCTCATCATCTCGCAAGAGTTGGACCTATTGATTCTCACTGAAACCTGGCTCAATGATGCCTCCTACCCTGTTCTCAACATCTTAATCCCTCCTGACTATGACATTATCAGATGCGATCGACTTGTTAAAACAGGGGGGGGGGGCATTGCCTGCATTCATCGCTCCAGCCTCACTATAAAGCAATCTCAAATTGTTTTGCTGTCTTCATGTGAGCAACTAGTCACTGAAATATGGAATAAGGGCAAGGTTGTCCGTGTGCTTCACCCAATCTACCATCCTCCGGGTGACAATCTGCTCTTCATAGAGCAAATCATGGAGGTCATTAGCTCGTGCTCGGACCAACTCTGCCATATCTTAATCGTAGACTTTAACCTCCATTGGAATGACACAAATGATCCTTTAATCTACTCCTTTAAGGCTTTCCTCTCCGATCTCAACTTCTCACAGTTATGTAAGGGACCTACACACAACAAGGGCACCACCCTTGACCTTATCATAGCTAAAGACAATATCATACAGCTGGGTGACATTTTACCCTGTGACTGGTCGGATCATCAAATTTCCTTCCACAGCTGGAAAAGGTCTCGTGCAGACAGGGCCAACCTCTTAGAGCTAAACAACTGACTCGCAATCTTAGAGACATCAACATCAATGTTCTAACTTCCATCACCAAGAATAGGCTCCAGCCTCCTCCTAACATGACCAACCTTGCCGATCTCTCGGATCACTACATTAGCACTGTGGCTAATATCTTTAACACTATTGCACCGAAACAACTCAAAAGGATTCCAGTCAAACAATCCAAACCTTGGTTTAATGGTGCCCTAAATGATGAACGTCGCAAACTCAGACTCTCAGAGAGGCTTTGGAGAAACGCGCCCTCCACCACAAGCCTCTTTCAGCTAAGGAAGTTGAGAAGTTCATACAACAAACACATCCGCATGGCTAAAACCGACCATTTCAGAGCTCAGCTGGATGGAGCTAAAAATAGACCCAAGAAGCTATTTGAAATCATCAAGCAACAAGCGAACCACTCTTCCAACCTTACCTCGACTACCTTGACCTCGCTTCAGAGTGGTGAGGACTTCTCAGTGCACTTCTCTGAAAAAACAAGACACATTGAACTTGAGCTGCAACCAGTCACTCCCATTTTGCGGCCTCGGAACTACTCTGCATCATTAGCTGAGCCGGCGGAACCGTTGTTAGTGTCTTTACCCTGTGGTTATTCTCCCAAAAACGGCGCCTCTTGGAATTCCTTTCTCCTGCCAGATGTCACAAGCTGCTCCACGCTATGGCATCCTTAAAACCTTCCAACCATTTCAGCGATCCACTACCTGCTAAGTTTTTTAAACATCTCAATTTGGCCATTCTCCCTCTTTGGTCCCAGATCATTCACGAATCTCTCCTGCAGGGGAGGATCCCAGATTGCCTCAAGTCTAGGCAAGTCACTCCCATCCCTAAGAAACCCAACACTGATTTATCTGATCCTAACAACTTCCGGCCTATCACCAGCATCATGGCTCTAGCTAAATTGGTCGAGAAATGCATCCACACGCAGCTCTGCAACCACATAGAGAAATTTCAACTCCTTGACCTCTATCAATCGGGTTTCAGAGCAGGGCATAGTACTGAAATGGCACTAACTCACATTGTGGATGATGCCCTGAGTTCCCTTGATCAAAATGTCCCTTGTCTTCTGATCCTTCTTGACCTGTCCTCAGCATTTTACACCATCAAACATGATAACTTGATTGCTCTTCTTCAATAGAGGATGGGTCTCTCGGGACCGGTCTTAAATTGGTTTGCCTCTTTCTTACATAACCGCACTCAAAGAATCAAGGTTAACCACCCCCTTGCTACCAGTACCCCTGTCACGATTGGAGTTCCTCAAGGTTCCGCACTCTCGCCCACTCTTTTCAACCGTGCTATGGAACCCCTCACTGTCATTCTGAACCATTCTAACATTCATTACCACATGCACGCGGATGACACGCAACTGTACTTGAAGATTTCCTCTTCAGAGGACATAATAACGTTAAACGATACACTCTCACAAACCCAACGATGGTTAGCCCAGAACCATCTTTTGCTAAATACACTCAAAACTGAATTACTTCTGATTGCCCCCCACAACCACTCTGCACCTACCCTTGACTGGCTTAAACAACTCACTGCTCTAAACTGCACCCCTCATGTGGTTGACTCCGCTAAATCGTTAGGCATTACCTTGGACAAATACCTAAATATGCAAGGGCACATCAGTGCAACTATTAGGGGAGCCAACTTTCAACTCAACACTCTTAAGAAAATCAAACCTTTCCTTCCCCCTGAAGACAAAAGGCTGGCAGTGCAATCCCTGGTTATCTCTCGATTGGAATATGGTTTGGTGACCCTTGCTGGGCTTCCCAAAGCTAGCCTGGCCCCGCTCAGAGCCACTCTAAACGCTTCGGCCAGGCTCATCACTGGCTCCAGAAAGCATGACCACATTTCCCCCAACCTTATGCAACTAAATTGGCTATCTATCGAAGCTAGGATACGTTTCAAGATAGCTTGCTTTACGCATAAAGCCATACATTACAACACCCCGGTTTACCTGGCGAAAAAGCTTGAACTATCTGGCTCATCTCGGACCCTAAGAAGTTCGTCCACCCTACTTCTGAAACCTCCCAAATTTAAAAAGAAAAGAACTTACAATCGTGCCTTCTCCGGACTTGCTCCAAGAATTTGGAACGCTCTTCCTCCCGAAATCAGGTCCAATCCTTCCACTGAATCTTTCAAGAAACATGTCAAATGGCTACTCTTCAGTGAACATTAACAGCCTCAACCTGTACTCCTTCTCAAGCCCCCTGTCTACAGATTTGATACTTATTTTACACCTGTAGGACTTGGCCCTTTTGGCTAAAGTTCCCTAAACTTTTTGCTTTTCCCCTAGACCTTTTTTCTGACATTGTGTTGCCAACTTAGATGCTTTGGACACTTTGCCACTGCTAAACAGTGTCAAAGTGCAAGTGTTCCCTGTATAAAGTGTAATGGTAATTGGTTGTCCATGATTGGTATGTTTGCCTTACTAGTAAAGTCCCTAGTAAAGTGCACTATGTGTGCCAGGGCTGGTAATGCAAATGCTACTAGTGGGCTGCAGCACTATTTGTGCCACCCACACAAGTAGCTTGGAAAAGGGAACTCAGGCCTGTCACTGCAGTGCCTGCGCGCAGTTTGCTAACTGCCATGTTGTTGTTCTGGCAAGTGCACCCACTTGCCAGACCTTACCCGTCCCTTTCTATGCACATCAGACATCCCTATGGTAGGCCCAAGGTACCCTCTGGGGCAGCGTGCAGTGCAGGTGAAAGGTAGGACATGTACTAAGGTGTACCATGTCCTGACAGTGAAATAATCTCCATTTCGTTTTTCACTGTTGAAAGGCAATCTTGCCCATAGGACAGAATGGGGAGGCTGTGAAATATGTTTTCCAGCTTATCTTCCCAAAGGCTTAAGATGGAGAGGTGGCGTTTAGTATGCCTGAACTCACAGTGTAATAACAAATCTTTTTATGAAGGTGGTTTTTGCATTGTGTGTTTAGAAGCCACTCTTTTAGAAGTGGCTGAGTTTTTGTGTTCTAACATTTCTGTGTGTCTCTGTCTGGTTGTGGATTGACTGTCTGGATTTCAAAGTGATAGGATCTGGGGAATGTCTTGACCCAGGGGAGGAGGTGAGACAGCAACAGGCTTACCTGCATCTGGAGTGTAGGGGGAGGAGTAGCCCCTAGAGGTGAAGAGGCCTGGGCTGCAGCCATAAACCAATGGCTCCATCCCCTGCTGAGTGATTGAGGATCCAGACCCCCACTATCAAAGGAATAGAGGTGTCACTGGCAGGGAGGCACCCAGAACTGGTTTGAACAGGGGTCAGTGCCCCCTGAACACAAAGACTTCAAAGCCATTGAGGGGTATAACTATGAGAGCTGAAGCCCCTGAACTTTGGAGAATGGCTTGATCAAGATTGAACAAGACTGGTGGCTACTTCGTGGTCAAGAGGAACCTTTGCCAAGGAAGAAACAACTGAATAGACTGAAGGATAGGACTGACCCTTGCTGTGTGTTCTGGGGCTGGCCTGCAGTTTGCTGTTTTTACCAAGGAAAGGCTAAAGGGACTTTGCTGTGTGCTGTGTCCCCCTGCTTGAAAGGACTTTGCTGTGTGCTGTGTCCTGAAGTAACTTATCCCCAAGGGCCCGAGGTGATCTGGCTCCCTGTTGCGGAAACTCAGGAACACAAAAGTTTCCAGGAGTGTCTCTGTGACGCTGTGTGCGTGTGCTTGTTGCAGCCTGAGACCCTCGTAAGAAGTGCCCTGTGATCGTGGGCACGTGGAGTCCAAGTGAGTCTCATCAACGCTGTGTGCGTGTGCTTTGTGCAGCGTGAGACCTTCCTGAGGATTGCCTTGTTATCGTGCACACCCGGAATCCAAGTGAGTCTCCTCGACGCTGTGTGTGTGTGCTTTGTGCAGCGGGAGAACTACGCGAGGATTGCCTTGTTATCATGCACCCGGAGTCCAAGTGAGTCTCATCGACGCTGTGTGCGTGTGCTTTGTACAGCGTGAGACCTTTGCGAGGATTGCCTTGTTAACATGCACCCGGAGAAAGTGAATCTCAACGACTCTGTGCGTGTGTTCTTCGTGCAGCCTGAGACCGTCGTGTAGAGTGCCCGGTGATTGTGCACCCAAAGCTCAAGGGAGACTCAGCGACGCTGTGTGCGTGTGCCCGGTGGCAGCCTGAGATCTTTGTAGCAGTAGGGGCCCGGACCGGCAGCCTCGGAGGAGCTGAGCCACCGGCCCGAGCCCGCCGTTGCCCATTCACAAAGATTGCATCTGAGGCCCAAGTCGTTGGAAGAGGAGAGGAGAGTGGGTTCGCGCCCCCCAGGTAATGTGCGTCGACTCCTGGGGCGGGGTGCGGGCTCGGAGGGAGACGCTCTCGGCCTCTCTCTCATTTCAGCAGCGCGAGCCTCTGCTTCGGCTCGTATCGCGGCCCGTGTTGCCAAAGGAGTGGCAGTACCGGGGCCGGAGTGCGGAGTTGCACTTTTTGTTTCACCATACCCGTGTTGGGGGCAACTGTGACAGAGGCTGACTGCGAGTCAGACGGAGTGGCGGAGAGACCGCCTAAGGCACCGTGATCAGTGCCGGAGAGTATTACGCATTAGCTGATTTCTGAATAACGAACTACCTGATTGACGTATTACACATTACATAATTTCTGAATAATGAACTACCTGATTGTCGTATGACGCATTGCATTGTTCCTGCATAACGAACTAACTGATTAGCGTATTACGCATTGCATTATTCCTGCATAACCAACTACATGATTAGTGTATTACGCATTGCCTTATTTCTGCATAACGACATACCTGGTGGTTGTATTACGCATTGCATTATTTTTACATTGCAAAGTACCTGATTGTTGCGTTACGCATTGCATTATTCTTACATTGCAAAGTGCTTGATTGGAGCGTTACGCATTGCATTATTTCTACATTGCACAAGTGCCTGATTCTAGCATTCCAAACTGCATAACATGGTATTAGGATTTCAGTGAAATGTTTAGAAGTGCTCATTAATATCGTTGGAACTTACAAGAGCTGGCTGGCCTAACAACCGGCCAGGAAGAATATTACAAATACGCATATGTTGGATTTATATTGTGTGGTCTTATCGTATATCTTTTTTATAATAAATTTATACTCGTTTTTATAAAACTCGTGTGGAGTCTATTTGTAGTGTCATCATTGGATTGCTGTGAGCGTGGTTGCAAATACTTTACACATTTGCCTTGAAGAAAAGCCTGGCTGCTCGTGCCAAGCTACCGAGGGGGTGAGCGGGGGCTATCTCAGAAGGTGACCTTCCTTTCCCTGACGTGGAACCGCGGGTCCCTATTTGGCCTAAGGTACCTACCTCAGCCACCCAGGGATCCCGGGTCTAACAACACCGTTGTTAAGATTTACTTTATGCTTGTCTGTCCAATTGTTATCTCGTGCTATGGTCCTTCTGAAACTGGTCTGGCCGGGCCGACTCCCCAGCCCCGGACCATGATTGTTTCCCCCCCTTTGTTTGACAGTGTGGTGACTTAAATACATCATTTGTGCCATTATGTTGGTTTTACTCGTACTTTCACCTCTTTGTACAGCGCTCTGATACCCGTTAGGGTCATGTTCGCACTGTATAAAACTCTTCAAATAAATAAATAAATTCTAACATGCTGAATACCCTGATACCCTTTAATCATACCTAGATGTTGGTCCCAACAATGCTTTATATCCTATACCTTCCTCTAATTTGGACCTTCCATGATGTGAACATTAGAAGACGACCTTAACTCATTAAAGGTCGAAACTTTGTTGACCTTCCAGCGCAATCATTGGCGCAAGTCAACTGTTCACGAAATTGTCTATCCCTTGTAAAACAATTCTTGTCAATATCAATCGTGAACCTGAAAGTACCTTGTATATATTGTTAATTGTGTTTGCCCTGCGCCGTTCCTCGCTGTGTCACTTGCGCCGCTCACCATTTGTCCCACGAGCACTCATGTGCACAAGTTTTTCCGGGTTACGCCCACATTTATTGTACACAGTGCTGATACTGTTCCCTTGCCTATTATTTGTCCTTAATACAGATTGCTTCTTGCATCTCTTACCTATCCTGGAGTCTCTCTTTTCTTTCTTTGCAACTTAATGTGCATGTGTACTACTACCAGCATTTTAGTTACAATCGTTTTATTGACATTCAGAATACAAATTTCCTTTCAAATGATAACAATCAACTTAAATCACCCCATACTCCTCCCCGTAGAACTGCTGTATTCCTTTCTGTGGTGAGTAAATATTTATTGCCTTCTGTCTAATTCACAAGGATTATTGAGAGCTCTATTAATTTGAGCCTTGTCCCACGTTACTCACATTATCTACCATTCTCAGTGTTTGTAGTCTCTTGTGGTAAGGTATGCAGAAATATTTGTGTCAAACATTGAAGTACTCTGCCCAAAGTTTCTGATACTGTTTTCTTTGTCCAAGATCTCATAAGCTAACTTTTCCAGCCCCCTTTTTAACCTTTTGTACCCTTAACTAAACCCTAGTGCCTCTATTTCTCACCTGCACCCCCAGAATAAAAGGATCGCCTACTCTGCCACATGTAGTAAAAAGGAATTTGTTTTACCTCTAGTGTTCTATTGTGGGTAGATCTCCTAAGAGGGTGTAACAAGCAATCTCACCAATATCTTATAGAAATGTCTCATGTCTGAGATGAGTGTTTTAATCAGTTTTTCAAAAGCTGCGAGCAACATAAATCCTCCCTCTTTTATTTGGGGTTGCATGACCTAGCTCCTCCCTGTATGTATCAGTAGTATTCCTGTTGTTGTAACCCAAATTCTTCCCTAAGTTGTTGGAAGGTTTATATCTGGTGTTTTTCGAATATGTGAACCAAAGTGTTATATCAAACCACTGAATGTTTTTTATTTATACCTGAGGTAAAATGCATATTATTCAGCAAGGATGTAAATGGTGCTGGGTATGAAGTCAAAAGCTTTGTCACATTTGCAAAGTGAATTTTGTTACTGGGGACATATAAAGCCAGATTATGTTGCGTTCCAGGTATCCATGCAGCCTCCTACATGGATCTGCTTCAAAGTGCATGATCAACATAGCACTGTTCCTTTTGTATTTCCACATGGGACAATTCAAGCAGATAGTGTAAGTGGGAAAGTTGATAATATTTCAAAAGGTGTGGTATGCCCAGTCCTATCCAACTGTGTGCCACTGTACCCTATTACCATCTAATTTATAACATTTTCCTTGTCAATTGAAATACATACATTGGATTTATAAAGTTTGTATGCCATTGTCCAGGATCATCAGTGGCAGTGTATTTAATATGTACAATATTTTCAGTAGCAATGTCATTTGAGCAGTCACTATGTGGCTCACCCACGATATTTGATTTGTATGCCAATTGGTTAATTCAATTTTCACCATATTCTTGGATAGATATTTGACAGTAATTATGCCCAAGTATTCTAGGTCTCCCTATATTTCTATATTGATTTTCAGGGTTTGTATAATCTCTGTTGTTTTTTAAGGTTTAGGCCCACTGATTTTGTTAATATGATCTTAAATCTTGATAATAGTTGGTAATGTCTGCAGTTCTCGTAGGAGTGATGGGGTAGATGTATCGGAACTAGTCATGTTGAGCATAATATTATCTGTGAAAGCTATTGCTTTGAAGTTGTCTGGCTCCAGTTCCACTCCTCTGTTGGGTTATTTCAAACCTTTTGCAAGAACGGTTTCAGGGCTAAGGTGATCAGGCCTCTCCCTATTCCTTCCTCTTTTGATGTTAACCTTATCAGTAAGTCTGTCATTCACAATGATCCTTGCCCCTAGATTCCTATATTGCAGCATAATTACCCATGCAAAATGGAGCTACAACACCATCTTCAGGATACCGATCACCAAGGTCCTATCCACCCTATCAAATAAATTAAATTTGTGGATCAGGTGACAATAAGACTGTTGCATTAACCCTCAGTGCCACACCAATAATATTATTTATTTTTATTTGTACAGTCACAAGTTTCTCCTTCCAGAGTAAAGCATCTTTGATTGAGTTTGATCAAGTCTGGGAACAGTTTATCTAATCCTATCACTCACTTTGACACACAGTTTTGCATCTAGTGTGAGTAATAAATTGGGCCTTTAACATTGGCAATCGGTGTTAGCTTTTGCTTGTTTATGAACTTAACTAATGTATGCCTCAGTCATGGATAGAGTCAGCGCAGCGTCTGTGATCATAGCATTTATCAGGTTTGTTAACTATTCAAGCAAAAGTGGTGCAAATGATTTTTAAAACTAGCTGACAAGCCTCACTGGCCCAGGCCTTTGAAAGCTTGAGAGTTTGTGTTGCCTTCGAGACTTCTTCTAGTGTAATCATCTTTTTAAGGTCCTCCCTAGCCATATCAGATATTGTTGCCAACCAGATGTCTGACTGATATTCTTTATTGTCTGTCATTCAGTTGAGTCTGCAACATATAGATCTGTATAGCTGAGCCTGTGCAAATTTCTTCAAAAAAAGGATATGGTTTGTTGGACTCTCAGCGTAGCTGCTAATAGGCAGCATGCCTTTTTCCCCTCTATGCGATACCTGGCATTCAGATGATTTATTAGGTAAAGAACTCTGTCTAATTCTAGGGCTGTGAACTTACCTGTTAGTGCCAATAATTTAGCCCAATCCTTATGCAACACTGTGAACTTACATTTATGGTCTGCTTGTTGGAGTTCTGGTCTTAAGTGTTTTGCTAACTCCTTTCATTGTCATTTAATGCTACCCATTTCAACTATGAATTTGGCTAATGCACCTGCATTCACAAAATCATATTGTATAACTGAGTTTACCTGTCCTCCAATATTTTTTACGAGATATTCTTTGATGCATAATGCGAAATCAGCTCTTCCTAATGCGTTATTGTAGGAGTAATTTATTCAGCCTCCACTAGCCTTTCTGTACTGCAGTTCTATCTGTCCTCCTTCTTAAGATCTAAGTAAGTGGGATGTGGTCTGATAGTGTAATCCGGCTCTAGTTGACCCCCTCCAGTTACTAGCATGTTCTATCTCACCAAGGATAGGTACTGGTGCACTGACTGCTCTTTTACATAAAATGGAGCTCAAGAATCTTCAAAGTATTGATGATGAAGTACTTGTACTTCATAATGTGAGCCACCCTCTCTTCCAAGATGCAATCCTTATAGCATCAGAGTACAGGAAACAATTAATCCTACAAATAGATGCATCAGGGGAAAGTCAAGGTGAACTTCTGTCTCTAAATGCTCCTATTCTGCGGTAAAATAGAATGCTTGGTCTGCACGTTGGCAATTGATCCCCTATAGTACTTCTGGGACCGAAAGCATTTTTCTTTTGGCATAGATCAAACCTTCTCCGCAAGGACACCTGATGTGGTTTGGAATGATTCCTGTCTCTCTAGCTGGGCTTCTTTTGGATCTCTAATAGTAGGTTTGTTGACCAGCTGAACATGAACCTCTTCTCTTGACATTAAGGATCAGACACATTGTCTGGTGATTCAGAGGGCATGCATACTGAGACTGTCACTGTAAATACAGCCCTACCAGCAGGAGAAACATCTGTATCCTCAGAACATTCTTTAGTGAAATGAGTTCTTGCTCTCCCACCAAGAGGATGTTATAGTACATCTATAGTAGGGGAAGAAAACAGGCCCTGATCAGGTCAACAAGACTGTAATATAAGGACCTGTGAAGCACACGCATTTTTAAATTGTCGGCCAAAGGCCTCAGTCTTGGTGTGAGCTGTGGATGGGGTCCTGTGAAGTCAAAACTGTTGAATTCCTAATAAACAGGTTTCTATGGGTAGTAATCTGCAGCTTAACCTAGGCAGCAAGGTCTTCCTTAGAGAAAAGTGCATATGTACTAGCAACAACACAACACCATTGCATCTAAGAATAGCAGGTAATATTCCCAAAATAATTTAGCTACAGATAAAAGAATGTATTGTTCAAAATGGCACAAAAGTTAGGGCGGTAATTAATAAAAAACAAATTGGAGCCATTTGTAATCAGGAGGAAGGTTTAACACTTTTTTAACAATGATAATCAGTGCCCTAACTTCAGACAAAATGGAAGCACTCAGTTCTAAACATCCTGTGGAATCCACTGGCACACATCCAATCAGTGTAAGTACCCTTATGGTTTCTGTCACTTCACCGGACACTCTGGATGCTATCAACCTATTAAAAATAATTAGAAAGAACCTTTTCCATATCCCCAGGACAGTCACAACAAGTCAGATGGAAAAATTAGTTTTGCCTGTATTCATCAAATAAATAGTTCAGTTAGAGAAGTATGGTACTAAATAAGCACAAATATACCCTTATTGCTATCATTTAAATAGATGTAAGTACAAACCTGGCATCTCTTGCTAACACGTAACCAATGTCCGGACTCCCATGCATAGCCAAGGTCACCTTGAACCAATTTTGAAAGTCATTAACAATCTGACTTCATGCACACCCATTATCATCAAGGGACAAGTACTATAAAATAAGACATGAGATCACATATCTATTTTATTCACTTCTGATTGAAAACCAAAATCAAATTTAACCAGACTGACACGGCTCCATGAAAAGATTGCTAGAGGTTAACTACACACTTCACTGATAAACAGAACTCTTCTATGGTTTGTTTACATGTTTAACTCTGATACAGAACTACATTGCTCTCCAACCAGACCAAAAAGGAGTGCCTGTATTATGCATCGTTATCTTTTATCTCAGACTGCCTTTCAGCCTTCTTATACTGGGTTCAGAAATATACTCACTACACACATTTGAAGCTGCCTTGAATATTTTTATAATGCTTATGTGATAATGGATTTCAAAACAGTTTTCTTTAGAGGATGTTGACATGTTTCAGGTGTCTCCATGTTTAATACAGTGATATTGGTTTGTGTCCAGTAAAGGATGTGTGTTGTAACTCTACAATGCACATAGGAAATTCATAGCATGTTCACTGGAAATCTTTGTAAATCAGATCTATCGAGTATAGACTGTCCTTCAAGAATTTTATGAAAGCAGGGGCTCCTTTCCACCATTTCAAGCAGTCAATGATAGAGTGAATGTTCCATTGCAGTGCTTTTTGGCTCACAGAAACCACCTCCTTTGTACTGAGATGGGTTATGAGGCAGGAATGCTGATAGCTAATTTAAGGTTACTCCTAGATTTAAAGTAAACTCACATTTACGGGATTCACAAAGATACCCAGAGGTACTCCTAAAAGTCACTGACAGTCAGAGATTTCCTGGAGTTATCACATTTTCAAAATGTTCTCATGAGATCACTCTCACCTGGTAGAAAATTGTGCATTAGTAAATGATATGGAAAGGTTCATTTTCACATTTCATTTTTTATTCATAGGGAAAAAATATTTCTTCCCTGAGAAAGTGCTTTCCACAGCTCACATAATAGATGGGGATGTGTTCTCCCTATTCCTACCCTAGAAAACACCTATTCTACCAATGATGTAATGCATGTCTGTTTACAGAGTAAGAAATTACCTGCAAGAGGAATGTGAGTATCAAAGACATTGCTGTTTGTATGTTTCCCTATGTCTTCCCAGAGACAGCAACAGTCTGAACGTTTCCCTGAATTCATAAAAGAGGTAAGTTCATGAATGAGGTAAGGCAGATGTTTACAGTTCATAAATGCCTTTGTAAAGGTAATGTTACATGATTCTGTAAATCTGGTTGTATAATTTGCTTCCATTATAAATTCTGATTTTCAGCACCAAAGTGGACCATATATATGTAAAAAAGGATTGAACCATTACAAGCATGTTTTGCTTTGGTTTTATGCTAAGAGTAGGTTAAATCTTGTTATGCTGTGTATGCATGTGTTCCCCTTCTTTGTTATCTCATTGTTGGAAATGGCCCTTTCTGCAGGGTCACGCCCAAACTTGTTTCCTTCCTCCTCCTCTTTTTCTGACCTTGTTATGGTTGGCTTTAGGAATCTGGGCACTTTACCACTGCTATCCAGTGCTAAAGTATATGTGTTCTATACTTAAAACATGGTAAGAACATGGTAACAATTGGCATATTTAAGTTACCTGTAGGTCTCTAGTAAATTGCACTACATGTACCCAGGGCCTGTAAATTGAATGCAACTATTGGGCCTGCAGCTCTGATTATGCCACCCACTTAAATAGGTCTTTAAACTTCTCTCATGCCTGTCACCTGCAGAGCCTGTTTGTGGAGTTTTAGACTGTCATGTCTACCTGGCAAATTAACTTACATGCCAGGCCCAAAACGTCCTTTTTATTACATATAAGTCTTCCTTAACGCAGGCCCTGGACAGCCCATGGGAAGGGTGGGTGCATTTTAAAAGTAGGGCTTGTACTTTTGCCTTTTACCTGTCCAGGTAGTTAAATTCATTATTCCCTACTGCAAGGCCTATCTCTCCCATAGGTTAACATTGGGATTACCTTATTACATCTTAAAAGTGTAATTTCCAATTGGGAAGACATGGGACCCCAAGTTTGATGTCTTTGAAATCAAAATGTTAAATCCTAACTTATGGTGAAGTTAGATTTCAATCTGTAATTCTGAAAAGACCACTTTTAAAAAGTTGAGTAAGTATAGAAGGGAATGGGCCATTAACTAGTCAGCAAGGCTAGGCCACTGAAAATTTAAACAAACCAACAACGCGCCAATGCTGACTGAGGAACAACAAACTTTTCTTTGTGTTCGTGGTCACTGTATTTAATATCCGTGATCACCTTTCATTTCTTTTTCTTATTTTACAATGATTTATAACATAATCATTACATAATACACATTGAAATAAACAAAATAAACAATGTAAAAATCTCAATATACTCCACATATAACATATTAAAAATTACAATTAACAAGACCTATCATCACAAACCAACTTGTAACAAAATGGAATGAAACAGTTTTAAATTTTGATGCCGGTGAGGAAATATATTTAATCTTCACTGGATGCTACCTAATAACTTCCTCCTATCTGTGCTTACTCAACCACACTATGCCAAGCTGATTAGGGAACAAAGGAGTGGCCTTGTAATTAATCACTCTCATCCAATGATGTTCCAACACAAACAAATCAAATGCAATTTGGGCTGAGAATATGTCAATGCGTTTTGAACCTTTAATGTTTTACAGGTTCTAATCAGGACTCAGAAATAAAACAGAAAAAATATATAGAGACATCAATAACCTCTAAGGGGTCGATTCCGATGTCGGCCGGAAGCGCACCTAACAGTATTCGTCCGGAAAAAATACGAGCCGAACGCGTGTTTTCCGACCGACTCGAACACTCTACTGAACGAACAAGTACGATGCGTATAACAGCCCAGATTCTGAGCGAGCCGTACTTACCCATTCCAGCTCCTGTTCCCAGCCCGAGCCGGATCCGTAAACGCCGAATCGAGTCGCACGGAACCAAATACACAGCACCTTCCGGCCGGACTAGTACGATGCGTCTCCCGTACGCGCCGAACTCGTCGCTACGTACGGCACGCTTGAGCATCCGGGAGAGCTGCACATAAGCTCCGATTCGCGCCACAAGACGATCCACGGCGACGAGACGAACAAGCCAGCGACGAGTACGAGTTGAAGACACGAGAAACCCGAACGAGACGAACCAACCATGAATCCCATCACGCAGGTCCTACCAATACTCTACATCTATTACCGGGACCGGCACGGACGCGTACGGCGCAGACGGTAAGTCAAACACCCACAACACAAACAAACGACACGTACCCGAAATATGTCACACACACATAGGGATGCACAAATGACGTACACAAGCAACAGCAGAACCATAGGGGTGGGATGGCCAACACCAATGCCATACACACCCATAGGGGGATGGATGCCTACCACCAACACCACCCTACAACTACCCCTACTCATGGGTGGCTAGATGCCTGCCACCACCCCCCACTCATGGGGGCTGGATGCCTACCACTACTGCCATCCCCACCCATAGGGGGCTGGATGCCTACCACTACTACCATCCCCACTCATGGGGGCTGGATGCCTACCACTACTGCCATCCCCACCCATAGGGGGCTGGATGCCTACCACTACTACCATCTCCACTCATGGGTGGCTAGATGCCTGCCACCACCTCCCCACTCATGGGGGCTGGATGCCTGTCACTACTGCCATCCCCACTCATGGGGGATGGATGGCTGCCACTACTACCATCCCCACTCATGGGGGCTGGATGCCTACCACTACTGCCATCCCCACCCATAGGGGGCTGGATGCCTACCACTACTACCATCCCCACTCATGGGTGGCTAGATGCCTGCCACCACCTCCCCACTCATGGGGGCTGGATGCCTGTCACTACTGCCATCCCCACTCATGGGGGATGGATGGCTGCCACTACTACCATCCCCACTCATGGGGGCTGGATGCCTACCACTACTGCCATCCCCACCCATAGGGGGCTGGATGCCTACCACTACTACCATCCCCACTCATGGGGGCTGGATGCCTACCACTACTACCATCCCCACTCATGGGGGCTGGATGGCTGCCACTACTACCATCCCCACTCATGGGGGCTGGATGCCTACCACTACTGCCATCCCCACCCATAGGGGGCTGGATGCCTACCACTACTACCATCCCCACTCATGGGGGCTGGATGCCTACCACTACTACCACCCCCACTCATGGGGGGCTGGATGCCTGTCACTACTGCCATCCCCACTCATGGGGGGATGGATGGCTGCCACTACTACCATCCCCACTCATGGGGGCTGGATGCCTACCACTACTGCCATCCCCACCCATAGGGGGCTGGATGCCTACCACTACTACCATCCCCACTCATGGGTGGCTAGATGCCTGCCACCACCTCCCCACTCATGGGGGCTGGATGCCTGTCACTACTGCCATCCCCACTCATGGGGGATGGATGGCTGCCACTACTACCATCCCCACTCATGGGGGCTGGATGCCTGTCACTACTGCCATCCCCACTCATGGGGGATGGATGGCTGCCACTACTACCATCCCCACTCATGGGGGCTGGATGCCTACCACTACTGCCATCCCCACCCATAGGGGCTGGATGCCTACCACTACTACCATCCCCACTCATGGGGGCTGGATGCCTGCCACTACTGCCATCCCTACCCATGGGGGGCTGGATGCCTACCACTACTGCCATCCCCACTCATGGGGGATGGATGGCTGCCACTACTACCATCCCCACTCATGGGGGCTGGATGCCTACCACTACTGCCATCCCCACCCATAGGGGGCTGGATGCCTACCACTACTACCATCCCCACTCATGGGTGGCTAGATGCCTGCCACCACCATCCCCACTCATGGGGTGCTGGATGCCTGTCACTACTGCCATCCCCACTCATGGGGGATGGATGGCTGCCACTACTACCATCCCCACTCATGGGGGCTGGATGCCTAGCACTACTGCCATCCCCACCCATAGGGGCTGGAGGCCTACCACTACTACCATCCCCACTCATGGGTGGCTACATGCCTGCCACCACCCCACCCCCGACTCATGGGGGGCTGGATGCCTGTCACTACTGCCATCCCCACTGATGGGGAGATGGATGGCTGCCACTACTACCATCCCCACTCATGGGGGCTGGATGCCTAGCCACTACTGCCATCCCCACTCATGGGGGCAGGATGCCTGTCACTACAACCACCCCTACTCATAGGACGGGTAATGCATGACACAACTAGCATACTCCCACATAAGGACTGTCTGTAAATTACATCCCACCCCCAACACCATGACAAGCGTGTGTGGTCTGTGTCAAATGCATACAACACTGAACATGACATTGAACATACAATGTGACCCCCTAACACATGTGTCACACATAATTGTGTGTGTGGCCTACACAATGCAAGCAGACCATGACCACTGTGGCAATGTGGCCCAAAGCCCCATCACCACAGTGCCCAAAGGTAAGTGTGTGCTCCATAGCTGAAGCACATTTTGAACAGTGTGGCAATGGGGCCCAAAGCCCCATCACCACAGTGCCCAAAAGGCAAGTGTGTGCTCCATAGCTGAAGCACATTTTGAACAGTGTGGCAATGGGGCCCTAAGCCCCATCACCACAGTGCCCAAAAGGCAAGTGTGTGCTCCATAGCTAAAGCACATTTTGAACAGTGTGGCAATGGGGCCCTAAGCCCCATCACCACAGTGCCCAAAAGGTAAGTGTGTGCTCCATAGCTGAAGGACATTTTGAACAGTGTGGCAATGGGGCCCTAAGCCCCATCACCACAGTGCCCAAAAGGTAAGTGTAGTCCTGGTAAAAGCTGCTAAACCAAAAATGCAGGGATTATTCCTGGCCACACAACACCAAACACTACAGTGGCATTGTAGTGCTTGTGTCCCATAGCAACATAGATTGTGTGAGGCAAGCAGTGCAGTGCCAATGACACATCGTTCTAGCCATGTGCACACAAACATCAGCCATGGGGGCCCACATTGTCTACATTCACAAATAACACAATGACAGAAGTGAGCATCATAATGCAGACCCACATATCTGCAGCAATGGACACACAAATGTAGATATCCTGTGGAGACTGTAGATGTCATGTGAACAAATACCATACCATGGCAGCAATGGGACATACTAACCATGATCAATGTGCTGACTGATGACCTAGCAGTCCCAGGGCCAGCAGGGGAAAGCCAACAAACAACATACAGCCAATGGCAAACTAAAGATATGCCAATGCAGTGGTGCAAATGCACAAACACAAACAGGCAGACTCACACTGCATATCATACACAACAGGTGAGGGGGTTGTGTGCCAGTGTCCCCAGGCAAACACACAACACATGAGGAGGCCAGATTCACTAATACACAGATGTCAACACAGTCACATACAAAACTAACTCAGGGATTGGATTCCCCTATGTGGGCAAACAGGCATTGTGAGATGAGAGGGAGCCCAAATTACACATGTCACACAAGCTTGTAGGAACAGCAACAAACACAGCAAGAGACAGAACCACCACAGCACTCCCCCAGGGACCCCACATTGTGGTGACACTAGCCTGCATGACAATCACACTGTGATGGCAAAGGTAGATGTCATCCACACTGTGAACCACAGCCATGTGTCCTGAGCAACAAACTACCATCACACCTATACAAGCACAAAGCACTCAGCATGGCCTGCCAGCCAAGGACAACATGGAGGTAGTGCCCCAGCCGTGCAACAACTCACATTTGCACACACTCAACGCCACACACCTTGAACTCCACCAATGTGCAGCAGTGAAGCTCACATGGACTGCTGACATTGCACATGCACCCATGAAAATCCCAGGGGTGGTGGGGAAATAAGGTGCAGAAACCCATCACACATGGCCAGTCAACAATACTTGTGAATGTCTGACACACTGCACAGTATGCCGTACATGGGCATGACGTGAAATCCACCCCAAACAATGGGATCCTGGCCATAGTCACACACCAATGAAGAAGCCAAGCTGACCCACAAAGGACACACATAGACAACTTCCAACATTGCAGCTCTGACCCTGAGGAGTGGCAGCAGTCACACACACAACGTGTCACAATCACTGAAAGCATACACAAACAGAAAATCACATTACTCATGTAACCAACAAGTGCCAAGAGGAATCTTGACTGTGTCCCATCTGCGTTTGCCCACATCCCCAGCCCTGACAACAAAGACAACTAGGGATGACAACCTCATTAACATTAGTTTGCCATGCACCCACATCCCGGAGAAACCAGGTCCAAGATGCTGGATGAACACAGAACAACTCAGCAAGCATCACAAACAGGAACATCCGTAGGGACACAGCCTGTGTAGGAAAAGGAGAAGGGTACACGCACAGACATGCCTACACAACACACAACACGGGCACAGCCTATATCACGGAATCACGCACTGCCATGAGGGCACTATACTCCTGTGGAAGGTCAGCTGTGCCAAACCTTGTCTGTGCACGACTCAAACATGTCAGCAGAACACTCGGTCAGTGAGTCAACAACTACAACACACTGAAGGCTCTGCTCATATCAGCCTGGGCACGGGAGTGTCACGTCAGTCATCTGCATACACCCAAGACACGTGTCAAGCAACTTGCACTGTGTACACAGATGAGTCCTCCAAATTTGATGTGTTAAACTGCATGTCCATTGGAGACGGGCACACAGTCAGGGTACTAGGAACATTGGACAGTGGTAAGCCCACCAGATGTGCATCAGTGTAGGACAAAGATGGTAATCTACAAATGCTAAACGTACATCCCTGTGTCAAATGCTGAACATTACACCCTCAGACTGCAGCAAAGGATGCTATAGATCCAGACTAGATTAGGACACATATCCCATGGACCACATGGAGCCCATCACAGCAAAACTTCATTTACCTGATCTGAACACTATTACAACAGCAAATGCATGATTCCACACATCTACATCATGTACCTCCAAAGATTAACCACAAGTAAACAAAAAGAGGCTTTATTCAGCAAGTGTGCAACTCAAATCAAAAGTCCAAAATAAACTAAGGCCAATGGCCAGTCCAAATATACAGTCCCAACAGGGTGATGTGTGACAACTTGTCAACAATTGCTTGCCTGCACAGGTACGGACAGGGGACATCCCCCTTGGAGGGGCATACGAGGGGCAGGCCAGGCACCGCAGGGACAGGATCAGGGGATGCCAGAAGGAGGCAGTGAAGGGGAGGTGGGTGCAGGAGTGTCACCGGCAACTGCAGTGGAGGTGTCTGACTCAGGGGGCTGGCACCACCGCAGGGCTCAAGTCAGATGGTGTTGGTGCTGCAACCACTGCAGTGGGCTGGTCAGATGGAGTGGACTGGGTCCCCAATGCAGTGCCCGAGTCAGACGGGGTGGTTGTGGACTCCACCGCAGTGCATGACTCCAAGGTAGTGGAAGGGGGGCAGAAGAGCTGGGCAGGACAGAGGGGGGACACAGTCTCCACACCAGTGGCACAAACAGGCAGAGCGTCTGGTTTGGGGGTGGAAGAGCAAGTGGCAGGGGGAGGGCCTAAGCAGTTTGGGGATGCGGTATCGGTGTGTGGGGAACCTGGGGCAGGGTGTGGCGGTGGAACCTGTGGAGTGGTGGCCTGGGGGATGGAGGTGAGAGACTGGGTGGTTGACTTGCAGGGCGGTGGCGGGGTCTTGCTCTTCCGGGACCGGGGGACTTGCGGGTGGGGGCTCACTCTGCCTGCGCCTGGGGGAGGGTGTCCGGGGGCGAGGGCACTCCCTCTGTGTGGGTGGACTTCCTCTTCCCCGGTATGCTGGATCAGCGGGATTGGAGGGGAAGAGGCCGAGGTCACTGAGGAAGAGCTGCTGATCAGGTGGGGTTGCAGGTGAGGCAAGGGAAGGGGTCTTGGAGGGAGAGGATCTTGAGGATTGCGGAGTGACTGTGGTTGCCTGTGTGTGTGTGTGTTCCCCATCCCCTGTGTCTGTGGTATCAGTCCCCTGAGGATGCTTGTGTGCACGTCTTGCCTTTCTCTTGGGTGTGTCTGTGCTGCTCGTGTCTGTGTGTTTGGGTGACTGTGCAGGTGTGCATGTGCTTTGGACAGGTAGGGGGCAGGAAGTGTGGATGGGGCAGAGGTGGGAGGGGTGAGGGACTGTTGGAGGAGGGACACTGCTGCCATCAGGGAGGAGTCCATGGACTTATTGCTCCTCTGTAGGGCAGACATACCCGTCGAGATGCCCTCCATGAACGACACCAGCTGTGTCAACAGAGTGGTGTGTGCATGGAGGACACTCAGCATTGCTGTCTGCCCTACATGGAGCTGCCGAAGGAGGTACACAGACTCCTCACTCAGGGCAGCAGGGGACACAGGGGCAGGGGGTGCGGTGCCTGGCACGAAGGAGACACGCTCCCGAGTACGGGAGCCTCCACGGACCTCAGGAATGGGAGCCAATGGGAGGGCGGTGGTGGTGGTGGTGGTGGTGGCGGGGCCAGACAGACTAGCTGGCCTTTGGTGGCTGCTGAGACCCGCCTCCACAAGGAGTCATCCTCCGAGCTGCTGTGGTCCTCAGCTGAGGTGGATGGTGCTGAGGACTCCTCGGTGTGGCTCCCCTCGCCCTCCGTGCCACTGGGTCCCTCTGACCACTCGTCCGATGCTGACCCAGTCTGGCTCCGCTGCTCCTCCTGGTCCGTGGAGCTGTCCCCTCCTGTGGGATGGATGTATCTGCAAACAATTAGGGAAACAGACAAACATCAGTCACCTGCACTGACCACACACACCACAGTAAGTACAGCACATTACAGAGCAAGCCCTGGCATCCTTAGTTGAACATTGCCTAAAGTCCCCACACAGATTCGGGAAGCCAATTGTCAGTCTGATGGTCAACCATGGGACTCACACCCCTCCTGCCCTTGCACCCATCTGTCTGGTGCCTGTCTGATGGTAAGACCCCAGTGCGGACACATGCACCACCTACACAGTTGTTGGACATTGCAGGAACACGGTGAAGTATGTGAACATGCACACATCACATCTCTTGCCACTGAGTCAGTGCAGGTGTCCGGATAAATGGATGGCCAGAGTCTAAATAGAAATGCATGTGATGCATACCAGCACCAGACACCTTGATGCACCCATGTCCGGATAGTCAATGCCACAATGGGGTGCATGTTGCACATGTCACTCCCCTGCAGGATCAGTCTCAGGAAGTTTAATGCCATGACACAGGAATGCGTGCAAAGTCATACATTACTGTCTCAAGTCACATGGCCATGGCAGCCAGCCAACAACAGTCTGCACTGTGTCACAATCCGAGGGCATGGGGAATGCAAGTTATGTGACTGACAAGTGCACATGTCCATCCCCCAAATACCACATCATCTGTACTACTATTTGTCCACGTCATACCAACTGGACATATGGGGACATGAAACACAACTCTCTGAACATGAGCACCTCACAGTGTGCTGTGAATGACAACACAGCTGCCTGAAAGTCACAGTCGCAAACACCTGTGTGCACAGTCAAGTGATCAGACACCTATAAGTCACAGAAGTATCGTCTATCATGGTCACATCTCAGATGGCATGCTGAGCCCTAACCCATAAACATACCAGTAGTCCTGACAACGAAGACACAGCACAATGAGACAGAGGCAGACACCTGAGGGTACATTTCACTGATCACAACATGCCAGATGATACACGGGAGTGGGAGTACAGAGTGTATTGCATGCCCTGGAGTAGGCATGACTGTCCAGCTCCACCTGTAAGAGGGATGAGTCCTGGACAGTAGGCAGGTGGCTAAGCATGTGTGACACACTGGATACACATACTCCTGAGGCCCAAACATTGTTCCCACCAGCAGCATGGGTGTGTGCCAAATTCCCCAGGGACATGTGGTGAGTCAGAGCAGCAAGCGGACCACATATCAAAGTTACACCCAGATCACATGTCAGAACTTAGGCATTGTGTAAGCAATTGAGCCACCCATTAATCGCACAACATAGTCACGGGAACAAATGCTGTCCCCACCTTGCAGCAAAGCAAAATGCAATGACACAGTCCCCAAATGACACAATTTCCCGACTATAAGGGCCACACATATGCGTATCAGAGGAGAAGTGGGCATGTCACAAATGAGGGACATGGGTCCTGGACCACATGACTGATGTACTGTGGAAGTTTAACCAGGCCAGAGGAGGGCACATAGCATGTCAGACAAAGTGCACAGTGCAGTCATGGACTCACCCTCTCCTTGCTGCTGTCTGTCATTCAGCTGCCCATCCAGGTCAGGGAAGACCACCGCCAGGATCCGGAGCATGTGGGGGTCAGGGTCCGGTGTCCGCCCCTCCTGCGAGGAGGCGACAGCTTCAGCTGGACCCTTGCGATCCTCCGGGTCCAGCCACGAAGGTCCTGCCACCTCTTCTGGCAGTTGCGGATCCTGCGCCTGTAGACCCCCACGGATCTTACTTTCCGGGCGATGGTCAGCCAAATTTCCTGCTTCTGGTGGGCATCAACCTGTGAGGATGACAAAGTGAAAAGGCCATTACTACACATGCAACATATACGTGCATCACACAGTTGGATATACATGTCTCAATCACAGGGGCATATGATGTACACAGGCAGTGCAACAATGGCTATGAACAGTTTGCCAGCAGTCACTACATGGTATCATTGCATGGGAAGTAAACCTAGTTGGAATGCACTGTTACTGCACTGTACCAGTTCAGTGCATGTAACTACACACTTTGGGGTGTGACAACTACTCAGTGGGCATGCTAGCCAGTGGTGTGCACACTGAAAGCCCTGCTAGTCAGACAACATGCACAATTAGTGAGACAGTGGACAGCACACTCACCTGCTCCCTGGTTTCCCATACAGCTTGCTGTACTGTGGAAGGAGGCTGTCCAGCAGGGCCTGGTTCTCCTCAAGGCTGAAGGCTGGGGCTCTCTCCACAGTACGTGCCATTGCAGGAGCCAGAGGATGAATAAACAGCAGCAGTGTTGGTGGCAGATGTCGTCCTGGAGCATGTAGTGCAGGCAAGTGAGCTCTCAGGGGAACAGCCAGCATTATATGTGTGCTGCAGAGGCAGATACTGTCCCATGTGTCCAAAGTGATAGGTCCAAGTCGTTTGCATCTTCTGAATTTGACCAATCCATGGAATAGCAGCACTAATACACGCCCACAGCATCCTTCAAATCTTCAACTTCATGACACCCATGATTTTGCAACATTGTTGTGGCTGGCCAACTGAATTCACTGCATCAGACTCGTTGGAGCTTGAAACGCGTCTGTTGCCATGCCAGGCCCCAGCCAATGTGTGCGCACCGTTCTGTCCATTGCTGTACAACGCGTACCAGCCATACAACGCGTACCCGCTCACATACAATGCAATGGGCCGGCCGGGCACACCGATCGGTCCATTGCTCTACAACGCGTGCCCGCTCACATACAATGCAATGGGCCGGCCGGGCACACCGATCGGTCCATTCCTGTACAACGCGTACCAGGCATACAACGCGTACCCGCTCACATACAATGCAATGGGCCGGCCGGGCACACCGATCGGTCCATTGCTCTACAACGCGTACCAGGCATACAACGCGTACCCGCTCACATACAATGCAATGGGCCGGCCGGGCACACCGATCGGTCCATTGCTCTACAACGTGTACCCGCTCACATACAATGCAATGGGCTGGCCGGGCACACCGATCGGTCCATTGCTGTACAACGCGTACGAGGCATACAACGCGTACCCGCTCACATACAATGCAATGGGCCGGCCGGGCACACCGATCGGTCCATTGCTCTACAACGCTGCACCCGCTCACATACAATGCAATGGGCCGGCCGGGCACACCGATCGGTCCATTGCTGTACAACGCTGTACCAGGCATACAACGCGTACCCGCTCACATTCAATGCAATGGGCCGGCTGGGCACACCGATCGGTCCATTGCTCTACAACGCGTACCAGGCATACAACGTGTACCCGCTCACATACAGTGCAATGGGCCGGCCGGGCACACCGATCGGTCCATTGCTCTACAACGTGTACCCGCTCACATACAATGCAATGGGCTGGCCGGGCACACCGATCGGTCCATTGCTGTACAACGCGTACCAGGCATACAACGCGTGCCCGCTCACATACAATGCAATGGGCCGGCCGGGCACACCGATCGGTCCATTGCTCTACAACGCCGTACCCGCTCACATACAATGCAAAGGGCCGGCCGGGCACACCGATCGGTCCATTGCTGTACAACGCGTACCAGGCATACAACGCGTACCCGGCTCACATACAATGCAATGGGCCGGCCCGGGCACACCGATCGGTCCATTGCTCTACAACGCTGCACCGCTCACATACAATGCAATGAGCCGGCCGGGCACACCGATCGGTCCATTGCTGTACAACGTGTACCAGGCATACAACGTGTACCCGCTCACATACAATGCAATGGGCCAACCGGGCACACCGATCGGTACATTGCTCTACAACGCGTACCAGGCATACAACACGTACCCGCTCACATACAATGCAATGGGCCGGCCGGGCACACCGATCGGTCCATTGCTCTACAACGCGTACCAGGCATACTACGCGTACCCGCTCACATAGAATGCAATGGGCCGGCCGGGCACACCGATCGGTCCATTGCTCTACAACGCGTACCCGCTCACATGCAATGCAATGGGCCGGCCGGGCACACCGATCGGTCCATTGCTGTACAACGCGTACCAGGCATACAACGCGTACCCGCTCACATACAATGCAATGGGCCTGCCGGGCACACCGATCGGTCCATTGCTCTACAACGCGTACCCGCTCACATACAATGCAATGGGCCGGCTGGGCACACCGATCGGTCCATTGCTGTACAACGCGTACCAGGCATACAACGCGTACTCGCTCACATACAATGCAATGGGCCTGCCGGGCACACCGATCGGTCCATTGCTCTACAACGCGTACCCGCTCACATACAATGCAATGGGCCGGCTGGGCACACCGATCGGTCCATTGCTGTACAACGCGTACCAGGCATACAACGCGTACCCGCTCACATTCAATGCAATGGGCCGGCTGGGCACACCGATCGGTCCATTGCTCTACAACGCGTACCCGCTCACATACAATGCAATGGGCCGGCCGGGCACACCGATCGGTCCATTGCTTTACAACGCGTACCAGGCATACAACGCGTACCCGCTCACATACAATGCAATGGGCCGACCGGGCACACCGATCGGTCCATTGCTCTACAACGCGTACCAGGCATACAACGCGTACCCACTCACATACAATGCAATGGGCCGGCCGGGAACACCGATCGGTCCATTGCTCTACAACGCGTCCCTGGACAGGTCACACGCATATGTCACCATGCTGGTCACTGGTGAACCTATGCCAGCCACATTTACTTTCCAGGGACTCAGGGACACACCTACAACACCACAACCAGTCCACACTGTATATAAGGCATGTGTGGCAGCATAACCTTATCTGTGTATGGGGGTGAACATGGATTTTGGGGTGGCACTTGGGGGCAGACACACCCAGGCTGTGCACGTGTTCATGGGGACAGGGTCCTTTGTGTGATCTGCACCTGACCACTGTGGTGTGCAACTTTTCATTTCTGAGCATGTGTCATGGTCACATTTCCAGGTTGTGTATGTGTATGACATGTCACATACCCCCAGGCTCACATGTGGGAAGGCATGTACGTCACAGGGTGGCCCATTCCAACAATAGTGATGTCCCTCCACAGTCTGTGTGCATGTTGTGTATCACATGTCTCTGACTCCATGTGCACAATGGGAGACAGTCTCCACATCCACGTGGTTTGTGCATGAACTTTGATGGTGTGTGTGTGTCACAGACGTCCATGTCTGTCCTGCAGAGGCTACAGGGGCCACTACCTGTGGGTGTCATGTTTGTTTTTCTGACGTGTACATGATACGCCATGTCATGCCAGTGTCCATGTGGCAAGACAGGGTCCCTGGGAATCTACCTGTCAATGAGCTGTGATGCCTGTGGAGCATCTGTCCAGACATGTCACTGTGGTATGTGTGTGGAACGTGAGAGCAGTTAATGGGTACTGTGACACAGCCTAATGGTGTCCCATAGCACACCCTGGAACCTGTTGTCAACACTTGTTGAACAGAGATGTTAGATGATGTCCGTGTAGGTGCCATATATGTCCAAACGGAATGACACACACATCAAGTACTTGTGTTTGTTAATGATGTATCATGTGAAATTGAGTATGGTGAACGGCACATAGGTGGGGTGACTGACAATCTTGCTTTCTTCACCTATGCACTGCAGGAGCTCCTGCTGTCCATCGACCATTCCCAGACCTGGCAACGATGGTGGAACGTGACAGCATCCGACGGTACCGCTTCACCAGGCAGCTGATTGAGGATTTGGCAGTGCGGTTGGACCCACATTTGCAGCCTGGCCGGCCGTATCCTACAGCGCTGACCCCCAAGGTGAAGGTGATGGCAGCCCTACACTTCTTTGCCACCGGTACCTTTCAACACACTGTGGCAACTACTGGTGGGATGTCACAGACTATGTTCAGCCGTGTGCTACGCAATGTTTTGGGGGCAATGTTGAGATACCTGAACCAGTACATCTATTTCCCAACACGTCAACGACTCACTGACGTCAAGAGTGACTTCTATGCCCTGGGGAGGATGCCACATGTAATTGGCTCCATTGATGGGACACATGTGGCTTTGATACCACCACAGGCACATGAGCAGGCATACCGGAACCGTAAACATTACCATTCGATCAATGCTCTGGTGCTATGTCTTGCAGATATGACCATCTCACATGTGTGTGCCCGTTTCCCCGGTTCGGCACACGATGCCTATGTGATGAGGAGTAGTCGCATCCCGAGGATGATGTCACAGATGCAGAACCAGCGTGCCTGGCTTGTTGGTGTGTACTGACTTTGTACCATTGGGTGTGTTCTGCTATGTTGTTTTCCGCACACATTTTCAAATCGGCTAATGTGCAATTGTCTGTCTGTAGGTGACTCGGGATACCCCAACATGCCGTGGTTGCCGACACCCCTCAGGAACCCTGTGACACCAGCCCAGATGCACTACAATGAGGCACATGGTCGGACGAGGAGGGTGATTGAGCGGACCTTTGGTCTCCTGAAGAGCCGCTTCCGCTGCCTGGACAAGACAGGAGGGGCCCTCCCATATGCCCCAGCAAAGGTGTGCAAGATTGTCATCGTCTGCTGCATGCTACACAACCTGGCAGTGCGGAAGGAGTTGCCTCTCATCCTGGATGACGATGACCAACGTCCCCCACCTGTGGAAGATCCTGGCCTGGGTCACGATGCCAGTGAAGATGATGATGATGATGATGGTGATGTCCGCACACAGCTCATCACCAACTTCTTCAGCTGAATGTGAGTCTCCAGAGGGTTGTAATGTCAATGATTTGAGTTTGCATGATATGTGTGTGTGGTGCTCTGGTGCTGTTTTAGTGTGGCCATGTGCTACTTGACTGGATGCGTGCAGCGATGTGTCCTTGCAGGTGGTCTGTACTGCCCAACGGTGTTGACATGCTAACTTGGTTTTGTGTAGTTATCTCGTGACATGTATTTAGACATGAGTATTGCCGTTCTGTGCTGTTCTTCAGTGGTTTTGACTGTGTGTCATGTCTGTCCTTCACAGGGTGCTGCCGGAGTTGTCTGATCAACTTGGATCCCCGAATCCATGATTCAACTTCCAAGGTGGAAGCAGTCGTTTCCCTACAGGTGATGTGCCACACACCCTGGACTTTCTATCTTCTGCACTTTTTGACTTTGTGGCCACAGCCAGGTTGGATTAGCTTGCATTTGTAGTGGAAACAACATGTTGCAAATGTGTAATATACCTGTGCTTCACTTTGGGATGTGCGTTGTCTGTAGTCACACATCTGACTGACATTTGCTTACTGCACCTGTAGTCTAGTTGACAGTGACTGTGAATATGTGGCGTGTCTGTGCATTCCACTGTATTTTGTTGCAACATCAGTATAGGTGATGAGTCTGATGGCCCTGGTGTGTATGTGTTGTGTGGCCCTAGTGGTGTGTCTCCCTCATATGTGTCACGTCGCCATGACTGACATGACGGTGTTGGACTTGCTGTAGCAGTTAGCATGCACAGTGTCATTTAGCAGATCACCATCTACATGACAAAAACCACGTTGGAATCACAACAGAGGCAGATATGGTGTATTGGTGAGTTTATTTACATACAGGTGTGAGGATGGTGCACAGGATGGTGGGTGCTGTACATAGAAATTGGAATCCAAAGTTCCCATGTGAATTTGGAAGTCTTGGTAGCTGAAATGTCCAGAGTAAAGTCCACAGTCATCTGATAAATTTGGCCAACTAGAGCTCCCCATGTCATGTGGGAGAGTTGGGTTGGCTTCGACAGGGCGTGCAGTTTGCACACAGAGGAAAAGTTCCAGAACAGGTGTTGGCTTCCTGGGGGATGTAGATGGCCATCGGCCTCTCAGTTTGGCCTCCTCGGACGGCCCCTCTTCTTGGGGGGGACCCTCAGGTGCAGGCTGCGGCGGTGCAGGGGACTTTCTGCCAGAGTCCTCCTCCCTCCCTGTGGCATTTGCAGTTGTTTCAGCAGCAGTTGTTGTGGGCACACAGGGAGGTGAGGCCATGTTGGTGCTGATCTGGCGGAGGCATGTCAGTATGTCCCTATGCACCGCTGTCAGTTGTTCCAATGTGTCCCACTTGGACTCCATGCCGGACATGTGTGTCTCGACACGTGACATGTGTTTCTCGACATGTGACATGTGTGTGTCGACACGGGACATGTGGGAGTCCAAGCGGGCATGATGGGCAGCCTGCTGCTGTTGTATGTCCTTGAGGATCCCCACTACCTGGCTGACCTCTCCGGTGCTAGTCTGGTATGCCTCCGCGATGCGTGCCAGTTGTGGGTCATCATGCAGTCCAGACCCCTCTGCAAAGAGCGACCTATGTCTACCACCCCTCCCACCACCCCTGGCGACATGTGCAGGACCTGCGGTGGCACGCACAGGTGACCATGGGCCCACTTGGGTGTTGTTCCTGGGCTCGTTGTCACCAGCTCCAGTTTGGGCCTGGGTCCCTGCGCTGTTGTCATCTGTGGTCCTTGGCCTGTCCGTGTTGGCAGGGGTGGCCTGTGTGTTGGCAGTTGTTGGAGGGGTGGGTGCAGGGGGTGCAGATGTTGGTCCTGCTGGTGCTGCATGATGACTCACACCGGAGGGTCCAGCTGGTTCTTCACCATCCGAGGAGTGCAGAGGCTGATCCACACCAGTGAGCTCAGTGTTCCCCGGAGCCTGGGACAGGGACTCCTCCTCGTCTGCTGCTGTGTCCCCATCATCACCTGTTTTGGGGAGAGACACAGGTTGTATGTTATGTTTCTACTGGCATCAATTGTTCAAACACCTGACAGTTGTGACTGTACCTCTGGATGTGGGCCAGGACATTGCATTCTCCTAAATTGTGACAGTCAGAGAGTGATATTGGTGTAGCACATTGTCCTGCCAACCTGTGGCATGTCAATGTGAATGTTGAGGTGTGTGCATGACCAGCATTGGTGGTATTTGGTTGCCATCCAGGCCTCCTTCGCCCCCAGCCCAGTTATCCCACCATGAAGCGTGCTTCCATTGCAGGGAGTGCAAGTTGTCTTTCAGGATGTCAGTCAGTGGTGTCCTGCTGTTGGTTGTTGCACAGTTCCCAGCAGGGCCTTGTGCTCCCCCAGCAGTACCCAGTGTCAGCCATCTTGTGAGTCCTTTTCCACTCCCTGTGATGTGAGCATGGTTGAGAGTGGTGTTGATGAGCCAATTGTGAGGGTGAGCAATATCTGTGCCTACAACTCCCATCATGCTATTGCCTCCACCCCCTTCCCAGCATGCCCATCCTTCCTTCCTTTTGACTCTGCTTCCCTGTGGGGTGGGGTGCCTGTGCTGACAGGATGGCTGGGAGTGTTGTCCTGGCAGTTGTTTGGCTACAAGTCCCAAGAGTGTCCCTGTGCTTCACACAGCATAACCCAGGGTGGTGGTTCTTTGTGGGATCTTCAGTTAGGATGTGAGGCATTGCATTCTCCCAGGTGGGTTATGTGGAGTTAGTGTTGAGGGGTGTGTGAGGGAGGTGCTTGTAACTATGGTCAGTGCTGTGAGTCCTCCTTCCCACCCAGCCAGATATCCCACCATGGAACGTGCTTCCATTGCAGGGAGTGCAAGTTGTCTTTCAGGATGTCAGTCAGTGGTGTCCTGCTGTTGGTTGTTGCACAGTTCCCAGCAGGGCCTTGTGCTCCCCCAGCAGTACCCAGTGTCAGCCATCTTGTGAGTCCTTTTCCACTCCCTGTGATGTGAGCATGGTTGAGAGTGGTGTTGATGGGCCAAATGTGAGGGTGAGCAATATCTGTGCCTACAACTCCCATCATGCTATTGCCTCCACCCCCTTCCCAGCATGCCCATCCTTCCTTCCTTTTGACTCTGCTTCCCTGTGGGGTGGGGTGCCTGTGCTGACAGGATGGCTGGGAGTGTTGTCCTGGCAGTTGTTTGGCTACAAGTCCCAAGAGTGTCCCTGTGCTTCACACAGCATAACCCAGTGTGGTGGTTCTTTGTGGGATCTTCAGTTAGGATGTGAGGCATTGCATTCTCCCAGGTGGGTTATGTGGAGTTAGTGTTGAGGGGGTGTGTGAGGGAGGTGCTTGAAACTATGGTCAGTGCTGTGAGTCCTCCTTCCCACCCAGCCAGATATCCCACCATGGAACGTGCTTCCATTGCAGGGAGTGCAAGTTGTCTTTCAGGATGTCAGTCAGTGGTGTCCTGCTGTTGGTTGTTACACAGTTCCCAGCAGGGCCTTGTGCTCCCCCAGCAGTACCCAGTGTCAGCCATCTTGTGAGTCCTTTTCCACTCCCTGTGATGTGAGCATGGTTGAGAGTGGTGTTGATGGGCCAATTGTGAGGGTGAGCAATATCTGTGCCTACAACTCCCATCATGCTATTGCCTGCACCCCCTTCCCAGCATGCCCATCCTTCCTTCCTTTTGACTCTGCTTCCCTGTGGGGTGGGGTGCCTGTGCTGACAGGATGGCTGGGAGTGTTGTCCTGGCAGTTGTTTGGCTACAAGTCCCAAGAGTGTCCCTGTGCTTCACACAGCATAACCCAGGGTGGTGGTTCTTTGTGGGATCTTCAGTTAGGATGTGAGGCATTGCATTCTCCCAGGTGGGTTATGTGGAGTTAGTGTTGAGGGGGTGTGTGAGGGAGGTGCTTGTAACTATGGTCAGTGCTGTGAGTCCTCCTTCCCACCCAGCCAGATATCCCACCATGGAACGTGCTTCCATTGCAGGGAGTGCAAGTTGTCTTTCAGGATGTCAGTCAGTGGTGTCCTGCTGTTGGTTGGTGCATAGTTCCCAGCAGGGCCTTGTGCTCCCCACAGCAGTACCCAGTGTCAGCCATCTTATCAGTTGTTTTCCACTCCCTGTGATGTGCGCATGGTTCAGAGTGGTGTTGATGGGCCAATTGTGGGTGTGACCAATATCTGTGCCTACAACTCCCATCCTGCTATTGCCTACAACCCCCTTCCCAGCATGCCCATACTTCCTTCCTTTTGAGTGGACTTCACTGTGTGTGAGTGTGACAGCAATGGCAAGATGGCTGACAGTGTGGTCCTGTTGTTTGTTGGTGCCCAGTTCCCAGCAGGGCCTTGTGCTCCCCACAGCAGTAGCCAGTGTCAGCCATCTTGTCAGTTGTTTTCCACTCCCTGTGATGTGAGCATGGTTCAGAGTGGTGTTGATGGGACAATTGTGGGTGTGACCAATATCTGTGACTACCACTCCCATCATGCTATTGGCTCCACTGACTTGACCAGCATACACAGAATTCCTTCCTTTCAGTGAGCTTCCCTGTGAGGTGGTGTTCTAGTGGTGGGTAAATATCTGGGAGTGTTTGTTGGTTCTATTTGTGCCACTGCCTTGCTGTATTTGTTGTTAGGTTTGTAGATGTCATGACACAGTTACATATCACTATGAGATGGCAGGTATTGTGTTTGTCTGACTAGCATTCACATCTTGGGATGGATATCTTTTGGTTGCTGTGTATTTGCTAAGTGTGCATGGTTTGCCTATCCCCTTGACTGTGATGTGTGTGTGTTGTCACACCATATTGTGTATATTAGTTGTGTACTCACCAGGCTCTGGGATGTCTGTTAGTCCGTATACGCTCACTGGTGGTAGGATGGCTCGCACCTTCTCCTCCCATGGCCTGAGGTATACTGGTTTTGCAGGAGGGCCACTGCCGGTGTGCTGGCTGAGGAGGTAGTCCTTTTTGAGTAGGTCCCTGACCCTCCTGCGCACATCATACCACCTGTTCTGGATGTCTTCCTTTGTGCGCAAACATGGTGATTGTGAAATTGACCCTGTCGAGAATCCTCGCCCACATCTTGGTTTTCTGCGACATGGGGGTCTGTTGTACCAATGTACCAAACAACTGTGGCTCTACCCTGAGGATCTCGTCTACCAGGACTTCCAATTCACAATCTAGGAACTTATGGTTCTTCTTTGGGGGCATGGTGATGGGTGGTGGTGGTGATTGATGTGTGTGTGTGTGCAAGTGGGGGGTGTGAGTGTAGGTTTAGCTGGGTGTGTGTGAGGGTGCTATTTGTAGGTGTGGTAATGGTGTGTGGCTTGTGTGATGTATGACCTGTGAGTGTGTCTGTGGTTGCTGTGTGATGGTGTTCTGTCTGGCAGGTCAGTGGAATTTGCAAGGGATTATGGTAGGGATTTGTGGCCTTTATGTAGGTGGAGTTGGAGGTGTGTCCTTGTTCCATTTATTTTTCCTCCCTGTATTTATTGGCTTAGTGGTTGCTTGTTTGGCCCTTTTTTTCTAATTTTTCCTTGGTGTTTTTGGTGCATGTAGGAGTCGTTCTTGTGTCCGAGTAGGACGCTGCAGTTGTCTGGTGCGATCTTGTCCGACTCGTTCCCGCTGTGTGTCAGCTAGGTTTCATATGCGGCGTATGAGTCGGTCGCGTAGTATTGGGTTGCTTCGGCTGGGTTTTGTATGCGTGTCGGTCGTACGGCTTGTGCTCCGGGCGAGTCGGTCGTGTTTTGCACGCACAGCATCGTACTACGCGGGTCGGAGTTCGCGGGTACGTTTCGTTCGGGTTCAATCCGAGTGCGTGGCGGTCGGTTCGTTTCACGTGATTTCCCGGCCGGATGGCTTGTTTCCGTCCGGCTCGGTTGGTCGTTTTGTATTCCGTCCGAGTCTGTCGGATTTCACATGCATTTCATCGTACTACCCGGGTCGTACGGCGCCGGTCCGAGTCGGTCGGACTAAATTCCCTTACCGAGTCGGTCGGTATGTTTTCCGGCCCGAATCGGAATCGACCCCTAAGTGGGAAGGTTGACTGAATCGAAAATCAATGGAAGCACCCCCAAACATTTACCTCATGACAATTCCATCCAAATATCATAAAGATCTATGAATTGCCTTCCTTGATGTACCAATTGGACCTGTAAAAAACCATCTGCCATGTTATACTTAACTTTGTCCTGACCGTACAAAAAAGTTTTCTCGTGATTTCAATTGACTTCTCACATACTCTCATACTCACATTGATCTTGGCTCTTCTATATCTTTAATAGATATCAATCCAAGGGTTACATAAATTTGAATGAAAAATGAGAGACTTCTTTCGATCTGGAATGCATGAAATAAACCGAGCCCTCTATTAGTCAATAACAGAAGAAAAAAGCCATCTGCTTTGTGCTAGAAGGCCGCAGTGAGTGACGTAATGGTCTATCAATAAACAAGCATCGTAAATTCGTAATGCCATAGCTCCAATATTCACAAAGTGAATTGTATTTCCTTATTTTAATGGGTGGTGGTGCTGATGTGTTTATTTTACCCCAAAACCTTTCACCAAACTGATTTAGGAAATTTCACCGCCTGTGAACTGAACATTCACAAAATGGAGGTCGCGGTTAAGCTTGTTTGAATAAGGATAACCAGGTGCCCTCGTACGCCAGCAAATTAATTATACAAAAGGGAGCTCCAAGAAGCTTGCGAAAGCATCCTACTGTACTCACTGTGTCCACAATTCCACAATTGACTGTCTGCAATCCACTTGCAGCATGCACCGCTGTCCAAACAATGAGCGTTGTGTTCAGCTACCGAGTGCTTGAGTTTGAAATACAATAACGTACTGCTAAACTGAATAGTCTTTGGATACGTGCTGTGTTTCGTGGGGCTGCCCGAGACCGAAGTCTGTGGGGGATTGAGTTTATGGCAATTTAGACATAATCATGGTGGCTCAATTAGGGCTGATGAATATGTATATGGGAGGGAAGGCTTCTGTATTCCAATATATGAGGAAAAATGAGCTACTACCATAATGTTTACTCTGAATTCAGACTGTGTAATTCATTCATTTTGTTTAATCCTTCCGCTACAGAGTTGAAATACAAAGTTCATCAATCCACTTTATTCGATTAATTAAAATCATAAAAGTACAAGACATAAAATACATAGACACACACATTCCTATACAAAATTTTGGGAATAAAAGATTGAGCCCAATCATATGTATGTAATTCAGCAGCATCAAAAATTACAAAAGTTAAAAATTATTTCATTAAAATATCAGCGTAATACAATATATAACATAAGAATCCATACAATAGCAGCAATGGGACTAGTAATGTTAAGATAATCCACAGAATACTCAGGTTCAGCAAATGAGGTTAATCGGCTCATTAAAGTGCGTAACAGTATGCTTATTTTTTTTTTTATTTCTTCCTGATCCTAATAGCAGCAACCAGAAAACATGCCATGCAAAAGAAGTCAAGAAGAGGCGTAAGACAGGGGTGTATATTGGCACCCCTGCTTTTTACACTATATATTAACGCCCTGGATAGATCTCTGGTGGAGGCGAGCTTGGATATACCGCGTGTAGGAGACTGTCCAATTCCGGTTCTCCTATACGCGGACGATGCCGTTCTTTTGGCACGAACTGCAGTAGGTCTCCAGCGGCTTCTGGATGCGTTTGGAGCCTATATGCAGTCTTTAGACCTGGTAGTAAATATTGGGAAATCACATATCATGACTACGAGTCATAGAGCTCCTAAAGCAACAACTTTTATTGTAATGGGGGGTTGTGACTACTGTATCCTCGTTTACATATTTAGGAGTATTGTTCGATGAAAGAGGCTCTTGGGTTCCCCAACAAAAAATCAAAAAAATGCAGTAATTAGATCAACCTCTGCCATACTAGGATTTGTCCAGTGGTTGGGAGCTAGACCTGTGGAGGCCATTATAAAATTATATAGATCCAAGTGTTTGGCTATTGCAGCATATGGCTCATCTATTTGGGGATACAAGCAACAGGCAGGTCTACAGACAGTGGAAAACAGATTTTTACGTAGTCTCCTGTCTGTTCCTCAATCTACTTCAACCTTTGCCATACACCAGGAACTGGGGCTGGGTTATGTCTCTGATACTTTGAGTACAGCGCCGTTACTCTGCTGGCTCAAAGTATGGCTTAACCCAGAATTAACCTTGAATCATTTGATATTGCGGACTGTGCCAAATTGGATAATGCAAGTAAAATTAACTGGCTTGCATATGTTAGATCCATGCTATCCAAAATAGGGCGGCCAGAACTATTTGAATCCCCTTAGAGGATTAGGAAGGAAGATCTGAAAGGGGTTAGAATGAACTTTATTAATATGTTGATGTCAGAACGGGAAGAACAGGAGCTACAGAAACCCTTAGTTAGGGCTCATTTTCTGACAAAAACGTCGTTATTAATTGAGCCGTATCTGATAACCGTCACTAAACCGTTCCATCGTTGGCTCCTGACTAGGTTCCGTTTTAACTTGATTCATTTTAACCTGGGTGATTATGAGGGGTGGTGTAAACCAGAGGATGCAGGACCGTGTTCTTGCGATAATTTTTCTACACAAGATACCCTACATTTTGTAATGTTCTGCGACCTCTATTTGGATATACGTAGGAAGTTTCTAGTCCCCCTATTAAATAAAAAGGGTTTCCTACAGGTTAGACCTGCACTGCTTTACCTGCAAATGTTAAGTGATACATGGGACATTTTTAATATTGCTTGCAAAAGCTTCATGAAAGGGTTTCAATGCTTTTGCATTTGACTCGTGAGGGCATCTAGTAACGACTAGTGGAACTGCAGCTTGATGTATTCATAATTTCAATGCTTTTGCATTTGACTCAGTGAGGGACATCTAGTAACGACTAGTTGAACTGCAGCTCTTTGTAGAATTATTTTGATATTGGACACTATAATATTCACTGCCCACTGCTAAACTCGTCCCATAATGCTTTGCAGGGCCTTTGGTTGGGATTGTATTTTTGCCCATAACTGTGCTTGGGGTGGTCCTAGGAGGAAGGGACCACCACTGAATCGTTCATCATGATATGCTCTTTGTGTTCGAGGCATCAGCTTGGTCCTCCCCTAGGTTAGGGGACCCCAAAATCATCACCTCTCTCATTGCCTGATATGTTCATTCTCAAAGTTCACTTTTGTGAATTGGTTATATGCTTTTTTAGCATGTAAAATTGCTTCATCAAAGCATTTGTAGGTGTTGATGATTTTGCTACTACGCTATGTCAATTAGCACAGTTTTTGCACTGTGCTACGTGCAATTTGCGTAGTAGCACAAACTACTCATGCTCCGTGAGCTTAGTGTAGTACTACGCCCATGGTTAATCCTGATGGGCCATCCTGTGCAGGATGGCAGGGAGAAGCTGACACTTACTCCTGAGAGGACTGTGTCCTGTCCCACACAAAGTGCTGCATACACCCCTGTAGTGAGTCTGAGCCAGGGCAGGAAGAGCAGGGACTCTATGCACTTCAAAGGCCTCTCTCTGAAGTTTCCCCCACTTCAAAGGCACAACTGGGTACTGGAACCCTGACACCACCAACTTAGTACACTTCTGAACCTGTGGATACTCTGCCAGAACTGCTGTGCTGCTACAAGGACTGCCACTCTTCTGCACTCTACTGGACTCCAGCTTTGCTGTGCTGACCTGTACCTGCTGTCCTCTTGCCTGGGAGTGAGAAGGACTGGACCTGCATCTCTACAACTCAGAGTGACTCCAAGGGCCAGCTGACTGGTCTCCTGTTTTCTGAAGTCTGATGAGGACACAAAAGACATCCAACCAACCTGCTCCTTCACCTGAAATCTACCATCTAGGAGTCTGCCCTGCCAAGTGATCAACCCCAGTCCTGGACCCTTGGAAGTGGGCCTACTGCAGTCCTCACCGATGCAAAACCATGCAACGCCTCGCCGCAAAGCTGCCAGCCTCACCGGAATTCATGCTGGGTGGCGTGAAGCCCCACAAAGTCTTGCAGCGCAGCTGCCAGTTCATCAGAACTGATGCACAGTGACACCAAGACCTGCAAAGTCTCACTGCACAGCTCCCAAGGATCGATGCTAAGTGACACCAAGCCCCGCAAAGCCTCACCGTACAGCTTCTCGGATCCAATGTCAGACAACGCAAACCCTTGCAAAGCAACACCTCACAGAAGGCGCACCACGATTTAAGGTACTGTGTTCAGTGGGCTCAAGTGGGTCGCTGTAGCCGGACTGCGCTCCATTGCAGTTGGTCTCAACTTGTGACTTTGTCCCGGCCCAACACGACCATTTAACCACAGTTTGCGATTTGCGCTTTTATGAGCAATTTTCACCTACATCTTTAAAATTGCATTCCTCAGGTCTGCTCATTGAATTTTTGTTTTGGTTTTGATTTATTTATTTAACTAAGTTCTATGTTTCTAAAATAAATGGTGTGTATTATTTGTGGGTTTTTTTCACCGATACTATTTAAGTGTTGCACAAATACTTTATACATTGTCTTTTAAGATAAGCCTGTCTGCTCTGGCCAAGCTACCGGAGGATGAGCACAGGTTAATTTAGGTTGTGTTTGTGACTTACCATGACTAGGATAACGGATCATACTTGGACAGAGTTCATAATTCTACTAAACAGAAACCCAATTTCTAATACTCATTGTTTATGTTATTCACTATCGGTATGATTTCAATTTCCATTTAAATTTTTCTGTAAAATGCTAGTCCAGTCTCAGAAATGTACAAGGGCTCAAGAAATGAAAATGTCCTAAGATGGCAAGGTTTCTTTTGTAGTACCACATAACACACTTATTTTATGTGAAGAAAATCATATTGCCTTTGATTTGACTGTAGCAACAGATGGTAAGATGCACTCTTCATTGGACCAGAGCAGAAACATATACTCCTAGGTTTATTAATGTCTGTGTTAGAGAATGCAACTCAAACAAATGGCTGTGTTTCTTTGCACAAATACCATATCCTCATGGCATTCTTCCTGCACAGAGAAACCACACCCTAGGAAATTTGAATGCAGAACCCAAGCTGAGTTTGTTTGAATGTTCAACCCTGGCACATTAGGATAGTCAGGATCTGTGTGAGAACTGGGAGGATGCTAGGGGCCATGAGCCAGAATTGGAGGAATGGTAAGACGTTTAAACTGTCCTTCACAGATTAGGGGGTGTAAATGATCATTACTAAGATCAACAAACATAAAAAAACATGTTTTGGAGGATGCCAAAATTGAACTTTGGGAAAAGTCGGCATTGTGGAATTACATCCTTGCTAAAATCAAACCAGCGGGAGTTGCCAAAAGGAACCAAGAAGAATTAAAAAGAATATGGCATCGCCTGAAGCGCCAAGCAAGAATAATTGGAAAAAAACAGGAAGTCAGAATGACTAACAGGTGATGAACTGTACATCCATGAGGAACAGGTGGGATCCACAATTGTGTGAAAATGGTAGCCAAGATCAAAGACAGAAATACCATTGGTGTGGAGAAGAACCCCACAGCAGATATGAAAAGATATTAACACCTACAGGGCTTACATGCGTAAAGGTTTTATGCCAGGCTTACTAGCACAGTCTATGTCTAAATTTGAGTGCTGACATTCTTAACGCTTTCATGTGTAGCTGCCTTCCACTGATGAGGTCCAAACTTGACTCCTGACATTGGGAGGACCGAACACTGAAAAGTATTACATTTCTCATTACAACAGGTGTCAGACGCAAAGGATGAAAGGAACTTCATGAATGGGATTCTAGTAGTGGATGTGTCACCGCTTGGAATGACTAATCCACTGCCATGCTCACAGTTAGATTGATATAGCAACCTTGCCTTTTCAGTACTAATGTCAGTATAAAGATTATGCAGTAACATTCAGAAGATGTAGCACCCATGTTACAACATCTCTCACTGGAATTAGTAAGGAAATGAATGAGTAACACAACATTTTTAATATAAACCGTTTCCACTTATGTGTAGGTTGAACTACTAAAGTAGACAATGAAACAGAAATAACTTAAGATATTTCTATTTCTGGACCAGACATCAAATCGGATACTCATGTGGTTTTATGATGTTGCTGTTGGAGGACTTGAAAACATCATTTCAGGAACAAACAACTGTGCCTTTCAGCAGTAAGATCCTCTGAAAAAGAACTATCCATGTCAAATGCTGAGATAGATGAACACCCAAAATTACTAACAGTAAGGATGTGTACAGAAACACTAGAACATCTCATTGATTTTAAATGATAGCTCTGTCCTGACATTGCTATAGATGGGCTGGCATGGATCCAAGCTTATTTGGGTTCATTTAAAAAAGTTGTGGAACCTGTGACTGTATTTGTGCAGTAATCATGTTACCACAACATATTCATGAAAGGTTTAGGGGCACCTTTATTTATCTTATGGAACAATTAGTGGACATCACAGCATTGTATGCTCAACTGTAAAAAGCTGTTGTGCTTGTCAGATGACATCAAGACTGAAATATGGATACCTATTTGCAAAAAGGAACAGTGGGGCTGCAGGACTGTTTTATTTAGTAGTAACTGGAGGTACTCCTTGCCCAGGCTCAGCTCAACTGCAGGTTTGTTTTGTCACACACTTTTGCCATAGAGAGGGGAACAAAAGATGGCAGCCTTCTATACCCACTACTATTCCTGCTGATGCTGAAGCCATTACTACTGCCCTGTGCCTACGTGAGTGTATTAAATGGTCATACATCAATACAAGACAATATAATGCCTTATTGTATGCAGATTAATACTGCTCGTGCTTTCTAGACCCAGAAGATCGATCCTGAATCTAATGACTGCCCTATTTTGTATGTTTAAAAGATACGGAGTTAATTGGGGGAAAGAGCAAGGTTATGCCATTTTCAAGATAAATGGCTGTGGATATTGTTGACAGATATGAATTCAGATGGATGACAGGGAACCTCAGGTGTGTGGCTAACTTTTGTTACTGACAATGTCAAATGGTTATCACCAGCACCAGATATAACATTGCTGGATGATACATCGTGGATCTCTTGTTCTGAGATGGAAATTAGGTAGTAAAACTATTGATAGCACTGCAATTAAATTGTCACTTTGGGATGCTGCCGCTACCCGTACCCCACCAATTAGTCTACACACAGATCAAAATCGTAGGATTTTTTAACTGGGTAGGCAAGAAACCGTGCCTGAAATCTCTCAAATTGTATATCCACAAAATCTTGTGGTCTCAAATGTCTTCATATAAAGTCCTATATTTTTGCTCATCCTCTCTCCCAATTAGTATGCATGACCTCAAATATTTTAGGTTGAAAAAACACTACTAGCCTCATTAGGACAACACCATCATTACAAACATGCACATGGTGTGGTTGCAATACACAGATGACTGAAGATTGATAGGTTTCTCCATTGTTTCCACATTGTTGGACAATTCAGGAATTCATACTGAAGAAGGGCTGCCATATTGTGGAGTTGCTGATTTCAGCACATAAACAGAATAAATATCCTGCCAAAAGTAAACCACATAAAGTTACTGTTGGACTTGGCCCTTTTTGCAGGGTCATCCCTGAACTTTTTGCCTTCCTCCTGTATTTTCTCTGACCTGTTTTTGTTGGTTTTATGACTCTGAGCACTTTACCACTGCTGATCAGTGCTAAAGTGCATATGCTCTCCCTATTGTAAATTGATGTATGGATTAGTGACCCCATGATTGGATTATTTGATTTACTTGTCAGACCATAGTATAGTGCACCATGGGTGCCCAGGGCCTGTAAATCAAATGCTGCTGGTGGGCTTGCAGCACTGGTTGTGCCACCCACAGAAGCAGCTTGTAAAGTGTAGCTCAGGCCTGCCATTGCAGAGCCTGTGTGCAGTCTGTGACTGCCATGTCGACTTGGCAAGTGCCCCCACTTGCCAGTCCCTAAACCTTCCCTTTTCTGCATATCAGACACCCCTAAGGTAGGCCCTAGGGCAGGGTGCATTGTATGTAAAAGGTAGGTCATACCCTGATGTGTGTGGCATGACCCAATAGTGAATTACAGCCTATTTCGTTTTTCACTATTGCAAGGCTACCTGTCCCCATAGGCCAGAATGGGCAGTTTGATTATAACATCTTATAATCCTAACTGACCCAGGGAACATGGTAGAAATTCGAGTTTAGTATGCCTGAACTCAGAATGATAAAATACATCTTTTAGTGAAGTTGGTTTTAACATTCTGTGTTTGAAAATACCACTTTTAGAAAGTAGGTATTTTCTTGCCTAACTATCCAGCCTGCCTCTGCTAGCTTGTGTATTGTATGTCTGGTTTTGTGAGTGACAGGGGCTGGGGGACTCCAGGAGACAGGGTGAGTCAGCACTAGGCTGAATAGACCTATCTGCATGAGGAATGGTGGGAGGAGTAGCACCTGGGCCTGAATAGGGCTGTGCCTGCCTTCCACAATGCTGGCTCCACCTCCTGTGGTGTGTCTGATGACCCTGGCCCACACTGACAAAGGAAAAATTTGTGCACTGGCAGAATGCACCCAGAACTGGTTTGGACTAGGTACCGGACCCTCTGCCTTCAGAGGACAAAGGATTTACTGGTATAAATAGTAGGGCCCAGACCCCAGAACTTTAGATCACTTCTGGAACAACAAGACGAACCTTTGCCAAGGAGAAGAACCAAGGAAGCTGCAGGAGTTTGGACTGCCCCTCTGCCAGTGTGCTGTTTGCTGGGTTGGCCTGCAGTGGTCTTCATTGCCAAGGAAAGGAGAAGGATCTTTCAAAGAACTTTCATCATCTTGCAGAATATTTCTCCAAGGGTTTGAACTGCTTGCTTCCTGCTGAAGTCTCAGGGCTACAAGACTTCACCACCAGCTCCCTCCTGAATGCCCTTGCTGGAGATTCTGTCTGCAGAAGCCTGCGTGTCGCTGGGAGCTGGAAGCGCGACTCAATGAGAAGAAGCGTGTCGCAGCTGTTGCCGTCGCATCGCCGGAGAAGCGTGTCGCCACTGCAGAGGCCGCCGCTGCATCACCAGAGAAGCGTGTCTTCGTCACAGCTGCCTGCCGTCGCATCACCGGAGAAGCGTGTCTTCATCGCAACTGCCTGCCGTCGCATCACCGGGGAAGCGTGTCGCCACCACAAGGGTCACGTCGCATCTCTGGAGAAGCGTGTCGCCGTCGCAGCTGCCTGCCGTCGCATCACTGGAGAGGCGTGTCGCAGGGCCTGTCGCGGCTCCAAAGGTACAGAGTTCGCCGCACGACCGTCGGGCGTGCACGCATGATCTTCACGTCATCGCATCGCGGGCACACTCTCATCGCATCGCACCGGATCGTCGCATCGCGGCGCCTGCTCGCCGCATCGCCCTCCCTGCGGACCTTTTGTTTGTTTTGCATTACGCATCCAAGGTACTTTTGTGAGAAACGTGTCGCTTTTATCATCATCTTGAACTAAGTTACTTCTACCATCTTTAAGTCTATTTTGAGTACAGTATTGTGGATTTTTGTCGTTTGTGGTCTTGTGTTAAGTCTATATAAAGAATACTTACTTTTATAAAACCTGTGTGGTGTCCATCTGTAGTGTTTTCACTGTATTACTGTATGTGTTCACAAATGCTTAACACACTGCCTCTGAGATAAGCCTGTCTGCTCGTGCCAAGCTACCAAGGGGGTGAGCAGGGGTTATCCAGTAGTGTAATCCCCCTTTCCCTGACTAGAAGCAAGGGTCCCTATTTGGTCAAAGGTGTATACCATTGCCAACTAGAGACCCCCAGTTCTAACAGTTACTGAAGGCAGAGTCCTGACTGAATCATAATCAGTCCTACAAAAAGCAGATAATGGATGAGCCCAATTACTCTTGCAACCTCACCAACTCATTTATACATAACAAGATTGGTACAAAATAGAGAAGTGATATCTGACTTTTACAAGGCCATTGAGTCAACGCTGTTGTTGCCCCACACTGAATGAAACCTCAGATTCTTCTGGCAGCATAACAGTTCACATTGTGGTCTCAATTGGTGTCCTCTCATGATAAATGTGTTTAAGAAGAAAGATTGCAGTTCCATTGCTATAGGATGCATCAAAATTGGTGCGAGATCCCCTACAGACCACAGAAAGCTTGCATTAGTCAAAATTCTTGGTGCTTTTGGTGTGGACAAGGAAAATGAAATCTCATACCTTAAGGACCCAGATAGTGTCCCAATAGGACCTCTTAATGGTTAGAGATCTGTGACATCATAAGGGATATATATGGCTTTACGTTCAGTCTATCTTCAAGACTGTCAATATTGCATGTCCACTAGGACATTACCGGTGCAACATCTCATTGGCTACAATGGTTGGTTACCTCTGTCAGTTGCTAAAATCTGCATAACTCAACTTTGGAGATCATCAGCAATACTGATGTTAAGGGATACTGCATAGCATCCTCTGAGAGGGTACTTTATTGGCTAGAGGATCAAATGGAAGAATATAATGTTAATTGGGTACCTTATCTGGCTTAGGCTTCATTGAGCAAGACCCACACTGTTTCCCACACATATGGCCTTATTTTGACCCCACTGTGCTAGAATACCAATTACGGATGTTACTCACTGCAAGAATCCAGGTCTCACCGCTTCACAACCCCAGACCCTCTCTCTCCCTAATGATGACAGCAGGATATTTTTGCTGCATATGCCTAGACAAATGGGATATACCCTTTCTTTGGCCTTCAAGTTGAGGTTGCTACTGTAGTGACTAAGGGGAATGCTTGTTGTTTGATTCTCGATCCCTAAATCAATCTTTACTTCTGTAGGAATCTTTTGACAAGTTAATGCAATGGCCCTAACCCCCGCTCACATACAATTGTTATTATTTTTCTTGATGTTTCTCAGTATCTTTGTAATACATTTATAGTGGGAATGGAAAAGAATGAAGCATGGGCTGTACCAATGTTTATTTGATACAATTGTAGATTTTCCAGAACATAGGAATTATACTTTTTAGGAATTCATAGTAACTATTAAAGTTGTTTTGTTATTACTTTTAAGTCCCCTTCCTTTCATTTTGTCTTCTCATCTTTATGCTCTCTCTTGCTGTTTTATATGTTACCCTTCCCCTTTTTCACTCTTTCATACTCCCCTCTATTCCTTAAATTCCTTTTCCTGATGCTAGTAAGGTGGACGGAGGGTATTGTTGGAGTTGGTTATCATTCTGATCATGAGAACCGTGTGATTGATCCCCGTGAGAAGTCCATAACTCTTGATATTTTACAGATGTAGACTGACAACATGGCCACCAATTAGGGAGGAAAATTGGATAAAGCATAGAAGCTAGTCTGTAATTCTTGCATGTTGCAAAGTGTTTTTGGAACCTTGACACTTTTATGTAATGGTTAATATTGCCTCGAACAACCATGTCAGAAACTCAGACAATGCAGTTTGAGACATATTAGCTACTGCTAAGCATGTGATCTGGAAGAAATTTGGTCTCAGCAAATGAAGTACAGCCAGGGGCATTGTGAACCCCTGCCTTAGCAGCTACAGCGGAGGAAGAGTTCTATATCGGCCTCTTTTATCTGCAACTTGGCAGGTAAAGTCTCATGAACAATGCTAAAAGGAAGAACAGAAGATGGGTTGATAAAAAGGGAAAGAAAGATGGTGTATGAGTGAGTGAAAGTGAGTATAGATGAGTGGAAGAAAAGATGGGGGGATGAAAGGATGGATAGATGAGAGGGTAAAACAATGGATGGGGGTGAAAGGGTGGGTGGATGAAAGGATGGATGAAAAGATGGATGGATGGGTGAAAGGATGGATAGATCAGTGGGTGAAAGGATAAGTTGATGAGTGAGTAAAAGGAGGGGTGGATAAGTGGGTTAAAGGATGGGTAGATGGATGGGTGAATGAAAGGATGGCAGAGTAAATGGATATCTGAAAGGATGACCAGGGTTGCTGGGTGCAATGATAGAAGAGCAAATGGATAGCTGAGAGGAAGGATGGATTGATGGAGATATGGATGGATGGATGGACGGAAAGATTGAGGGATGAATGGATGGATGGATAGATGGATGGATGGATGGATGGGTGGGTCAAAGGATGGCAGAGTAAATAGAAATCTGAGAGGATGGATGGATAAATGGGTGGGTAGATGAAAGGATAGCAGAGTAAATGGAAAACTGAGAGGATGGATGGGTTGGTGGATAAAAAGATGGCAGGATAAATCAAAACCTGAGAGAATGGATGGATGGGAGAGTAAATGGAAGTTTGAGAGGATGGATGGATGACAAAGTAAATGGTACTCTGAGAGGGTAACTGGATGATGGATGGATGAATGGGTGAACAAAATGATTGATTGATAGATGAAAGGCTTTATTAAAGGATTGGTAAGTCAAAGGTGAACATTTTCAGGCTACTTCATTGAGTACAGCAAGTACTTTCACTAGTGCTAGAACTGTATGGACTTACTTGTCGCTGGCTCAAAAGAGGATGCATTCTGTTAAAACTATAATATAACTGCACTAGTTGGTCTGCATGTTTCATTTTATTTGAACATTTGTGTACAATAAATACACATTATTGACAGAACACTTTACAAGGAGTACTATACCAAGAATTATATAATAAACACTATCTTAATCAGAACACAAAACGTCCAAAAACAATTGCTCGATGACGCCTTGTCACAACTCAAGCACATTGCCAGTTACTCTACATATTTTTCCCTATGCAGCATTCTTCTGCAATAATGTGTTGCCAATTCAAAAAGCCTGTATCTGTGTTAGTTATTTAAAAATCCATTGCTGTTTGTTGGTGGGGCAATCAATCAATCAATCAATCACAAGATTTGTAAAGCGCACTACTTACCCACGAGGGTTTCAAGGCGCTGAGGTAGAGGAGGGGGGGTGTTGCCGTTACTGGTCGAATAGCCAGGTCTTGAGTCATCTCCTGAAGGTCAGCAGGTCTTGGGTCTGTCGTAGGTTGAGGGGAAGGGTGTTCCAGATCTTGGCGGCGCGGTGAGAGAAGGATCTGCCTCCGGTGGTGGTTCTCCGGATGCGCGGGACGGTGGCCAGGGAGAGGTCGGCGGAGCGGAGCTGACGGTTGGGAACGTAGAAGGAGAGTCGACTGTTGAGGTAGGCTGGGCCGGTTTTGTGGAGTGCCTTGTGTGCGTGGATCAGGAGTTTGAAGGAGATTCGCTTGTCGACGGGGAGCCAGTGCAGGTTTTTCAGGTGGGGGGTGATGTGGCTGTGGCGTGGAATGTCGAGGATCAGGCGTGCAGAGGCGTTTTGGATTCTTTGCAGTCGTTTGATGAGCTTGGTCAGGGCTCCTGCGTTTGATGAGCTTGGTCGGGGCTCCTGCGTAGAGGGCGTTTCCGTAGCCGTAGGGCAGGGTATTTCTATGTGCCTTTCATAGTTCTCTGATTGTTGTCCTGTGTCAGCATGTGCTATTGTTTAGTTCTAAGATATCTAGCAATTTGAGAATGCCAAACACGGCGGCCGCTCTTTTGGGCTGGGAGGCTGCTTTAGATCTTCGCTTCATGGCCTCTGGCTCCTTCGGCCCACACTTTAGATGGAGACTTGAGAGAGGCACAGAGTCCTGGGCTGCAAACCCGGTTTGGGGCGAGGGGCTAAGGGCCTTGAGGATTGCATAGACGAGGGGGCCTCCCAGTCGAGCTAGCCGGTGTTGGCCCTGCAGCTCTAGGCATGACACAGCACCTGGAAGGCCTTGGTTTTCTGCTGGTGGGGCGCCACAGGATCCCCCACATAGGAGGCGATTGAGGAGAGACCGGTTTTGCCTTCCCCCTCCCGGTGCCCGAGAGCTGTAAACCTTGGTGGAGTGGCCTGCCCTGAAGAAGATGTGCAGGGCGAATACCCTGGCCTTGACCAAGCACTGGGTCTCAGAGTTGCAAGTGGGGCTCACTCCAGTTCGCAGTGAAAGCAAGCTTCGGCCTTGGCACCAGTTGGGCGGCTTTTCCAGGGAAATCACTAACTGGTGCCCCAGGGATCCGAGGCTCTGTGGGTGTGACCTGGCTGGATGGCTGGTGGAGCTTAGAGGCACTCCTGAAGATGTGGTGGGTGTCAGTGTTTGGTGCCTGAAATTTGGCTAGGGCCCCCAAGGGGTTTTGCACACTGGACTACTGTCCCTCCCCTTGGACTCTGTGTGAGGGGGACATCTGTTGGGCATTGGGTTGGGGGCTTGTTGCAGTGCTGCAGACCTCTCTGCCTTCTAGAGAACAGGCTGTGCCCATTATGGGAAAGGACAAGCAACCCGAGTCCCAGACTTTCCAGGGTCACATAGACAAGTACACAATCCCACAGGGACAGCCGTCAGGAAGCCCCCAGTGGAAGCAACACCAGCTTTAGCTGATAACTCTGCTCCTATCCTCCAAGCAATTCAAGACCTAAGATCATCCCTGAAAGGGAAAATGGGCGAACTGAAAGAAGATGTCTCTCTTCTGCGTCAGGACTTATGCAATACGACTGCGAGAGTTGCAGAGGCTAAGAGTCGCATCTTAGCCACGGAAAATACCCTCCATACATTAATATTATAACCACTATCTTTTGCCTTTAGAAAACCGTGCATCAACTAAATGCCCGGCTGGATGGTGCTGAAGGTTGATCGCAACGTATTAATATACAGATATTTGGGGCTCTGCTCTAACACGGTACAGCGCACGCATATTGCATACATATCAGATGAGAGGGGAACTAGACATGCTGAAGAGAAAGCAATAGACCAGTGTTTTGCTCCTTATTCGACATTGCTGTATGTGGAGGCACCTGTCGGGGACCTTGAGGACCTGTGGGACTTTATGAAAGATTTGCCCATGCAGCCCCTGTCAGCCCTGATGCGTGACTCACTGGATGAGGATATTACGTGTGAGGAATTTGTGGTTTGCTTTCTCTCAGCTCCATTACAGGGAAAACCCCGGGTCCTAATGGCCTCCAAGTGAAGTCCTTTAAATCCTACAGAGGGCTGATCATGGATCCTTTCTGGAATATGTTTCAGCAGGTTCAGGAGACTGGCACTCTTCCCCCTGACCTCCAGCTACTTGTAATAGTTGTTATACCTAAACCCGGACACCCACATGACACCTGTTCATCCAATACCTTATTTCCCTCTTAAAAACGGAGGTAAAAATGTGGGCAATGACTCTGGTGAATAGAATATGTTCCATGATTACCATCTTATCTCAGGCAGAACAATCTGGCTTCATTCCAAAGAGAGACACCCAATACAATATTGGACAGGAACATAATGCACTGGCTTTAGTGGATAGATTACCTGGGGCTCATGCGCTCCTTCTGGTTGATGTTCACAATTCCTTTGACTCTGTGAGATGAGATTATTTGTTTTACCTGTTTCAGAAACTCAACTTTGACTCCAATTTCATCTCCTAAACACGATTGATATACAGCGACCTCCAGGCGAGGGTATGAATAGGCGGCTCAATGTCTAATCCATTCCCACTGTACTGGGAAATGAGGCTGGGACATCCTCTGTCTTCCCTACTTTTCATGCTCGTAATTGAGCCCCTGGCAGGGTGGCTGAGGGTAGACGCCCAGGTGAGAGGTGTGGATTGGGCTCTGGGGATTTTCTGCTGGATTGCACTATATGCTGATGATGTTTGGATTTTCATGGATGATCACCCTAGCTCAGGACCTCAAGTCCTTCAATAAATCTAAATCCTCATTCCATCCCCTGGCATGTCCTTTGTTGGCACTTCATTGGCCACAACATATGGATTCTCTGAAAGGGTATTCATTATCTGGGAGTATATGATTCCGTCAACCCCACCTGGGCCTAAGAATGCAACCTAATCTCAAATGGGTTTCTCGGGACCTGAGTTTCTGGACGACCCTACCACTATCTATTCTTGGGCGATCAGCCATCTGCAAGATGGTTGTCTTGCTTCGATTGCTGTATCATTTGCAAAACTGTCCTTCCCGGTCCCCCTCTCATTTTTTAAGAGGCTCGATTCCTTGTTGAGGAGCTTCCTGTGGCAGGGTGGCGTCCCACTGATTGCCCTCACCAAGTGTTTTAAATCTCTCTACGACTGTGGGATCGCGACTCCTGACATACTCTCATACTACAGGACGTCCCACTTCATTATAAATGAGTGGTAGTTCACTGACCCAACGGACCCTGCCTTTGCCACTGAACGCTGAGCAATGCAAGAGATCTCCCTTGCCCATCTGCTTTACGTGGGAGCCCCTCCAGAGCACCTCCCAGCTGCCACAAAAGTTATTCTTCAGATTTGGTGGGACACCCACAGGGCCCTTGGATGAAAGGGGAGTTTGACAAAGGAAACCCCACTATGACATGGGACCCAGATGTCATAGGTTTCAGCCTTAGAGGGCTGCAAATCATGGGATGCCATTGACATATCCAAATTAGGGTATGTCCTGTCGTGTTCCACTATGAAATCCTTTCTAAAGTTGCAGGAAGAGTATGACCTTCATCGTGAACAATTTTTTAGAAACCTATAAATGAGACACGCTCTCACCCAATATATTAAGGAGAAGATGGACATAATACACCTGATTCATTTGATAAGTTGAGCGAGGCCTGGGTGGGGGACTTGGGACACCTCACAGATGACAACTAGCGGGATGCTTGCACCTCCCTGTGAAGCAGTGAAAGCCTCACAGTTCCACCTTATACAGTGGAAATATCTACATAGGTTTTTCTACACTCGGAGCGATTATGGAAAATGGGGACAGTGGACTCACCAACCTGCTTGTGGTGTTTGTCAGGAACAGGAAAATTTCTGCATATGACTTGATCCTGCTCTCGATTGACCCTGTATTTGGGAGGGGGTGTTGGGGTGCCTTGAGCGAGTGCTGGGCTAGATCTTGCCTCGCAATCCTAAGTTGGTCCTCCTCCACACTACTTTGGAGATAGCTGCAGATAGATATCATAATGGTCTGCTGTGGTTGGGTTTTGTGATAGCAAAAAGAGATAGTGCTAGGGCCTGGAAAGACAGTGATACTCCAGTCATTGGAAGGGTGGAAGCAGGGGCTAGAACACTGCATTAGTTTGGAAATTCCTATATACAAGGCTAGGGGCTGTCCCCTCAAACATTAAAAATATGAGCTACATTGGGCTGATACCGGGGTATTGTTCTGCAATGACCCGAGAACTCTGATTACTCTCTAGAGGAAGAACTTAGAACTTATGGAGGAAATGGCTGAAGTGGAGTCATTGGAGTCTGAGAGGCAGCTAAAGGGCTTGTGGGGGGTTTTTCTGGCCTGACCTGGAGAGAGGTAAAGTCTGCTTCTGTCTTGTTCCTATGTTTACCTCCATTACAGTATACTGCATTAAGTTGAACTAGATTCATCATTTTGCTGGTTCTCCAAGTGATCCTCTATGTTATGTGTGGTGTATCAACTGTTCAATTTTAAAAAAATATGGTCATTAAAAAAAGATATCAAGCTTTTTGCACATAACACATCTAGCGCTACATTGAGTTGCATTGATAAAATCAAGTTTGTGTTAGCGAGGATGGTACTTTGCTGTTAGACCTACCAACCTTAGGGTAGTCTTCCCCCAAACCTTTAGCCTTCTCTCCTCGTTTTTTCTGAATTCGTTTCTGTTGGCCTTTGAACTCTGTGCACTTTAGCACTGCTAACCAGTGCTAATGTGATTGTGTTCACTCCCTAAAACATGGTAAAATTGGCTTACATTTGATTGGGATATTTAATTTACTTGTAAATCAATCCATAGTAAAGTGGTATAAAATATACACAGGGCTGGTAAATTAAATGCTATTGGTAGGACTGCCACTTACTGTGCCACCCACTTAAATAGTCCCTGAAAACATTTCCCAGGTCTGCCATTGCTACCTTTATGCAATTTTAAACCACCTATACGACTTGTCAAAATAACCCCTTTACCAGGCTAGGCCACTCTTAAAGTACGGTCATATGGCAGGGCGCAATCGAATTAAAATGTTGGACACGTACTTTTAAGTTTTACATGCCCTGGTAGTGGAAAATTCACAAAGCCATTTTCCACTACTGTGAAGCATACCTCTCCCATTAGATAGCATTGGGCTACCTTATTCCACTTAATAAGTGCTATCTTTTGATTGGGAGCAGTTGGAAAAGTCATGTTTGGTGTCTGAGTCGTTGTAATTTAAAATCCTCTTTGATGTTAAAGTCGGAGTTTAAACCATGATTCTGAAAATGTCCCTTTTAGAAAGTTGGCATTTGGTGCCTGCAGCCTGGTGCTGGGTCACATGTTTGGGTGTAGTTGGCAGTTGGCCTTCACGTATTCATCCCAGACAGCTACACAATAGAGGAACTAGACATGCCTGAATGGCCCATCTTAGGCAGGATGGGGAGCAGAGCTGTGCACAGCCCCACTAGCACTCCAATAGACTATGCCCTACTCTCACACAAAGAACTTCACACTACCCTATTGTGCCTGCAATCAGACTGGGGCCAGGGCAGGGAGGCAGGAAATTCCAGACACATCTTTGAGGAGAAGCCTCTAGAAGTTTCTCTCTTTTCAAAGGAGGCACCAGGTATAAAAATAGGACCCTCAGACTAACTCTTCAGATCACTTATGTGCCTGTGCAAGACTCAGAAGATGGACTGTTTTGTTGCCCTGCTGCAAAGAGGACTGACCACCTGCTCTGCTGTCCTGGATGCTAGAGGGATTGCTCTGCTACTCTGCTATATGAGGAACAAGGAGTGGACCTTTACCTTGAACCAAGGACCGCCAAAGTGACTTCAAGAGCTAATTGGCTGAACTCATGTTCTGAGCTACAGAGACACAACAAGCTCCAACACCCTTGAACTCTGCACCTGGACTCTACCTGCTGTGAGTCGTAACCCCTCCCAGTAATCCCTCCCCAGTCCTTGAACTTTGGAAGAAGGGAAAATGCTACTCTGCAAGCCCTGCTTTGGTCCCCATCAGAACTGATGCAGTGTGCAACAACCTGTCACAGCCATCGCAGTTCGTCATTGGAACTGATGCAGCGCAACACAACTCGACACAGGACCCCATTTTGAACCAACGCTATGTGATGCAACATGAGGCAGGACCCCACATCGCTCCTGGTAATGACCACTGCACAGCACAATGCACTGAATCATGGTTGAAGAATATAAGGTACCATTCTCAGCAGGCCTAACCTTGTCCCTGTATCGGGCTCCTGCCGCATCATGGTTGGCCAGAACTTGTGACTTTGTCCCAGTCTGTCGTGACTAAATAATCACAGTTGGTGTTTTTAAGCCCTGTTTGTACCTGAAACTTTAAAGTTGCATATGTCTGGTTCTTCTAATTGGAGTTTTTGTTGATTTGGTATCAAATATTTTTTTGAATGTACTATATTTTTCAAAAGTTTTGTAAGATTTTTCCTGTGTGGTGTTTTCACTTTATTACTATTTGTGTGCTGCATAAATACTAAACACACATCCTCTAAGTTAAGCCTGGCAGTTTTTGTGTTAAGCTACCAAAGTGTTAAGCATAAGTTAATTTTGTGACTTTTAGTGGTTCACTCTGACAAGGATTGTGGCTGTTGCTTGTGTAGGGTTCCTCTCCCTCAACTCACGATCCAAATTCTCATATTTGCATTGTGCAGGCCCAATTACTCCCACTTTGTGTGCCTTTCAGGATTCTGATGCAACGCAATGCAATGTCATTGCCAGCAACACTAACTTGATTTTTTGAAGCTGATGTGCTATTGCATTCGACAGATGCTTTACTTTTACGGCCTCATTAAGAGTTGCAGTATTACTGGGTGCAAGCAGCTATTCCCAGTTCCAGAAAAAAACACTTGTAATTGTCAGAATTTGTAAAGTCGGCCCCCTGGTTTCCCCACAGCGAGTTCTATGATGCTCGCAATGAGGGCCAATGTGTGAGTTTCGATGGATCGACCTTGCATTGTTGCGCTCTGTTAGTAGGTGTGGGCCATATAATCAAACTATTGCTTATTTTGTGGATTGTTCATGAAGCTGTGTAAGTTTCAGTTATCTTATGTTAACAAGGTTTTTTTTAACTACGGGAAGGACAACTCTCTTCAGCAAAATATGCAAATCCCATCAGAGCACCTGAGTCTCCTCTAACACACATGGGGGCCGATTCCGATCTCGGTCGGAGGCGTACCCAACACCATTCGGTCGGGAAAAAAGCCATGCGAAAGCCTGTTTCCCGACCGATCCGTACAGTACACCGAACAAGCAAGTACGATGCGCACAACAGCAAAAAATCCGGCCGAGCCGTACTCACCCAAACCAGGTCCTGTTCTCCGACCGAGGCGAATCCGGAAACGCCGAATCGAGTCGCACGGAAGGAAAAATGCAGCCCCGTCCGGCCGGACAAGTACGATGCGCTTCCCGTACGTGCCGAACCCGTCGCTACGCACGGCACGTCAAAGCATCCGGGAGAGGCGCACATAAGCTCCGATTCGCGCCACAACACGATCCACGGCTACGAGACGAACACGGCACCGACGAGGACGAGGCGAAGTGACGAGGACGACGCGAAGCAACGAGAAGGACGAACGACACGAACCAACCATGAATCCCTTCGTCCCGATCATACCAATATTCTACATCTACTACCGGAACAGGCACGGACGCGTACGGCGCAGAAGGTAAGCCAGACACCAACCACAAAACACATACAACACGTACACGACACATCACACACACACACGGGGATGCTGAATATACTTACACCAGCAACAGCAGCACCATAGGGGCGGGATGCCCATCACCAATGCCACATATGCACACAGGGGCCTGAATGCGCACCACCACCCCTACCCAGGGGGGCTGGATGCCTACCACCACTACCACCCTCACCCAGGGGGCTGGATGCCTACCACTACTACCACCCTCACCCAGGGGGGCTGGATGCCTACCACTACTACCACCCTTAGCCAGGGGGGCAGGATGCCTACCACTACTACCACCCTTAGCCAGGGGTGCTGGATGCCTACCACTACTACCACCCTTAGCCAGGGGGGCTTGATGCCTACCACTACTACCACCCTTAGCCAGGGGGCTGGATGCCTACCACTACTACCACCCTTAGCCAGGGGGCTGGATGCCTACCACTACTACCACCCTTAGCCAGGGGGGCAGGATGCCTACCACTACTACCACCCTTAGCCAGGGGGGCTTGATGCCTACCACTACTACCACCCTTAGCCAGGGGGCTTGATGCCTACCACTACTACCACCCTTAGCCAGGGGGCAGGATGCCTACCACTACTACCACCCTTAGCCAGGGGGCAGGATGCCTACCACTACTACCACCCTTAGCCAGGGGGCTTGATGCCCACCACTACTACCACCCTTAGCCAGGGAGGGCTGGATGCCTACCACTACTACCACCCTTAGCCAGGGGGGCTTGATGCCTACCACTACTACCACCCTTAGCCAGGGGGGCTGGATGCCTACCACTACTACCACCCTTAGCCAGGGGGCTTGATGCCTACCACTACTACCACCCTTAGCCAGGGGGGCAGGATGCCTACCACTACTACCACCCTTAGCCAGGGGGGCTGGATGCCTACCACTACTACCACCCTTAGCCAGGGGGGCAGGATGCCTACCACTACTACCACCCTTAGCCAGGGGGCAGGATGCCTACCACTACTACCACCCTTAGCCAGGGGGGCAGGATGCCTACCACTACTACCACCCTTAGCCAGGGGGGCTTGATGCCTACCACTACTACCACCCTTAGCCAGGGGGGCAGGATGCCTACCACTACTACCACCCTTAGCCAGGGGGCTTGATGCCTACCACTACTACCACCCTTAGCCAGGGGTGCAGGATGCCTACCACTACTACCACCCTTAGCCAGGGGGGCAGGATGCCTACCACTACTACCACCCTTAGCCAGGGGGGCTTGATGCCTACCACTACTACCACCCTTAGCCAGGGGGGCAGGATGCCTACCACTACTACCACCCTTAGCCAGGGGGCTTGATGCCTACCACTACTACCACCCTTAGCCAGGGGGCTGGATGCCTACCACTACTACCACCCTTAGCCAGGGGGCTGGATGCCTACCACTACTACCACCCTTAGCCAGGGGGGCAGGATGCCTACCACTACTACCACCCTTAGCCAGGGGGGCAGGATGCCTACCACTACTACCACCCTTAGCCAGGGGGCAGGATGCCTACCACTACTACCACCCTTAGCCAGGGGGCTTGATGCCCACCACTACTACCACCCTTAGCCAGGGGGCTGGATGCCTACCACTACTACCACCCTTAGCTAGGGGGCAGGATGCCTACCACTACTACCACCCTTAGCCAGGGGGGCAGGATGCCTACCACTACTACCACCCTTAGCCAGGGGGCTTGATGCCTACCACTACTACCACCCCCACTCATAGGATGGACAATGCATGACACAACAAGCACACCACAACCTAGGGAATGCAAGATAAAGACATCCCCCCACCACCATGACAAGCGTGTGTAGGCTGTGTCAAATGCCTACAACACCGAACATGACTTTGAACATACAATGTGACCCCCTAGCACATGTGCCACACATATATGTGTGTGGCACCCACAATGCAAGCAGCCCATGACCATTGTGGCAATGGGGCCTAAACCCCATTCTTCACAGTGACCAAAAGGTAAGTGTGGGGTCCATAGCCGAAGCACATTTTGACCATTGTGGCAATGGGGTCTAAACCCCCATCATCACAGTGACCAAAAGGCAAGTGTGGGGTCCACAGCTGAAGCACATTTTGACCATTGTGGCAATGGGGTCTAAACCCCCATCATCACAGTGACCAAAAGGTAAGTGTTGACAAAGAAAGAGCTGCAACTGCCAAACTGCATGGATCATTCCTGGTCACAGAACCAAAAACTCATCTGTGGCAAAGTAGTGTATGTGTCCCATTGCAACATAAATTGGGTGAGCCAAATACTGCAGTGCAAATGAGACATTCCTTTGGCCATGTGCAGACAAACAACACCCATGGGGGCTGACACCGTCAACATTCATCAATGACACAATGACAGAAGTGACCATCAGAATGCAGAACCACATATTTGCACCAATGGGCACACAAATGCAGATATCCTGTGGAGACAGCAGATGTGAGGTGAACAGATACCATACCATGGCAGCAATGGGACACACAAACCATGATCACTGTGCTGACCGATGACCTAGGAGTCCCAGGGACAGCAGGGGAAACACACCAAACAACATACAGCCAATGGCACACCCAAGATATGCCAATGCAGTGGTGCAGATGCACAAACACAAACAGGCAGACCAACACTGTCATCATACACAGCAGGTGAGGGGTGGGGGTGCCAGTGTCCCCAGGCAACCACACAACACATGAGGAGAGCTGAATACCAATCATACAGATGTGCATACACTGCCACACTAAGGTAACTCATGGATCCAAATCCCCTATGTGGGCAAGCAGGCATTGTCAGATGAGAGGGAGCACAAAACACACATGTCACACAGGCACGTAGGAACAACAACTGACACAGCAAGACACAGACACACCACCCCCAGGGCCCCCACAATGTGGTGACCCTGGGCTGAATAAAAATCCCACTGTGATGACAAAGCTAAATGTCGTTCACACTGTGAACCACAGTCAGGTGTCCTGAGCAACAAACTACCATCACACCTACACAAGCACAAATCAATCAGCATGGCCAGTAAGCCAAGGCCAACATGGAGGCAGGGGACTAGCTGGGCAACGACTCCCATCTGCACACACTCAAGACCACACCCCTCGACCTCCAACAATGTGCAGCAGTGAAGTACACATGAACTGGTGACATTGCACATGCACCCATGACTATTCCAGGGTGGTGGGTGGGAACCAAGGTGCAGAAACACATCACACATGGCCACTCAACAAGACTCCTGAATGTCTGACACACTGCACACTACGCTGTACATGGACATGACGGCGATACCACACCAACCAATGGGATCCCAGCCACAGTCACACACCAATGAAGAAGCCAAGGTCACCCACAAAGAACACACATAGACAACAACCAACATTGCAGCCCGGACCCTGAGGAGTGCCAGCAGTCACACACACAACGTGTCACAATCACTGAAAGATAACACGAACTGAAAATCACATGACAGGGGCAAACAACAAGTGCCAAGGGAAACCTGACTGTGACCCATCTGCGTCTGCACACAAACTCAGCCCTGACAGCAAACACACCTATGGGTGACACCCTGATGACCAGTAATGTGCCATGCACCCACATCACAGAGAACACAGGGAGAAGACTTTGGGGGAACATAGCTCAAGTCAGCAAGCATCACAAACAGGTACAACACTAGGGATCACAGCATGCGCAGATAAATGGAAGTGAACACACAGACATGCACATACAACACACACCTTGGGCGCAGGCAATGTCACACGTGTACACACTGCCATGAGGGGACTCCACTCCTGTGTGAGGAAAGCTGTGCCATATGTTGCCTCAGTATGGCCCCATCATGTCAGCTGAGCACTTGGTCACACAATCAACAATTAGCACCAAATGAGGGCTCCCATCACATCAGCCTGGTCATGGATGTGCCAACGGAATCATCAGCACAGATCCAACACACTTGTATAGCAATGTTGCACTGACTACACGGATGAGTCCTTCCCCATTGATGCCCAAACCTGCATGTCCAGTGGAGATGGCAACACGGTCAGGGAAGTAGACAAATGCAACGATGGCAGGCACAACAGATGTGCAGGGGTGGAAGCCACAGATATGAAATTGCTAATGTAAGTAGGAAATCCCATTGCCAAATACTGAACACATGACACCCTCAGATGCTGCTATGGATGACATGGATACACCACATGATAGGACACATTCCCCCTGGACCACATGGGTTCCTGCACAGTAACACTTCATAATCATGAGACCAGATATCACCATCACTGCAGCAAGGGCATGGTTAGCAGCACCAACAACATGTACATCTGAAGCATGAGCACTAGAGAAAAGAAAGTTGCTTTATTCAGCATATGTGTTGAATGAAAACGACGTCCAGAAAAAATAGAGCAAAGGCCAATGGCCAGTCCATTGTCAAAGTTCAAACAGGGTGACACTGGCAGATGTCACCCTACGCATGCCTGCACAAAACCAGGGACAATCCACTAGGAGGGGCAACCGGGGGGCAGGCCAGGCACCGCAGGGACAGGATCAGGGCTCACCAGGGGAGTCAGGGAAGGGGTGGTGGGTGCTGGAGAGCCACTGACAACTGCAGTGGAGGTGTCTGACATGGTGTGTGCCGGCACAACTGGGGGCATGACTCAGATGTCGTGGGTGCCGGCACAACTGCAGTGGACCCTGCAGATGGAGTGGACAGGTCCGCCACTGCAGTGCCCAAGTCAGACAGGGCGGTAGTGGACTCCACTGCAGTGCCTACCTCCAGGGGAGGAGAATGGGGAACATGCAAGGTGGGTTGGACAGAGGGGAGGACACCCTCACCACATCAGTGGCACAGACAAGCGCATCGGGGGTGTGGTGCTGGGAGAGCAAGTGGCAGGGGGAGAAGGCCTGATCCTCTTGGGGATGGTATATCTGTGGGTGGGGGAACCTGGGGCAGGGTGTGGTGGGGGCACCTGTGCAGTGGGAGCCTGAGGGATGGAGGACGGAGACCTTGTGCCTGAGCTGCAGAGCGGTGGCGGGGTCTTGCTCTTAGGACTCCGGGGGACTTGCGGGTGGGGGCCTCAGTCCGTCTGCGCCTGGGGGAGGGTGTCTGGGGGCGAGGGCACTCTGCTCCGTGTGGGTGGGCTTCCTCTTCCCCCGGGATGCTGGAGCAGCTTCATCGGTGGGGAAGAGGCCGAGGTCACAGAGGAAGAGCTGCTGTGACTTTGGGGTTGCAGGTGAGGCAAGGGAGGGTGCTTTGGAGGGAGAGGGAACTGAGGACTGCGCAGTGCATGTGGATGCGTGTGTGTGTTCCAGGGCCCCATCCCCTGTGAGTCTGGCTTCAGTCCCCTGAATGTGCGTGCGTGTGCGTTTTGTCATTGGCGTGTGTGTCAGTGTGCTGGATGTGTGTGTGCTGGTGTGTGCCTGTGCCAGTGTGTGTGTGCTTGGGATGGGTAAGGTGCTGGGGAGTGTGGATGGAGCAGAGGCAGGAGGGGTGAGGGACCATTTGAGGAGGGACACTCCTGCCGTCAGGGAGGAGTCCATGGACCTATTGCCCCTCTGTAGGTCAGACATGCCCGATGAGATGCCCTCCATGAACGACACCAGCTGAGTCAACAGCGCGGTGTGCGCATGGAGGACACTCAGCATGGCTGTCTGCCCTACATGGAGCTGGCGAAGGAGGTACACAGACTCCTCACTCAGGGCAGCAGGGGACACAGGGGCAGGGGCTGCGGTGCCTGGCCCAAAGGAGACACGCTCCCGGACATGGGAGCCTCCACGGACCTGGGGAATGGGAGCCGATGGGAGGGCGGTGGTGGTGCTGGTGGTGGCGGGGACAGCAACACTAGCTGGGGTGTGGTGGCTGCTGACACCCGCCTCCACAAGGGAGTCATCCTCCGAGTTGCTCTGGTCCTCAGCTGAGGTGGATGCTGCTGAGGACTCCTCGGTGTGGCTCCCCTCGCCCTCCGTGCCACTGGGTCCCTCCGACCACTCCTCGGCTGCTGACCCAGTCTGGCTCTCTGGCTCCTCCTGGTCCGTGGAGCTGTCCCCTTCCGTGGCCGTGGATGTTTCTGCAAACAATGGGGAAACAGACAGACATCAGTCACCTGCACATAACGCACACACCACTGTGAGCACAGCACATCACAGAGCAAGCCCTGGCATCATTAGTTGTACATTGCTAAATGTGCCCTAACTGAACAGGACAAGCCAATTGTCAGTCTGATGCCAAGCATGGCACTCACATCCCACATGGCCTTGCACCCATCTGTCTGGTGTCTGTTGGATTGCAACACCCCAGTGTTGACACATGCACCAAGTACACAGTAGTTGGACAGTGCAGAGGACACGGTGTGGCATGTGGACATGCACACATCACAGCTCTTGCCACTGAGTCAGTACAGGTTTCCGGATGAAAGGGATGCCCAGAGTCAAATAGGAAATGCATGTGATGCATACCAGCGACAGACACCATGATGCACCCATGTCCTGATAGCCAGCGCCACTATGGTGTGCATGTAGCACATGTCACTCCCCTGCAGGCTCAACAATCAGTAGACACATGCCATGGCGGAGGCATGACTGCAAAGTCATACATCACTGTCTCAGTGATGTATGACTTTGCAGCCAGGCAACAACACTCTGCACTGTGTCACAATAGTAGGTCATGGGGAATGCAAGTCCTGGAGCTGCACAAGTGCACATGTACATCCCCCCACAACACATCCTCTTAACCCTCATCTGTCCAGGTCATACCTATTGGACATATGGTAGACCTGTGACACTACCCTCTGAACCTGAGCCCCTCACACTCTGCTGTGCATGGGGAACAGCTGCCTGAACTTCACATTCACATGCCCCAGTCTGCATGGGCAGCTGATCAGACACCTATGTGTCACACAAGTATCGTCTCCTATGGTCACATCTCCAGTGGCATGCTGAGCCCCTACCAAGAAACTCCACAGCAGTCCTGGCGACTAATCCACTGTCCAGCCCCACATGAATGAGGGATGAGCCCTGGACTGTAGGCAGCTGGCTAAGTATGTGTGACACACGTCATATACATACTCCTGGGGCCCAAACATTGTTCCCACCCGCAGCATGGGTGTGTGCCAGATACCCCAGCCACATGTGGTGGATCAGCTCAGCAATTGGACCACAGATCAAAGTAACACGCTGAATACATGTCAGAATACAGGCATTGTGTAAGCAATGGACCCACCCATGATGCCCACCACAGAGTCAGGGAAACAGATGCTGTCTCCCACCTTCAGTCAAGCAAACTGCAAGGACACAGTCCTAAGTGACAGAATCCCCTGCATGTAAGGGCCACACCTGGGTATCAGATGAGGAGTGGGCAGTGCACAATAGAGGGACATGGCTCCTGGACAACATGACTGCTGTACTGTGGCAGTTTAACCAGGCCCGAGGAGGGCACATAGCATGTTAGACAGAGTTCACAGTGCAGTCTTTGACTCACCCCCTCCTTGCTGCTCTCTGGCCTTCAGCTGCCCATCCAGGTCTGGAAAGACCACCGCCAGGATCCTGAGCATGTGGGGGTCAGGGTCCGTGTTCCGCCCCTCCTGCGAGGAGGCGACAGCTTCAGCTGGACCCGTGCAATCCTCCGGGTCCAGCCCCGAAGGTCCTGCCACCTCTTTTGGCAGTTGCGGATCCGGCGCTTGTAGACCCCCATGGACCGGACAGCCCGGACGATGTCCTTCCATATCTCCTGCTTCTGATGGGCAGAAGCCTGTCAGGATGACAAAGTGATAAGGCCATTACTACACATGCAACATATCCGTGCATGACACAGTTGCATATACATGTCGCAATCACAGGGGCACATGGTGTACACAGGCAGTGCACGGCTGCCCATGGACAGTTTTCCAGAAGTCACTACATGGTATCATTGCATGGGAGTAAAACCCTGTTCAGAAGCACTGTCACTGCACCATACCTGTCCAGTGCAAGTCACTACACACTATGGGGGTGACAACTACTCAGTGAGCCTGCTAGCCAGTGGCGTGCAGACTCTCAGCCTTGCTAGTCTGACAAAATGCACATTCAGAAAGGCAGTGCACAGGACACTCACCTGCTCCCCTGGTGTCCCATACAGCTTGCTGTACTGTGGAAGTAGGCTGTCCAGCAGGGCCTGGTTCTCTTCAAGGCTGAAGGCTGGGGCTCTCTCCACAGTACGTGCCATTGCAGGGTCCAGAGGGGCAGAGACAGCAGCAGTGCAGTGGCAGATGTCGTCTTGGAGCATGTAGTGCAGGCAAGTGGGCTCTCAGGGGAACAGCCAGCAATATATATGTGCTGGAGAGGCAGATACTGTCCCTTGTGTCCAAAGTGATAGGTCCAAGTCGTTTGCATCTTCTGAATCTGGCCAATCCATGGAATAGCAGCACCTAAACACGCCCACAGCATCCTTCAAATCTTCAACTTCATGACATACATGATTTTGCAACATTGTTGTGGGTGACCAACTGAATTTCCAGCAACTGACTCGTTCGAAATTCGAAAACGCGTCCGTTGCCAGCCAAGCCCATTGTCAATGGGTGCGCACCGATCGGTCCATTGCGGTACAACGCGCACAGGGGTACAACGCGTACCCGCACACATTGAAGGCAATGGGCCGGCCGGAGGCACCGATCGGTCCATTGCGGTACAACGCGCACAGGGGTACAACGCGTACCCGCACACATTGAAGGCAATGGGCCGGCCGGAGGCACCGATCGGTCCATTGCAGTTCAACGCGCACAGGGGTACAACGCGTACCCGCACACATTGAAGGCAATGGGCCGGCCGGAGGCACCGATCGGTCCATTGCAGTTCAACGCGCACAGGGGTACAACGCGTACCCGCACACATTGAAGGCAATGGGCCGGCCGGAGGCACCGATCGGTCCATTGCAGTTCAACGCGCACAGGGGTACAACGCGTACCCGCACACATTGAAGGCAATGGGCCGGCCGGAGGCACCGATCGGTCCATTGCAGTACAACGCATCACTGTACATGTGACTGGCATAGGTCAGCATGCCTGTCTCAGATGGACATATGCCAGACACAGATAGCTCCCAGGGAGTGAGGGGCACACCTACATCACGACAGCCTGTCCAAACCTTATCATAAGGCATGTAAGGCTGCATTTCCTATTGTGTGTATGTTGGTGTACATGTTGTCCTGTGGGTGTCACCTGTGGGCAGCCACCCCCAGGCTGTGCACGTGTTCATGGGGACAGGATCCTGGGTGT